>CM071569.1:154096376-154841099 GCA_036426205.1 Ascaphus truei
TACTAATCAAATGTTATTCATTACACATGCTTGATGTACAAAACTTCTTTCCATTGACTCAATGGGGTCTTCATGGTACATTCACAGTGTGTGTATATGTGATGCACCTGTCCGATAATATGTTAACAATGTACAGTATACTAATTGATAAACAAGTTTCATTATTTAATTATTGGCAAATCTATTACAAGTATCTCCCTATAAATATCATGGTGGGTAGCTTGGAGGGTACCCCTGAAGAAGTCACTATCCGTGACGAAACGCGTAGGGCGTGACTAGCTTGAGACCGCCATTTGCCCACGAGCATCGAGGCCTGCTGCTGCCAGAGACTCTATCCTTGGTGTGTATCAGACAGCTCCAACACAACCTAACCATAGAGGACCTGGAGGACCTTTGCTGTCTAGAGGGTCCCTTCCCAGCCGAACACTGCATGTGAGCTTCCACTTCCGGTTCACCGGCTCACCGGCTACACGAGGGGAGTCACGTGACGACGCCAGGACTTGGAGCTACACAGAGATGATCGAGTCGACGGCACATGAGAGCAAATCTCATACACGCTATTTATTGCTTTATCCTTGTGAGTGGGCATTTGTCAGATTTTATGTTCCTTGAATTACAAATTTTATTATATTAATGCACTAGGTGTGCGCCTGTTTTTTCTTTTCTTTTTTTTCAGATATGATCAGGGACTGGTGATCCCTTTAACACGGGCAGCAAGAACCTGGTGCACTTATCATTGGAACAGGACTTTTTAAATATTGAAGGTTTTTTTGTATTTTTTCCCTTTTTACTTTTTCACTTTTTTAAACTTTGTGTTATTAAAACTGTTAGCAGTCCAAACCTACAAAGGTTTTTTTAATTTAGTTATAAGTAGTGAATTAGTCCACATTGCATTGCATTTTTTAGTCTTTATCAATGTGTATTAGTTCTAAAACTAGTCACCCCACCAAGCACCTTATATGATTAGCTTGACTGGTTCTTTTTATAAATTAGTAATATATAGAGGCGCTACTTCATTCCTTTGTTTGTTTTGATATATATATATATATATATATATATATATATATATATATATTTATATATATATATATTCTCTATGATTTCCACAAAGGAACACTCGGTCGGATTCATAAAAACGCAACCAGTTTACAAACTCATCTTCACACACACAGTCCAGGATTCAAAGTATCACACACCGATCGGAGAGGAACTGGGTGTGCCATCAAGCATCGGCACGTAGTGAATCTCCCCAATAGTGTCCTATACACACAGATCAAACTGTAACACAGAAATATACACACACTCACTGACCTCAGCCCATAAATACACAAAAACACACACACTCACCTCAGCTCAGCACACAAATGAACACACACATTTTTGCACAATGCACAAACACCTCAGCACACAAATACACACACACACTCCTGCATATAAAGCTGCAGCCACCAGTATTCAAGGCATGTTTAAATTCTCCTGCGTCACAGCCCACGTGATCAAGGGATTTAAACCAAGCAGAGGGATACCGGCACCCCATAACAGCGCCTGTAACTCGGAAGCAGGGGGTCCCTGGACCTTAAATAAACGAGGTTCGGCTCCGGAGACCTCCTGGTACAATACTGTATTATCAAAATAAAATAAATACAGCTTCATTACCTTAGCAGCTAACTGCTAAGGCAATGAAGGGGTTAAGGCAGACTGCCAGGTTTATTGGGGGCAGAGGTGGTGGGTGAAGGGGGTAATTGCCACAAGGTGGGTGGTTAGGCCTCTCAGGTGGGCACTGGGAGGGGTTAACCCCTTTGTTACCTTAGCGGTAGTAACAGCTATGGTAAGGAAAGGATTAACCCCTCCCACTGCCCACCCGAGAGGCCTAACCACCCACCGTGGGGCAACTACCCCCTTCACTCAATCCCTCTGCCCTCAATAAACATTACAATACAAACATAAATAAAATGCATTGAACTCCCACCCAACACATACAGTACAGTAATGGGCAAAATCCCTGTTATCCATATCTGGATAATAGCTAATTTGCCCATTAAAAACATAAAATAACCAAACCTTTAACCAACCAGGATATAGTAAATTAAAGTTCTACTTACTCCTTTCCGGATGAAGATCATACTTGTCCTCCTCGTCTTCCTCCTAGAGGTCATCAAAAAAAAATTTCAATTACTACTGGCCACTAACCCCTTAATCACCATAGTGGTTATTAACCACCGAGGTAATTAAGGCATTAGCCCCCATCCCACTAGCCTCATGGAAGACCTAACAACACTCCCCAGGGCACCTCCCCCACCTCTACCCATTGATTGGCACAGTGGCACACCCATGCCCTTGGGCATGAGTGGCCACTATGCCAGTCAATATGCAACCTGCAATCTAAAAAACAACCCTCAAATTAAAAATGCATTCAATTTTAAACAAAAGAATGCCAATAAACCAATTGATTGGCACAGGGGAACACCCATGCCCTACGGGCATGATCTACCACTATGCCAGTCAATATGCCAACTGCAAAACATAAAGTGCTCTGTGTAGCACGAAACATGTTGGTAATAATGCCTTGCCTTTTTTCCTTCCATGACTATTATTTTTTTTTTATGGATAAGGCACTTTCTTCCTTAATTCTCTTGTTTGGATGATTCCGGTTGTGCTCTGCCATGTCTCTCTTCTATCTGCAAAACAAAATAACCTGCAGCAAATAAAAACACATTGCATTGCCATAGACAAAAAAAAAAGGCAATAAATCAATTGATTGGCACAGTGGCACACCAATGCCCTATGGATTATGAGTTGCCACTATGCTAGTCAATATGCCAACTACAAAACAAAATAACCTGCAGCAAACAAAAACCACATTGCAAGGCCATGAAAAAAAATTGCCAATAAACCAATTGATTGTCACGGTGGAATAAACTTATGGTAAATACTGTGAATTAAGTATTCTAAGATGTCATCTGTATGGACTATTAAAGGATGGGGATCCCACTGTAGAGGAATACCCATGACGAGGCGGACAGTGGTCTAAGAAATGTGTAGGGTCACATGTGCAGGTGTGAGCGGAATTTGCAGAGCAATCTGATCTCATTATGCTTGGAAACGGAAAGGAGAAAGGAGGTCTAAGGATAGCCCCAGTCTGAACTGCAACACATTGGAGGTGCGTTAAACGACGCTGACTAAGGAGAACCCTCAGGAACACGCCGATGATGCATCGGAAGAACGTGGAAGTGGATGCTGATACCAACACACAAGGGACGCTCTGAAGAAACTCCAAGCAGGACGGACATATTGGGGCTTCTGATCGACAGTTCCAGTCTTCTTAGAAACTAGAGAGAGGGGCTGGTCTGTTGTTTTATGTTTTTTTAGTAAAGTTTTTTTTAAACGGTATTGTCCTATGGCTATTTTTAATTTATTTTTCAGATGACGCATGAGGCATACTGTATATAATCATCTATTACAACATTACAAGCCCAAGAGTGTATAAAGCTAAGTAATATAAGTATATTCTTCTTTGCATCATACAGTAGCACTGCTTCACTGGCATTGGTAATCTAATACTATGGATGTGTGTGACATTATCTACACATTGTGTTAATAATTAAGAATCAAGAAGTGAATCACATTCTTGAAAGAACACGTGGAGCACTATTCACTCAGATTGAAAGATTCTCTTTTATTGGATATTTAAGTAATAATCCCCGAAGAACAGGCCAATAATGCCCTGTCTGGAAGAGTTGAAGTGCTGAGTTATTGGCCAGTAATGTAATGCCCTGTTCTGAGGGGATTATTACTATTATAGGCTAAATGTAGGCTTTTTTCATAAATAATAGACACGTTGTATAGTTATATAGATTTTTTTATTAAAATGGTAAATACATTAAAGCACCTATATATACGCTTACACTGCAGTTAGCTATATCCACACACAGCCGCCCCCTCTGTGTACACACACACACACTGCAGCTCTACACACACACACACACACACACACACACACACACACACACACACACACACACACACTCTCTGACACACACACACACACACTGCAGCTCTAACACACACCCTGCAGCTCACACACAGCTCTCTCTACCCACACCCATTAGCATCTCTACACACCACAGCTCTCTACACCACACCCACAGCACACTGCTCTACACACACACACACACACACACACACCACCCCACACCAACACACACACACACACCACACACACACACACAACACACACCCACACACACACACACACCAGTTCCATACAACACACCCAACACACTGCCAGCTCACACACACACACACCAGCTCCACACACACAACACACTGCAGCTCTAAACATCAACTAACAGCTACACACACAGGCGCAGCTCTACACTACACACACACACAGCTCTCCACACACAAACACACAACACATGCAGCTCTACACCACACCAGAGCACGCATCTCTAACACACAACCAGCTCCACACACAACACACTGCAGCTCTACACCACATAACAAACAGTCTACACCACAGCGCTACACACAAACTCTGTAACTACAACCCAAACTCTGCGCTACTCACACACATACAAACAACAGCACCACACACTGCAGCTCAACAACAACACACACAAACCTCTGCAAAACATGTTCCAAAATAGAAAAATGATTTTATTTGGAATTTAAAGAAACAGAAATGAGTGTAAAAAAAAGACTAGATATGGTGTAGCAAACTATAAATTAAAACGATACAAGTTACCATGAGGTCCTTGTGCATTTGTAAATTGAACGTGGGCAAGGGCCAACAAAGAGTGCAGTACTGTGGTGCAGGCAATGGTGAAAGGGAAAGCACCCACTCGATTGGCGTTTATTTTAATTCCTATAAAATATTTTTTCTTTTGGAACATGTTTTTTGCGCTGGTATCTTTTTTCTTTAACTTTGCACATTAGATATTTTTAGGCCATCTTAATATACCTCTGCATTTTTCATGATCCTACTAGTTACTCATTTATATTTTTCTATCACTTTGAGCATCTGCTGTGCAGTTTAACTAGTTGATTTAGAGCACAATACACTACCCTTTTTCTACAGAAACGCTGCAGCTACACCCACAAACACTGCTGCTGCTGCTGCTGCTGCTGCTGCTGCTGCTGCTGCTGCTGCTGCTGCTGCTGCTGCTGCTGCTGACTCACGCTAGACAGACAGAAACTGCAGCTACAAACAAACTCTGCAGACAGACACTTACTTTGCAGCTAAAAAAAACACTCTCTCCCTCCTCTCACTGTGTCCTTGGAGCTCTGTGCATGGAGGGAGGGGTAGGGGTCACTGCTTGGCTGCTGCCACCTGACCAATTCCCTCCCCTGTCTGAGAGCTGCTCCTGCCTCCTGACCAATCCCCTCCCCTGTCTCGGAGCTGCTCTGACAAAGGAAAAGCTGATTGGCTAGAAATAAAAACTTGGCAAGCTGCCAAAAATTCTGGGTATTACTGAATGAATAATGCACGGAATTTTAACCAATCAGAGAGCAGGGATTTCAGTAATGCCCAGAAATTTACAGCTTTAGCCTATAATAAAATATACAACACTATTGGAGGACATTTGTTGCGCTTTGTATCTTAACAGCTCTTACCTCTGTGGGAGGTGGTTGGAAGACCCCTCCAAAATTGGACAGCATTTGAGAATTCTGTGTTTAGACTAAAATAAGGACTCTTTATACTGTATGTGTGCACTTACAGTGCATAGGACTATTCACCAACTATTAATGACTAACTATTCTGTAATTATATTTAATTTTGTATATCTTCTACATATTGTGTATTCTTACATTTTTCTTATTTTCTAATAAGCTATTTTACATTTGAATTTTTGAACACTTTAATAGAGCAACTACTCTTAGTGCACCCTAGTGCTTTCCCTTCCTTGGAAACTTACAATTTGTTTTGGGATCATGAAACAATTTAGTATAGAGGCATTGACCTGAAAATTATCTATGTCCTTAAAAGAGTCTCATAAAACCCCAAATTTAAAAAGTGTGTTCGAGCACGCGCATTTTAAGTGAAACTTCTTTGTCTTTTGTCACTGTTTTGTCACAGAAATTGTATTTGTGATGGTGATGTTTTTAATTAAAAATCAAAACACAATATCACTGCCAAACGCAAAGAAGTTTGACTTAGAACCCATGTTGTGGCTATTTGCACTTCTATATTTACAGTAACTTTGAATTCCTTGTGTGTGCATCCCTGTGTGTGCGCGTCAGTCGGGGTGTTTGTGTGTGCATCAGTTGGGGTGTGTGCATCAGTCAGTGTGCGTCTGTGTGTCAGTGTGTGTGTCAGTCAGTGTGTGAATCAATGTGTGTCTTGTAGGCTCTCATAGCGCTATCCCCTCCCCCCTTCCCCGGTGGTGCTGCTGTGGGATCACGACACGCTGACCACTCTTCCCTCCAGCGGGGACACAGCGCGCTGAGCACTCTCCCTCAGGCGGTGCTGCTGCGGTGGGGACACGGCGCCCTGAGCTCTCTCCCCCCTCCCCTTGGAAGTGCTGCTGCGGTAGGGACATGCTCTGCTGAGCACTCTCTCCCCTCTCCCTCTGCTGGTGCTGTGGGGACACAGCGGGGAAGGGGGGGGGGCAGTCGGTGAATCACTTGGGGGGTTCAGCGCATCAATTGGGCGGGTGGCGGATTTGATGCATCTCTTGGGGGGGGTTCAGCATCCACCAGAACCAGCTGCGGGGACACGGCCATGTGTAGGTCTTCTCTCCCACCCTCCCTCCCCACATGGATACAGCACTGGCGGCCGGATTTTCAGTTTGAGTTTCGCCTCTCTCCCCCATGATGGATCCAGCACTGCCTTCATCCTCAATGTAGTGTGTGTCCTCTCTGGTTATTGTCGGTGTCGGCAGCGCACTCGAGGGGAACAGGGGGGGGGGTGTTTGGCAGCTGATGTGTGTGTGTCCCTTCTTTCTTTCTGGTGACGACTCCTGGTGGAAGCAGGCAACACTGACGACCTCTTGTGCCAGCAGTGACGTCACTTCCGTCACCATCAACTCCATTTACTGCCAGGGAATTTTGCTCATGTGGTAGGTGTGCCCAAAGAAGTTTCACTTCAAAAAGCCATATCTAAGGGACTCTGAGAAATTCGTAGGGAGAAACCCCCACGGGGTATATTAAAAATGCTACAAACAAGGTCTCAGCCAGAAATTATCTTTAATATTAACACCATAAATCCCCTCAAGCAGCAGTCCAAATACACTTTTGTGCTGGTAGTAACCTTCACAACACTCAAGTAAACCGACTAGGTAACATGTGTGTAATACCGTACATTATGTAATAGTGTTCAATCGCAAAAAAAAAAGATTTTTAATCTAAAAACAAAAATCATGAAATGTATTGAGGGAATATTTCCTATCTCTTAACTTCTTTCATAGGTAGGGCTGACCCCTAAGTGAAACACCAAGAAAGTCTTCTTTATCTCACAGCACCAGTCTTGAATGAGGTTTTAAAGTACCACCTCACACCAAAGGGCAACAGAGTTTTGTTATAAGATAAATTGTTAAGCGACAATAGCTCTACCGCCATCATTTTCCCTACGCTCAAACTTTGTAAAGAAGCAGATCAATTTTCATATTAAATGGATAGTGGATTTTACTCATTAAAAATCCACCCGCACATGTGCTAAGCCCCTCTCACTTCTTTACTGTTGATGTTCACATTGTGATTGTGAGGGAGGGGAGCAGGGCGTGGGCTGGTCGCTGGGTTAGTGTGTGAGGAGAGAGCTCTGTCTGGTACACCATCGGTTAGTACACCTCCTGTGAGACTGAGAAGGGATTGTTTATTTAAGCACAGTTAGTAGTGCAGGTAGAATCTGCAAGAGGAGAGTCAAATTCGATTGCGAATGAGAAAAACAGGAAAGGAATTTGCTAATTTGCGGTGGATGTGAATTTCAGCTAATTATTTGCTCATTTCTACTGTAAATCTACAGTAGTACAGATACTGCAGGTATGAAAATAAGACTCCCAAAAGGGACGACAAATGTTATCTGTGAAAATATAGTAGCTGTTTGCTAAGCAAAATCAAGTGTTAATGTCAATTTGCTGACTCAATGTGTCTTGAATTATTGTCAGCATATTAGTACTGATAAGCTATTCCAATGTCTACACTATAAACACATGCTTGATAGTGTCTCACTAGAAACAACTTGACTTGAATTCGCTAAATAGAACTATACATCACAGTTTGTCGTGTTTGGAATAGCAAAGCAGAAAGCAGGCATTAGTTAGCATGTGGCTATGTTAAGTGGGTCATTCGTATACACCTCTACAGTATATGAGAAAAACCTTTTATTTTAACCATGCATTCTCTGTTAACCCCTTTGCTAACATACAGGACTGTGACAAAGAGCAAAGTTATACATGTGTAGATGGAAATGTTAACTGATTACAGTGCGATATAAAATAATGTGAAATACTATTTATATTCACTATGAATATGGAATTTGGAAAAATTGGACTGCATTGTTTCTTTACTTTACACCATTGGAGGTATATGTGCTCTTTTCCAGGTTTTGCTTTCAAGGAATGCAATAGGGTGGAACAAGTGATTTGGGGGCTCCAGTGCAAGTATATGCACCTCCCCCCCCACCCCCCCAAGTATATGCACCACCCCCCCCAAGTATATGCACCTCCTTTACTGAAAACAGTAAACATCAGTGTAGTAATATTGGTTCAGCAAGGATTTCAAACGGGGTCATGATAAGAAAAAAGATAACCTAAGGTTTAAGCTGATCACATAGTATAGGGATTATATTGCCACTCAAATGTCACCATGGCACAAGAGATAGAAAAGTAAAATAAAATGGTTTGCTTTTAAGAGGATGAAGAAAATGTTTTATGTGGGAGCCCTGTAAACCAATATTGTCCTCAATATTTATTCCACACAATTCAGAGATAGTAGAATGAACCCCCGTGGCATATATAGATACCTACAATAGGCTTAACAATACAAAGTGTAAAAGAGATTTTCTAACAGTATAGTATATTTTATTTTCCAATAATAAGGAATTAGATCATAGTTAATGCGCTCGCAAACATCTGTCTTTGTATTTGGGTGGCAAAACGTTTCTCCCTCTACTCTACTTCCACCCTCTGTGTGCAGAGTGGTCCAGCTTTGTGTATGAGAAAAGCCTTTTATGTTATCCATGCATTCTCTGTCAACCCCTTTGCTAACATACAGGACTGTGACAAAGAGCAACGTTATACACTTGTAGCTCGAAATGTTAACTGATTACAGTGCAATATAAAATCATGTGAAAAACTATATTTACTATGTACAGTATATGGAATTTAGAAAAAATTGGACTGCATCATATATTATTCAGAGATTGACTAACAATCGTGCATATTAATCAGTTGTAAATTATGTGAATAAAACAACTACAACTTTTGCTCAGTGTTTTCAATTAGTTTGTACAAATTAACTATAATCAGCCTCATAATGTATGCATAGCGTAACTTCTCTGTAACTGGTTCTATTAGAAATACCCACATTCCTTACTATTTCAACATCCAACAACACACTCTTTGTGCTGCAGATTTGAATCCTGCACTCCTTCTTTAGAGGCAGTCTCACATACCTTGTTTATTTTTTCTGACATGGTATCTGTGTAATTGGTTTTACTATGATTCAATCAACTTTTTATAGTAACAATGTTACTTATGTGTACCCTATGAAATATGAAAATGTACAGTATTCACCTTGAAGTCATGTATATCAACTACTTATTGACCAATGAGAACACCATCATAACTTTATAAACAAAAATTAAACAACAAATTAGCTGTAGCTATGAGGACTGATAAACAATCTTATCAGTAAAATATATTAAATTGATATAAAATACAAATATCTTTCAGAAATTCTTTACCATAGAAATGTTAAGCGTTTGAAACATTATTTGAAAATGCCTTGACTTGTCCATCGTCATTAATATGTTACACACGCCTCTGTCCTTAGTTCCCTTTGGTCCTAGGAGAGACTGCCCCTAAGAGATAGAAGTTATTAAGCAAACACTTGCATGCATATTAACCTCATCGGTGCAGCATGATGCAAACACACTGAAATTGTTATACGTGTGCCCTAACACAAGCTGTTGGCATAATTCCTAAACAAATTAGATTGTAAGCTCTTTGGGGCAGAGGCTCCTTTCCCTAAATGTCACTTTTATGTCTGAAGCACTTCTTCCCATGATGTGTTATTTGTATTATTTATTATTGATATGATTATGTCGCGTGTATTACTGCTGTGAAGCGCTATGAACAGTAATGGCGCTATATAAAAGACATACATACATACTGTACATACGCATTGCACACCATGGTTTCTTTGGCATGGCTACCTAATATTATATTAATATTTAACATTCTCTTGGGTCGACCCGAACCAAAGACTTCATCTGTACCTGGCAAAAACCCTTCTCTGAACCGACTTCAACCTGTTATTCTAGGAAAAAAATGTGCTTGTGGAGCATACTCCTTAGTAGCATCAATAATTATTATTTTACTTTTAATTGAAGTCCCTGTTCTATGAGATATAAAGGAGGCAAATGAGGACATAATTACATTGTCAAAGTCAATAATAGCAAACAGCCTCTCTCATTTCTTGCTGTGCTCAGTGCTGTTACACAGGAACTGCTGTGGAGCTCTTCCGCCATGAAATCCATTTGACTCCATTTAGGAACAGAGTACCGGAAGGTAGTTACTTTAAACGATTAGTTTCCTGTATGCTGCAAATTGGCAGCAGCGAAAAAATACAGGAGAGATTTATTAGCTTGCAAGGTCAGCAAATAAGACTTGTAACTTGGTCTTGTATTTGCTTAAAGTATGATCATGTATTAGATGTTGATGCAAAATGGAAAATTTCATTTAATAGCTTTGTGGGATGTTAATGGTTTATAGACGATAATTAAAGATTTAATATTACTCATTTGTAATTTCACTGCTGATGAACATTTTCTTTTATACGGATAGCAATTTTGCAGTGTGTCCTCTATGAGTCCTATGAGACAAAATCAAAGGCTAAATTAATGAAGCTCTGGGAAATCAGGGCAAATAATGTGCCATAATAAGAAAATAAAGGCTATTCCTGTTTTACGTTAAGTTAACGCCCTATTCACTAAAGCAATCATATGCACAAATAGCGGCCATAATTCAACTCATTAGCATAGCACACATTATGTCAAGGTTATATATATAAATCTCATTGGAGCAACCAACATAATAAAAATCATAAGAGAAATCATGACCTGTATAAAAGAAAAAAAAAAAGGGGTGGGGAGGGAATAAAATACTTCCCCCCCCCTTTTTTTTTTTTTTCTTTATTCCACGGTCACGCATTCTCTCTTATGATTTTTATTATGCTTGTTGTGTCTCCATGAATTTCTTCGTCCCTATTGTAATGGTTTTTCTTCTATATATAGGTTATTTTTGGATGTATCCAATATTTCATCTCTGTCCTTTTAAGATTTATTATTTGTATGTTGTTCATTCATCTAGCTATTTGTTTTCATTTGTTAGTAGGAATATGTTTAAACTGCTTAAAAATAGGCTCTAGTGCTTTATGATTGTCATGTATAATGTTGTCCAGCAATGAAACAGGGTTAAATTTGTGAAATTGAAAGTACCCGCCCACCATCTGGACTGGCCGATCACAACAGTAAAGGTGATATAAAGGACACCCCTTTTGACCATTGAATTCAACCCCTGACGAAGTCCTTAGTGACGAAACGCGTAGGGCGTTTCCCAAAGAGGCGAGTTTGTGGCTGACATTACTGCACGAACGGAGAGAGTACCTTGGAGCTGTTGCTATTTTGCTTGGGACTGCTGTCGCTTCCGGTTTTGCAGTTGCCTGCTGGTGAGCAGTGAGAGCTGTGGGAGATGTATCTGGAGGGAGTCTCTGACCGTGTTGCTGATTATTACATCATCTGGCTGCGGTGGCTCCAGTGCACCTTGCTGAACCAACGGATACACCAGAGGTGGCACCAACGGGACAGGCTGATACATTCCCTTCACAGCTTCAAGGTGATTGAGTATATCTCATAAATGCTATTATTTTTACTCTGTTTGTGAGTGCGCTTTTTATATTTTACAATTCCATAAATACTGTTTTATACTTTATCACACTAGGAGTGCGCCTGTTTTTTCTTCTTGTTTTCTGCAGATATCCTTGGGATTTGGTGATCCTTATATACAGTGGTTGACAAATCACCAAAAAATCTACTCGCCACACAAAAAAATCTACTCGCCACCTAGTACCAAACGTGTGCTGCTTGGGCCAATATTTACTCGCCCGGGGGTTAAATCCACTCGCCCGGGGCGAGCAAATGTATAGGTTTGTCAAACACTGCTTATATACGGGCAGTAAAACTCCAGTGGACTAAGTACATTTTTTGAAATTTCAACTGACATCTGGTTTTTATTTTATTTTTTGTTTCATATTTTTTATTTTTGCTATAGATTTCAGTTGTTTTTATCACAAATTCGCCCTTTTGGGGATTCTTTAGTCAATAGCCTTGTTAACTCTATCTGATTTACACAGCTGATTTATCCTTATCAAGCTTCCTAAGGCGCTACTCCAATTTGTTTGTTTATATATATATACAGTGCTCGACAATCCTATACATTTACACGCCCGGGGCGTGTGGATTTAACCCCCGGTCGAGTAAATATTGGCCTAAGCAGCACACGTGTTTTTTTAAATTTCCCCCGTTCGCGCTCAAATTTCCCCCGTTCGTGCCAATTTTTTTTTTTAATAAATAAATAAGTCATCTCCCTCCCTGATTGGAGGAAGAGGGCCGGCTGGCAGCTCTGGGTCCCCTCAGGTCCCCAGATGTAGGCTGGGAGGGGGGGTCCCCGGATGTAGGCTGGGAGGGGGGTCCCCGTGGCTGCTGCTGCTGCTGCTGCCCAGGGCTGGAAGACAAGGTAGGCGCTTCCTCTCCGTCCCACGCTCCTTTGGCACCCGCGCGGGCAGGGTAATAGGAGCGGGGAAGAAGGGAAGCAGCCTGGCGGGAGGTAGAGGGAGGGGGGTGCGCGTGCATACGCGCTGGGGGGGGGCTATTCCCTGCTGTTCCCTGCTGTTCCCTGCTGGCCCCCGATCCCTCCGCTGGCCCTTGATCCCCCCTGCAACTAATGCCGACCTCCCGTCTGGCTGCCTGACCTCCACAGCATGGCTGCCTGACCCCCCTCCTGACAGCAGCCTGGGCGCACGCGCGGCTTGCCACGTTTCCCATCGGGGAGATTGGTGGCCGTGCGCCTGTCCGGCTGGCCCCCTGCTCCTCACGCTGGCCCCCCCCAAGGCGCCAGGGAAAGGGTCGAGGGCGCGACAGAGGAAATGTCGTGGACGACTGGGAATGAGGGCATCAGGGAAAGGGTGAGGGGTATGACAACAGGGATCAGAGGGTGACACAGGGAGAGAGCGACAGGAGGGAAGGGTGAGGGTGACCCAGGGGACGGGAGGGGCGACACAGGTGGAGAGGGTGGACACAGGGAGAGGGGACACAGGGGAGGGTTGACACAGGCTGAGCGGTGACATCAGGATCGAATGAGTTGGTGACACAGGGAGGAGGGCGGACGGGAAAGGGTGTGAGGGCGATCGACCAGGGACTGAGGGCGTACCAGGCGGAAGGGGTGACACAAATAAAAACACAGGGAGAGCGTGCGACATGGGAAAGGACGGAGGGATGATCACAGGCAGAGGGTGACAAAATGGGGAGTGGTAAGAAAGGGTGACCCAGGAAAGAGCGGACACAGGGACCGGGGGAACTTCGAGAGGTGGTGAACCAGGGATGAGGGTCCTGGATCACAGGAGAGGAGTGGACTACCAGGGATTGAGGGAGCACAGAGGAAGGGTGAAGGGCCACAGGGAGGAGCGAGGACAGGGAAGAAGGGTGAACAAGGGAGAGGCGCACAGGGAAGGTGAGGGTGACACAGGGAAGAGGTGGCATGACACAGGGAGAGGGTGACACGAAGGTTGGAGCAATGGGGGTTGGACACAGGAAGGCAACGGGCGCAGAAGTGGCAGAGAGGCGACAGGGGAAACGGTGCGATAGTGCAGGGAAATCAGGGGGCGGGGGAAAAGGGAGGAAGAGGGGGGGAAAGGGACGGCGAACAGGGAGAGGAGACCAGGAAGGGGACAAGGGGTAGGGACGACAGGAACGTTGAGGGCGACAGGGAGAGGGCAGTGGTTATGACACACGGGGAGGAGGTGCGACAGGGCAGGTTACGGGAGGTGACACAGGAGAGAGGAGTGATGACACAGGGAGGCAGGTGACACATGGAGAGTGGTGAAACAGGGAGAGGGTGACATGGGAGAGGGGATGACAACAGGTGAATGAGGGTTGACACAGGGTGATGCGAGGGTTGACACCGGGAGGGAGTGGGTACACACAGCTCACAGACACACACAAACCCTCACAGACACAATAACACTACCGGACACACATACACTCACAGAACATACATCACAGAATACACACACCAAACTCTCACTCAACAAACACTACATCACACAAACACTCACTCACAAGAACATACACTACAAGACACATACACTCACAGACACATACACTCACAGACACATACACTCACAGACAACATACACTCACAGACACATACACTCACAGACACATACACTCACAAGCACATACACCACAGACACATACAATCACAGACACATACGACACACACACACACACAAAAACACAACAACACACAGATAACACCACCAGACACACACCCCTGAACAGACACAAAACACACAATCACACCCACACTCACAGACACCCAACATCAAGACACCACAACTCACAGACACTTAACCCATGCTCACAGACACCCACACACAAAACATCACACACTCAGACACACACCCACTGGGTGGGTGACGGGTTGGTATTCATTGGAAGGGTGGGGGCCTACCTGTTCCTGCAGGGCCTGCTTGTCCCCAAATGTGCTCACATGCCCCCCCCAGGGGATCGGGCAGGAGTTGGGGAGGATGGGGGGGGGCCAAGCGTGAGGGGGGGCCGAGCGGGGAGGTGTGGGGCATAAGCGGGACGATCGGTTTTCAAGCCGAGTGATCAGTGGGCCAGCGGGAGTATCGGGGTGGGAAAAAGGGAGGAGGGGGGGGAATCTAGAGGGATCGAGCTAAGGTATGAGGGGGCCCCCATACGCTCAGTTTTCACCCTACCCCGTAACCTCCGTTACTTATTCTATTACCGCACGAATTATCCTCCTCCCACATACCATCCCACAACAGGGACCCATCACCTCCACGGCGGCGAACCTTCGAGACGTCACACTCCATCGGGAATCCACCCCAGAAATGACGTCCGATTTCAAGTAAGAGGAGAGGAGGCGGCGGGGCAATGCGTGGAAGATCGGAGGGTGGAAGAGGGAGATGGGGGGGGAAGAGCGCGGAGGACTTTGGGGGCGACTATAGAAGGGAGTATCGGGGCAACAGCGGGAGTTCGGTGGGACGGTTGCCAGCGGGGGATAGGGGGAGCAGCAGGGGTTCGGGACTGGATTATCGACCCCGGCTTGCCTCAGACCATCCGACCTTCTCCATTCCTGACTACAGCAAACTGACTATCTACTACTCTCCTGGCTCCAACCCTTGACCACGGCTCTACGGACTCTGACAATCCTCATGGCACCTACCCACGTCCTTGGCAAGTATCACGACTAACCCACTCTATCCAACCCAGACCCGGTGATCTTGACTATCCACTCTCCAGGTGTGCCTCCGCTGCTGTGGGTGCGAAGTTCTATACTTTCCCACCTTACTACCGGGGTCCTGCCTTGTTCGTGGAAAGCGCAAGCGTTACAGTATGCTCAGCCCAACGAATGTGGACCCCACTGAGGTGGGCCAAGTAAGCCCTCTTGAACGTCTCTATCGGTTAACTCTATAAATCATGAATTTACAAACTTTTATCAGCAGCAGAAGCAGCAGCAGCAGCAGTAAAATAGATCTACGAAACTGGCAGCGACTTTCTCACCCTCTTCGGATCTCACTATGTCTGCTGTGCCGCGTCTCCCTACTCCTAACCGCTATGCTGGTGACCCCCATGAATGCAGAGATTTTCTTAATCAATGTGGAATTCAATTCTAATTAACCCCTTCTCGTTTTCCCTCTGCAAGGTCGAAAGTAGCCTATATCATCGCCCTGCTGACCGGTGACGCCCTGGCCTAGGCAGCCCCCATTTAGGAACAGAAACCAGAGATTATCTAGGACTACCCTCACTTTATAAAAGAATTTAAGCAGGTCTTTCACACCCCAGGTCGCAAGATCATGGCGGCATCCTCTCTCTTTCATATCTCTCAAGGTCTCCGGCCAGTCGCTAAGTACGCTCTTGAATTCTGGACCATCGCAGCCGAGACAGCCTGGAATTATGAAGTATTGTCTGCGGCCTTCTGGCAGGGGTTAGCTGAACCCTTTAAGGATCTACTGGCTGCTCAGGAAAAACCTACTAATTTGGAGGATCTCATTGCGGTATGTATCCGTGTCGACCAGCGTCTCCAGGAGAGAAAGGTTGAACGCCCTTACTCTCGGCCTCTTCCGGCCAGACCTTCTTTCCACAATCTTGTTCCTAAAGATCCTTCTCTTTCTGAGGATCCTTAACCTATGCAACTGGGAAGCCACCGATTATCTCCCATTGAGAAACAACGCCAGCGGGACAGCAGCCTCTGTCACTATTGCGGTCATCCTAGCACTTTACAAATAAAAGATAATAATAATAATAATAACCATTTCATAATATTTGTTTTTATATAGCACTTATGTTGTACATAGCACTGCACAAAGAATTTAGCAGGCACATTGAGTCAGTGCTCTGATGAGCTTACAATATAATCTTGGTGCCTCAGGCACAGAGAGATAAATGTGGAGATATGGGGTTTAAGAAAGAAATTGTTGGAAAAACAGGCAAATGGAGAGCATCCCTGGCTATTCCTGCTTAGTGCAACCATACTGTAGTTACAACTGCACCTGCTGCCAGTGTATGCAGTTCTATACACAGTAGATCAACATAGTGAAATAGGGTGCAATACTTTAAGCCATGTAAGTAATACATTATCATTTTTTCATGTTTAGTACATTTGGGACAAGCTTTCTTAGCACATAGAACAAAGAAGCCCCAATGTACTGTACATCCAATATGACAAATTATTTCGTTAATTTATATATTTTTTGTATGGGTTATTTGGTTCAATGTTTTAGCCACAACATATTACGCCTGCAATTTCTCCCTGTCCCCTCCATTTAGCAAATAAATACTGGCCCACTGATGAATACTGTTCTACTCCTATCCTTACACTGGGAACTATTGCAGGGATTAGCATGATCATAAGGATGCTGAGTGAGTGGGAAGAAGCTATCATCCACTACAACAACAACATCTCCACTCCCTCTGCACTGGGGAGAGACGGAGAACGGCTGCTGCGGCGGGTAACAGTTGAGGGCCTGCATGTAAATGTAGCTCCTGGGCCGTCTTGTGCCCACCAATGGTAGTCAATAACATGGGATGTGTGACATGTATGCAGTACCTAAGTGGCTATAATTTAGAAGTCCATTATGTGCTATGTGTGAGCTAAAGTGCAAATTAAACTGGTTAAAAAACAGAAAGGCCCTAAAAAAATGGATACAAAAAAAATCTCAAAAATACTTCCTAAAGTCTACGGCTAATGCCACAGCTATCTCCACCTCTCTCCTAATATACCACTAGTTTACATTGTTCAAAGGACTTGATTATGTTTTTTTTGTATATCTTTTTTTATTCAGGTGTATACACTTACAAATCATACAAATAGATACATGTATTGGTGTTCCCGCCCGTTATATGCATATATATACACACATACATAAATACATATACACATATACATCACATAAGATACATAAAGAGAAACAGCATATATTTGATATCGTTTTCCGCTTTAGAACCATACATTGGGATCTTGGTATGTGTCACCTAATTTTTTTCTTTTTCCTTTATAACTCGGACTCCTAGAAGCCCTGAACACTCCCTCAAACATGGGAGCAGGACTTGATTATCTTAAGATAAAAGTCACCATGTGCATCCATATTTAATGTTTACAGTGTTATGGCATGCAATAATTGGCTTATCATTGATTGATTCTATTCTTATAGGAGAGATGTGCCTATTGGTGATATTATATAAAGGTAACTCATCCCGGAGGTTTGGAATCAAATTCCTTAAACTTACAACTACAATTAGTTATGCTTCTGTTTAGATATCACTGGTGGTCTAGTACCTTAACTAACTGTAACGGATATTCTGACCTGACTGACCCACCCAATCTCACATTGGCCCCTGTGGTCTAACCAGTCCCCATTACATGGTAGTGTCTGGTGGTGCACCTGTTGGCAACAGAACTCCTGAGTCTCCCGCATGATGTTGTGTGGGGAATGCCAACCCAGACAGGCAACTGAGGTAGTGTGCTTGAGTCCTACCTATATCCAGTGCAGCGCCTCCACCTCATCAGGATCCCTGCGTCCGCAAGGGGATGATTCTGATGAGGAACTTCTCTGTGGTGCCTTCCTCTGCAGAGTAATTCCAGACTCATACATGAGGGTATCTTTTATCAAGGACATCTTTATTGTTGCTTGGTGGTATGGGCCAGCTGCCCATCACAGCTAGCAGCTCAGCCGCTCATCTCTCTGCTGCACTCCATTAGGAAGGTTACTTCTCCTCTAATAGAGTTGCTCTCCACCTCTCCTCTCAAAGAGATTCACCAGCTTCTATGTCTCTGCTCAGAGCTGCACAGACTCACAGCTCTTGCATCAGACCACTGCAACACTGTTGCAGACCTCCACGTGCCTCTTACTGAACAGAGGCAGAACACCAACAGGAACTGAATTACTAACTTTAGGCAGTGCTGTGTCTTATATCACCTCAGGAACAGGCACATCTCTGATGTCACTAAGGGTAGATACCAAGCATGTTGTCACTTCCTGTGGGACATATGACACCTCACCAGGGTTTGAGGGCAAACCTCCATGATTGTTGCTGGCTACCCTGCATACTTACCAGGTTTACTGCCAGCATAAGAAAGAGATATGTACTCCAATTTTACACATGGCTACATTCTCCCCCTGGTGAAACCCAACGACCCGGCTGGGATCTAAATTTGCGGAACCTTCCTTCAGGTAGCACTGCAAAACACAACAATACACATTACAGTACATATCTTTTCATCATAAACATAATAACAGATACATCCTAAGGCAGATGTGTAACAACCAGGATTACTCCCTGATGGAGTATCCATTACTGGTGCTACCATACCCTCTTAAGGTGGCCTACACACAGCATGGTCCACTGGGTTTAGAGCAGCAATGCTGTAACACTCTGGGTGACATACTGGACACCCACAATCAGCCCATAACTCTGGCCTGGATGCTAGTGGACTGAGAGGATCATGCCCATACAATTCCCCAAGACATCTCCTGGAGATATAAGCCATATTTTCTTGATTACGCCATTTCTTGTCTGACACTTTAGGATCCCAATCCTCTAGAGAACTATCAGCATCCCAATCTTCTTCGGAACTATCAGAATCCCAATTTTCTTCTCCTGATCCTTCCTCCTCACAAGAACTATATCCCTTATCCTCATCAGTGGAACCCATCTCAAACTCAATTTCTCCCTCCCATGGATGGTGAAAATAAAGTAATAGCTTTTGGCGATCCCTGGCCACACTTGCCGACACTGGAGGTACATAGGGGGTTCCCGGGCCATAGGCACAATATGAGCAACTTTACCCAAATCCCCAGACATCCCACTAGAATGAGTGTGCATACCATAACGATTGACTTCCCCGTTAGCCACAGGCTTAATTACAGTAGGATTCACCCCAGGAGACTTCACATATGTTAACACTTCCCTCCCCGATCTCTCCTCGGAGGTAAAGCAATCACCCCAGTCCAGGTTCTCCCCAGTCCGTTCATCAGCACTGCCCCGTGACTCCCCAGACAACACTTGGCTGGATTGAGACCGATAGGAAAAGTGACAGGGGCAGGGGCTTTAACTATGGCCAGGGGTTGGGCATAGGAATACTGCCGGCATACGCGGGGCTACGACCCGCAACTTCTCGCTACCTTGCCCGGTACCATCGGACTGGCACTCCGGTTCACTTGCCTCCTTACTCCCAGGCTTCCGCAGGGCCTGCCAGCTCTTCCCGGATCCAGGCGACCTGGTACAGCTGCTCGGTCGCGAGGACGCGGCCATCTTCCACCTGGTTCCGCTATGGCCGCCGGAAGTGAGGTCATCGATCTCGCGGGACTCGCCGCCATCATGCGTTGGGCTCCCAACCGGAACCTCTTCCTCCAGAATGACATCCGCCGCCGGAAGTGATGGTTCTGCTCTCCGCTCTGCTAGTGCCTGGGCTAGGCCTCTCTCTGCCGTTGCCACCCCCGGCGCCTGGGGAGGGCAAGGGTATCGCTTACCGCTCCGTCGGCTCGGGATGGTTCCTCCTCCTCCATCGACACAGGTAAGTGCCGGTTCTTTTCCAGCACCGCTGTAGTGGTCCGCCGGTAGGCACATCACCACCGTCGTTGGGGTCGCTTGTTCCTTGTCCGAGTAGCCGAACTCTGACTCGGCAAGTGGTACTCCCATAGGGGACCGACGGTGAGGTTCCGGGTTCTCACCGCAGTTGTAGACCCCTCTCTCTTCCGGCTCCGTCTTTATCATGAGGAGCGATCCCCATTCTCTGGGATCAACTGATTCTGCTTTGACCAAGGGCGAGGCTTCAGCCGTCAGCCTGGCTGTGTCCGTTCCCGCCTCCACGGTCTGTACTGGTACGAAGGGCTGCACGGCCCCTAGGTAGTGGAAGCCACATTGGGGGCACCTAGCCGTTGTGCTGGCTTCTCCACCGGGTAACCTGCACTGCATGCACAGGCACCACAATGTCTCTTTGTCCCCAGCCTTGACTACCAGGAAGCCTCCTGGCAATGAATAGAGATATACCCCAATGTCCATCTCGCTCTTTGTAGTGCTGGTTATGGGAGACACTTTGCACAGTGGTCTCTCCTGTTCACCAGCTCCTCGCAACTGTTGGACAGGAAGCTCACATCCAGCTCCTCCCTCAGACAACTCGGGTCTCGCTTGGCAGAGGTAGAGACCCCTCCCCCTGGTGAATATTTGGGGAGGGTCCCAAAGATTCACGTTATGGCCCATAATTGGCTCTGAGCCTGTCACAGTCCTGGAGGGCGCGGCCACAGCTTTCGCGCCACTACCCCCAACAGGGTGGGGTTCTCTCTTTGGCGCCAATCCCGGCCAACTGTCTGCAACTTTTGCATTTGCAGAATTCTCTGCACTCGGCCCACGCGGTCTCCCAGGGAAGCGGGAACCACCATTTTTACTTGCATTGACATTCATAGGAGTAACTGAGGTAGCTTCTGATGTGTTGTTAGCTGACTGGCAAGCAAATCCACCACTCTCCCCACATATTACTACAATGTCCCCCTCACTATCATCCGGAGTAATACTCCGCGGCCCTAGGCAGGACCAAAACGGTACGGCCACCGCTTTCGTGCCACTTCACAGCAGGCTAGCCAAAGTCACTTCAGTAGCTTGCTCTTCAGCGGAACGCACACCACGTGCGCTCCCTCCATCTGCCTCTGTCTGCCATTTTGGACCTTCCGCACCGCGCGGATCCTCCATTCTTGCGGATGTCATTTCGTTGCTGTATTCGTTCTGATTGTACATGGAGCTCCTCTCTGCGGGGCAGCTGCCCTACCGATACAACAAACATGCCTTGTGCACCACCTTATGTAGATCTGACTCGTGTTTGCACTACCTCCGGCTAGGCTCACTCTTTCTGTGTCTGCTGTATCTCCTTCCTCCCAGTCTGTGCTCCCTTTGGTAAGTGGTCTGGAATGGGCTAGAGTACTCTGGCTCTTCCATGCAGTACTTGGGCGTCTACCTACTGTTGGCTAGCCTAGCGCAGACCCTGTCCAGAATTCCTGACCTCGTTAACAGGCTATCCCTTCAGGCATCCTACCAATAAGCACTACCTCAAGCTGACTAGGACAGCTATAGCCCTGGCTCCAAACCCCCAACTCCTTTCAGGCCCCTAAGTCATCCCTGTGAACTGACAACTTCATCAGCCCCCTGACTACCCCTAGGTCCGTCCCAACACAGCACAAAGTGGCAGCATACACTCTCCCTGTTTCCCAGTGTGCCTAGCAAAAGCCTGTCCTGTTGACAGGTCTCTCAGCAGCGCCTCCAAATGTAACGGATATTCTGACCTGACTGACCCACCCAATCTCACATTGGCCCCTGTGGTCTAACCAGTCCCCATTACATGGTAGTGTCTGGTGGTGCACCTGTTGGCAACAGGACTCCTGAGTCTCCGCATGATGTTGTGTGGGGAATGCTAACCCAGACAGGCAGCTGAGGTAGTGTGCTTGAGTCCTACCTAAATCCAGTGCAGCGCCTCCACCTCATCAGGATCCCTGCGTCCGCAAGGGGATGATTCTGATGAGGAACTCCTCTGTGGTGCCTTCCTCTGCAGAGTAATTCCAGACTCATACATGAGGGTATCTTTTATCAAGGACATCATTATTGTTGCTTGGTGGTATGGGCCAGCTGCCCCTCACAGCTAGCAGCTCAGCCGCTCATCTCTCTGCTGCACTCCATTAGGAAGGTTCCTTCTCCTCTAATAGAGTTGCTCTCCACCTCTCCTCTCAAAGAGATTCACCAGCTTCTCTGTCTCTCTGCTCAGAGCTGCACAGACTCACAGCTCTTGCATCAGACCACTGCAACACTGTTGCAGACCTCCACGTGCCTCTTACTGAACAGAGGCAGAACACCAACAGGAACTGAATTACTAACTTTAGGCAGTGCTGTGTCTTATATCACCTCAGGAACAGGCACATCTCTGATGTCACTAAGGGTGGACACCAAGCATGTTGTCACTTCCTGTGGGACATATGACACCTCACCAGGGTTTGAGGGCAAACCTCCATGATTGTTGCTGGCAACCCTGCATTCTTACCAGGTTTACTGCCAGCATGAGAAAGAGATATGTACTCCAATTTTACACATGGCTACATAACAAAAGGCTAAAATATGTTTATCATGCAAATATTGCCCTCAGAAATTGGGTTGCCTCAACAATTTTAATGCCATAAAGGCGTTTGGAATGGTAGCTAATAATTGAACAAAAACAACCAATGAGTGGTTGCGGTAAAAATATTGATGCGTACTGGGGAAAGAGTACAATCAACAACCTTATTATCTAATTGCCAGCACTGGAAAATTCTTAAGCTGCACAGATATTTTTACTAAATTTGAACATGATGCTTTGCAATGACCCCTCTTTCCATTCTCTTCAGTAACTGTTTCCCAGATCAGTTGCTTACTACTACGTTGTCATGATGCATGCACACTGAACCCAGAGGGAGAAGAATAGCTGGTTTGTTTGTGTAAGAATGGGAAAATGCACTCCTAGAATGGATGATGAAACATGATAAAATTTGTAAACACAAATGTGTGAAACTACTAATAATATGTATGATTTTTTTTTCCTCATGCAGCTAATTTAAGTCTCTGGGCATTTGGCTTCCTTCAACTCATTGGCAAATAGGGAAGCTCATTGTCCCCGTGGGGGTAGAAAAAGCAGCCTGTGCAATCTCTTCCATCATGTTGCGTAACCTCTTGCTAATGGCACAACAACATAATTGTCATTGTAAGGAGGCTGTTTTTTTTTTTTTTTAACTCGGGCTTGATAAGCAGTGCCGCTGTGTACGAAGGATTAGGAGAAACAGCTCTCTGCAAGATCATACGAATATTGATTGGTGAAAAATAATAAAAACTGGTGTGGTGTGTGAAGCCTATATCTCTTCTTAAGAGGCAGGTGGCTGGGAAATAGAGCACTTTACTCGGACTCCCTGTGTTTATAAACAGATGTTTAAATATATTGGAAAGTAGCCCTCTGTTTTACAGTCTGCCACCTATTATTGTTTCAATGTGTATTTTTGCATAATTGTTTCTTTTGCATTCAATTTGAAAGAAGAGACTCAGTAGTATTCTGTCTAGTGTTCTAATATAAAAAATATATTTCGGCCCTGTGATTAAATGCATGCCACGCAGTGTTTTCCAATTGTTCTTCGTAAATTGTTATTGATTTTTGTGGGCCTCAAGCAGTTCAGACTTCTGCTGTAACAATGGCTAGCCTGGAACACAGAGGACTGGCTTTTCCAAGTGTTCTGCCTCATTATTTGGGAACTATATTTGAATCATGTTTTCCTTTGATTGCCTTGCCAATATTTTTGCATTCTCTTTGATTGTAACAAAATATTTTAACAAAGGGATTTACAGCTTAAACATTTTAATCCCCCCCTTTTTATTTTTTTACCATTAACGGAACATTTTATTCAAAATCCTATGTGTTGTTTTTTTTTTTTTTTTTTTTTTTAATAAATCAGTTGTGTAGTATTAGAGAATACTGCATTTTGTTTCAATCTTTTTTCCCTTTTTTCATGATTTTTTTATGTATTAAGCTTCCTTGTGTTGTTATAGGTACCATTTAGGAAACCGCACCACTTCCACTTTTGAAATAGGCAGGCAGATTGCATGCCCTGGGAAGCAGAATCTTCGCCCATCAATTACAGGAGAATTGATCAATCGTCGGCTTAGATAATTGCATTGCTGTAAATGTAAGGAACTGGCAGTGACTGGGGGCACGGCAAGCCGAACTAGGAAGTTTCACCCGGCCAGAAGTTGGGCCCAACTTCCGCTATCGGGCTGCCTCTACCTCGCCGCTGACAGGGTACACAGGTGCCCCCCCCTACACCTAACAACGTGTAAGTCCCCCATCTCGCTCAACAACCTGGGGCCCAGGTCATGACTGTAGTCCTGAGTCCCGGAAGAGCTGTTTGTGGCACCGCTAGCAGTTACACATCAACCAGCAGGAACAAGTCAATCCACACATGCTGTATCTAAAACAGCATGGGATTTATGCAACGATGGATTTGAAGATCTGACAACCTTAGGCACTTACATGTGGCAGCCGCCTCCTCGTTGCGCCCTACTTCTCCTTCTGAATCACAGCGTCAAATGACGCTGCGGACATCACCAATGTGACGTCGCCCGGCGTCGCATTGCCATGGCAACACAACATCATGATGTAATTTGACAGTATGACATCACGTTTCCTCCATGGCATGTATTTATGTATCAAACACTCCTGTCAACAGATCTAGGACACTGCTGAAATAAAATAAAAAAGACCTCCTTGCTTAAATTATATATTTTTATATGATAAATCTGTTTGTATTGCAGCTTTGCAGTGTGGAGACTTTAACGCCTCGCTCAGACAGGCCGCGTTGCGACGTGAGAGCGCTTACATGCGCTCACGTCCATCGCAATTTCTGGTTGTTCGGTGGGAGTTTTCAAACTGAAATTCCACTGGCGGTAAAGTGCAGCGTTGTCACTGCGACATTTTGCCGCCACAACCAAAATTGAAATTTCGTGCTACTGTCGCATCACGTGAGCTGGTTCAGCCAATAAAGGCGAACCAGCTCTGTGACGTGTGCGTTACGCCCCCCCCGCTGCGACCCAACTCTTGCAGTTTGAGCAGAGATCGCTGGGCTGCAGGAGCGTGCGGCGGAGGCGCGAACGCAAGCACGCGAACATAGCAGTCTGTGTGAGCGAGCCCTAATACTGTATGTAGAGCCTAATGTGTAGCACATGTTACACAATTGCAGTCATATACAGTGTCAAGTCAAGACTTAAGCCAAATAACCTATTAAAAATGGTCATAAAATTAAGTTCCTATTGGAAGAGAAGGAAAATAGAAAAAAAGAGATAACATTTTTACTAGTTAATGCAACATGACTGTTACAATCAAATTGTTTACTTTATACCAATATTATTTCATATACACGTGTGCCATGGCACCTGGACCCAGCAACCAGTGTCATTGTTTTGCAAAACTTTTCTAGAACAGCAGATGCTGAAAAAGAACAAAAATGTTGCTACTAATTAGAGCTTCAGAGCTGAGTAAACAAGCAGACAAAGAAAGGTGAAATGAGGTTGCATGCAGTCAGTGTCAGAGCTGGGAATAATTACCTCATGTGTCAGATTAGCCAGTTCAATACGAGATCACAAAGTGTCTCAATAAAGAACAAATTAGTCGCACAGATAAACAACTACATCAATGAGCATTTTGATTTTCTAAAAGAGGGAACAAATTTCAAATCGATTAATTTTACGAACATATAAAAACAGATGTAATCTAAAACCGCGCCTCCTTACGGGTCTAAAGCTCAATAAAGAAACTGGTCACTCTTTTTCTTCTCTTAACGGGCACATCCCTTCGGCAACAATTTACCTGAGTTTCTCATCTGCCACTTCTTTTAGATCTGTTAAACATGTTTGTAACTGTTATATCTAATGTTATCATAATATTCTGTATTCAAAAATGTTATTACGCTACTGTACTTAATTTGTAAGTGGAGTGCAAATGCAGATAACTCGATGGTGCTGTATAATTTGTGGACAGGATCCCTAGAAAAACTGCCAAAGTGCAAAAAAAAAAAGACCTTTTCATTTGCACACGGAGGAAAGAATTTTTTTGCACCCCAAAATGTTGTGCTCAACTAGTCATATGTATACTTAAAAAATGGTACCACGGTATCTTGCTTGGTTAAATGTGTGCTACTGCACCGACACACTTTATTCGAGCAAATACCCAGTATGTACCTGGCAGATACCTGGAATGCCCCGCTCCTCACCTCTGACAAGCCCCGTTGCGTTTGCCTTCCCAGCCTGGGTTCATGCCTGGCTGACGGGCGGCTGATCTGTTAAATGATAATGATTAGGATTTAATAGGCTGCAATGCTTCGCGTGTCTACCAGATGGCATAAATTCATGAATTGTAATGCAGTATATATATATATACTGTGCAGTATTGCAGCCAGCGGGAATAAAATGCTTCAATCCCTGCCTGGAAAATACCTCAATGCACTCGGGCAGAAAACAGTCACAAACCTCAATACACCCGGGTATACCCGAATTCGTGGGACTAGCCGAGCTCGAATAAAGTGTGTCGCCAGTGTACTTCTATTTCAAGAATGACAATATTCTGTACTCACGGCATACATGAAAAGGAGATGTATTATTTTTTTGCTTGTAAAATATTCGGAAATAAATTAAACATTGAAAAAGATAAAAAATGGTTAAATGTGTCATTTATTTTTTTAAACATTCTTTTAATATGGGACGCTACATGAGAAATTGTGGATGTATTTCAGATGTCAAATTGAATGGGTAGACATTGTAATAATGTTGTTATTTCTTTTTAAATGACAGGTAGATTTAGTGTTGGTTGATTCCTGTAATGTTTTAAATTGTTCTTGTTTTCTGTACAGGATCTTCAACTTATTGGGAACTACAGTATTCAATAGAGGGTCTAAAGTGAGTTTTATCACAAAACAAAAAAGGTGAAAACAGTTTAACTGTATTGCATATTAAAAATGGTCTTGCTTAAGAGGCAGGCAGACCATAGGGTCTCAAAATAACAAGTATTTCAGGGTATCCCACTCAATCAAAGACAACTAGAACCACCACAATATAAAGGAAAAATGACATCATCCTAATACATTTGCTTTTTCACAAGATCCTCCAATTCCTGTGTGTTCCCCACTTCCAGCATTCACAAGGCCAGAGATATGCATCACCCCATTTTTAATATAATTTCACCATGGAGATATTTATCACTATTTTTTTTTTAGATACTGTATTTATTTATAAAAAATGTTTTACCTGGAAGTAATACATTTAGAGTTACCACTTGTTTTCAAGTATGTCCTGGGCACAGAGTTATAACAATACATGGTTACATAAAAAGAACAGAGATTATAAAGTCAATTCACAGACATTTCATGGACAGAGTTGGAAAATTGGGTACAGGGGATAAATGCCTGGTGAGTTTCAGGTTGAAATAGAGAAGCTTTAACATCACCAAATATCAGCGAACAGCAGCATATGACTTACACCCTTTGGCTGTCCTTCAGCTGCGCCAAAGGCTGTCCACCATTGGGGTGACACAGATGTACACTGAATGTGTTCAGATTAAATGCAGCTGCGAATACAAAGTTCTTTGTTCCCTCTTGGCTCATTAACATTCCAATGGGTGGGGTTGACGTTCCACAAAGTACAAGCAAATGTTAACCCTTAGCATGCTGGTCCTGTGCAAAGGGGAGCCCCATCAGGCGTCCGCCTTTGAGGCGACGCAGATGTACACTAAAGGGAGATATTTATCAATTTCTGGCGTATACAGATAGAAGTTTATCTTACTTTTAAAATGCATATATATGTCTTGTTGAATTAGGTGAAAAAATGTAAATGTATCAATGAGAAGTAATACATTCTGGTGAACATAAGGCAATCTTAATGGACATCATAGTTACTATGTAACTATCATCGAATCTGGTCCATTAGGTTCCATTTATCAAGCTCATAGAATTGTCATTAAAATGAAAATGATTCGTACAAGTCACATACAGAAGTCCCTTCTTATAATCTATATATTAAGATACTTTGCATCAACTTTACATAAGAAAGCTGTACAGGAAAGGATTACATAAAGCAAGTGGAGTAAATGGGCCATGAGTTAATAATGAGTTACACACAGAATTAGAGATATGCGAAACTATTCAAAATGCATTCTCAACATTTTAAGCGTTCTTTCAAATTCGCGTCCCGGCGAGATGTTTTTGCTAAGCCTCAAAGGGATAACAATTTTACAAAAGAGGTCTTAGATTTTGCAATTTGGCAAGCTTTCAGAAAGTGAGAGAAACATGGCGTGTGCCTGATTTTGTAGTCTCAGCATTAAGCAAGAGTTAGAGAATTCCGCAAATTAATCTAACAATTGTATAGTTTCACAAATTAGCATACTAAATGAAATTGCCATGCACATTGACTTAATAGTTGGAGCATTGCTTGCAGACTGACTCAGTCGTGTCTCTTTTTTATAAGTCAAGCACAAATATTGCATGGTTAGTAGCCTAATACATACATTTTGTACATCGCTACTCCTTAGATTGTAAGCTCTTCGGGGCAGGGATTTCCTTTCCTATTGTCTAATTTTGCTGCACTTATTGTATTATTATAATTCCCTGTACTGTATTCTTTGTGAAGCGTTGAGTACACTTTTGGCGCTATATAAATAAAAACATACAATACAATACAAAGGATCATTTTATAGTGTATATCAGTTTCAACAGGTCATCCCATCCTTTTCCTCCAGTTTTTATACAGCAGAGACTGCGACTATTCTAACAAAAACCAGTGGCAATCGCCAAAAAGACCCAGGTACATTCTGAATGCATGCCTTAAACTTGCTTTAAACTTGCCTTTCTGCATTGATTAATGGCCCATCAGATTAACAGCGGGGGTCCCTGGCAGTCCCATTCAAACTGAATGGGACTGCCAGGGACCCTTGCTGTGTTAATCCTATGGCAGAAATGCCTTAAACTTGCCTTAAACAAGCCCAGCACATACCCACAGAGAAACCGTTAAGTCTGAGTTGGCATAAATCTACTGCATCTGAAAAATATACTTCAACTGTGCAGAGCCTGACAAAAAAAATGCCTTGCATTTGTTTCATAACATTAAAAACAGAATAGTAACTAAATGACAGTATATCTTCATGTGACTAAGAGTCTCCTTGATAAGTAGATAAGAGCAGTTTCAAGCAGAAAATCTCATCTCTGACAAGGAAAATTACGATGAAGCACCGTTGATTTAGCATAAAAGCGACAAAAAAGGTGAGAATGAGGGTTGCATTCAGTCAGTGTCGAAAAGAGCGGGAATAAATTAGCCGGGGGGTCAATGTAAAAATGTACAATAAAAATTAAGCCAGGTTCAAGCTACATTCAGCAAGGAAAAGGTGTCTCATAAAGGAACAAATGTATTGGTGCGCGGACATAGATAAAGACCGACTACAATTCAATGGGTTACATGTGTGATTAATATCGTAAAAGAGAGAAGAAACCAATGCAAAAATCGGATTTAATTATAACGACGAAAAATATAAAACACAGATGATAATCTGAAACAACCCTAAAACCGCGGACCTCCTTACGTGTCGTAGAAGCTCAGGGTGAAGTAAACTGGTCACTCTTTTGTACTTCTGGGTTCGTTCCTTTCTGTCTCGTATACCGAGTCAGAAAAAAAAAAAAAAAATCCCTAAAAAATCGGGGAGCACAAAAAAGAGACAAATGTTACCTGAGTGTTCTCATACGTGCCACTAAAGGGGGGTCTTTTAGAATCTGTTTGCACATGTGGTTGTCAACTGTTAATCGAATGTGTCAAATAAATATGTGGCGTGTATGTCAAAGTGATTAGTTACTCCTAGCATGTACTTAATTTGAATGAGTAAGCAAAATGCAGAGTAACTCGGATGGTGGCCTGGAAGTATAATTGTGAATGGACAGGATCCCTAAAAAAACTGCCAAAGGGCAACAAAAAAGGGGGGGAAAAGAAAAAAAAAAGGAAAAATACACTTTTCAGAATTTGAGACACGTAGCTATATGGAAAAGAATTTTTTGGTGGGAACACAACAGGCGGCAAATGTTGGTTGTGCGGGTCAACGTCGTTCCCGATGATGGTAAAAACTTAAAAAATGGTAAACCGAAGGAGAACAAAGACGGATATCTTATCCTTAGCTTAATAAGTTACTTGTGTCTCAACTGCGACCGACCACACTTTATTAAAGCGAGCAAATAACCAGAACTTAGGGGGTAATAATACCGGGGTAGCTAGAAAAGTAGCCTGTAATGGCGACGCCGCTCCTCAGCCTCTGTAAACCAATCGCCCCGTTGCAGTTTGCCTTCCGAGCCTGGATTCAGTGCCTGGCTATACGGGCGGCTGATCTTAATTGGGAAATGATAAATGAAAGATTGATGGCTGTCGATAGTGCCTGAACAATGCTTCGGAACGTGAAATCTCCCCAGGATGGCATAAGAGAATTCATGAATGTGATAATGGGCAGTAAAAATATATATAGTAAGGATACTGTGCAGTTAATGCAGCCAGGCGGGGAGAATAAAATGCTTAACAAGTCCCTGCCTGGAAAATCCGGGGTCAACTGGGGGGGGGCACTCGGAACAAGTAAAACATACAGCAGAACCGGGGGCGGGGGGGGCGGGCTCGGAAAATTAAAACCCTGGGTATGGAAAAAAAACGGGCCCGAATTCGTGGGGGGACTGATCCGAGGGCGTCGGAATACAAAGTGTGTCGGCCATGTATGGCTGAAAATACGTAATGTGGATAAACAAGAATGACAATAAAAATTCGTACTCGACGGAGGCATACCATGAAAAAGGAAGGGAATGGTAAATTATTTTTATTGGCTTGAATTAAATAATTCGAAAAATAAATTTAACATTGAAAAAGAATAAAAATGGTATAAATAAAAAGTGGTCATTATAATATTTAAATAAACATTCTTTTACTATGGGGGACGCTACAATGAAAATTGTGGTGTATTTCAGATGTCAAATTGAAGATGGTGACAGTTGGTAATAATCGACTAGTTATTTCTTGTAGATTACAGAGAAAAATTAGGTCTTTTTAATGACAGGTAGATTTAGTGGTGAAGTTGATTTCCTTAAGTAATTGTTATAATTGTTCTTGTTTTCTGTACAGGATCTTCAACTTATGGGAACTCGTAGATACAAAATAAGAGGTGCTAAGTGAGTTTGATCACAAAAACAAAAAAGGTGAAAACAGTTTAACTGTATTGCATATATTAAAAAAATGGTCTTGCTTAAGAGGCAGGCAGACCATAGGTCTCAAAATAACAAGTATTCAGGGTATCCCACTCAATCAAGAGACAACTAGAACCACCACAATATAAAGGAAAAAATGACATCATCCTAATACATTTGCTTTTCACAGATCCTCCAATTCCTGTTGTTCCGGAGCCCCACTTCCAGCATTCACAAGGCCAGGATTACATCACCCCATTTTTAATATAATTCACCATGGAGATATTTATCACTATTTTTTTTTTAGATACTGTATTTATTTAATAAAAATGTTTTACCTGTGAAGTAATACATTTAGAGTTACCACTTGTGTTTCAAGTATGTCTGGGCACAGATGTTTAACAATACATGGTGTTACAAAAAAAGAACAGAGATTATAAATCAATTCACAGAATTCATGGACAGAGTTGGAAAATTGGGTACAGGGTATAAATGCCTGGTGAGTTCAGGTGTGAAATAGAGAAGCTTTAACATCACCAAATATCAGCGAACAGCAGCAGTATGACTTACACCCTTTGGCTGTCCTTCAGCTGCGCCAGGCTGTCCACCATTGGGGTGACACAGATGTACACTGAATGTGTTCAGATTAAATGCACTGCGAATACAAAGTTTCTTTTGTTCCCTCTTGGCTCATTAACATTCAATGGGTGGGGTTGACGTTCCACAAAGTACAAGCAAATGTTAACCTTAGCATGCTGGTCCGTGCAAGGGGAGCCCCATCAGGCGTCCGCCTTTGAGGGCACGCGATTACACTAAAGGGAGATATTATCAATTTCTGGTTCGAGTATACACAGATAGGAAGTTTTCTTACTTTTAAAATGCATATATATTATCTTGTTGATTAGTGGAAAAATAGGTAAATGTATCAATGAGCAAGTAATACATTCTGGTGAACATAAGGCAATCTTAATGGCATCATAGTTTACTATGTAACATATCGAATCGTGTCCATTAGGTTCCATTTATGCAAGCTCATAGAATTGTCATTAAAAATGAAATGATTCGTAACAAGTCACATCAGATAAGTCCCTCTTATAATCTATATATTAAGATACTTTGCATCAACTTTACATAAGAAAGCTGTACAGGAAAGGATTACATAAAGCAGTGGAGTAAATGGGCCATGAGTTAATAATGAGTTACACACAGAATTAGAGATATGCGAAACTATTCAAAATGCATTCTCAACATTTTAAGCGTTCTTCAAATTCCGTCCCGGCGAGAGTGTTTTTGCTAAGCCTCAAAGGGATAACAATTTTACAAAAGAGGTCTTAGATTTTGCAATTTGGCAAGCTTTCAGAAAGTGAAGAGAACATGGCGTGTGCCTGATTTTGTAGTCTCAGCATTAACGCAAGAGTTAGGAATTCCGCAAATTAATCTAACAATTGTATAGTTTCCAATAATAGATATACAAATGAAATTGCCATGACATGACTTAATAGTTGGAGCATTGGCTTGCAGACTGACTCAGCGTGTCTCTTTTTTTATAGTCAAGCACAATATATGCATGGTTAGTAGCCTAATACATACATTTTGTACATCGCTACTCTCTTAGATTGTAAGCTCTTCGGGGCAGGGATTTCCTTTCACTATGTCTAATTTTGCTGCACTTTTGTATTATTATAATTCCTGTACTGTATCTTTGTGAAGCGTTGAGTACACTTTTGGCGCTATATAAATAAAAACATACATACAATACAAAGAGTCATTTTATAGTGTATATCTTTTCAACAGGTCATCCCATCCTTTCCTCCAGTTTTTACAAGCAGAGACTGGCGACTATTCTAACAAAAACCAGTGGCAATCGCCAAAAAGACCCAGGTACATTCGGTGCATGCCTTAAACTTGCTTTAAACTTGCCTTTCTGCTGCATTATTAATGGCCCATCAGATTAACAGCGGGGGTCCCTGGCAGTCCCATTCAAACTGAATGGGACTCGCAGGGACCCTTGCTGTGTTAATCCTATGGCAGAAATGCCTTAAACTTGCCTTAAACAAGCCACACATACCCACAGAGAAACCGTTAAGTCTGGGATGGCATAATCTACGTGTCTGAAAATATACTTCAACTGTGCAGAGCCTGACAAAAAAAATGCCTGCATTTGTTTCAACATTAAAAACAGAATAGAACTAAATGACAGTATATCTTCATGTGACTAAGAGTCTCCTGATAAGTAGATAAGAGCAGTTTCAACAGCAGAAATTCTCATCTCTGACAAGGAAAATTACGATGAACACTTTGATTTAGCATAAGAGAGAGAGAGAGAGAGGAGAGGGTGAGGGGGGGGAGGAAAAGATTTTTCTAAAGTCTCAAGTGCTAATATATATATATATATATATTATATATATATAATATATATATTATATATATTATACTACAACATATACACACACAATACATATATAGACTATATAGACATAAAATACATATCATATACATACAACGGAAATAGCCGTGTTGTTCGTTATGGCGATAGTGCAGAAAAATTAGTTCTTCAGTATTAGGTGATACATTTTTATTTTGGAACAAATTGATGTCCTAGTGACTAAATTGTTATGCAAAATAAAAAAAAAGTATAGATTTACAGAAGGGTAGATGTATAGAAAGGTAAAGTATATAAAGTCACCTTTAAAAATAACTCAGGCATGATGTCATGCCATTCATGTGAAGGGAAAATGATGACGGTTTAAGGAGCCTACATCCATTTTTTGTTTTTTACTGTCCAAACAACATCTACGTATCCACCTCTGAATCAAATTATTTCAAATACCCACGAAGAATTGCATCTCGATTTTTGACACATTCACCCATCTCTAATTATTACCATTGTTTTTTTTCTTTATGCAAATTATTAAAGCATTGTGAGATCAAAAAATCAGTGTCAGAATATACAGTAAATAACTTATGATTCACAGGCGGAAATGCAGCGTTTTCATGTCTTTGTTTTGGGTTTTCCTTTTATATGCATGGAAAAAATATTCTTGTCGCGAGCTTAAGAAAGGGGGGAAAATGTAATCATTGTTTACCTGCAACATTTTCGAGGTAAAATTATGAACTATTTCTTACAATTCTTCGTGTCCTACCATAGAAATGCAAAACCTATTTTCCTTGGTCGACAGTCATGAAACCATACCTGCTGTCTTTTGTGTTAAAATATACCCTGCAGACCATTTCTGACAGGGTCCATTGCCATTGAATGGATTAGCTTGCCATGCGGTTTTCATTGCACCAAGGTGGCAAATGCCAAGATTTAGTGCTGTTCTTAATAAGCACCCTCCTATCATAAATAAGAACAATTACTTCATGAATACATTGCTTCCCACTATCTATAGAATAATCAAATATTAATATCTCAAAGGATCTGAGGAGTAGAAGAGGCCATCTTGGGCCCAATAAGACACGACCACCAAGGATCAATTGATCGAATTCATTCGGTCTGTGATTTAATGTTGACGGAAATCGTTAAAAAGTAAAATAGTTTAAACGTTTGACCAGGGGGCCACAACCAGGCAGCAAGGGAGAGCATCTAGCTTGGTGACTCTTCGGGGGTTGCTCTGTGGGATTGCCCCTAGGCAGGTGGAAAACCTTGATTAGTTTAGAAATAACAGGTAAAGGATATACATGGAAGACACCGCTTTGGTGTCATAAAAGAAGGGGTGGGACACCGGTTGTGGTGTATCAAAGAGAAAAATCTTCTGGCGCCCTAGGAAGCTGTAAGAACGCTGAGCGAAAGGAGAGAGTGTGCTCATAGGATACCCATGCACACGGTGTATTGGTAACAGAAACGTGATATTCATTTCAACCAAAAATATTGAACTCTCGACTTAATTTGGATGTTATTGTGTGAGGGAATACCGGGTTCTTCATCGGGGCAATGTGAAAGTAGTGGGCAACGCCCCTGAGTGGTTGATTAACCAAGATGGCCTTTTATTGGGTTAATGTGCCCCTCATTGAACTTTATTCCGGGGCGCGCGCTTGAAAACCTTGCGTAACATGCGTACAGAGGGGTGCGGCCATGATCATCAGCACAGTCGAGCGCATGCGCCGGACAGCAATTTAGCCTTTAAACTCAGGAACTGATGCGCTCCAAGAGGAACCTGTGAGAGACGGGAACGTGTGCGCAGCAAAAGCGGACCAAAAAAAACCCACTAAAAGAGCTGCAAGTCCTTTGTATTACTTATAACCTCCGAAACGCAGGGAAAAAAGTGCATAGGGAAAGTGCGCAACATGCCATTCAGTGTCCTGGGGGCACATCACAACTCTGTCCACCCAACCCTTTTCCCTCCCGCCGCTGTGGTGGTAATGGTATGTTATTGAGTAGCGGGAAGGCTAGGCGGATAGAGATAACACAGCTATGGTGTGATACCAGATCACGGCCTCTGGGCCAAAACACCTGCGTCGCACATTTGGGGATGTTTAATCATGGCGTCAAATAGACGGAATGGTGCTAAATATACAGAGCCACATAGAGATCTGGAGTGACGTTCACATATAGGGGGGGACGGTCCATACATACCTTACCTGGCACAGTTTCTCAAAGTGAACACAAACCGGAGATCAACAACAAAACAAAAACCAAAAGCGTTTCATGTACGGGTGGGTTATCCCGGAGGAGAAGAGGGAAAAAAAGAAAAAAAAAAAAAAAAAAGGAAAAGATTAAATCTAGAGGGACGGTATAGATAAGGGAGGACAAGAGGGGGGGGAAGGGGGGGGACAAGATAGTTGGGAGGGGTAAATGGACGAACAGTGAATAAAGTAAGGAGAAGAGGAAGATAGATTGGAAGGAAAGGGTAGAGAAAATTCGAATGGAGAGAGGAGGGGGGACACCGAATTATAATACGAGATAGAAGAATTGTAAGGTTGGTGGGAAAATCACCTAGATTGCGGACAGAATGGTGGCATGTAAATAAAGAAGTTTATGCAGCGTATGTTGCTGACTTCTCTCAGGGTAGTTGAATAGAAACCAGTAAAATATGTCGAAGGAAGATTGGTGAGGGTCTCTGAACGACTTAGTCTGGGTAGGAGAATTAAGGAAAAAGAATCGAAACGAGTTGGGGAATTGCCAGAAAGAAGGGGAAAAAAAAAACCGGCGGGCCGGCACAAAAGGAAACATCATTATGCTATCTAGCAGGTGTACCGGGTACAATATCCTAGCAAAAATCCCTTCCCCACCGGGGCTGGCTCTTCGCCCCGTTTGTGTTCAGGGGGTATTTTAAATTTTTAGGATAAAAGAGCTAAGTTGTGGCGGAGCTTAATAATGCATTACAATAAGGTACTATGCTTAGAGTGCCACAAAAGCCATTACTGCAGATCCGGAATGATACAAATTGGGGTTCACAAAATTGTGGCTGGGTGGTTTAGATAGAACTAAAGGTGGACTAATGCTAAATGGTTGTACTCTTACACCCTGCAGGGACAGGGCATAGAAAAAGGAAAGACTAGCCACAGGTCAACCTATCTAATCCAGGCTGGCCGTGTCCGCCCACGCCCTCAAAAAAAAAGGGGAGGGGGAAGAAGGGGGGGAGGCACTAGAAGAAAAAAGGGTGGGGAGGAGGGAAAAAAAAGGCTCCGGCTCTCGGCCCCTGTGTTGTAGGGGGGTATGGTTTTGGAGGGGAAGAGCTAGTGGGTGGATTAGGTGTGACGACCGGATAGGGGCTACGCCGGACAGAAACCGTGGACCGGGAGGAGGACGGGCGTCGATGGGGGTTACCTAGGTGGGATTATATAATCACACAAAGAAAAACTCGTTAGTCTGCGCAGACTGTCCGGATTGCGCAGGGGTTCGTAGTACTTAAAGACAGGGGTAAAAAATCGGCGAAGTGGTCAGGTAATAGGAGAAGTCGTCAAATCGTCAAAGATTATCGGGGAAGCCAAAGTCTGGGTGTAAAGGAGGGAAGGGGGACTCGGGGACAGACTAGTGGGGTCGTCAGCAGGGTCTGGTGGTGATAGAAAGGCAGATCGGGAAAACGGGGGTCGTAGTCCAATAGCGAATGTAGGGATTGTCGAGAACAGGTATGAGAGCAGTGGATGGGTTCGGGCCCGCTAGGAGTCAGCTTAGGACGTGAGCGGCCCTCTGTCGGGCGAGGAGCGGACCAAAAAAGGCGGGTCGGGCGTAGCCCGTTATGGCAACGTCTCAAACTCAGTGGAGGGACAAGGGGCGGGGGGCGGCTGGTCGCGATAAGTACCGGACAGGAAAAGGGGCGGCAGGCAGGAAGTCTGTGGAAGACCAATGCTATAACATCACGAGTAATAATGCGGAGAGGAGCATAAAAGGCCACTGGCATGGGATTAGCAGCAGGGCCGGCGGTAAAATACGGTGTCACCACTAGCTAGGAGAGAATGCAGCAAGGCCTCATGAAAATTAAGGGGTAAACCACTGCTAATAGAGAAGCAGCAGTATCGCGAAAAAAGTGTCTGGCGGGTAATCAAACGGGAAGAGAAAGCGTACAGTCAAACAAGCCACAGAGGAACGGGGCGGAGCAAAAGAAGGCCTCTTGATACTCAAAAGGGAACGTAGGAAGGTGAAACACTAGGAGGGAGAGGGCCTGAGAGCGTTTTGTTGCAATAGGACTTATGGAAGCGTCGCGAAGGTCGAAGGTGATCTCGGCACTGGTGTAAAATCAGTGCCAAGCGCGCGAGTATATAAGTGCTGGGAATCCATCACAGAGAGGAGGTTTGTTGAGTAATGGGTGCGCCCCCTCGCAAATGGATGGGGCCCAGGGCAGAGCTGAGCAATGGCAGATGCAACATATGTAAAGGGCCATTGAGTTGCCAGAGGAAGCCTTTTGGGGGCAACTGCAGAAGTCTGCAAAAAGCTAAATCAAGCCGGGAGACGGATTCCTGATAACAGGGAATACAAAAGACCCCGCCCCCACCCTATCAGGATGAGAGGTCGGTCCGTACGAACGAGGGTGGGTGTTCATTCGGAGGGCGAGGAAAATTCTGGTGGTACCTGGATTGTTCCTAACCGGGAACAGGGTCGAGCGGGGAGTTAGGGCTGGGTTGACCCGGCCAAGACCTTATGTAAAGTAGGACCCAGGGGAACGGTTGTAGGTAGAGTTGATGATCCTTACAGTCCCCACGGGAACCCCCAAAGGGGGAAAAGATAACTGGGAGATTAGAAGGTACCTGGGGGGTGGCGGGCCCGTTCAGGTAGGTCTGGGGAGACCATTAAAGAGGTGTATGGTGGGCTGGGAAAAAGTGTCCTCAAAGGGGCGATAACAGTTAGGTCCAAAAAAAACCATAGTGTACATGTGGCGAGTGTACCACAAAAGGACCAAGCGGTGTTAACTAAAGGGCGGTTCTTGGTAGGCAGTTGGGCAATTAAGTACCAGGGGAGACTCCGGGGCTAGTCGTTACAGAATCAGAAGGGCAAATCAGGCCGCGGGGTCTATAACGGGGGCAGTGAAGGCAGTGTAATGTTCCATAGTATGAAAGAATACAAGCACGGACCACTGATAATGTGTATAGACGATAAATAAGGCTGGGTGAGGCGCTTAACAAAATGAAAGACAATGCAACATGGCTTTGGGGATAAGGAATGGAGGGCACTAAAGTAATTTAGCGGAGATTCTTTAGGGGCTTGCCGAAAAGGAAATTCCGGAGTGGTGAAAAACAAATAAGTGGTCAACAGGAATGAGGGTCATATTAAGGGGTTTTAACCACTTCGAAAACTATTGAATCGTTCTTAATTGTAATAAACAACACATGGTGTTATCAAAAATATGCCCAAGTCAATTTGAGAGAGTCTTAGCAAGTGATACCGCAATCTTGCTCGGGTTGGATACTAAAGGTGGGGGCAAAGGAATGGGAAGAACGAGAGGGGGCGGGCACGGCTTCGATAATTTATTGGTAACTGATTAGTCTTTGAGAGAGGAGAGTTCAATCCGAAGAGTTGTGGGGCCTTGTCTAAAGGGCATAATAAAAGCTCAAGGAGACGGAGGGGGGAACAGCAATGTGCAGGAAATATACCACATAGTGGACCCGTAGGACACAGGTGAACGGACGAAGAACTTCGAAAGGGACGTAAAGCAACTAGAGATCCCGTAGGAAAATGGTTCCTTCAGTTATTAAGAAGAAAGGGACCAATGCACAGTGTCCAGAAAAACAGGGCAACTTTAGGGCAACCGGGGAAAAAAGCAGGGCAGTGGAGGAACGCATGCAGAGTATGAGGAGTCTGAATTGAAATGTGAGAAAGGACAAGATTGTGATGGGTATTCCAAAAACAAACAGGAGGGAACAAAGAAGCAGACGCTAAAATTCGGGAAAGTAAAACGAGGTTCATCCGCTATGAAAGAACATGGGTCTGGGTTGAAAGCTGGGTAACCGGGGGGGGCTCCGAACACAGAGAAAGAAAGACAGAGATCGATGCTAGCTTGGAAGGAGTGGAGTCCCAAGGATAAACCCAGGTTCTACTCATGAAAATCTAGTGGGGGGAGAATGGGCGCGATGCAAAATATTACTGGTATAATTCAGCTAGGTCGTGTAACATCGGTATCTCCAGAGGCACTTCTTTGAAGAGGTAACCGCTAGTGTGTGCGAGCAGTAACAGTCAATGAAATGACCAACCAAGTGTTGGTTGAAGACATGCAAGGAATTAAAATCCATCTTAAGACGGGTGTTTTTCGAAAAGAAGAGAACACGGAGAAAAAAGGGGGGGAGCGAGCTATTACTGGAAAGTTCCAAAGTAATGCGATAAAACGCCCTGAGTATCGTGGTAGTTAGACTAAGGATTCAGTAGTGGATACCAAAGGAAACCGCGCATACTGTGGAAAAGTGGGCTGCCATCATCGTGACCAGTATTATTAAAGGCAATTGGCATCCTGGGGGAACTTAAAGTCGTATTTTTAACATCAGGTCGGAGGAACTGTGGGGGGGGGCATATACCGGTTAAAGAAACTGAGGTAGAGAGGGGGGGGGCACGGTTTCAAACAAGGGGGGAAGAAAACAAGGTACTCATTGTCTTGTCAGCTGAAGTTGGTTGATTGAGAATCCCAAAGCCAGAAGCTGAACTGAACAATCTACTTTAATTGAAATCATGAGAACATTGCGCTTGTGCTCAGAATTGGGTCCCCTGAAATCCCTAGTGATGTGCATCAACTCCCTAGGGAGGGACCAGTTACAGGGGTCATTGGAAACCAATAAAAGAGAATTGGGGGCACGTTAATCAAGAAACATACTTAATGAGAGAACTACCGAGATTGCAAAAACAGGGGAATGGTGTTGTAAGGTGATAGGCAGTAAAAACTCACAGACTATACCGGCCGAGGTGGAGAGCAGGCACGGTCCGAGGCTCCACCTCGAGAGTCAGAGTGAGAACCAAGGGTGTTAACAGCAGAAGTGCTTTTGGAAAAAACTAGAACGCAACAGGAAAAATGGTGAGAGACTCCGAGCATGGAGTAAGGGGATCGAGGGCAGGATAAGCGATCTCTTGAAATGACACCTGAGGGGAAACGTGAGAGGAGTAGGCAATATGGTCCAGTTGTAACACCGAAAGGAAAAGGGGGAAAAATGTTCCAAGGAGACAGACTCGATTCATGACAGGAAATAAAAGAGCATATAGACAAACGGAAGGTTGAAGAATAGAAAGAAGAAAGGGGGGTTTGCTTCTACAGGGCGGAAAGTTGTTAGCAGCGCAGAGTCTTAACAAAAACAGTCGAAAACTGCTGTATAACTTTTAACTACATTTTGTACAAGGTACGTGCGATGTTTATGCAAAACGAGGGTAAAGGGGTAGAGTTTTATAAGAATTATGAAACAACCTGATCCTTCAAAAAGGAAGACCCTAACTGTACTTGTGGTATAAGGTGGAGTTACCGGGCAAAGGCAGCGGTGACGCTGTATCTGGGCATAAGGGATAAAAGGAAATCAATAATGTGAAAGGGGCATAAGTATGTGACATGTTCGACTTTTAACAACACGGGCGTTATTATTGTGGAAGGAGGGAGAGGGAACCAGACAGTACCCTAAGAGGGGGAGCCACCACAACTGTGGCGTTGCTCTGTCAAGTTGGTATTTGGGAAAGCGTAGTCCGTGTACAGTCAGAAAGACACTAGGGGAGTTCCACAAAAAGAAATAGGGGAAAAAATCCATAATGGCTCCTGGAAATAAAAAAACAGGGGAGTTTCACGTCTCTGAAGTGACCAGACGGTGTTCAGCAGAAAAAATGGACCTAGGAGGGTGGATTAACTGCAAACAGGAGAGCCGTTCGAGAAAAGGACCAACAGGTTTATCGCAGGGGAATACTAAGTGGTGTACTGGAGTCCCGTATTATGGCCTGACAGTGTCATGTGTAGTGTGCGGTGAGCGGGGCGCCGTATAAGGTCTTAGCTGAACAGTGGACATAAGGGAGGTTCATGGGGCCGTCTCTAAGCTAATAGGAAGTGTTAACTTGACTGGCGAGACTCAGGATTTCCAAGGGAGGTTCATAGGCTGACCTGCAGGGGATTTAACATGGGAAAAAAACCTCAAGGGTGGTTTAGGCTGTACCTGAGAATCAGAGAGGAGAAGAAGCTAGTCTCCGAGAGTGGGATGCTGGGGTTCACTTCTTGCCCTAGGCCTACCTTAGTCTGCGGAATACAGGGTTAACAATGGGGACCTCAAAGAGCAGACTAGCAGGGGTTAAAACAAAATAACCTCAGAACAGAGCCTGAGAAATTCGGGTTTAGAAAAAGTCAAACAGGTTCATTCTCCTGGTTGCTAGGGAACACACGAACCTGGGGATCAGGAATTACAGCGAGTTGTACTCATAGGCCAGACTAGCAGGGGTTAAGACCGAATACCTCGGGGACAGAACCCGGGAGGTTAACTCAGATTAGGGAGCGTGGCAGCTTCTTCCTTAGCGGCAGCGACAGAGAGATGGTTTGGGCTATTCTTAGGAGAGGGAGGTTGCCGCCACAGGTTTAGCAACAGGACTGCAGCATAGGGATCTTCCAAGCAGCACGTAGCTGGCAAGGAGGGGGTCCTGTTTCTTTTATGCAATGTCTAGTGTGTAAGGAAAGTACATGGAGTTGTATCTGGAGACTGAGCCAACATGAGGAGGGCGCCCTGTTGTACTAGATTAGTCCAGTGATGAGGCCAGGCATAGAGTGCCTCTTGGGCGTCGGCCAGTCCATAGGGGACACGTTATCCCCATTTAAGGGAATCAGGAGAGCGATACAAGCGTCAGACTGTTTTAAGTTCGGGATGCAGTACGCCTTAATAAAGAGATACACACGGCATTGTCTTTGCAAAGGGGTTAAAACCTTCATACGTAAACGTTCTTCAATCAGGGGTAGTATTTCACACAGATACTGGCCTTCAGAGTGGGACTGGTACGCAGGCCGGGACATAACTTCAGTTGGAAAATTGCCCACACCCACCACGGCGCGGTCCGGTTTTGATGGGCCGAGCAATCTGTTACGCCGATGCTCGCCCAAACCGGGACGGACCGCGTGGCTGAGTGGGGTTATTAATCACCGCACTTATTCCACACAGACTGATCGGAGTGCGCGTTTCGTAGTCGTACCGCAGGGTCAGGATTGGAGAAGGCAGCATCGTCGTATTGAAGCCAAAGGTCGGGTGAGAGACAGGACAATCGATGGCCGAAGCAGGGTCGGGATAGAAGACATCCGGTGTGTCGTAGTCATAGTCAAGGAATCGGCAACAGGCAGACAGGAGTTCCCCGCTTCACGCTAGGTAGCGTGAGCGGGCCTCTGCGCGAGGACGGCCTCGGCCCATGACGCCGGTCTCAGCAGTGGGAGCACAGGCTGGCCGAAGTACACACCCAGGGCACGTCGGGGAACCACGCTTTCAGCACAGAGTCCAAGGCAGCCACTGCATGGAGATTAGCAGCAGGCCTCAGGAAATTAAGGGTAACCACTGCTAAGAGAGAATGCAGCAGGTACCAGTGCTGCTAACCCGCTTCACAGGAGACAGGAACAGGCCTCTGGATACTCAGGAACTAGGAAGATAGAACACTAGGAGAGAGCCTGGGCGGTTTGTGGCAGAGGTAACGTCCAAGAGGTAGAAGGTTATCTCGGCACCTGGTTCAGTGCCAAAGCCCAGGATTAAAGGGCGGTGAGAAGAGAGAGAAAGAGAGAGGGTGAGGGGAGGGAGAGAGAGATTTTTCTAAAGTCTCAAGTGCTAATAATATATAATATATATATATAATATTATATATATATATATATATATATTATATATATATACACACATATAACACACACATACATAATAGACATATATAGACATACATATATACCTATATACATACAACGGAAATAGCCGTGTTAGTTCAGTTCGATAGTGCAGAATAAATTAGTTCTTCAGTATTAGGTGATACATTTTTTATTTGGACAACAATTGATGTCCTATGACTAAATTGTTGTGCAAATAAAAAAAAGTATAGATTTACAGAAGGGTAGATGTTAGAAAGGTATAGTATATAAGTCACCTTTAAAATAACTCAGGCAGATGTCATGCCATTCATGTGAAGGGAAAATGATGACGGTTTAAGGAGCCTACATCCAATTTTTTGTTTTTTACTGTCCAAACATCTACGATTATCCACCTCTGAATCAAATTATTTTCAAATACCCACGAAGAATTTGCATCTCGATTTTTGACACATTCACCCATCTCTAATTATTACCATTGTTTTTTTTCTTTTGCAAATTATTAAAGCATTGTGAGTCAAAACATCAGTGTCGGAATATACAGTAAATAACTTGATGTCACACAAGCGGAAATGCAGCGTTTTCATGTCTTTGTTTTGGGTTTTCCTTTTATATGCATGGAAAAAATATTCTTGTCGCAGCTTAAGAAAGGGGAAAAATGTGTAATCATTGTTTTACCTGCACATTTTCGTGGTAAAATTATAGTAACTATTTCATTACAATTCTTCGTGTCCTACCATAGGAATGCAAAACCTATTTTCCTTTGGTCGCGAAGATCCAATCACAGGAGGAGGGTGTGTGAGTATTCCTCCAATGATGGAGCACAGGGCAGAAGCTGCAATGAGAGGCAGCACATGTGCTATTGATTGCCAGAGGAAGCTTTTGCAACTGCAGAAGTCTGCAAAAGCTATAATCAAAGCCAGGAGCGGATTCCTTACAAGCGGGATTAGCTTATTTTGCATTACAGGCAGTCCTCATTTTACAACGCTTCGTTTTACAACAAATGGCTTATCCAACGCTATGCAATGCATACCTATGTTCATTTTTACAACGCCAAAACAGCTTATCCAACGCTCTTACGATGCTTTGAAAAGTTGTTTGTGTATATAATATATATATTATACTATATAATATATTATATTTTTATATTATATTATATATTATGTTATATTATATATATATAATACAGTATATGCACTATATAATTTATGTGTGTGCTGCATATCTTATTGTCTGCGTAAAATATTTTGTGTATTTTAGCATTTCAAATGCCGTCAGGAACGGAACCTTTCATTTAAACAGTGTTCCTATGGGAAAACGTGTTTTGCTTTGCAATGTTTCGCTATCCAATGCCATTTTGAGTAACGCATTGTGTCTGATAACCGAGGACTGCCTGTACTATGCTTAGAGTGCCACTTGATATCTAGGCACTAATGCTGTGTTTCACACTGATTCTCACAGCATTTGGGTCTACTGTTCTTTGTTGGTTTAATTTGGGTTACCATACCCTTAGCCATCTGGGCTAACGTGATAGCCACTCGGGCTAACGTTATTGTCCTATATAAGTATTGCCATGGCTGGACCAGCTATCTTTCTGCCCCCCTGTCACGTAAGTTCACCTAGGTACAGACAGTGACAGGCTATCCTGTGGAGTTTGATCCCCTCACGCAGCCATCCTGAGTGGCAGGAGAGGTGGTAACACTGGGTTTGTGTTGCAGCCTATCATGGTGCAGACCCTGTGCCCTCCCCTTTTGCATTAGGGAGGATGTTCTAAATTATAGGAGTCAGTTCTCCTCCGCCCCTCCTGAGGAGAGGAGTGAGTGTGTTAGAGTTCCCTTCAGCCCCGCATGGGTGGAGAAGCAAAGATCTCTGCATAGCACAAGGCCTCATCACATTATCTGCTGGCCAGCACCATCCAAGGGCCTGAAACCCCTACTATACTATGTGCAATGCTGTTATACCATCCTGCAGTGGCTGCATCAAATAAAGATCCCGTTAATATACTTCTGGCTGAGTTGCAGTCTATTAGGCTGAAGTATGGAGTAAGACTATCATGGTAGAGACTGCCTTCAGTTATACTGCATCCTGCTGTGACTGGAGGTGCTGTCACCACATGGAAAGAACCTAAGGATCACCTAAAGCCTGTCCTGTTACCCCACACCATAGCGGACACTCAGCTCTCCTGGACTCTCACAAGTATGACCGCACCACAGACATCAGTAGCAGCAACATGTTTCCAGAGCGGGGTGGGGAAACAGGGCTACAGTGCTTTATTTATAGCATTACAGTGCTTTATTTATAGCATTACAGTGCTTTATTACTGTAGTTTAACACTTTTTTTAGACATTCTATTTGTTCTCATAGTTTGGTCCTCATTTTTTAATGCATATCCATTAAATCTGATTTTAACAATAACATATCCACGCCAATATCTGGACCTCCGTTCACATTACCACATCTTCTCATTTGTGACAGATATATAGAGTAATTGCTTTCCCCTCACCTTGTCCGCTCGGAGTGTCTGCGCTTCGCTTGGGTGTTTCTGTTTTTTGTGTTAATGGTGCGGACACACATAGAGTGAAACTTTTCCTACTACACAGGATTGGGGGTGAGTTAGCAGATGCTAAACACTGCCCTTTGTTTCCAGGAGACAAAGACGTCAGAGGGAGTATAAATAGGAAGGAGACGGTTCCAGATGTAAGGTTCCTGGAGGGGTGAGAGTGAAGGAGCCTCAGTGTATATAGTTAAGAAGTATGTTCCAAAGTCTACACGACAGACTAGTTCCTATTTATTATGTTCTATTTAGGGACATTGCCCCTGTAGATATGTTCCCGAGAGATGGCCAAGGTGAACCCAGTGGTTCACAGAAGAGGAGGCATGCATGCTTCTGAGGTCCCCATAAGGGAGATCCCGGGGTGTCATAGGATCAGCTCAAAGGCAGATCCACACACCTCAGTTGCAGTCTTTCCAGAAGTGGCAATTCAGAGACCGGAGTTGGGTATAGATCCCCTATCTATATTGAGTTGGCCAGGGCCTGAGAAGGGGTCCAATGTGACAGAGCATAATACACATTATATAGAACGGGAACAGGTCAATTAAATAGAATCCAGTCAAGTGTCCGCACCTCCCCAAAGTGTTAAGTGAGGATGCCTGGAGAAGCAGACATCAAGAGTACAGAAGCCATATGAAACTGGTGACACGTAGCCAGTATGTGTACTGTCAGTGTGTATGGATGAGAAGAGTCCTTGTTAAAGGGGCCAGAAATAAAGAGGGTTGTTTGTACTACAAAAGTTCCTGATGCCCATCATTTCTATCTTTCTACCTCATCACCCAGGCACACAAAGCCTGCATCCTGAATTAGTTAATGCATTCTGAATAACCACTAATAGAGACACTAATATAAACTCCCTAGGAGCTTGGCAGGAAGGGTTAGGCCACGCTTATAGTCCCGGCGATGCGACGGCGTGATGGCATCCATCGCCTTTGTAATAGTGATTTCAGCTTATAGTGTAGGAGACAAGAGACGGCTATAAACCACACATATGGCGATATACAGATGCAGCGGCCGTTATTCGAACACTTCGCGCGTTGTATACCTTGGAATACCCATGTCATGGCGCGTGATTTCTTCCAACCTTAAAGACGCGAGTGCAGAAAATGGCATTTTAGTGTTAAACAGTGTTAAACAATGACATTGACACAGTAGCACAGTAGAAAAACAAATAAGGTAGCGCTAATTTCTTGATGTATTAAATATGGATCTGCCAGTACCATCAACCCAGATTGTATATATCCTTTATATATGATTTGGTATATGTGCCGAGCGCCAGGGATATAACACTCTTTCCACAGTAGCACAGTACTGTACACATTACAATTCATTCATTTCTGCCACAGATATGAAACAGAATCCATGAAATTCAAACAAAGCAACCGCAATAAACACGTGTGCCTGGGGCGATTGGCCACGTTAATGCCGCGTGGAATACAGCAGAGCACACGAAAACGGCTCCGTAATATATTTGAATAAGGGCCGCTGCATCTGTATGTATCTTTTGTGTGCATTTCATTTTTGAAAGTGAGTCTTTGGATTTTCTCTTCAGATCTCAATTTTTTCAATGCCTTTCTTTTTTTCTAAAAACTCAGCACAAAAAATAGCTTATGCCTCTCCAACGGTTTATTTATTCACTAACAGTGAACACTCTCTCACATGGTTCAGTAAATTGTACACATATTGAGACCTGGCCAAATGTCACATAAAACCGACCTTCCATGGAACAGGATTCTACACTATGGGAAGGTGACAAAAGATTCTGTTAGTAATCCTTGAACATTTGATGGTCTTATCTTCCTATGTGACAAGTTTTCCATAAGAGTTTGCTTTCAAGTGGAGCAGGACGATAGTGTAAAATAATAACAGTTCCAAAAAGTGACATGACTAGTAGTCACCTCACTGTTACAGTCCTTTTTTCCATAGAATACAATTTATACCAAAAAGTTATAACACCCATCAAATATAATTAATTGACAACCATCAGCTATAACTGAAACTCCAGAACAGAAAGACAGACAGAAAACACAAAAAAGAAAAAAACGAGACAAAACGTGAAAACGAACAAAAGAGAAAAGAAGTAACCATTTTTGGTTCCTGCTTATTTACTACCATTCAGTGTTTACTGAATTTAATTAATTCTACATGGATTAACAATGTTTTTGGATTTTTTTTCTGCAGTTTTAACAAGTATTATACTTAACTTGGCACAGCTGTGAATTATCTTTCACTCCAGAGGAGTTCATATTTCACAGGTATATATACTGTATTCTATGGAAATAATATAATTCATAAAAAAGTCCATGCAAATGTTGACAATTTCACAACATTTTAATGAGCAATGAAAGTCCAATATTCACCTGTTTAGAAAATTGTTCACATCTGAAGATACTGTAGAGCCCATGGGCAACCTCAAACCATGCTTACATATTCGAAACTGGAAGAGTCACAAAGCTCCTCAGTTTCCTTCAAGCTAGATGAAATATCCCAGGGATTTTGTTTTCTAGTTTATGCATATTTACATTCTTTAAAAGACAGCTGCTCTATAAACTCTGAGACAGTTGAGTTTACTTACTCCGCACAAGCTCTTCCCTTGAAAGACAGTCTTGTAACTTAACCTTCTTCTCAAAGGTAAAATACCTACATCCTAGTTGTGGTCATATTTAATTTGCTACCTAAAACAACTGTGCAGGGTTCAGTATTGTAATATGCCATTGTGTGTAGGAGGAAGGAAGGGGCCCACTTTGGTACAATTGCACTGCAGAGCCACCTTCATCACGGAAGACTTGCTTACATCACCTTCAGCAGTAGTCCCTCAAGCAGGAAGTTCTCCTCAACCAGTGCTGCCATTCCCTTTCTCACAACTCTCATCCCCACCACCACCACAGCAGAGACTGAGAGTGAAAAGAGATGGACAAGCAGAACAAGTAGGGACTGAGAGTGGAAGACTAAGCCAATGGGCATCATTTACTATCCAGGCCTATTCTGTGGGAAAACCGTTAGTGGAGGTGAAAGTCAGGCTGAGGCAAGAGAATTAATAATGGAAGACCACATGTTGAGGTATCATCCCAGAGAATATGAGCAACAGGGACTAAATTAGGAGAGGGATACACAGGGTTGGCAAGCATCCTCGTCATCATGAGTCTCTACTCCTGTCCCTCTCCCCACCCTTAGTCTATTGCACCGCCCCCAGCTACAACAAATACACACTGACAATTGTACAGTATATGACAAATATTTGACAATCAGCCTGCTCTTTGATATTAGTTGGTGGGTGGCCCAATGTTGTAAACGTTTGCTTGCGCAAGTCTCAGGTGGTATTACAGGTGGTGTTTAGGGCCTGGGGTGGACACCAGTGTAACAGTGGGTACTAGTACAGACTGAGCTCTGCTTTCCCTGTCAGACAGGCTTTTATTCTCAGTGCAAGACAGGTCAATAATATATGTAAATGATGTTGGTAAATGTATGCTTGCATGCCTCAGGTGGTACTACTAGTGGTGGTGTTTAAAGGAACAGGGTGTAAACACCGATTTTGGAGGTGGGGTATAGGTTGCACAGTGACAATGGTCAGCTTTGCTTTCAGTCAGTTTCCCACACTAATCCACAGATACGTCATATTTAGTATATATAGGTTATATTAGTATACGTCTGTACACAAGTCTCAGGTGGTACTACTGGTTGCTATTGTTAAAGTTCATTGTCTTGAGATGCTCCCTGTACATCTTACAGACATCATCCATGCATTCATTCACTGATTCATACACAGCATAAGTTCTGCCTTCTGGCGGGCTGGACTAACAAGATTGTGTAATGTTACTCTTCCACGTTTAATGCTTTTATTTCAGAGTGACCAGCTATACCTTGAAACTCCAATTATAGATTTGTTATTTTATTATTTTGATGTGGTATTTCTCCTCATCTTTAAAGGGCTCTCTATACTCATTTACATTGTAAATTTGTAACATACCTTGGGTTACTATTTTGTGGTGGGACCTTTATTTTCTTTTTATGATGTCATCATGCTGATGACCTGAGAACGGCAGGATGCCAGACTTGTTAAAAAGTGACACTGGAAGCACTTGACCTCACCTGCTGACCTCACCTGCTACAAGAAGGGACAGGCGTTTCCGAAACACGTTGTTGATGAGAAAGAGTCTTGCTGTTCTGTACAAGCACGCTGCTGAATTATGTAAGAATGCAATAAATCTACATATGCTGCAGAAAATACCCATGTGAGTTTTTCTAATCAGTGTACTTGCTGCCATACCTGTTCATTTATAGTTGGTAGAAAAATATTCCTTACTGAGTGTTTTCAAGTGAGGCTCAATGCATTTGAGTAGCTCCCCAAAGCCTGTGCCCTCTACAAAGCTAAAGGCAGCATGTCAACTGTAATCTTTTTAGCCAATTTGCCATTCATAAGGATCCCATTATGTGAACAATGCACCTTTACAAAGCTTCACAATACAGTGGGTTGTGTACATAATTGGTTCACATGTGTGTCTCTTGCCAGAGGGTCCCATGCCTATGCTGCCCACTACTATTATCATCTCATGCTGGATCAGCCTCCACGGCCTCATCACCATCACTATTACTGTATAGTCTACTAGTACCAAGTACATACATCATCATAACATCATTATGGTTACCTTCAACGCCAAAACCAGCTGAGTCACCTGACTACCAGAAATTGAGCCATTCCAACTGTGCCACAGCTTATGATCTTCTCAGAGTTTAAAATTATCCTCCATGTAGCCTTATGATCATAAGTGCAGAGGCACACAGGTGAGCCTTGTTTTCCCCTGCATCACAATTGCACAGCACAAACAAGTGACTGCACCCTTATCCGCAGTGTGTATGTTAAAAAATCTCCATAGTACTTGAGTACATGAAGAAACAGGAAGAGGCTGGCTGGTCTTACTAAAAAAGACATAGAGGGTGCTGCTGGACCCGAGAGAGGGTAAGAAGTTGCTGCAGCTGGCCTGAGTGGCAATCTAAACGTTGTGTGCTGTGTCTACTGTCTGTTGAGCTGCAGTAGCTAATAGGATTTTCTTGTCTCTTCCCCAGTGTAACTACCAGGGCCAAACACTCTTGATGATGATGACAAAGGACATGGCATTGTCTCCTATTGCCTAGCAGTGTATGCTCTTTCTGAAGCTGTCAATGATGGTGTTGACCGTGGGCTTTGTTTTTACTTTGAAATATAGAATATTAGAATAGAATATAGTTGTAAGAGATGTGTGCAGAGGTACATATAATGGAGACTGATTTGGGTGAAATTATAGCTTGGCTTTATTGAGTCTGTTCCTTTATCCAGGCAAAACATACAAAAACAACAAAATAACAAACCTCTATCCCTTTGTAAGGGCTAATTTACTTCCCCAGACCCTATCTGCAGGACTGGAGGGATATTCCCATTACCAATCTATCACCCCAAAGTCTCAGGAGGTATCTTAAGCAGGTGGCCCTCCATGTCAGTCTCTGGCAGGTTCCTGGGTCCCGTGTCCAGGAAATATAGGTCTCTGGGTGTCTGGATGTCTTGATCTCAGCACAGCCTTTGTGCTCAAAACAGTGTCTGTGTGCAGGCTTCTCTGCTTTCCTTCTGTCAGCCCAAATGTGAACTAAGAAATCCCGCTCCTGTTTCTCACATCAGGCTTTTCTCAGAGTCCTATTCAGCCAGGTGGAGTCTGGTTGATTGCCTGTGTGCAATTTACCAGCTCGCTGCTGGATTTAGAGGCAGTTTCTCTCAAACAGTGATAAGTCCTGATGCAGCGGCCATTATTTTAACAAATCACGGCGCTGTTTTCGTGTGCGCTGCTGTACTCCACGCGGCATGAACGCGGCCAATCGCCCCAGGCACGCGTGTTTATCGTGGTTGCTTTGTTTGAATTTCATGGATTGTGTGCAATTAAATGCAATGAAATTAATGAATTGTAATGTGTACAGTACTGTGTTACTGTGTGAATTTCAGGTGTTTAAAAGCCAGAACACTAAAATGCCATTTTATGCACTCGCCTGCACTCGCGTCTTAAGGCAGTACGGTTTGAAGACATATCGCGCTATGACATAGGTATTCCGAGGTATAAACCACGTGATTTGTTACAATAATGGCTGCATCTGTACAATAGTCAATTCTGCTTTTTGGTATACCGCTAATAGGAGCACTAGTGCAACTGATTGTAGTGGCCATTACTGCCTGCTGATCACAGAGGGATTGATATCATCATAATCACCACTTACTTCACTGCTGCTATCACCAACACCACTAAAAGTTGTAGTAACATGAAAGATCATATCCTCACCTCACCCACAGGTGAGGAGTTGCTTTCCTCCCGTTTGTGCAATTTGTGTACCACACAATCTACGTACACCACATTCATCATCTTCATCATCATTATCTACCTCCTATATCTCTGCTTGAATTTATCCCTTAGTCACCCCTTCCTAAAATTCTCAGAATCTTGTAATATAAGAGATCCAGACCGTTCAGCATCCATCCCTGCATGTTTTCTTGAGCAATATGTTATGTCTTTGACTCTGACCCTGCTGCCACAAATAGTCGGGCTGATGCCCTTGCACAGTCAGAGGTTGAGGCCTGGTAAGACACATAAAAATACTCCTCAGAGTCCTCCTACGACTCTCTCTCTCTTTCTCTCTCGATGGTAAAATAACCTTGTATCAGCCTGACTGTAACCAAGTGTTGTTTCTACTGTGGAAGTATATTCAGAGACAGGTTCTTCCATATCACTCACAGCTGGTAAGTGCCAATTGCGCATGCACTGTTGGTAAATGCTGATCACACATGCACAGTAGGCAAGTGCAGATCACGCTTGAGCAGGAAACAGGCTGGAAAACTGGGACAGCACCCTGAAAAGTTGGGACAGAGCACTGAAGACCAGACTGTCCCTGCTAAACTGGGACATCTGGTCACCCTAACTTTACAGAACCTGTCCTTTCAAATGTATTCAACGAACTCCACACTGATACAACACGTAATTACTCCCTTCTAGTTTATATATATTTTACTTTTAATATGGTCTCATTCTGTCTTCCTTCATATTCTCAACTCAACTAAGAACAAAGCACTCGAAGCGGCCTTTCACTGCTTCTCATGCTAACTTATTTTTTTCCCCTAAAGATGTCCTGTGTTCTTTTCTTTTCTCTATCTAGATAAATTAATTTGATTATATTATGAACTCCCTTTGCTTTAAGTATCATCTGTATGCAGATGACACACATACAGTCATGTGAAAAAGAATGTACACCCTCTTTGAATTCCATGGTTTTACATATCAGGACATAATAACAATCATCCGTTCCTTAGCAGGTCTAAAAATTAGGTAAATACAACCTCAGATGAACAACAACACATGACATATTACACCGTGTCATGATTTATTTAACAAAAATAAAGCCAAAATTGAGAAGCCATGTGTGAAAAACATAGTACACCTTATGATTCAATAGCTTGTAGAACAACCTTGAGCAGCAATAACTTGAAATAATCATTTTCTGTATGACTTTATCAGTCTCTCACATCGTTGTGGAGGAATTTTGGCCCACTCTTCTTTACAACGTTGCTTCAGTTCATTGAGGTTTGTGGGCATTTGTTTATGCACAGCTCTCTTAAGGTCCCGCCACCGCATTTCAATCGGGTTGAGGTCTGGACTTTGACTGGGCCATTGCAACACCTTGATTCTTTTCTTTTTCAGCCATTCTGTTGTAGATTTGCTGGTGTGCTTGGGATCATTGTCCTGTTGCATGACCCAATTTCGGCCAAGCTTTAGCTGTCGGACAGATGGCCTCACATTTGACTGTAGAATACTTTGGTATACAGAGGAGTTCATGGTCGACTCAATGACTGCAAGGTTCCCTGGTCCTGTGGCTGCAAAAACAAGACATAATCATCACGCCTCCACCACCGTGCTTGACAGTTGGCATGAGGTGTTTGTGCTGATATGCTGTGTTTGGTTTTCACCAAACGTGGCGCTGTGCATTATGGCCAAATATCTCCACTTTGGTCTCGCCTGTCCAAAAGACATTGTTCCAGAAGTCTTGTGGTTTGTTCAGATGCAACTTTGCAAACCTAAGACGTGCTGCCATGTCCTTTTTAGAGAGAAGAGGCTTTCACCTGTCAAACCTTCCAAACAAACCATGCTTGTTCAGTCTTTTTCTAATTGTACTGTCATGAACTTTAACATTTAACATGCTAACTGAGGCCTGTAGAGTCTGAGATGTAACTCTTGGGTGTTTTGCAATTTCTCTGAGCATTGCACAGTCTGACCTTGGGGTGAATTTGCTGGGACGTCCACTCCTGGGAAGATTGGCAATTGTCTTGAATGTTTTCCACTTTTGAATAATCTTTCTCACTGTAGAATGATGGACTTTAAATTGTTTGGAAATGGCCTTATAACCCTTCCCAGATTGATGGGCAGCAACAATTGCTTCTCTAAGATGATTGCTGATGTCTTTCCTCCTTGGCATTGTGTTAACACACACCTGAATGCTCCAGACCAGCAAACTTCTAAAACTTCGGCTTTTATAGAGGTGGTCACACTTGCTGATGATCAATTAATAAAGGGCATTTGATTAGCAGCACCTGTCTGCTACTTAGCATCTTAATGCCTATGGAAACAGTAAGGGTGTACTTCGTTTTTCACACATAGCTTCTCCATTTTGGCTTTATTTTTGTTAATTAAATCATGACACAGTGTAATATGTCATGTGTTGTTGTTCATCTGAGGTTGTATTTACCTAATTTTTAGACCTGCTAAGGAACAGATGATTGTTATTATGTCCTGATATGTAAAACCATGGAATTCAAAGAGGGTGTACTTTCTTTTTCACATGACTGTATATGTTCATCTATATACTGTATATATTTAGTTAGATACATTTATCTCGAGTCTCAGAATGACTCTATGCAATATCATTTTGGATGGCTATTCATTGCCTAAATTTAATATGTCCAAGATCGAGCTCTTCATGTTCATAACTAAGCCCAAATCCTATTGACACATTTCCTATCATTACCATTCCCTCAAGCACACTTCCTGAGTGTTACATTTTTACTTCTCTCCTTCCTTCTCATCTTATATTCATATTGTTGCCAAGTCTTGCTATTTTGTTTCGCTCACAACAGTGCTAGGATCCACTCTATACTCATCCACTTGCTAGCTAATATTTGTATTCTCTCCCATCTTGACTTCTACATACACCTGCTAACTGGACATTCTCCCTCTTAGCTTTCCACCTTACAATCTATCCGATTTGCTGTGGTTAAACTTATTACACCCTCTCTGTCATCTATCTTTGCCTTTCTCTTCCTTAAATGCCATTGCTTTCTTCCTATCAAATTGAGTATTAGCTACTATACAAGAATCTCCACTCCCTCAATGCTCTTCACTCCTGTGCCCCTCCTTATATCTTTCCTATCATCTCTTACTTTGTACCAGGTCGCTTACTGTGCTCTTCTAAATGCTGTTGTCACGGTAGGGGTAGTCAGCCTCACATAATAAAGGTGAAGCCCGGATGCCTGCCCCAATACCGTGTGTAATGGCTTCCTGTGTGAGGCTCATTTTGGCCAAAATATGTAATGTTTCGTATAACCCCTTCCAGAAAAGAGCTAATCACTGTCTGATGTCTGGAAGAGGGGAAACTGTATGAATTGGGAACAGGGAATGTAGTAAATATATATATATATATATATCTGTAAAATCATTTTATTACCTGTAAAATGTATTCCCCCCCAGTTTAGAAAGCCAGTAATGTATATTATGTATAATCATTTCTCTGCAGGCAGACAGAGTAATTCAGTTATCTGAGCTGCATGCATAGAAATGCCGGTTCAGGACAAAGTTTTGGGGAAGGCTAGGTGCAGAGGACAAATGGTAAGCAGGGAAGAGTTGGGTATCATGTCCGGGGACGATCTCTCAGCGGGCTAAAGCCTTTGTTCCCTGCAAATCTGGAGGTGCCTTCCCAGTGGGAGATTTGGGGCTGGTCGAAGGTAGCCATTGCCGGGTCTGAGTCCCATAGCAGGATCCCCAATGGCAGGTTCAAATTTGCTGCTTTCCAGCCGTACGGTAATCTAGGGGCGGGTCCTAGGCCAGCCCCCATTCCCCATTGGTGCAGCCGAGCGAGCCCTCGTTCTGTGATTGGCTGCACCATCATGATCCACACTGTGATTGGTCAGCAGCCCCTGCTCCATGTAAAACATAGGCAACCGAGGTCTATGTAAGGGGATTGCCCGATCAGGGAACCAGACAATGTCTGGAGTCGATCGGAGACTCGGCTGGTGGGCTTTTCAAAAGTGATCTGTGTGGAATAGTACTGCGCTTTCCGGAGAAGCCCGCCGAGCAGAGACAAGCGGAAAACATCCTTGGAGCTGATCGGAGACACGCTGGTGGGAGATTCAAAAGTGGTTTGTGTAAAAGAGCATACTCAAGCACTGTTCTCAGCAGAGAAGCGCTGGGGAAGCACGGGACATGAAGCAGACTGGATAAGCCTTCTGGAGCAGTTCTCCAGCACCTAGTTGAACCTAGATACTTCCCCCCTACTCCCCCAGTTGATGAGTGTATATTGGTATTGTGTATTTTGTGTGTTTGCTGGCTTGCCAGAATAAACTTTCATTCATTCAATTATAGTGTCATGTCTGGTGAGAGTGATCCCGGTGGTAAAAGGTGTTAAAAGTACTAGTCCCCCATGACAGCTGTCTTCTCTGTACAATGCTTTTTTACTGCTCTGTCCACTTTAAATCTTTCTCTCATACTGCCCTCACCTCTAGAACTCTTGTCTACTCACAGTCCACCAACTTCCTTCTATCTATCTAGCGATAAGGCCAACTTGAAATATCACTTTTGATTAAGTATTTCCATAATGCTGTAACATGACATGACTCACTGCATAGGCATTTCCCCTGTTGACCTAGCTCTATTAACATTTGGACTTCCCTGTCATGTACATCTTCTGTTGCTGTAGATTTTGCAACACACCAGTTAGATTGTAAGCTCTTTGAGGCAGGAACTTCTCTTCCCCTTTGATGAATTATGCACTTTTTTCTATTTCTATATTTATGAGTTCTATTATGCTTTCTATAATACTAGCTGAAAGTACTCTGCGTTGCTTGGGAATTCTAAGAAACCCAAAAATACTGAGATGTATAAATCAATCATTTAAAAAAAAAAAATAATGGGAAAAAAATATGTATTTTTATTCTGATGCTGTTGGGTAAACTATATTTTTGGTTTTTCCATCAGGCACATTTTTTCCAGTTCCCACTTTGGAGAATCCAACATAAAGTTATGTGCAAAACATGGATTTTCTAAACTCAGTCCAACTACTTTAAGTGACTGTCCTTGAGATATATTAATTGACATTGCAAAGGCAAGCTTCACTGGAAACTGAAGTCTTTTGAATTCAAAAGGAATGTCAGTAGGAGTGAGTTGGATTCTTGGTATGAATGTCTTCTCCATTAGCACAGCCTGATAAAATAGTGACTTTGATGACATTAGGCAAAAGATTTTCACTATTAGTCGAGTTCCATTACATACTGTAGTCTTGGAGCATCTAAATTTCACAGAAACATGATAGGTGAGCCAATTTTAAGGATCAAGTTACAGACGAGACCACGAGTATTCTAAAGCTTGCCTTAAACTAGCCCGGTTACATTCTGGGTATGTGCTGGGTGTAACCTGGCTAGTTTAAGGCATTTCTGCATTGACTAATGACCCAAAGGATTAACACAGCGGGGGTCCCTGGCAGTCCCATTCAAACTGTTAATCTGATGGGCCATTAATCAATGCAGAAATGCTGGGTCTAGTTTAAGGCAAGTTTAAGACATGTATCCAGCATGTACCTGGGTCTTTTTGGCGATTGCCACTGGTTTGTGTTAGAATAACCGTGGGCACTACAGTATGTGGTGGCATCCCAGATTGTTCGATTTTGTTTAGGAACTCAGTGGGATATGAAACTGCTTCATTTATATCCATGACTGTGTCAATTGATTGTTCTAGCTTTTCCAGCCAATTTTTATTGTATTTTTAAGTTGATTTCATTGATACAATTGTTTTGTTTTTTTAGCAAGAATTACATACTTGCTAAGCCATTTGTATTTCTTGAATTCGTTTGGAAAGACTTTTGTCTTTTAATAAATCTGTCTCATCTACGATGTTGCAAAAGTTTTCTGGAAAACTGATGAGTCCAGTGAGTCAATCAGCAAAGTTTTCCTTCGCCAAGATCTCAGTTGAGTTGCAGTTGAGCAAATCTGTCAGCAGAATAATCACTTTGTAAATGAGCTCACATGTTTGTTGTAAGCTTTCATTTGGTAACACTCCGCCACAGATATTAGTTTTTTTTACATGCTTTTAGCTCATCAGCGATAGTTCCCTTTGGAACAATAGGAAACATTTGCAAAAATCTCCTGCTAAAACAACATCTCAACCCATAATAGTTTAATTGCCTCTGAGGTCCTGAAGTGTTCAATCGAGAGCCCCTGATGCATGTTTGTGGGACATTGTACTCATTCCACACTATTCTTCAACTGCATGTGTATCCTACCAGCCAAAACAACCCACAAAACCCTGGCAGATATTATCCTCCTGACATCCAAACTGGCAATATAAGATCTTTTGCCTTGCATCACATTGAAATCAGACTCATCTATGTTTTGTTTCAATCTGGTCTTGGCCTCTGTTTGTGCCTTTGCCATGAGTTCTCACTCTAGCGTCTAACAGGTATAGTGTAAAAATAGTTGCTGCACAGCTAGAACTTCAGAACTTATTTTCTCTAACCAGAGTTGCCTATACCAGACATATCTACTAAGTGCTTACCTACTATACCCTGGAAAACCCAGAGGGAGAAGCTTGACAGACTTTGAGGGAACAAGGTGAAAAAAAAACCACATTTAAAAAAAAAATATATATATATGTTTTCGTCATAATAGACTCGCACCTAAAATAATTTAATTGAATAATAGAAATAGATTGAATAATGAAATATAGCAATGACTGGTCCAGGCTATCTTTCTGCCTCCCTGTCACGTAAGACCTAGTAGCTACAGGCCGTGACAGGTTATCCTATGGGGTTTCCCCCCTCCTCATGAGAGTTAGACGCTACTTCAGGGTTTGCAAACAACAATAGCGCCATCCTCCCAGAAGCCTGCCTACCTGATTGTATCAAGCTGCGGACGGCACGTTGTCAGCTGTTTTTACACAGCCTGGTTTATGTGAGTAAGCCCTTGGCTGTTTTTTATTTTTATTGTAATAAATTTTTATCAATCTGCATCATCATCTTTCATGTTATTTCCTTTCTGGGAACACATGGGAACTATGACCAAGTGGTAATGCTGTGAACAGACAGAAAACCTGGAGGATAGACATACAACACGTGGGATTCGTGATATCTGGAAGAGAAGAGGTTAAAAGCACAGATTGTTTCAAAGGAACAATAACACAGCAAGTCTGTAAGTTCATTACTTTAATCTGTTGTGGAGTTATTTATGGATTCTTGTGGCTGCGCAATGGTCTTTTCCTTTTTGTCCATTACATACTAGGAGGAGTTCGGAACCAGCAGCCAGCAATTGGATCACCATCGCTCCATCAGCTGGAATATTGAAAATAACTTTCCATATCTATATGGACTAATCATTGGACTGGGGTATTGTTGTAGCCTGAAGCGCCGGGTCATTGCATTTTTTGTATAATTGTCTGTAATGAGTTTGTGAGGAATTTGTTTGGCAGAGACCCCGTGGCAGCTTTCACTTAGCAATAAGCTTATTATTCACATATTGTATTTACACTTTATATATTTTTTTGCGCTGAGTTATAGGGTATATCTTTTTTTAGTTTACCACAAAACCCTTCATAATAGACTCGCACCTAAAATAATTTAATTGAATAATAGAAATAGATTGAATAATGAAATATAGCAATGACTGGTCCAGGCTATCTTTCTGCCTCCCTGTCACGTAAGACCTAGTAGCTACAGGCCGTGACAGGTTATCCTATGGGGTTTCCCCCCTCCTCATGCTGACTCTCATATCGAGTGACCGATGTGGAGGTGACATAGGAATCTGTGAGCAGCCAATAGTGGTGCAGATCCTGTGCCCTCCCCTTCTGAGCCTCAGGGAGGAAGTGACCAAATTATAGGAAAGACTCAGCCCCTTAGAGGGGAGTGAGTGTCAGTCCAGCTTTCCCCTTCATGGGGCAAGGACGTACAGTCTCCTCCCGGCTGGAAGAGAGACATGCTTTCAATCCCTCATGGGTTGAGTGCAGCAAGAACTACTATAGCAAGGTCTCAAGATTGCCAGCAGTCCAGCGCCATCTAGAAGCCTGGGACTTACACTGACAACTAATGCATTCATTGTAAGGACATCAACAATGGCTGCTACAATAAAGCATCCCTTTTTATACTTCTGGCTAAGTGGCGGTCTATTAGACAGGAGTAAGGGAGTAAAGACTGTTATGGTGGTACACTGCCTTTACCTCTGCTGAAGCCTACTATGACTGGAGGCGCTGTCACCAAGGAGAAGAACACCAAGAAGCACCGTCCTGTTTCCCCATGTCATCGCAGAACTCTCCGCATCTCCTGAGCCAAACAGGTACTGAGCACCATACAGACCCTGGAGCTTGGCAAGGTCTCCCAAGAGGTGGGGGAAGCAGCGCTACAGAAATAAGAATTAACAGATGGAGCTATGCAACACTGTTCAATCCCGTCTAATAAATATTCCATATAATCCGAGTAAAAGATTCAGGTATTAGTAAAGTCTATCATTTTTTTGTGACTTTGTATTCACCTTGTCAGGACTTTTTATTTATAGTGCTATTTGGTATATTGTGTATTTCCCTGATTCTGTTATAGAATTAATTAATGGAGCTTCTCCAGTCTACACCCTCAGTACTGCAGTCCTGTTTTAATCTGACAGTAGATAGAACTGTGATGTGTGGGGTATGGGCAATGTCCTGATTTAGCTCTTACCTGAGCAAACTTACATCAGTCGCAAAGGTTTGTCACGCAACTTGTGCAATCAGGGATTCAGTCTGTCGATGATGAAGCACCCTATTAGCTGTCATGGATTCCACCAGTGGATGTCTGGCACAAGTTTCTATCGGAACTCCCTGCATGCTCCTCTGCCCCAATTTTTGCCACTCCCCTTTCTCAGGAGCCCCGGTCAACAAGGTACTCCTGAAAAAGGGGAAAGTCAACTTATTAGGGCATTAAAGTTCTTACCCCTTAGCTTATCAATAAAATATTCCGGTAATTCTGTCTCTATGGTTCAAGTAACAACTGTATTTCTGCTTGAATGATTCAAACTCGTTTCAAAGTCAGTGTCTTTATTTCCAGTCGGTGCTTTTCCTCACTTAGTGAATCCTTCAGGTAATCCAATTTATGTGTTTATCTGATATTAAGTCAACTGTGTTTGTATTTAGAATGCTAACAGAACTGCGAGTACACCAGTTACTTTAACTTATATATTTGATGGTAGATCAAATTCAGTGTATGTGTTGAATGGAAAAATTATAAACATATGAAAGACAAAGGGGTTCCAGTTTGTGCTTAGAAGAAAAATAGTAAAAAAAAGTTTTTATTCATTTGAACTAAAACCTGATGCATATATATGATGTTTTGGCATTGTCAGTGGCCACACTAAAGTTCCGATGACCATATTGTTTCCTGGCAATTCGTTCTGCCCACATTGTAGCTACAGTAGCCATCTTAATTACTCGCGTCCTGCCTATAAAAAGGCAGAACTTCCTCCAGGAAGCTGCCAGAGCATGGTTTCTGTTTTGTTCCAGTTACACTCCAGCATTCCTGTTTGTATACACCCAGCTGTGATCTCTGCCTGTGATACCGACCTTGCACCTCTGCCACCTGCCTTGATCCCAGCCTGTGACCCCACCTTCTCTATACTCAATTCAGCACTCTGTCTCACTGTTCATGTCAGGGATTTAATATCCTACCTCAGACCTGCAAGTCAATTTTTGGTCTGTATGCTTCTGGTTAGGATGGTGCTTTCTGACAGTCTCAAGTTCTATGATAAGGAAGGGGGTGATCATTGTTACATACTGCAGAATAATCCTTTGTCAGATACAGACACTTTAACTGCCCTTACTGTAAAGAACCCTTTCCATTGTTGCTGGTGAAATCTCCTGTCCTCCAACCTTAAGGGATGACCCTGTGTCGTTTGTACTGCCCTTGGGATGAATAGTTAGCAGAATAATCACTTTGTAAATGAGCTCACATGTTTGTTGTAGCTTTCATTTGGTAACACTCCGCCACAGATTAGTTTTTTTTACATGCTTTGCTCATCAGCGATAGTTCCTTTGGAAACAATAGGAAACATTTGCAAAAATCTCCTGCTAAAACAACATCTCAACCCATAAATAGTTTTAATTGCCTCTGAGGTCCTGAAGTGTTCAATCGAGAGCCCCTGATGCATGTTTGTGGGACATTGTACTCATTCACACTATTCTCAACTGCATGTGTATCCTACCGCCAAAACAACCCACAAAACCCGGCAGTGGCAGATATTATCCTCCTGACATCCAAACTGGCAATATAAGATTTTGCCTTGCATCACATTGAAATCAGACTCATCTATGTTTTGTTTCCATTGGTCTTGCCTTGTTTGGGCCTTGCCATGAGTTCCACTCTAGCGTCTAACAGTATAGTGTAAAAAATAGTTGCTGACAGCTAGAACTTGAGAACTTATTTTCTCTAACCAGAGTTGCCTATACCAGACATATCTACTAAGTGCTTACCTACTATACCCTGGAAAAACCAGAGGAGAAGCTTGACAGACTTGAGGGAACAAGGTGAAAAAAAACCACATTTAAAAAAAAAATATTATATGTTTTCGTCATAATAGACTCGCACCTAAAATAATTTAATGAATAATAGAAATAGATTGAATAATGAAATATAGCAATGACTGGTCCAGGCTATCTTTCTGCCTCCTGTCAGTAGACCTAGTGCTACAGGCCGGACAGGTTATCCTATGGGTTTCCCCCTCCTCATGAGAGTTAGACGCTACTTCAGGGTTTGCAACAACAATAGCGCCATCTCCAGAAGCATGCCTACCTGATTGTATTCAGCTGCGGACGGCACGTGTCAGATGTTTTTACACAGCTGGGGTTTATGTGAGTAAGCCCTTGGCTGTTTTTTATTTTTATTGTAATAAATTTTTATCAATCTGCATCATCATCTTTCATGTTTATTTCCTTTCTGGGAACACATGGGAACTATGACAAGTGGTAATGCTGTGAACAGACAGAAAACCTGGAGGATAGACATACAAACAGGGATTCGTGATATCTGGAAGAGAAGAGGTTTAAAAGCACAGATTGTTTCAAAGGAACATAAAACAGCAAGTCGTAAGTTCATTACTTTAATCTGTTGTGGAGTTATTTATGGATTCTTGTGGGGCGCAATGGTCTTTTCCTTTTTGTCCATTACATACTAGGAGGAGTTCGGAACCAGCAGCCAGCAATTGGATCACCATCGCTCCATCAGCTGGAATATTGAAAATAACTTTCCATATCTATATGACTAATCATTGGACTGGGGTATTGTTGTAGCCTGAAGCGCCGGGGTCATTGCATTATTTTTTGTATAATTGTCTGTAATGAGTTTGTGAGGAATTTGTTTTGGCAGAGACCCGTGGCAGCTTTACTTAGCAATAAGCTTATATTCACATATTGTATTTACACTATATATTTTTTTGCGCTGAGTTATAGGGTATATCTTTTTTAGTTTACCACAAAACCCTTCAATAGACTCGCACCTAAAATAAATTAATTGAATAATAGAATAGATTGATAAGAAATATAGCAATGACTGGTCCAGGCTATCTTCTGCCTCCCTGTCAAGTAAGCCTAGTAGCACAGGCCGTGACAGGTTATCCTATGGGGGTTTCCCCCCCCTCATGCTACTCTCATATCGAGTGTGGACCGATGTGGAGGTGACATAGGAATCTGTGAGCAGCCAATAGTGGTGCAGATCCGCTGTGCCCTCCCCTTCTGAGCCTCAGGGAGGAAGTGACCAAATTTAGGAAAGACATCAGCCCTTAGAGGGGAGTGAGTGTAGTCCAGCTTTCCCCTTCATGGGGCAAGGACGTAAAGTCTCCTCCCGGCTGGGGAAGAGAGACATGCTTTCAATCCCTCATGGGTTGAGTGCAGCAAGACTACTATAGCAAGGTCTCAAGATTGCCAGCAGTCCAGCGCCATCTAGAAGCCTGGGACTTACACTGACAACTAATGCATTCATTGTAAGGACACAACAATGGCTGCTACAATAAAGCATCCCTTTTTATTAACTTCTGGCTAGTGGCGGTCTATTAGACAGGAGTAAGGGAGTAAAGACTGTTATGGTGGTCACTGCCTTTACCTCTGCTGTGAAGCCTTACTATGGACGGCGGGTGTCACCAAGGAGAAGAACACCAAGAAGCACCGTCCTGTTTCCCCTGTCATCGCAGAACTCTCCGCATCTCCTGAGCCAAACAGGTACTGAGCACCATACAGACCCTGGAGCTTGGCAAGGTCTCCCAAGAGGGGGGGAAGCAGCGCTACAGAAATAAGAATTAACAGATGGAGCTATGCAACACGTTCAATCCCGTTCTATAAATATTCCAATATAATCCGAGTAAACAGATTCAGGATTAGGTAAAGTCTATCATTTTTTTGTGACTTTGTATTCACCTTGTCAGGATCTTTAGATAGTGCTATTGGTATATTGTGTATTTCCCTGATTCTGTTATAGAATAATTAATGGAGCTTCTCCAGTCTACACCCTCAGTACTGCAGTCTGTTTTAATCTGACAGTAGATAGAACTGTTGGTGGGGGTATGGGCAATGTCTCTGATTTAGCTCTACCTGAGCAAACTTACAATCAGTCGCAAGGTTTGTCACGCCAACTTGTGCAATCAGGGATTCAGTCGTCGTGATGAAGCACCTATTAGCTGTCATGGATTCCACCAGTGGATGTCTGGAAACGTTTCTATCGGAACTCCCTGCATGCTCTCTGCCCCAATTTTTGCCACTCCCTTTCTCAGGAGCCCCGGTCAACAAGGTACTCCTGAAAAAGGGGGAAAGTAAACTTATTTAGGGCATTAAAGTTCTTACCCCTTAGGACTTATCAATAAATTATTCCGGTAATTCTGTCTCTATGGTTGCAGTAACAACTGTATTTCGCTTGAATGATTCAAACTCGTTTCAAAAAGCAGTGTCTTTTTCCAGTCGGTGCTTTTCTCACTTAGTGAATCCTTCAGGTAATCCAATTTATGTGTTTATCTGCTGATATTAAGTCAACTGTGTTTGTATTAGAATGCTAACAGAACTGCGAGTACACCAGTTACTTTAACTTATATTTGATGGAGATCAAATTCAGTGTATGTGTTGAATGGAAAAATATTAAACATATGAAAGACAAAGGGGTTCCAGTTTGTGCTTAGAAGAAAAATAGTAAAAAAAAGTTTTATTCATGTGAACTAAAACCTGATGCATATATATGATGTTTTGGCATTGTCAGTGGCCACACTAATAGGTCCGATGACCAATTGTTTCCTGCAATTCGTTCTGCCCACATTGTAGCTACAGTAGCCATTTAATTACTCGCGTCCTGCCTATAAAAAGGGCAGAACTTCCTCCAGGAAGCTGCCAGAGCATGGTTTCTGTTTTGTTCCAGTTACACCTCCAGCATTCCTGTTTGTATACACCCAGCTGTGATCTCTGCCTGTGATACCGACCTTGCACCTCTGCACCTGCCTTGATCCCAGGCCTGTGACCCCCCACCTTCTCTATAATACTCATCAGCACTCTGTCTCACTGTTCAGTCAGGGATTTAATATCCTACCTCAGACCTGCAAGTCAATTTTGGTCTGTATGCTTCGGTGTAGGATGGTTGCTTTCGACAGTCTCAAGTCTATGATAAGGAAGGGGGGGATCATTGTTACATACTGCAGAATAATCCTTTGTCAGATACAGACACTTTAACTGCCTTACTGTAAAGAAACCTTTCCATTGTTGCTGGTTGAATCTCCTGTCCTCCAACCTTAAGGGATGACCCGTGTCGTTTGTACTGCCCTTGGGTGATGAATAGTTATTTTGAAAGCTCCTTGGACTGTCCCTGGATATATTTGTATTATGTTATCATATCACCTCTAGGCGCTCTTTTCTAATGAAATAAATATAATTTAGCTAGCCTCTCCTCATAAGTAGATTACCCATCCAATTATTAATTTGGTGGCCCAAAATGGTACTCCATTTTCAAGGTGTGGTCTACAACGCTTTATAAAGGGGCATAATATTGGGCAACTATTGACTTTGGGCACATTGCTAAGCTGCTGTCTACAAGTTAGTCCTAAATCCTCCTCCCAGCAAGGATTCCACTAATATATCCCTCAGGTCTGTGATTTACTATCCTACCTCAGACCGCAAGTCAATATTTGGTCGGTAGGCTTCTGGTTAGGATAGTGTTTTTGTACAGTCTCACGTTCTATGATAAGGGAGGGGGGTAATCATTGTTACATACTGCAGAATAATCCTTTGTCAGATACAGACCTACATAGAATGTTGTTGTTTTTGGTTAATTCCATTTCAAAGAGACATAGAGAGAAATGGATGTCCATATTTTATCATAATTAGCCACCCAACATAGTTACATAGTAGATGAGGTTTGAAAAAAGACACGTGTCCATCAAGTTCAACTTCTGCTAATTTAGATGACAGATACTTTATCCTATATCCCATATTTACGTATATGATCCAAAGGAAGCAAAACAAAAAAATCCTGTGAAATATCCAATGATATCTTATAAGGGAAAGAATAAATTCCTTACTGATGCCAAGAATCTGTTGGCAATTAAATACTCCTGGATTAACATCCTTCCCATGTTTACTTATTTGGTATATCCCTGTATACTTCCCTTTCTAAAAAGATTTCCAACCTTTTTTTGACACAAATCTATTGTATCTGCATACCAGTCTCCATGGTTAATAAATTCCACATTGTAACTGCCCTTACTGTAAAGAAACCCTTTTTTCCTTTGTTGTGGTGAAATACTCCTGTCCTCCAAACTAAGGGATTATGACCCTGTGTCGTTGTACTGCCTTGGGATGAATAGTATTTTGAAAGCTCCTTGGACTGGTCCCTGGATATATTTGTATATAGTTATCATATCCCCTCTTAGACGCCTCTTTTCTAATGTAAATAAAATCTAATTTAGCTAGCATTCCTCATAAGTAGATTGCCCATACCCTTTATTAATTTGGTGGCCCAAAATGGCATCCATATTTCAAGGTGTGTGGTCTTACCAACGCTTATAATGGGGCGGCGTAATTAGTGTTTACTTCCCTTCCATCCATGCCTGTTAATGCAAGATGAGATCTGTTTGCCTTTGCAGCTACACTTCATGACTTTGGGCACTATTGCTAAGCTGCTGTCTCACAAGCACTCCTAAATCATTCTCCATCAAGGATTCCCCTAAAGTGCTCAATTTCAGTTGTAGTAGCTCCTGTTTATTCTTGCTTTCCCAAATGCATAACCTTACATCTATCTGTATTAAACATCATCTGCCATTTACCTGCCCAAGGTTCCAGTCCTCAAGTCCTTCTGGAGTGAAATTATATACTGCTCTGATTCTACTACCTTTACACAATTTAGTGTCATCAGCAAAGATGGAGACTTGCTCTCTATGCCAACCTGAAGTATAATAAAAAAGTTAAAAAGCAACATAATTATAAAACTTAGTTGATAGATCCATAAAGAAATGATTAAACCAAGCTATTGAGCTAAAGATGATGATAAATAATTCTTTGTGGGTCTCAGGAAGAGAAGGTCTTTATGGTTGTATGCTAATCTGTTGAAAGGTAGGTGGAAGCCTATAAGTTCCTAGCAGCATAGAGTCATTGCTTCTATTTAAGTCTCTGGCAGGGATGGGGTCAATCACTATCTTTCGATGCTATTCATAAAATGAATGGTTGCATTGGGGACATAAGAGGGAAGACTTAATTGTTATTAGCAGTATTTTAAGGAAGAAGGAATTCATAATAATGCTGAAGCTTCCTGTAGAACAAGAATTACCCTTGTCATGACTGACAATGAAATCAGCAGAGCATAATTATCACAGAGTATTCCTGAGACTTATGTATTCGCTCTAAATTCCAATACCTAGACGATACGGTGCTGAGGTGAGGGCCTGAGTCCTTATGCCTATGATAAATACCGAATGTGAGTGGAGCAAACAAAGGGACACAACTGCCACGACACTTTGTTTAATTACTGATTTATATAATATATATTATTTTTTTTTAAACGGTTAACAGGAGCCTCATGAACCTTTGGAACAGGCATCACCACATACTAATCATAATACATATCTCATTACATTCACATAAGTGCTGAGGCCTCCCAATCTGGGTAAGCAGACCTATATTTGAGGTATCGGTACACCATTGTAGCTCGTGGTTTTTAACTGGGTGTAGCAGGCTGTACTTCGCAAAAGTTTATTTTGGCACCAGTTTCCTATGACCGTTGGGGATCCCCTCTGTCGGCTATCTCTCCCCCATATGGCTCCCAATCTCAGCTGCAGGGCTATCCAAACAACTCCTTCGGCTTCTCTCTGTCCTCTCAGCAACTGCAATCTCACCCAAACGGGACACGTGCATGGTCCCGTCACACAGGTACTCTTGATCGGACGGAGGGCCTGTTGACAGGGAAACCAAAAGAAACCCTATGTGCACTCGCTATTCACCTAAGAGGGCTAGGCGAATTCAATCCTAGGGAGTGATCCCTATACAGCCACTCACTAATATAATAAAATAAAATCCTTTATTAAAAACGATGCAAAAGGGACAATATACAAGGGATAAAAAAACAGGGAACTACACGCAGGAGTGGAGATACTTATGAGTCTATTTGCTGACAAAAGTCTATTGCTGTCTCTTTGATTGCAGAGAGACAAAGAGGAGGGGAGGGTATGGGTGAGGGAGCCAACGTCACCTAATGATAAATACTTAGCTATTCACATAAAACAGACATCGAAAGCAAAGGACATAGGACCTGGTCTTAATACATGTATTACTTTAGTCTTCCTTATGTATTTAAGGTCTGTAGTCTCTAGCATATGAGTCTGGTGATGAATACTTATCAATTGTAGCAAATATGGTGTGTACAGTACGTTTGCACGATCGACTATGTCTCTTATTCAGCTTAAACAGATGCCCCAATAGCATTAAAAGATATATATGTACAAACCACTTACCACAGCACTTGATCTCAGGCTGTCCTGTTATGTTTTTAGATCCGTACATAGGAGGGTGGCTATATAGTTTATATTATACGGTATCCCATAGTGCGCACATGGTATGTAATCGTATATGTATCCCATGTGTGCAGGGGCGGGTGAGTATGCTGAATGCCGTATGGCTTAATACAGATGAATACGACCTGGTTTAGCGTGTTGAGACCGTGCTACTTCAGTATGCTTCTTCTCCTGCTCCACTCGGTGCGCTCCCTGATGGCGTCACACGCGGTGACGTCCTAAAAACCGACGTACGTTTCACGCCCGCAAGGCGCTTCTGTCAAGGTGTAGGGAGTGGTATCCAGCCACTCCAAGAACATCTTAAGCATTTGGCTGGGGGTGTGTTGTATTCTCTAATCAGCCAATCGCGTAAGTAAGGGGCCGGTTAAGACCTCACAGTATAACTCTACCGATGTAGTTCACCTTATCTGAGCCGTCATAATTGTACCGATATCAAACAAAAATAAAAAAGAGGGATCTTGCGACGGGAGGGGGTGTGGGCGAGGATTTGCAGGGGCGTGGCCATCACGTCACGCGGTGGTTCGCCCTCATTGGGAGAACCACCGGTGGGGGCGTGGCCACGCCTCCTTCGCAAAGGTTTGAAACTCAATTTGATTGAGTTGGAAAAAAACGTTGGGAGCACGGCGCGTCTTGCACTTGCAGCGGTACGGTGCGAAGGGCCCAGCCCATGAGGGGCGGTGCTTACACGCACAGCGCAGGTTACTGGGACCACAGCTTAGGGGCTGTTCTATACTGAGTGCACTTGCTACGCCGTGCGTGCCCGCGGCAGTTTTAGTTGGCTGAGGTTAGCTCAGGCCGTTTCTATAAGTGGTTGCAGCGCGGTACACGGCAGTGAGAGTGAAAACCGGTCCGGACAGGGGGGAAGATGAAGGAAAAAAAGAATTTACGCCGATACCGCCGCTGAATGTAATGTATGTGTGTGGTGGGGGTCGGTGTGTTGTGTGTGGTGTGTGTGTGTGTGTGTGTGTGTGTGTGTGTGTGTGTAAGTATGTACAATGTTAATAAACAATTTATTAAAGTATTTCTTTATTTCAAAACTTATTTATAACACACACACATACACACACACACACACACACACAGACATACACACATAAATACACCTACATATAGTACCTCACTCGCGCACAGCATACGCACAAAAAGTGTGCGGCACGTGCACGCGAGTTCGCACAGGCACGCGCGCGGCGGCCGCACACACTATAGAACGGCCCTTAGGGAGGTTCAGATGCCGAACTTGTTACACAACAGGTACATATATTTGTTATAGACACTCTAAAACCCCTCTACGCGTTTCGCGCTAATTAGCGCTTCTTCAGGAGGTATCTAAGCATGCTGGGATATGTCTCTTAAATACGGGCAAACCTTATCTTATTAGCCCAGATGCTAAAAACGTGTGTGCATTAATAGGACAATTGCTCTGTTAATCACAAGGTGTTTGAATACAAACAAAAAACATAATTCTACAAATACTACGTACACAACATTGACAATGTTATACAACTACACCAAAAACATTTTTAAAAACATTACATTCTAAAAATTCTAAAATTGATTAAAAACATGTATAAAAATATATCAATATACACATACACACACATAAATATATTAAAAATGCATATATGGAGAACACCTATGGAAAAACTGCCTACCCATAGAGACTACATATTGGGACGTCAATATTTAACCCATTCTCTCCTCTCCTCTAAATGATAATATATGTGTAACGGTTTTTCTGGCCCGGCCTGACCCACCCAATCTCACATTGGCCCCTGTGGTCTAACCGGTCCCCATTACAGTGTGATAGTGTCTGGTGGTGCACCTGTTGGCAACAGGACTCCTGAGTCTCCCGCATGATGGTGTGTGGGGAGGACCCGTCCAGACAGGCAGCTGAGGTAGTGTGCTGAGTCTCACCTAGTTCCAGTGCAGCGCCTCCACCTCATCAGGGTCCCTGCGTCCGCAAGGGGATGATCCTGTTGAGGAACTCCTCCGTGGTGCTCCTCTCTGTACACTCATTCCACACATGTACACGAGAGGGTTTCTGAATGAACACATCTTTATTGAGTGATGTGGGCTAGCTGCCCCTCGCAGTTGAGATCTAGCCTCTCATGATTATTCACTCTGCTTCCCTTCAAAGGTGATTCTCTCCTTAATAGGGATTCCCTATCCCCGCAGGGATCACTGCCCTGTGCCAGGTCCCTGGACACAGTCTCCTCTGGAGTTACTATAACATAACTAACACTCTGGCGGAACTTGAACTCCTCTCTGAACTAACTAGCACTAGAACTAACTTTTACACACAGTGCTGTGCCTTATGTAACTTCTGAGGCTGACACACCTCTGACATCACTAACCATGGAGTCAGAGCATGTGACCAGTCCCATCCATACACAGGGCACCCCACCAGGGTGTGAGGGCAAACCTCCATAATTACTGCTGGCATGCCCACACTTACCAGGCCTTACTGCCAACAGGAGAGATGACTGTAGGCATTTTACATGACCGCTACATTTGCAAACACATTCATCTTCAGAGGTGTTCATCAAACTATCCAAAAGCTTTACTTACTTTAAATAGCTTAAAGATTAACCTAAATAACAATCCTTCTGACATTAATTACAATTAAAAAGTTCTTATTTAAAAACAAAAAAAAAATTATATTACCTGTATTTTATTTCCTACAGTACAAAGAATTATTTTATATAAAAAATTATTTATAAAAATATACTCAATTTTAAACCTGACAGTCATCCTAAATAAGCTCAATTCTTAAAATAAAAAACATAGTCCAGGTAACACCTTATTCCTACTTAAATAAACAGGTCCAGAATCAACTTCTAAGTTAGATCTTCTTGCATCACTAAGTTCTATTTAAGGAAAGGGTTAAGCTCTATCATTTCATTTAACCCCCCGGTATTCTACTATGTAATGAATATATCCAAAACTGTTCCCTTTGGAGAAGTTTTAGACCTCTATCTCCTTTTCTAATGTATGTCGGCCTTACCTCAAGTCCCCTGAAATGTAACCCTTCTGTTAACCCATTATGGTGTTTCAGAAAATGTTGTGCTAGGTTATGTATCTTTTTTCCTTTTTCTAGAAGGCGCTTAGCATTTTTTATGCCATTTACATGTTAACCAATTCGTACCTTTAAGGGTCGAATGGTTTTCACTATATAACACTTATTAAATGGGAAGTCAATAACATAGACTACAAAATTTGTCTGACATAATAAATTGACAAATTTTATGTTGTCGCCCTGTTTGCTCATCCACAAACATTTTCTCTTGTGACATAAATCTGCACATAATACATTTCCCATACTGATAGTTTCCAACTGGTTTCTCCCAAAAGTTCTTATTAATTGCAACTGGTTTATTCGGTTGCTTTAAAACACTGGGAGCCAAAATGCTTTTTAAGCTTTTGGCCTTTCTAAAAACTACCTTGGGTTTTTCTGGTAATGTTGTTTGCAAAATAGGGTCCATTTTCAGGACATCCCAATGTTTATAAATTATTTGCCGTATCTTAGATTCCTGTTTGCAGAAATCTGCGATAAACATTGGTTTTGTTACCTTCAGAGGCTTGATTCCTATCTTTCGGAATTAGTAATGTATTCCTTGGTCTAAGTTACTTTTGTGTAAGGATTCTTGTATTACATCTGTACTGTATTGTAACCTTTTCACAAAAATCTCTGTCTAAAGACCTCAGATTGTTCCTCACAGTCCCTAGGCTCAGAGCAATTCCTTTGAATCCATAGGAATTGCCCGTACGGTATATTATTGAGCCATTTGACAGGGTGATTACTAGTGTAATCAAGGTAGTAGTTGACATCCACCTTTTAAAAGTGGCTTTTGGTCACAATACGACCGCTTTTAAATTGAGATCCAAGAAATTTATTTCTATAGGATCAATTTCTCCACTGAGAACAATATTTTGATCATTCCTATTTAAAAATAAAATTAACTCTTCCAAATTTTCCATAGACCCAGACCAGATGATCAGGATATCTTCTATATATTGCCATAATAGACTAGATATTGACGAAATCTGTTATTATTCCATACATATTCCTCCTCACAAAGACCCCTAAACCAACCCACATAATTGGGGGAAAATCGAGTGCCATCGCTATTTCATTTGTTTGTATAAAGTATTCACCCTCAAACAGGAAATAGTTGATTTGCAAAATAAATAAAATGCTGTCAATAATAAACTTCTGTTGTGCACTTGACAAGGTATTGTGTTGATGCAAAAATGTGCTACTGCCTGAACATCCAATGTGGCCCAAATAAATGTATTCTCCCAAATAATATTATTAAGTGAATTTAAAACTTCCATACTATCCCTAAGGTAAGATGGAAGTGCGGAGGTCATAGGTGCCAAAAATGTGTCAACATAACGTTACAAATTAGCAGTAATAGAGTCAATACCAGACACAATTGGGCGTCCCGGAAGGTTAATTAAGGTCTTATGGATCTTTGCTATGTGATATAGTATGGGCACACGAGGATGGGTATTATAAACAAATTGGAATTCCCTCAAACTGAGTATGCCCTTCAATTTGGCATCAGTCAGAGGTTTCTCCAGTAGGTTGGAATACTCAGTAGTTGGATCTGAATTCAACTTCCGGTATGATACTCCATAATTTAAGTGTCGGTATGCTTCTCTTAAATAATCTGCTCGATTTTGTAATACCGTACCTCCTCCCTTATCTGCTTGTCGGATAACTAGATCCCCATTCTGGTTTAAGAGCTCGTCTTTCCTGACATGTATGGTTGTTATTAACCACATAGTACCGATTGTTACTACACAACCTCAGAAACTCTTGTTCTACTAATTTTCAGAATAACTCTATGTAAGGTCCTTTGGACTCATAGGGGTAGAAAACAGATTCAGGTTTTAGCCTCCGGTGTATTATGCTTATGCTCTGATCACTTTCATCATATAGGCTTAGAAGATTTTCATAAGTATTATTAAAATCCGGTGGAGTGCCATCTACTTGTGACTGAAAATTAAAACCGTTATCAATGATCTCAGTACTAATCTCCAATACATTAATCCATTCACTGGATTCATTAATCACTGATTTTTGAATCTCAACCTGATTAGGTGCTGTTCCAAGTGAGGTAGTAAAAAAATGATCTTCTTCTTCATTATCTACCCTATCCATGTTTTGTGAAACTATGAAAGGTACTTTAATTTTAGCAAAATGTCTATTTAGTGTCATTTTCCTTATACATTTCTGCAAGTCAATATACAGATTGAACTCACTATGCTTATTGACAGGGGAAAATGACAATCCTTTCTTTAGCACACTAAGGGGTCTATGCAGTAAGCGGCGAAAAAGCAATTTTGCAGGGGTTTGAACTCGGCATGTTTTTGGAGTGTTGCTCTCACGGTATGCAGGAAGGCCCGAATACCTGTGAGAGCAACCTTTTCAAACATGGCGATTTGCTGGTAGTGACACGGTCTGCCTGCCGATAAGGGCTCCCGTGGCGATATCTCTCTGCGCAAATCTCGGCAGAAATTCGTTTTTTTTAAAATACATTTTTATTCATAGTGTAGATGTACAGAGGGTCTCTGGAGCTGAACCGAGTTGGTTTCAGGTCCGGGGACCCCCTGCTTCCCGAGATACAGGCCCCGTTATGAGGTGCCGGTATCCCTCTGCTTTTAAATGTCCCGCATCATGTGAGCGTGGGATGTAAACAAAGCAGAGGGATACCAGCACCCCATAACGGGGCCTGTATCTCATGAAGTAGGGGGTCCCCGCACCTAAAACCAACGTGGTTCAGCTCCGGAGACCCCTGCACATATAAACTAGAGTCAAAACACACATATCAATAAACAATAATTCATTACCGTAGCGGATAGCCGCTATGGTAATGAAGCTGCATTAATGTGATTTTTATTAATAGTGTGCGTGGTGTATTGCAATGTTTATTGGGGTCAATTGTCCCCAATAAACATGCTATTGTGCCTCAATCCCTTCATTGCCTTAGTGAATAGCCGCTAAGGTAATGAAGCTGCTTTAATGTTTTTTTATTACTAGTGTGCGGGAGCAGGGAGTCTCTTGAGCTGAATCGCTTTGATTTCTGGCTCAGGGACCCCCTGCTTCCTGAGTTACAGGCCCAGATATGGGGCATCGGATGCCAGTATCCCATTGTTTACATATCACACGTCACGAGACGTGGACGCTATAAAAATGGTGGCGACCCTGGCACCCGATGCCCCATACCGGAGCCTTTAACTCGGGAAGCAGGGTGTCCCCTCCCCCCGCACACTAACACATACAGTAATGGGTAAAATTACTATCATCCACATATTGATAATAATGCATCTGCCGAATTCAAATACAAGAAGTAGCAGAAATAAAATAAATACATCTTGCACTCACCCCTGCCAGGCACCAACGATGAAGGCCATCCTCACCCGCACCTGCCCCCTGTTGCTGCAAAAAATACACAAGAATAAAAAGCGACAATCTAATGTCCCCTAACCCTTTAATCACCAAAGCGGTTAGTAACCACTAGAGTAATTAAGGGGTTAACCCACCCTCACCCACTAGGGAGGCCTAACCACCCTCACCCACTACCCACCAGGGAGGACAACCCAACCACCCTTGGGGACAATACCCCTTTCACCCAACCCCACTACCCACAATAAAAACCCTATAAGAACAGCCCCACTACCCACCTCATAGGCCCCACAATAAACATTACCATATTTAATAAACATTAAGACATAACCCACCCACCCCTTGTGCACCCAATAAATACATTATTTATTATTTTACATACAGGGTTAATACCCGAGGCCTACGATGGTCCCGACTGGTGTCTGCAGGCCCCACAATGCACCAGAGGGGGGTGCCCGCAGGGTCTTGGGGTCTCCGGGTGGTCCCCGCTTGGCTCCGTGGGCCCCAGGTGGTACCCGTGGGTCACCGTGGGCCACAATGGGGTCCACGGGTTGGCCCTCGAGTGTCTGGGGGTCCCCGGGTCAACGCCACAGGTGTCTGGGGGACCTCGGGTGGTCCTTGCGGGTCAATACCCCCCCCACCACCACCACCACCAAACCCATTCAGTACAGTAATGTGCAAAATAACTATTATACAGATATGGATAATAGATCATTTGCCCCTTATTAAACACATAACCAGCAAATATAAAGTAAACAAATACAGTTCTACTTACCACAGCAATATGATGGATGTCCACGTCAAGATACAGCAGTGGTCCTCCGTTGCCACAAAAATATATTGCAAATACATTATAATGTCACCTAACGACTTAATTACCTTATTGGTTAATAACCGCAAAAGAAATTAAAGGGTTAAAGCTGCAGTTCAGTCTTTTTTTTATTTATTTTTTTAATTTATTTTTTTACTTTAATAGCTTCATGTGGGCAATCTTTATTTACCTAAAGAACTGTATAGCTGTCAGTCAATCCGTTCTCCATGTATTAATCGGCGAAATTTTTGTGACATATTAAAAGCTGGCATTTGTTTATAATTTGCCTCCGGCAGTCAGTGGAAGACTCATGAATATTCATGAGTCTCCCAGTGACGTGTGCTCGCTCCCGATCTGCCGCTGTGTGGTGCCCCCTTCTGCCCGATCCCTTTGGCTGTCAGCCTGGGCGAGATGGAGGGGGATTGTGCCGCCTGTGGGGAGGGGGGAGCAGGAGATGTGTCCTGCTCCGATCCCTGTGCATGCCCCCCTGCCCGCGTGCGCGGGAGATGCAGGGGGGTTGCGCTTGCCACCAGTGGGGGGGTGTGGGAATGGGTAGGGGTGAGTGGGAGATGTGTCCCCTTCTGCTCCGATCCCTGTGCCTGCCTCCCTGCCCGCATGGAATATGCAGGGGGTTGCGCTGCCCCGTGGGGGGTGGGGAATGGGAGGGGGGAGAGGGAGATGTGCCCCCTCTGCTCCGATCCTGTGCCTGCTCTCTGCCTCGCATGGGAGATGCAGTGGGGGTTGCGCTGCCCCCGCTGGGGGTTGGGTGGGAGGGGATGGAGGGGGAGCGTGGAGGGGGCAGATGTGTCCCTTCGTGCCCGATCTCTGTGCCTGCTCCTTGACCCCACGGGAATGCAGGGGGTTGCGCTGCCCCCGTGGGTGGGGGTTGGAGGGAGTGGGGGCGAGCGGGGACTCGATGTGTCCACACTTCTGTTCCGATCCCTGTGCCGCCTCCCTGCGAGGGAGATGCAGGGGGTGTGTCCCGGAGCTAGTGGTGGAAGCAAGTGTGGTGATTGTGTTAGTTGTGTGTATACTGTGTGTGTGTGTAAATGTTGTTTCGTAGTGTGTGTGTTTTTGCGAGTTGTGTGTGTGTTGGTGTGGTGGGTTAATATTATAGTGTTGTGTGTGCTTCCCCCCCACTGAGAAAGATATGGGGGGTGGGCGGGAGAGAGATGAGGGGGGGGGCAGGCGCAGAGAGGGGGTAGGGATGAGAAGGGGGGGGGGTTGGGAGTGGGGAGAGAGAGTACGGGGTGGGGGTTGGGGGATGGAGAAGGGTGCGGGGGGGGGGGGGTGGGGGTGGCGAGGGGCGAGGGGTAGGTGGGGGTGGGGTGGGGGGGGGGTTGTCGTCGTGGGGGGGGGAGGGGGATGATATGCGGGGGGTAGGGGAGGGTGGAAGAGAGGGGTGGGGGGTGGGGGGGGAGAGGGGGTCTTGGGGGAGTAGGGAGAGAGCGGGGGGGGGTGTGTGGGGAGAAGGTGTGGGGGTGGCAGATATAGGTGGGGGGGGCGGGGGACGAGAGTGGGGCGGCGGTGGGGGGGGGGTGGGGCATACACGTGTGGGGGTGGGGATATGGTGTGGGTGGGGGGGTGTGTGCTTGTTTGTGGGTTGGTGTGGGGTGCGGGGTGGGTATAATATATATGGGGTTTGATGTGTGTGGGTGTAGATGGTGTGTATGGTGTGTATGTGTGGGTGTGTGTGCTGTGCCTGTGGTGTAGTATATGGGTGCTGGGTGTGTGTGTGTATATTAGTGTGTCACCACAAGTACACAGTCACCCCACCCACACAAGCCACGAGCCGCATTCGGTTTGGGTTGGGTTCCTCTGTCCAACCACCCCTTATTTGCCCCCCCACCCACTCCCCCACCCACCCACTCCCCCATACCGAATCACCCACCCACCCTCTCCCGCCCACCACACCACCCATCACCCTCTAAATCCGCCCCACCCCCCTCCCCCACCTCCACCCCACCCACTCACCCGTCTAACAGACAACGCTCAACCCCTCCTCAACCACTACCTCCTAACCAATTCACCTGCAACACAGCTCTAGATTAACCACCGCACTCCTCACATCAAACCCCTACACCGCACTACTAATCTTTCACCCTCTCCCGCCCACCCACCCACCCACTCCCGCTCTGCTTCCCCCTTCCCACCCTCTCCCTCACTCATTTATATCTGGCTTTTTGTTACATAGATAGTAAGGAAACTATTGTACCAGTACACAACGACTAGTTGAAGGTAATTAGTAGAATGTAATACAATAATAAACGGGTTATGTCAAAAACAAATGTTTTATAGTTCTTACTAGGAATTTTTTCATTTTCTTTTTTATAAAGGTTGTATAGGACTGTTGGAGCGAGTAGTATTTTTTGGGTGATATTGTCTAGATAGAGGTGTGTGGTGCTCGTGTTGTGTGTACACGAGTGAATACTTCTGTCGACCGCTTGTGTGTGGTTGTGGTGTGATGTTGTGTACAGCACATTTCACAACACACACACACAAGCGGTCTGACAAGTATTCTCTGACTTCCAGTGTCTCGCCCGACGCTTACAGCGTAACTCCTCCCTACCGCCCTCCTGTCTCCGCTCCTGTCCCATCCAGCAGGTCCTCTATCACCCTCTCGCACACCACTGTGATGTCCTCGCCTGCTGCCGAGATTTGCCTGCGGATGCCGTCTTCTTACCTCCGACCGCCGGTACTGTCCTACTTCTGCTGTCGAGCTTCGCTGCAGGAGCCGTCCTATCTCCCTCCGCTGCCGCTGCTGAACCTTCGGCTATATCCATAAGTATCATAGCATACATCTATATACAGTACTATTAAAAAAAATTATATATATAAATTATAGTTATTTTTCTTCAGTTATTATTGATACCATTTTTTATATTGGCACCAACAATTGTGTCGATGGAGCAAGCTTTCAAGAGTTTTCCTCTTCTCATGGTCAAGACTAACTTCAGCCACTAAATATATACGCACATAATACCATGCGACACAACACAGTGTATAATGTGTCGTTGTGCGCATGTTTATGTTGCGTGTTGCCTGTGTTAGTGTGGCTGTGTGCAGGTGTTGTGCGTGTGCGATGTATATGTGTGCCCCTGATGTGGTACACTCTGTGCATTGTATACGTCTTTGTGCATGTTTGTGTGTGTATATATGTGCGTTGCCATGTTTATGTGCGCAGTATACGTGTGTGTGCATGTTTATGTGACGTGTTGCATGTTTATGTGTGCGTGTGCGCATGTATGTGTCGTGAGCGCATGAGGTGTGGCATGTAGTGGTGTGCATAGTGTGTGATTTCGTGTGTGCTGTGTTGTGGTGCTGTGTGGCGTGTACGTATTTAGCGGTGAGAGATATGCGTGCGTGTGCATATATATCTAGATCATACAAACACTCACAAAGGGGGTAAGCGCGGCCCTCCTACACCCAGCGCCAAGGTCTTACCCTCGCGCTCCTTCCCCCGCCTTTTCTCCGCCCCGCTCCCTACCCCCCGCCCGCTCCCTACCATACACCCGCCGCTCCCTTACCCCCCGGCCGCCCAACCCCAGCCGGGTGGGGGCCAATAGCAGCCTGGATCTGCACCAGTCCCACTCCACACCACCTCTCACTCCCGTTGTGTGTGTGTGTGTGTGTGTGTTGTGTGGGACATTTTAACTCCTGCCAACAATTTGTGCCTCACTTTCACCCCACACCACCCCCCCACCCCGTCCTCCCTCCCCCCACCCCCTTCTTCCCCTTAACCCGAACCTTCCCCACCCTACCCTGCCCTTGCACCCGCCCCCTACCCCGCCCTTCACCCCCTTCTACCCCTGCTCCTTCACACCTCCCTACACCCTGCCTCTTCCCCCCACGTATCCCCTTGCCTTCCTAACCACACCCTGACCTTGCACCCCCCCCCCTACCCTTCACCCCTACCCTGCCCTTCCCACCCACCCTACCCTGCCCTTCACCCCCCACCCCCTGACCCCACCCTGACCTGATACGCCACCCAAAATCACCCTGACATGCCTCAACACACCTTGCACTTGAGCGCACGCACACACCCTGACTGGACCGCCAACGGCACTACACGCACGACACGCCGCCCTGATTCGGCACACGCCACCCTTCTGGGACATCTGACGCCGCACCAACCCTGACTGAAGCAGCACACACACCTGCACTGATAACGCACGCACCCAACACCTGTGAGTGACCGACATGACACAGACACACCTGACTGACGCAGCACACAACTACAACCCTGACATGGGCACGACACAAACCCTGACAGCCGCACGTAACACACACTGAAGCCCGCACCGCAACACACGTCTATAACACACCATGACTGAGCCCGCACGCACAACGCAAACCCTGACTGGACGCACGCACACAAAACACCATAGACGTTCCCGACGGACACCACTACTGACAGCCGCCACGCACACCACAACCCTGACATGACGACAACCTGTGCACACACACGCACACCAAGCGCTGTACACCGCACACGCCCCCGACACACCACTGACCTGACTGACGCACGCCAACACGCACACCAATACACACACTGACCTGATGACGCCTGACCTGACACACACACAACATACTGACGCACGCACAAACCCCTCAACAGCGCATGCACACAACCCCAACAGCCACACGCCACTACACAGACTGACGGCGCACCACACACACACACACCACACTGACTGCTGCACAAACACCCACACTGACGCTGCACCACACACAACATGACTGCACCTGAACACACACACGACACACATGAATCACATCACACAACTGACACACACACAAAATACACTGACACAAACGAACACACACACTGCCCCACAACAAACACACACACCACAACATTGGACGGTACACACACAAACACTGACTGACACACACACACACACACTGACTGACGCACGCTCGCACACCCCCACACCCACACAGACGCGTGCACACACACAATGAATGGTACACACACACACACTGACACACACACATACACTGACACACACACACTGACACACACACACACACTGACACACACACACACACTGACACACACACACACTGACTGACGCGTGCACACACACACACACACACACACTGACTGACACACACTGACTGACACACACACACACTGACTGACACACACACACTTACTGACGCGCGCGCGCGCACACCCCCACACCCACACCCACACACTGACTGAATGACTGACTGACTGCCGCACGCACACACTGACTGACTGAGGCACACACACACGCACACACTGACTGTGTGTGTGTGTGCGTCAGTCAGTCTGTGTGTGTGTTTGTGTTTCTGCGTCAGACTCACTGACGCGCGCGCACACACACTGACTGACTGACGTACACACAATGACTGACGCACACACACTGCATTAAGCTGTAAAGGAGGGAGGGGGGGAACTGGATTGATGTGAATGGGGGACAAACAGAGAGAGGGGGAGGGGTGAGGAGAGAGAGAGGAGCGGGAACATTACATCCCGGGCAACGCCGGGTCTCTCAGCTAGTATAAAATAAACGTAAAGAGAGGGTGCATACCATTCAATGATGGATACAAAAAAAGGAACAACAGGACAGTCACTCTTATACTCCCAGAAAGTGAATATATATATCATTTACGTGAATCACTATCCGTATTTGAAGTGTGTGTGTATATAAATATATATATACATACAAATGAGCATACAGTAATATTTCCATTTGCTATTTGCCTTGCTATGGAGGGTTTTTGTCACTTTTTTACTCACATAACTTCACATATACATACATATATAATATATAATATATATAATATATATATATATATATGCAGTGGAAGTGTATTGTGTGTATTTACCTACACACTCACTCCACATTTCAGTAACATACATATACATCTAAATAATATTCACATATACACGTTTGCTATAAATGGAATTATTACAATTTTACATTATATACACGTGCAATGAATGGAATAAACACTGTAATAAGTTTGAAATCGCCTATCCGAGCTGCTATGCATGGCTGATCCCTTTTCTCCAGCTTCCTTGAATGTGCTATGAGGAAGATCATGTGACCAGATGCTAGTGCACGTTTAGAGAGAGGGAGGGCAGTGCTGACAAAGGGGTGTGCCTGGGTTTGTGACAGGACATGAAGGGGCAGTGCCTTAGCAAATGCTTGTTAAAATAGAATACAAGAAAATTGGTCTTTCAAAGTTGTTTTTTTAAAAACAGAAAATGCTAAAAGTATTATTTCTTACTACAGAACTGATTTATTAAAAAAACCACACATGCAGGATATAGACTGAACTGCAGCTTTAACCCACTCTGCCCCGATACCCACCCACTAAGCCTAACCACCCTTCCCAGGCCACTACCCCCACTCTTCACCCATTCATTTGTACAGTGGCTTAATCATGTCCATATATAATATATATATATATATATAATATGGGCATGATTAACCAATATACAAAGAAATGGTTAAGGACAGCAGGGTATTGGTGCCTAGCACATTTGGGACACTCACTGGGTGGGGTGCTCATTATACTGTGATGTGGTGTTATGTTATGTTGCATAGTTGTTGTTACTGTTCAGTAAATACTGTTACATATACCCTTGTGTGCAATTACTGACTGTATTGTCTTGGGAGGGGCTTTCCCACTGTGTGAGGATCCTTCCCAGGTGGAGGCGCTGTTAGTATATTCATTACACACACCCCAGGCTCCCAGTGGCGGAGGATCAGGCCTCTGTTTGCCACTCAGGTAATAGCATCACACATGGTCACCCTAGACAAGGGGGAAAAGGGGGCTACATAGACAGCAAAAAAGTAAATTAAAGTTGAACATACTCCTGCCAGGTGAAGGCCATCCTCGTCTTCCTTACCATGCTCTCCATCCTAAGGCCACTAACCACTTAATCACCTTAGTGGTTAGTAACCGCTATAGTAATTAAAGAGTTAACTCCCTCCCCGCTATCCACCAGGGATGCCTTTCCAGCCACCCCGGGGCAACTACCTCCACTCTCCCCCCTCTACCCAATGATTGGCACAGTGGTAACCAATGCACATAATATGAGCATGTTTTCTCACTATGGCAATGAATGGGCAATCTACCAATAAAAAGATAAGCACTGAATAAAATACATTACATTTCATTTAAAAAAAATGCCAATAAACCAATTGATTGGCACAGTGGTACACCATGGCCATATAATATGGGCATGGTTTGCCATTATGGCAGTCAATGGGCAACATTAAAACATTTAAAAAAACAGCACCAAAAATACATAGCAATTAAATTAAAACAAGTATTTGCAAAAAAAGGCATTGCCTTTCTTTAAGATAACGTCACATCCTTTAAAAAAAAAAAAAGAACCCTGTCACATGGTACACCAGCCAATCGAATTGGGGGTGTACAATTTGACACTCAAATGTGACGTCACAGGCCTTATACATCTTGCCTTTCTCCCCCCTAGGTTTACATGTACCTATTGCATGGATTTCTCCCTATAGGTGTATTTGTTTCAATTGCATGCCTCTCCCCCATAGGTGTACTTGTACTAATTGCATGCCTCTCTCCCCATAGGTGTACTTGTTCCTCCCCATAGGTGTACTTGTTCCAAGTGCATGCCTCTCTCCCCCATAGGTGTACTTGTACCAAATGTCGTGAATGCTCATATATTTTGTTGAGGCTCCAAAGAATCTGATTTAAGTATAAAAGAGAAGACACCATTTTATTTACACATTAACTGATCAAGTATAGATTAAAATATGTTTATGAAAATATACGGTAATATGCTGCTCAAACACATTTTTGCTGTATAGAAGTGAAGCGAATGCTAATCTCACAGTCCGCTATGGTTCCTTAGTAGAGATGAAGTAACTTGCCCAAGGTTATAGAATACTGGTGCTGGGATTTCAATTTGATTCCAATTACAGACAGTTCTGTCACACCTATGCAACTCCATCTTGGTGGTATTTTTAGATACTAGCAAGTAAAAAACAACATGTTACTGTATGTCAGGTAAATTGACAGTATGCCCTGATACCAATATTAAAGCAGCAATACACGCTGCTCGAGATTTTCTATTTAAAGCTTATCTGAACCAGGGGGGAAGCCAGGAGCTCTTCGTGGTCCTCTGACATTCGGAGACCCACTGGTCTATGTGCCTCCCATGCACAAAATGCTTAGAGGGTCATACCTCGCTCCCATGACAAATAGAAAGCTGTGATGTGGCGATGACATTACAGCACAGCGTTCTATTTTTGGACCTACTCCAGGACCATAGGTTCCCAGACATCGGGGCGACAAAGAATGATCTCTGGAGCGTTTAAAAAAAAACCACGCACACAGATGCAAACCTGCCTGGTAGTGAAGAAGTTAATAAAAAGCTACACTAACGATGTTAGGGCTCAGGGAGCACGTTACACCTTTTCCTGTGTGTAAACCCTTTCATCTTACCGAATAGACTCCCTCTCAATATTTGGAGATCATTTCCCACCCTGACTGACTCACCGTACAGGTAGCTACAAGTTATATTTTAATGTGTTTGTCACCTCAATCAGCAGTGTTTTCCCATGCTACAGTATAAAAATACACATCTGCTTACATTCTCAGTATACGAGTTTTAGGTCATTTGGAAATGTAAAGTTCTAAAATCAGGACCCCACGTTGCAGCTTTTTTCTTCTTTTTCTTTTTTTTTTAAGGTAAAAGTTGGAGGCAGGGGGTCTCCGGAACTGAACTGCATTCCTTTCCTTCAGGAGATATTTATCTTCGTAGCGGGTGCGGGTATCTCTGAAGGTTGCAGCTCCATCTGGGATTGTTGGGGCTAACATAATGGTGGCTTAAATGTCCTGCGTCTTGCGGGCCAATAGGAATACATGACGTAATCCCTTACGGCTTCCTATTGGCCCGCGTGACGAGGGACATTTAAACATGAAGGACATAGCGGCTCCGCCTACGGAGGTAAATATCTTGGGAAGCAAGGAGTCCTGGAGCTGAAATTAATGCAGTTCAGCTTCAGAGACCCCCTGCTTCAATCCTATCAATAATTTTTTTTTTTTAAAGAAACAAACTGGAGTCCTGATATTTCATCTTCTAGGGTTAAGGATTTATTTCAATGTTCTCTTTTTGCCCTTGGAGCATAATAAATCAAGATTGGAACCAGCATAACAGGATAGTTCTGTTTACACAAATGTGTATATATTCTATTATTTTATTTAAATAGCAACAAACATGTATACAGCCTTCTGAGAGTGATTATACAAAACAGAACAAGACATATGGATCGATGTTAGAATGCAAAAGATTTAAACCTAGCGATTTCTTTCTGATTCTTGTTGTAAAACATACAGAACACCTACAAGCTCATATTGAACCCCCAAAATACCCACAACATATATATAAGCATATAAGTTTCACAGAGGAGTGCTACTGAACATGGCATTATATATATTTAAAACCAGAGACATAACTAATATTGACAGATTTATTATAAATCATTCTTCCTGGCAATGCACAGGTTATTAAGAATCTATATTAGTCTTAGGGACCCTTGAAAAGTGGTCTGCCGTGCAGTTGGCTCAAGGGCTTACAACACAAATTGGCCAAAATGTTAAACTAAAAGACCATTTTATTATTTAGTTATTTAATACATGTATATTTAGGCACTGTACCGTATATAAGTTTTCTGGATGTGCACTGAGCTTTGTCTGTGTTTTATGTTATGTCTCTGGGTTTAAAAATATAATAATGCATGCTCAGTAGCACTCCTCTGTGAAAACTTATATGCTTATATATATGTTGTGGGTATTTTGGGGGTTCAATATGAGCTTGAGGGTTCTGTATGTTTTATAATTCTTGTTAGCTAGTCTAGCTGATTGGAGGGTGGCAACCTCCTACCTAATTGAAGCTCACTCCCTCCCACATTTAAATGGTTAAAAGCTCACTCCATGGCATCTTCCACTTCAGGGAACTTGATTGCTTGCAGTGTGATTGTGACAAATCTATTACAGAGTGCTTTTCCTGGTAATGTACAGGTTTAAAGCTTCAATCAGACTTAGACCTTTTGCAACTAATATTGACAGATTATTATAAATCCTTCTCTGCAATGCACAGGCTATTAAGAATCTTATTAGTGCTAGGACCCTTGAAATGTGGTCTGCCGTGCAGTTGGCTCAAGGGCTTACAACAATTTGGCCAAAATGTTTAAACTAAAAGACCATTTATTTATTAGTATTTATACATGTATATTTAGGCACTGTACCGTATATAAGTTTTTCTGGATGTGCACTGAGCTTTGTCTGTGTTTTATGTTATGTCTCTAGTTTTAAATATGATTCTTGTTGTAGCATGGCAATTATTCAAAGCAGCATTGTAGATTGTATTACCAGATTAAAAAATAATTACTCAATGGGGGAGATTCCCTAAGTTTCACTGCTGGGTAACCCGCCAGATCCTGTGTTAATATCCATTGTCTTGAATGTATGTACAGGCATACCCCGGTTTAAGGACACTCACTTTAAGTACACTTGCGAGTAAGGACATATCGCCCAGTAGGCAAACGGCAGCTCGCGCATGTGCCTGTCAGTACGTCCTGAACAGCAATACCGGCTCCCTACCTGTACCGAAGCTGTGCGCAAGCGGGGAGACAATAGAGCCTGTTACCAATGCGTTATTTACATCAGTTATGCACGTATATGACGATTGCAGTACAGTACATGCATCGATAAGTGGAAAAAGGTAGTGCTTCACTTTAAGTACATTTTCGCTTTACAAAAATGTTCTGGACCCATTGCGTACATTAATGAGAGGTATGCTTGTATGTACAGTATATATGTCTTTATTTATATAGCGCCATTAATGTACAGTACATAGCGTTTCACAGCAGTAATACATGTGACAATCATATAAATCATAAATACTACATAAAGAAGAGAAGTGCTTCAGACATAAAAGTAACATTTAGGAAAAGGAGTCCCTGCCCCGAAGAGCTTACAATCTAATTGAATGGCAGTTAACTTTGGATCGGGTGTGTTAACTCGCAACAGACTGTAGGGAATCTCCCCCAATCTTTGAACAGAGCTTAGACGGAAAGAATTTTGCAGAAGATAGGCTGTTAAGATAACTAATTGAGAGTGTATAGGGAATTGAAGGGAGTTTCCATAATTATTTAATTTTAAATTACAAATGTTTCATTATTTTTACACCAGCACATTTGTAAGGGGTGGAAATCCTTTTATCCTTTGATATACTACACGTGGTTGTTCTTTTCTTTTGATGGCGTAAACTGCAACCTGCTTTGAAATATTTGCAAAGCTTAAGACACAGAAACATCTTTTACTATTACTGTAGCTTGTAGAAAAACCTCTGTATTGGACTTGTGCTTGGTTCCAAGTGTGCTGCCCTTTGCTTTTAAGCCCCACATGTACAATTTATCTGATTTGTATATAATTTTTTTTTTAAAACGTGTCATTATTCATTAGCAACTAAAATTTGAAAGCAGTAGTAGTTAGTATTGTACCAGAAATGTGTACGGATAATCATCCTACATTAGCTAGTTCAAGTCTGACCAAACACATGATCAATTATAGATCATTTTTCATTTATTGAAAATATTTTTTAGTGTTTTATCAGTAAATACTACAGTATTTGCAATCACAAAACACGTTTTGCTAAATTAACCCGATCACATAATGCACTATTGCATAGCCTGCTAAACAATTTTGTACTCGTACTGGGGGGCTGGTTTAATGGTATGATATGTTTATTTGTAGGAGGAAAATAAAATACTAGCATGTTGCCTGTACAACATACATATACATAGCGCAATACATGTACATAGGATGCCATTGGGGCTTAAAATGCAAGACTAAATATTTGATCAAGACTATCTACCATTATAAGGGAGCAGCCCAACGTAGCAGGCAGTAGCATTGGATATCAATGCTTTGGCTGTGATGGAAAGTTTACTACAATATTTATAAACACTTGATTTTGTTAAAGGAGTCAATCACCTGCTTATTGAACTTACTACTGCCATTATTTCACTTGAGTCCTAGCAGAGACTGTCCTTCTTAGTATAGACTAGAAACACACCAATGATCAATTCACATCAGCAGACAAGTCAGTGAAATGCATGGTCCAGATGGTGGCAAATTCCTTCAGTAGCGGCATAAAGTCACAAAGGGAGAGACTGAAATGATTGGCACAGCAGGACCCTGTAATGAAGAGTCTAGCGCCAATGGAGGTCCCCAGAGCGAATGGGACCATTTATGAGAATCACAATAAACAGTTTGAGAGTGATTTTTAAAAAAAAATTCATTTGGATTATTATAAAGATATTGCACCACTGGAGGCCCGCTATGCCCTCTTTAATGTTTTACAACATGGCGAAATTGATGGAACCACGCTCGTGCTGTCTTAAAAATACGCATTGATAAATCTGAGCCCCTTGCAGCTGTCAGCCTGGAGGTACTCCCAAACACTCCGATGTGAGGTCTCCCGAAAGAGGTCTCACTGACAAAAGACAAGAAAATGCAAACAGCGCACCGGGGGATCAGTAATAAAATAATCTATACATTTATTATAAAAACAAAGAATCACGATGTCTTATATGGGACCAGATGATCCATATTAAAACACAATAATGCTAAAAAGCAATGACAGTGTCAATAAGCTGAATGCCTTAATGACCAAAGCAACTAAAAATAGTATTTAATATATGATAAGTGAATCAACATATACAAAAAATAATGCAAGCTGTGTTTAAACAAACAAACAAAAAAATATATAGGGGTTGTGAGCGGGTGGGGGGGTGAGGGAGAGCGCCGGGTGAGGGAGTGAGGGAGTGGCCCATGGGTGGTGAGAGCCGTGGTGAGGTGAGAGTCCCCCGCTGTGTCCCGGGCGATCGCTCTGCTCCCCCACTGACTGTAGCGGCGCCGGGGGAGGGGGGTTGGGGGTGGTGTGATGTGTGTGTGTGTGGCTCGTCACTCCGCTTCAGGCCAATGAGAGGTGTGCGGGTGCGGGCGGGCCAAGGGAGCAATCTCATTGGGCTGAGGGACACAGGCCATGCAGACATACAGTGCTTTCAGAAATATATAGTAGATATATGCGAGTGCAAATAACAACAATAACCACAGAGGGGGGTGTGCAATAACCAGGAGTTTGGTGCGATACTGCTGCTGGGAGGTGCTGATGTATGTCCGAACTGCACTTCTGACAGCTGATGGTATGCCAGCTCGCGCTCCCTGGTTTCGCCACACCAGCCAATGGTAACACGCGCCAGACAGACTCACGTGACCTCTACGCATATCGCAACAGCGTGCTTTGTCAGCGGGTTCCCGGTGCGCTGTTTGCATTTTCTTGTCCAATGTTTTAAAACACTCAAACATGCATCCATGTTTTACATAGTCCCTCCAAGTATTATATAGTATGTAAAAGTGCAGTCTCACCTATCACAAAAATGAGCTGATCACTGTAACTGCCTTTACACAATCAATTCTAAGCTTTTTTTCTAAATCATTTTCCTATGTTGGTTTGCTTTCAATGGCAACCTGAAACGTAGGAGCCGTTTCACTTTCTTCTGCCTCAATGTATAATGTTTTGCGCAATATATCCCTTCTCTTTCAAGGGTAAGATATTCCCTCTCCTAACCGGTTAGAACATGTGTGACTAAAATGGCGTCAGAGCTAAGAAGGGATCAAAAATACCAAGGGCTAAGAGTAGATTGACTTTGCAGACATACTTAAGGGTCCATTTTGAAAAATAAAAGTCTATGTTTTAAAGGAATCATATAGTGAAATTAGTGCCAGCTACATTGGTAATTTTTTTTGTGAACTAAATGGGACTGCTCCATTAAACTGCAGATTTAAACTTTCTGGGCATATGGTAGGCATGGAAATAGAAGGCACATTACAGCTAGAAATGGGTTAATTTTCCATAGGCTTAAGAAAAGTTGGTGAATTTCAACCTTTTCAGCATGTAAAAAAGTCATTTTGAACCAAAAGTTCACAAGTTTGTTTAATGTTAAAAAGTCAATGGGCAATTACATTGTTGTATCATTTTGCTTACTTGCACTTTTAAATTTCACAAAAATTTATAAAAAATATTTTAAAAAGTTGTAGGGCTGCCATTTCACCACTTTAAACAAGCAAAATAGTGAATTATGTACAGTTTGGGCCATTTTGCTAGAACTTTTGGCTCCAAAAATTATTGTAACCTCCTTGTAAGTGCATGCTTTTGACACATACACTCGTACACTGCCCCCTGCCTCCTCTCGTGTTTGCTGCAATAGGAAACTACAACTCCGAACTTGCCCAACTTGCTTTGCTGCATCAGAGAGCCACTTCCGGTGCAGGAGGATGTGACTTGTGCTGGATAGGGCCTCAGCCAGTGAGATTGGACGCTGGGAAGGCGGGACTGAGAGAGGAAATCTAGAAGGGTCCCTGGCAGGACATGCAGAGGCAGAACTGCAAGGGGGAGCTGGCAGATCTCAGGACTGACTGCAGTTTACCGAGGGCCATCTGCGTCCCGCTGGAGAAAGCAGGCGCTAAGAGGTAGTGGACAGGCTACGTTTGCAATAAGGCCAATGATGACCTGAGTGCTAGCTGCGGGGAGGGACAAGCACCATCAGAGGGGACGTCTGCAGAATTAATCTAAAGTGGTATCGAAGCGTTTTGCGAAATACAGTCCTGCAACACTTTTCAGTCTGAATATGCTCCAACGGTGTGCCGGCACCAGCACAAAGGATTTTGATACCCAGGATTGATTGGCCGCAACACCAGACACTGACATACACCCGCGCAGTGCTTGGGGGGCATGTTATGTGTTGTATGTAGTGATCCTTTGTTAAGGATAACAAGGTACCTGAATACTCATATCTACTTTTCTTTATAAATATGGTTACACCATAAATACTACTGTAATTTGTCTCCCGTTGTCTGACCTAAAGCTATGTGTGGCATAATGCATAGAGGGCGACTCTGGCCCCAACCTCAGAAGCAGATGTTAGTCTGAGGCAAAAAAGATGGGTTACATTGGAGGCGCTGCTGAGATTTTTTGTAGCTGGTGTGATACACACAATACTGTCCCCTAATCATAAATGGTGAATAAAGGGAATAGTTCACTTTAACCATTAAAGTATACCCACTAGCCGTTTTTTGCCCAGAAACAGCTTAGAATTTTACAGAACATTCACTCTATAGTGTCCCGTCGAATGTAACGGACAGTTCCTCACCATGAGTGCGCCCATTTTAAGCGAGTGGGGTACGGGTGACGGCCTGGATTGTAATAGAAGCCTTTGATATTCAGCATTGGGTGACCGGAGCACCAGACACTGACATATACCCGCGTAGCGATTGTGGTGCATGTTATGTTGATGTGTTATGTGATGGAGCAGGTGTTAGTCTGAGGAAAATGAGATGGGTTACATTATTGCGAAACAGCCACAGGTTTTGCTAACCTTTTTAAAGTTTGAACCTGGTGACAAGCATATTTCAACAGATTTTCACATCTCTACTTACAGCCTATTAACTTGGGGTCTCCCATAAAAGGCATGCTAGATTGATGCAATACTGGTGGGGAAAATAGCAGATTTAAAAGAAAATGCCATTAAATGCACTCTTTATCTCTCCATATATTGTTTGCACCAAGTGGACTGTTTTAAAACGACATAAGGTGGAAGCACATACCACTACAAATACATGTTATGCAAGTTAACACTTGTTTCATAATTAGTACAGATTTTATGGCCTCTCATATTGTGGAACAAAAGTTACATTGTAAATATGATAAACATTTCACAGAGGAAATAATGCTGCAGCAATACAAGCTATGGTGCTGGAATCGGACTATGCTTAAGCTCATCTTCACCACAAACATTATGTACATTGTTTCTTATTAAATAGAATGCTTGAAGATGTTATAATGATGTATCTTCTTGAAATAATAAAAAAAACAAAATTCGTAACAACAAAATGTGTTTTTTTCAACTATGTGGTACTACAGCTTGCCATTTTGTTTTATGGTAAATATTTCTGCTGTCGTGTGCTCTGGTGCTAGCAAAGAGTCTGATCACTGTATAGTGTTCTGTCGTGGAGGGAGATCAGGATGTGGGGTCTGATGCCTATCACTTAGGTGAGGATATAGTGGCAAGGAAAAAGTACCTCTTACCTCATTTGCTGGTCCCTCACAATGTAGATAGTACAGTAGAGGCAACCGGAGCTGTGGCGGCTGTGCCGGTAGTTGCGGCTGTGAGCCCAGCGTCTGTGTCAGCTGTGCAGACTCCCACACTCTCTCTGTCGTGTGCTTCATGGATCTCAGCAAAGACGGACAAGAAAAAAGGAAAGAATATCCGGAGCAGCAACTGGACGACAGAATCCAAAACGAACAACACTCAGCTAAGTCAAGGTAGAAAAGCTTTATTGCACAAAACGGAAATCTCCAATAACACCTTCTACATGTTTCACGCCTGAAGTCGCTTTGTCTCCTTGACAAAGTGCCTTGCAGGCATGAAACATGTAGATGTTGTTCTTGGAGATTGCCGTTTTGCCCAATAAAGCATTTCTACCTTGACTTAGCTGAGTGCTGTTTGTTTTGGATTCTGTCGTCCCGTTGTTGTTCCGGATATTCTTTCCTTCTTCTTGCAATTTTGTTTTAGCATAGATAAAATTCTTGTGGAAAAAAAATGCAGTGCAATTCTCCACCACCAGCAGAAGAAAGCCCACTTATAAGTTTTGGATATGGGACAAAGACAAGTCTTTAGTGGGCCATTAATAATATTGGTTTCTGTAAATCAACAGAAATACTCAGGGGAGCTTTCTTCCACTCTGTCGGTCTGTCAGCATTTGGTGGCAGTATTACTTTGCTGACCTGTGCCTAAAAGAAATGAATCAATGAAAGGCACTGCTGAGGAATGCTATTCTGCTGTTTACACCAGGCAAATGAGTGACAGCAAACATCATACTGTTTACTTCCATCACCTTAAAACTGCAGTTCAAGCTGACGTTTAAAAAATAAAATAAAAATTCTTCCATTCAATATGTACATCAGTACAATGTGCACACTGACAGGTTCTCCTGTGCTCGATTGGCAAACATTCAGCTCGTGGGTTCTTTAAATCACTGTTAGTGCTACAGGCGAATACCCAGATACAAAGTTCTGTGTGGAAAATCATGTGACCAGGCAGGCACTAAATACAATTGGTGCACTGCTAGAAAGAGGGCAAAAGGGGTGTGCCAGAGCCTGTCTCAGAACAGGAAGGGGATGTAACTTTGTAAATGGTTGCTATAGAAACAAAAATGCTTGTTACGTTAGAATACATTAAAAATGTCTTTAAAAATTGTTTATTTAAAAAAAAATGCTACAAGTATTTTCTCATAGTACAGAACTGATTTATTAAAAAAAAAAAAAAAAAACTCATGTAGGATATTGCTTGAAGTGCAGCTTTAACTGAATCAGGGGCCTGGAAAAAACTAAACCCTCATATACTATAGTGCCGACGAGTATTCAAAAACAAATCTGGGGCAATCACCAAAAAGACCCCGGTACATGCTGGGTACATCATGCAACATTTCAGTGACTTTTCTGCAGACAGACTAATGGCCCATCGGATTAACAGTGGGGGTCCCTGGCAGTCCCATTCAAACTGAATGGGACTGCCAGGGACCCCTGCTGTGTTAGTCCGATGGGCCATTAGTCCCTGCAGAAATGTCACTGAAATGTTTGCAGCATGTACCTGGATCTTGTTGGTGATAGCCCCAGATTTTCCAAGGCAAGTTTAAGAATACTCGTCGGCGCACCTGTACCTTAACAAAGAAAGTAAGAAAACATTTTTTCACAGACAAAGAAAGAAGGTTCAAGACATTTTTTGTTTCCTATCATAAATAATGTATTTATTGCATATGGCTATTAAAACAGCATCCATGATCAATAAAGACTAAATACAATGCACTACTCTAGTTCAGATTATTCTCGACTCCAGCAGCATCACATTTACCTTATTATATATACACACCATGTACATCGGAAGACACTGCAAGATAAGTTAAGTCTCTTGTCATATCACAATAGCAAGAAATATACAGTATTTAACATCTTGATATCCAGAAACAATATGTATCCCGTAAAGAAAAAACACTGTTTAATAACTGTTAAGGTTACGATAGCAAAATATTTTAAGTTTAAGGGACCTCCAACAAAAATGTACAAAGACTTAAATATACATTGTGGTGTTTCTGCAAAACCTGTACATTTTGGTTGCAATTCTGTAAACTAAATTTAAAATGTAAATATTGCATATGCCTTCTGTTACATTTACAGAGTTGAGCAAGATTTTAGTATGCTCAGGATTTTCTCCTCAACTGTGGATATTAGTATGAATGTAAAATCATGTTACAGAGCCTTGCTTTTTATCGATATAGGTTTATAAATACAATATACATCAAAAACTTTGTGGTCAGCAGGTACCAACTTTCAGTGCTGTTAGGGTTCTTACATAGCAAATATTAACTATATTTCATTTGGAAACTATGCCAAAAAAATATGTTATAAAGTTTTACATATCTTTATATCTATACATAAAACTACACTATATATTTAAATAATCAGACCAAACAGTTTCTGGCCTGTGCATTGCTACTGTATGTGAAGCAAAACCTTCCCCTGCCCAAAGAATTACATTAAAAAAGGAGAAATAGAAAAAGAGAAACTAGATATGAATTTACATTCATTTTTGTCTGGTAATACAATCCTTATTTGTAAGACGTTCATTGTATATGCAGGAAGACATGGTGTTGCTATTAAATAAATTACATTTTGCAAAACCCTTTGTACAGATCCATAGAAAGTACCTTGTAATTTACTGGGTTCCCCCAGCCTTCATATAGTAACAGAGCTCTCAGAAAATTCACACAGACCTTGAGCAGGTATAGGAAATGAATGATTACATAAAAACTCAAGTGAATGGAAGTTACTGCATCATTAACTGTGCATTACCCCGCTCCTCACCTTACTAAATAAGGGGGTAAGACTATCTAAATTTCCCAAGCTGGATATCTAGTTAGGGCATTGTTACTTAAGAATCAGAAAGACTGTAAAGCATTCTGATGTCGGATGCAGTGCTTTGCAACAAGGAGAAGGTAAAAACACTGCCATTTCAGAATACTGAAAAACAAAACGAACGGGTACCAGTAACTGGGTTTTTGTGTTCTATATTATTATTCATAATTTAGATTAAATAATTCGCTTCACACTGGAACGTGGCACCAATGTGACATTACTGCAGCTGGCGTACTCTATTTTCAGACTTGTAAATTGGTTGGCCAATTTGTCCAGCCAATAAGAACCAAGCCAAATGGTTATCCCGGAAATGTCAGTAATGTAACTGCCCGTTACTAAGGAGGTATACTCCATTATGTGGCACATACGTGGTGATGTTTGATTAAGAAAAATGTAACCGGATATGTGTCACAATCATTTTCTAATCAAAGTACCTTTAAAAAAAAAACATTTAAAAAGAAAACGCACACTTACAAAAGTGAACAAGTTAAAACACATACTAACATTTGTGTGAACACACAAAAAATCTCCTGATGGTAAAAATTAACATAATTTTAAACGGGTTACTTCAGTGATACATATCACCATTCTCTCTGTCCATCATTAGTGTGCATCAAATACATTCCAGTCCAAATAAAGGGCTCACTCTGACTGTGCAGTGTGTGCAACAGGTATCAACATAATTGGGCAAAAAATGTCCAGTGGATGCATTTTTGGTCCATTTCTGGTAACAAGAGTTGCAAACATCTGCACCATCACATCACTTTTTAAACGAGTTTCAAGTCTATTTAATGCCATGGTTTGGCTTTGTCTTAAAAGTAAACAATGCAGCTAGTAATTTTGATCTGACCAGCATCTTTGTCCTTTTTAGTGTTCAATAAGGCTGAAGATGTTCTCCAGAAGCTTCATTGTTCCAGGGAAATTAAATCTTGTTGAGCATCATCTTCTCTTGCTTTAGTTGTGTTGTTGTTGTTTACTGAGGTAGGACAAACAGTACACTTTGTTTAAAATATGCCCGATTTGACTGCTTTAGATTTTGTCTATATATCTTCCAGCCTGCTGAAGAATAAATAAAGAAGGCTGATAAAGGCCTCTGGCCTCTGCATTACTTAAGGACTTTAAAGAATAAATGAATGATTTTCGCATAAGAAGGATTTCAAGCCATTTGTGTCTAAATGGCAGCATGGAAAATAATGCCACCAAAATAAATTGAGGCAGGTCTCTCTCTCATGGTAGCTTGCTGATGCCATGTTCACAACAGTATATACCTGAGGGGAAACAGTTCAAACCGCACGAGCGGAAAGAATGAAACTTTAGCAGCATCTGGTCAAAAATGTGGGCCCGAGGATTTTCTTTTTGTAGTGTGTTGAAGTTTTGAGCCACCGCCTTCACTCTGAAAAGGAAAGGAAAACAAAAGTTGTCAATATGTGAAAGTTGTTTAGAAATCCTACGGCAAGATAAAAACAGTTTTTTGAAATATCAATAGCTTATTACGAAATATACACACACATATATATATATATATATATATATATATATATATATATATATATATATATATATATTATATACACACAAACACATAAACTGAAATGTTTATATACAGAATATATTCTTGTTTTAGCAAAACAAAACGGGGTCCAGCTAATACTTTTAGAAAATGTCACCTTAAAAAAAAAAAACATTTTATTGAAGATTTTTTTAAATGCAATATTAAAAGGGATAATCACAGGTATTTCAAGGGATGATAGAGAAGTACATAACCTGGCAATGGCCAGGTACCTCAGAGTTGACCTAAGAGGTAAAACGTTGTTGCACCTGTACAAGGAGAGCCATGATTTAAGATGCCCACCTTTGAGGAATTTTGTTCATCTCTTTTCCAAATCTGTAAATGAATCATGTCTCTCATTGGCAAGTAAGGTAAAAATAAATACAGTAATGTTGCCACAAGGCTACAGAGCTTGTTTTAAGTATGTAGTCAGCCTTGTACTATAAAGTTCACGTAGTTCTAATACTCATTCAATGTCAGAGCAGCCTACAGAGTATCCATTCAATGTCAGAGCAGCCTAAAGAGTATCGCTGGTCTCTGTTACAGTAAAAAGGTTATGCTGACATGTTTGCAGTCCAAGCTAAAAAGGCTAACCTGATCCTGGAAGGCATGATTTGCTAACTTTTTTTGCTCAAAATGATCTAGGAACAAAGCAGTTGTGCACACACAAAAAAACAAACAAACAACTCAATATGCACCAGTGAGAGAAACTATGATAAGACAGATAAACAAGTGAAAAAAAAACCACATAGCTAATTGGCCTAGCTTTTTAACCAACTCACTGCAAAAAAATGTAAGTATATCCCTACGAGACAAATTGTATCCAAGAGGAGAAAAACATGGATTCTGCACTGATAAAGCCACTTGATAAAATATATAGCACCTGACTAACAGTTGTAAATTAGGCACTTTGAGGCAAAGGTGAATTTTTCTCTCAGCAGAGGAAGTATCAAGTAGCTTTTTGTGCGTCTTCATAGTCTCCTACTGTGGGCCAGTGTAACTGCAGAGATAGGATGTGCATTCTTATTTGCAAATATAATTTCCATACAAATTATGATACAGGACCTGCTGGCATACAGGTAATTTGCTGTAGCAACAAAAACAGGTAATTGTGTAGTGCAGCCAACTGCTGTCCTAGCAAAAGCATAGGGAGATTCTCTTTAACAATGATCCAGAGAGGAAGAACATATTTTCCATGTTATGCAAGTCTGCAAAACACTCGGTATAGAATGGTGTGCTGGTGTCACGGCTGGATTATACGACAGTCCAGAAAGCATGTAAATTCCACCTGACTAGTAAAACTGATAACCATGTGTTCCCTAAAGTGCTGTTCAGAAGAAAGTGTTTTTGAATTATTCACCTGTGATCAGGTTGCAGCTCGCGGTGCAGAGCAGAATACCTTATCTGAACCCTTTTGCAGCACTAGTCCAAAAAGTCACAACAATAAGTACACAGATAAAAGTACCTGTGACTGGAGGTATTTAACCCCTTGAGTGCTATAAGGGTTGGACGCGCACTGCAGAGAAGCTCTTGTCCTGGCAGTGTTTCGCACACTGGAATCTCAGTATGTTGGTTTTAAGGATCAGAACCACTAACAGATGTTCCAAAGACAAGCAATAGTTTTCGACAGCACATATGCAAACAGTAAAAATGTTTTATGAATGTGCAAAAAAGAAGCACTGTTCTCATTAATTGCTCTGCAGAACCAAAGTGGTTAAGGTGTTTCCCTGTGCTCTTGTGCTCTGCCACAGGTCTGAACAGCTGCTTAATGCATTCACTGTAGCCCATCTGTCACTGAGAAGGAAAAAAAGGGAAATTCCTATTTCCTGTTTGAAATCTGCACTTACGAGTACCGAAATACACTTTCGCTGAAGGCGTTTATTCTCCTAATTTTGTCTGTTTACATTATTATCCATTTTATCGCTAAAGTCAACATCACATCAATTCTACATCATTTGTGTCCCTGATGACGTGGGAGAATCCTCCACATCATCATCACTGGAGGTCTTGGAACAATCTTTGGATCACTCTGGCCTTTCCTTTGTGTGCAGAAGGAGATTCCCTCAAACAAAAGACAAGCAAAGGTTGCACTACATACGCAGGCTGGATCACGGATGGAAATTGTACCATAATGCAAACATTGGTTTAATCTGTGTTTATAGATTGACTCCCTTCTAAATACAGTAAAACTGACCCGCCTAATTAGAAAGGAACAGTAAACCCATATTTTATCTGTGACCAGTCCTCCATACTACACTACTGTATATATACTGTGGTGTGAAAAAGAAAGTACACCCTCTTTGAATTCTAAGGTTTTACATATCAGGACATAATAACAATCATCTGTTCCTTAGCAGGTCTTAAAATTAGGTAAATACAATCTCAGATGACCAACAACACATGACATATCCGTGTCATGATTAATTGAACAAAAATAAAGCCCAAATGGAGAAGCCATGTGTGAAAAACTAAGTACACAACTAAGTACACACACACACACAGGTAAATCCAGTAAAGATAGAATAATTTCCACAAAAAGCTCCAACTTAAAACAAAAAAACCCAGCTGCAGCATATTTTTCCGCAAAAATGATTGTGTTGGTGTCTTTATGGAGGAGAGGTGGTATTGTTGATGATTTCAGCATGATGAAAAAAAAAATAAAAAAAAATAAAGGGCGGGGGGGTGTATTACACACACACACACATGCACCTAGGATGAAGGAGTGGATCAGTGAGTAAAGACTCTCTGTAAATGACGTCGAGTTTGAATCAGCGGCACCTGGTTCAATTCCTGGTGTCGGCTCCTTGTGACCTTGGCAAAGTCTCTATCTCCCTGTGCCTCAGGCACCAAAAACACCAAAACACCGATTGTAAATTAATCTGGGCAGGGATTGTGTCTTGTGTGGATTGGGAGGAAGTGCTATATGAAATAAAGTGTGTTATTAAAATAATACATAGATTGGATTGAAAGCTAACAATCCTGGGGACTGAATCTACAAAATCTAAAACACTGACCCCCACAGTAATGCATCAATCTTTTTTATATGTATTTTGATCTTATAATTCTCAACATTACTTGTTCTGCTGTGATGTTGCAAAGTAAGAACTGGAGCAAATATGTATAAATTGTTCTGCTACAAAAGAAAAGAAAAAGTTTATTGCTTGAAGTGGTAAACATGTTGTTATTGTTTTTGTACTGCAGATAACTTGAGCTTAATCATGTTATTTACGCATACATTCTTTTGTAGCTAACAAAATCATATCTAAAATGCATTTGAATACTGTGCTCTAGCATTGTTTTCTCCTCATGTGGAGTCTACTATGGAACATTTTCACCTCTGTCATTTGTGCGCTCTAAAATCAAAGCTACCATAAAACTGTAGAATTCATCTTAATAAAAACACAATGAAACATATTTCAATTAGAATTAGCAAACCATAATTAAAAATGGTACAAAATGTGCGATACGGCTGAGGGCTTCAAAATTATTTCTACTCTTCCATATGTTGCTACATGGACCTCCGCTTTAACAACATTATAAGTATCTTTTGACGTAAAACTTCTTTGCTGGCGCCTACAGGGTTTTCATGGGAAAAAATGCATTGTCTTGTATCGAAAAACCATAACAAAAAAGTGACGTCACACTGCTAATGGGCGTGCGCGCACATGCCTGTCGCGCATGCGCAGAAGAGGAGCTTGCAGGCCACCACAAACGTGCAGTACCGCCCTTGTCCACCAAGTACATTGGCGCTCCCCCCTCTTCAAGCACGCATGGGCACTAACGCCCGTGGCCTCTGCGCATGGCCGGCGGCCTTTGCACATGCGCACCATGGGCTTCTGCGCATGGCCGCGCGCCTCCACCACAAGAGAGGACGACCGTGGGGGAGGAGAGGAGCCGGGAACACCGGACAGGAAGAGAGTGAGAGAGCCGCATCCCCCGAGATCCCGGTGCTGTGCTATCACACACACATACACACAGAGTCACACACACAAAGTCACACACATGCAGTCACACACACGCAGTCACACAAACACACACACGCAGAGTCACACACACACACGCAGAGTCACACATACACGCAGAGTCACACACAGACACGTGGAATTCACAGTTAGTATAAATATATTAGTGCCGTGCACGTGAGTTCTAAGTCACACTTCTTTGTGTTTTGTCATTGAAATTGTGTTTTGATTTTTAATTAAAAACATCACCATCACAAATATAATTTCTGTGACAAAAGACAAAGACGTTTCACTTAAAATGTGCGTGCTCGGCACACACACCCTTTTTTTAACCTTAAATGAAAAAGGTGTTCCGTCTAAGTTGAATAGTACTTGCAAGGAAATTCAAAGATGGCTGGGGGTGTCACCCAATAGGAAGCTTCAATGTCATCTCACTATGATGTACAGTAAAAGCTTGCAAAAGAATTTAAAACGAAATAATCACAGGAACTGTGGTAGCTTGAAGTACCTCCGTTCAGCTTCAGGGAACCCCTTGTTTCAAATAAGGTAAAAAAGATATTGCTGTATGTATATAAAAAGCGAGAAGCACAGATTTCTGGTTTAATCAACAGTCTGCTCGGATATGGTTCACCTGTTGAAGCCCTTCAGTGCCAAATGGTCCTGCCACCTCTGGAACTACGGACCCTCCAGCACTGAAGGATGGACACCGCTTCCAGTGGCTGGACTGGAAGTAAAAGGGAAGGGTCAACAGGAGCGCTGATCGTGAACAGGACCTAGAAAGCCAGCAAAAAGCCATTATGTACAGCGTAGGTTATAAGGGCCTCTAGGGTGGGACTTTTTATGATGGACACTGTACGGCAATAGGGCACTGAAAGGGTTAAAGTAGAAAGGTTTTGTTTGCTTTCTATGGTTCCCCTTTATCACTCTTGAGAACGTTTTTCAGACGCCTGTGTGGGGATACATCTGCAGCTGTCGCTGAGTCCATTACAATCTAGTTTGGCTTCTAAATATTTGCTAGGGTGATCAGGCTTTTGTAATTGTGTAAAAATGTTGAATAGAACTTAAAATAAAATATACACAAATGCCGGAAAATCAAAAGCAAACGTTCAAACTTTGTGTTAAATCTGACACTGTGTGATCAATATAGTTCTTATCAAGTATCCGGCCGCTCTTCCTCCTACCGTGCACCCCAAAACTGGAGCACCGGAGACTCTCACAGCCACCACCAGTCTAAGTTCTTTCAAAGCTAAAGCTGTCTCACATTTTAATCTGGTCTGTAACTGTTACATACGCCTATACCAGCGGTGCGCAAACTGGGGGGGGGGGCTTAATTTAATGCCCGGGGGATTGCGTGAGGCCTCTGCAACACTCCACTTACCTTGATTCAGCCGGATATGTGACGCGTCGCCATGGCAACGTGGCGTCAGGGTCATGGCATGACGTCACATGACCTCTGCACGCCGGGAAGCATGGTGGGGGTGGGGAGCGAGCACCAGGGGATCAGACAGGGGAGGCGCAGCGCGAAAAGTTTGCGCACCCCTGGGCCCTATACCATATATTATTATAATGTGTAAACTTGCTCACTTAATGTAACTATGTATTTGTAACCATGTATCTGTCATCATAACTCTGTGCCCAGGACATACTTGCAAACGAGAGGTAACTCTCAATGTATTACTTCCTGGTAAAACATTTTTATAAACAAATAAATAAAGTACTTCTGTTTAGGAAATGGTCTACTCTGCTTGAAATGTGCATACGCTAAAAAAAAAAACTATTACTGTATATTGCAGCTTGTGAAACTGTATTTTAAAACAAGAATAATATGTGCCATAAATACTTATATTAATGATCTTGATCCCTTTTTTTTTTTTTTTTTTAGCATTTTTATACTATTTTAAATTCCTGAGATAACAAGCTTTTAAACAAACATTAGTGGGATAAAGTGAAAAATGCTAGGAATCAAACAATAACAAACATCAGCAAATCAGTATTTAAAAAAGATTATTAGTTGTTCTCTTATTTACTATTTTTTATTAGGTAAACAAATAGAACTATAAAAAAAAGCCTATTCTTGACAAAAAAAAAGTGAGTTTCTTATTCTCATTACTTATTCACATACAGCAGACAAAATTAAATAGATCAACAAACCCATTTTAAAAGAGTATTATATATAATGAGTCATGCTTTAAGAAAAAAGCGGGACAGTAATGTGGAGTTAAGTAAGTGAATTTGGTTAATGTGAGATTGCTGCTTTATTTATTTCAGAGCGGTTTCATGAAGACACCCTGAAGGCAACACTAGAATACAGGTTATTTCAAAAGATCAGGACATCTGATACTAACATACTGACTTTTGGTTGTAGCCCATTTTTTACTTATGAATGAAATGCTAACAATGGCAGAGTGTTTCATACTTGGATGAGTTGGTTGATTTCAACTCCAGCAACCACTTTATCTGTGGAGCTATGAATTGCTAGAATATTTACACTTCAAATAAGCAGAGCTTATTTTGAAAGAGTTCTACTAACTCTTTAGATGTCATTGGCTACTCAACGGGTTTAACCATTATATAATACTGGTTACTGGGATAAACCCTTCAAAATCTGCAGCAATTACATCTCTTTTGTGGAACAACGTAAAATACTAAGCCCTTCTACATTCAGAAGGCCTGCACCATACTGTATATTATATATTGAAGCATGCGTACAAGCAGAACACATACAGTACACAAGGCTTTCTCCAGCTGCTACAGTATTAGAGGTGTTTACTATGTGTATAGCAATTCCCCTCTGGTTACATTACTACGCTAGCACAATCTCCGACTACAGCTTCCTGTCAGGCTACAGTGTCTCCCTAAGAAGCAATACACAGACATGGGTGTGTGGGCAGTAAAAACATCCTACTTTTGATGTTGGCAGAGAAAATGCAATTCAGTTTTCATTGTTTTGTAAACCTTTGCACAGCCCTGTTTGAGACATGATGTCCCCAGCAGAGTCTTGGTTGAGGGTCTGTGGGGGTTATTCATTAAAGTGCAAAAGCTTGTTCATTCAATAAACCACTTGAATAGTGAAAATGATCAGATTCATTTCATCATTTTTTCAGCTTCTTGATATTTAAGTACACTGCCGTCATACAGGTCAGATATTCTCAATTGTGTTTTCCACTAATCAAAGAATAACTTTTTGTTGTGAAACAACATGGTATTAACCAACAGACATGACTGTGTACTGAACACCCCATGAACCAGCAAAGATGATCCAGTGTCTCTAGCAGGGGTGGGCATCTCCAGTCCTCAAGGGCCACTAACAGGCCAGGTTTTCAGGATTTCTATGCTACAGCACAGTTGGCTCAATCAGTGGCGTGATCTTCATCTGAGCCACCTGTGCTGACGTAGGAATATCCTGAAAACCTGACCTGTTGATGGTCCTTGAGGACTGGAATGGCCCACCCCTGCTGTAGAGGGCTAAACTGTTTTTTTTAATTGTTTTATTCATTCTGGAGTGACAACATATGTATAGGTCCCAGTTCTGCCCTTACAGCTCTTAAACCCAAAAGCCTTTCTGTGATCAATCGGGTGGTGGCTAAGGAATTTAAATTACTAGTAATCTTTGTATTAATATTGAGTGCTACAGCAAAAAAAAAAAGCATGATTATGGAGTAACATTTTAAATGCTGCAAATGTTTAAGTGAAATAGTTAATGGTCTTATCTTTGCTCAATATGAAGCACAGTAGCAGGATATTTTCAAAATATACCTGGCAAAACAACGAGTTCTCCTAATGCTCTCGGCACACAATGTTTGTATCAACAGTGACAGATACGAACAGCATGAAACGTGAACTTTTTGGTAAACACCATTGCCCTGTGCTCCTGTTTGTTTGCTTTTGGTGCAAATAAAAGGTACCGGATGAGAAGTGCAAACGGAAGCCATACGTTTACTCAAGGAACAGGTGCTGAACGGGATGTGGAAGGTTTCCTATTCTAAAAAGCGCATGCCTCGCCTCACTCAGTCTTGACGCTGAGCCATTCCAGTGCCAAGACAAAAATTGGTCCTATATTAGATAATCAACCTCCACCATAAAAAGCTCCCCTAAAGAACGTACAATTTCAAGATCAGAGTCCTTATCTTCTTCCATCATCGGAATTCAAGGATACACCACTTCAGTGATTATGGGAATAGTCGTGCTTTTTAAAACATTGCGCTTTTGACCATATCTGCACCAAACGCCCAGGGGTCTATTCTTGTAGCTCCTCAGTGTGACGAACCGCTTCTAAAGTGCCCTTTCTGATCGAATTGGCATGCTTTGCTATTTTGTAAAGCCCTTCTCGCATGTCCAATCCGTGTCTAAAAGGCTCTTTTAGAAGCAGTTTAATTCTGGTTCTGCAATTCGATGGGTTTGTCAAAAAAAGCCTCAAACTCGTATTTTTTTCTCTCACAAAAACGGCAATTCTTGTTGCTTCGTTATACAAACCACTTGGTAAAAACTCACATTTTTTTCACGCCACCTCAAGAGTGGTGATATTGGCATTGTAAGTAACATCCAGAGCCTGAAATATGGGTTTGACTGAGAGAGGAAAACCTATACATCAAACTGGGGATGGAGTCAGCACGACCTCCGTCATTCCGCTTCCTACAGTAAATACAATCCGGGCGGTTTGGCAGTTAAACCATTCAGTTTGTCACCTTTTTATAGAAGCGGTTTAGAAGATGTGATTTGCAATAGAGAATAGGGGTTATTTCTGTCATATTTCATTCTGCTACTTCTAAACATGCCAAACCATGCAGTTTGGCACTGACAACTTTGGAGTTACGAAAAAAGACTCTCTGGACTCTGATTTCACAAAAACACTAGTCAAACGTTCAGGAATAGTGGATTATTCACTACTGATGAAATTGCATGCAGTAACTAAACACTTCTAAGAACAGGTAAGGAACTGAAAGGTAACACTTTGCTCACACAATGTTCATACTTATGATGCCTTTACAGGAGCAATAAAAAGTGCTAATCGGGCCCTAGTATTAGTAATGAAAACTTCTGAAATCTCAGCGTTCTTATTCTTTAATTTGGATGTGTTATGTGGTGTGACAATCAAAATCCCTAACATACAGGAATTAGCCAGTTACATAACACAGGTTTGTTTAAATGTGGGGATTTGTTTAAATGTGTCCTGTGAGTTGCAGTTCACTTGCCCTGTTGATACTGGTATCAGCCAGTTTGGTTGGCATTACACTAAAACCCCAATTTCTGACCCTTTCGATTAAAACAAGCTGCTCAACAATGCCTAATCCATGCGTCACATAATCCTCCTTAATGCTGTACAAACTCTGGGTGATGTTTGGGTAGTTTTTACATTTAACAAGAACATCTTGGCCTGCTTCAAAGAACTTTCAGCTCCACTAACAAAAACAGTGAAAGCCAAGACAATGATGGCTTCCCTGGGCTGCAGGAGCACAAGGAATATTTTGATTGTAAACTCTTTAGGACAGGGACACTATGTACTAATGTTTACTTTTATATATGAAGTGCGTATTCCCATTAAGTATTTTACAAAATGTTATTTTGTTGCATCGATTACTGCTGTGAAGCTTTATGTGCATGGATGGCGCTATACAAATGAAGATCTACATACTGTACATGCATGTGCGGGAAAGTACAGTAGTTTGTGGCAGGCCACTCCGTCACTGAAGGAGATAGCAAGCCTACAGTAAAACCAGTAGGTACTAGATGTCTTTATTTACTCACATTTATTTAGTAAGCCCACTAGAGAACAAACATTCCTGCTGAATTTCAAATCTGAAAACCATCATTTAAATAACCAATAGGAATTCCAAAACAGCCTTTAGATCGGCACTCTAGCTCTATACTATATATGCTGCCATATTTATGTGTACTGAATAAAAATGAGACTAAACTACATGTGTTTAATCTGATTTACAAGCACCCATTCCTGATTTTAACAGGGAATTGTAAATGCCTTACAGAACCATTTAGAATAAAGCTTTGTTAAATGGCGTCTCAGTGTACCTGAGAGTAATGGAGTAACAGTCGGGAAATTGATAAATGCTTTCATTATTTTATTTTTCTATTTGTTCGAATAGTCCTGTTTAATGATCTCCTATTTGTTGTTCTAGCATAAACCATTTGAAAATGTTGTTGAAAGAGCTCTCCTAACCCGTCCAACAAGATCATGCATTCCACTTTGCACAGCAGTAGAAATGTTCTTCAGCTGTACTTTGACCAGTGTAAAGAAGCCAATACAACAGCCCGGAGGAACTGACTACATGGGATTTTTTTTCTTCCCTTTTCATCTGCCGCATGATGATTAAGACAGGACATGGTACACAGCAACACAACAGCAGAACAAATCTTCAAGGTAATCCATGCATGTTTATAATTAACAGGTAACACTTCTAAGGTGTTAACTCTACGTGGCCAAGAATAGCCATGGACAATTTCAATCTGCTTCAAGACAATTCCCAAGGGTTAGTAGTAATAGAATGAGAGCTAAAGCAACCTCTATTATAACTTGGACTAAGCTCCATCAAAACAAGTCCTGCACTGTCTCCTCCATGCTCTAATCTCACTAGCATTGTCACTATTGTCTCTTTCATAAAAATCTGTCATTCCCTTGTTGAAGAACAAATCTTTTAGTCTATTTTGTACTGGGACTGGGAGGCAGATGGCGTGCAATCATTAGCCTATTGTTAGCAGCAGTGCTGGGGTAGATTACTAGTGTGCCTTGCTTGTCATGGCAGGTGCATGGCCTTGGGGCTGCCATCTGCTAAGGAAGGAAGTATTCGCCTGTAAGATGTGGCAGGGTTTCACAGACAAATGTAAACAACAACAATGAATCTCGCCTGATTGGTAGAAATAATTTAATATCAGCACGCATTTTGCATGGACAGAAATGCTTCTCTATGCAAACTATTGGCCCTTTCACCACTTGAGAAAACTGCAAATGTTTGTCAGGCAGAACACCAAATTAGCAAGGTTGATATGGCAAGAGCCAATGTCTTGGGGCTACTTTGGGGTTCAATCAAGCAGTCGGGCATGAAGAAGATAATAGCTAAAATACCAAAAATGCACCAAAAACGCAACACGACGGTGCATAATTTAATAAGTGGTCATAACATGTTTCTAATGGTGTTGAATCAACTTTAGTGCTGCTTATAACAAATTGGTTCATTGTCATGATCTGCAGTCGAAAAGCAGCTAGACCTAAAAATTGTATTTTTAATGATTGGTACAAGAACAAAGGGACACACAGAGAAACAGAAGAACTAACATATCCCTGACAAATGTCACACCAAACCATTACACTGAACATATGAGCCACTGATCCTGTTTACAACCAATGAAACCAGGAAAACTAGACAAAGTAAACTGAAAACTTATACTTGCTTTGCTTTGGTATCTTGAATTAACTGAAAAAGGCACAAATAAAAGTATGCAGTATAGTACCCCATGCATAAATGTATGGATTTAAGGTCACACTATGCAATGGTGTTAGAAACGTATGTAATTAATACAAGCACATGTCTGAACTCAAATCGCATCCAAAATGTCCTCAGAAGAAAAAAAAATAACGCTGTAAACCATTTGTATCTGGTAAAATATTGTCTTTTCTGTGCTTGGGTTTAAATCAATTTGTATATGAAGGTCCTTCAAAATAAAGGGAAACTGAACATTTCCCAGGACTAAATCCCTTAGAAAAACAATAAGTATTACAAATATAATCTAGTCATATTTGCATGTATTGCATGTGATATAGTGGCTAAGGGGTTAATGGCTGTTTTGGATGTTTGTCAGAGGCCCTTTTTTCCTGCCTTTTTTACTTGACGGAGCCAAAAATAATGAACCCTGAACTGTGGTCTTAGCATCTGCTCATACATTAATTACATGCATTGCAATCACGTACCTTTGCTCCCCCAATAAAACAGATTAGCTCACTTCATTCAAACATTCACTGACCTCGAATACAATTTTGGCACTGTGCACATGCGGAGCTCCACCGCCCACTTTAATCCTGAACTCACAGGCAAAGCCTGGGGTCTTTTCAGGGCAGCAGCCTTCCTCATCTTTATTAGAGACGTTTATAATTGACGGAGGTTGGGTTTTTAGCCCCTTTCACAAAGGAGTCAGATATGAGGACACTGGATGCTAACGTTCCCTCCCACTCCCAGCTAACAAGGTGTACCTGTACATTGCTATCTTTTGGGATAAATGTTCTGCCACATCTGATAGGAAGTTCTGAGCGTATTTCAAATAAGATACATAGGTATTGGTTAGCAGAGAAATGAAATATGCCAAGTAATCCCCATTAGATCAGTTCTTTGGTTACCATAAGGCTATATCATTTGGAGAATCTGCCTAATTGCCCTTTGATGCCAAAACTAGTTATAGTGTACATACCCCCTCCCTTTGAAATACTGTTCTTGTTATGACCCGCCTGCATACCTTGCAAGCCAATTTGCAGCACCTGCTTGTCAAACTCTAAAGGAAAGTTATGAATCATACAATTTATAATGCCATCACATTTCAACGTTTTCACTTTTGTGCAAAGTGACTGACAGGCAGCATACTCACAATGAAGATCCTACGGTGGCTCAAGACCATGTGTTTTGATTTTTGAATATTCAGAAACTAAATTAGATCTAAAAATCTATTGTAACGCAATTTTCATTTATTCAATTGGCTCATATAATTTAGTTATTTGTTATACATACATACATACATACATACATACATACATACATACATACATACATATATATATATATATTATATATATATATATATATATATATATATATATATATATATAATTTCAATGTTGTATTGTGTGCTATACCTTTAATGACAAAAGCTAAAAAAAAAAGTGTAACCTTAAAATATTATTAACAACAACTACATTCACATTTCACTTTAAATAAGTAAAATAGGAATCACTTATAAAAATGAGCAAAACTATGCATTAAAGTAGAACATAAGGGTGTTTTGATGCACTGCTATGCTTTTTGGAGCAGAGTTGTGGCATATGTCAGACCAGTTTCTTGCAAAATTAGAGCAACTGACTTTGATACATAGGTGCAGGATGAAAGTGCCTCAGTTTTGCACCAAAATTGCCTTGATGCTGTACATATAGATCCCTAGGTTTCAAGAGGCTTATTTAAACATTGTGTCCCACAGCTCCTCTGCACTGTGACTGTGTAGTGATCTTTAAATACACTCCTTTCTTAGAAAACTACAGACACATTTCAAATATTTTTCCTGCTTGAATATTCTTTATGTTGTTTATACTTATAGCAAGTGAATGTAAGCTTGTCTTGCTATCTTGAAAGTAATCAGAAGCAATCGTCAAAGTAAGCATTTCCTCTGCCTTAAGCAAAAACTGTTCTTGATTCACTTCAGAACATACACACCATTCAACATAGTCTACAACAATTTATCTTAAATTATTCTGTGTAACCATAGGAACCACTAAATGTATACTGCAATAAAACAGAGCTAAATTCTTTATGACATTTCAGGAAAAATTGCTGATACCCACCAGCACCAATTATACCATTTGTAATTCTTTGCGCTTAATACACATGTTCCTTTGTCTCAAACTAAATGTACAATTTATTTCTGATGTTGGAAAAGTGTTTTATTCAGCTGCTAGGTTCATTGTGTTTATAAATATATTTAGCTTTGGCACAACAAATAAAAAGATGGAAAGAAAATCCTTTTTTCCCCCTCTCCTCTACAGAAAAAAACCAGTGTTTGAACCAATTGCCACAAAAGTCAGTTTTAGAGACAGATCAGTACAGTGTTTACATTAGCTTATAGTTGTCCATCTTGTGATCGGCAGCTTAGCAGCGACCCACACTAAAACAGAAAAGCTTTGCTGATAAAGTGTTAGATTATCTGTAAGAGGGTCAAACTGACACCCTTCAAAAATGCAAGAATTGAAGTTAAAAGACGTTACAAGAGCTGAGCTGCTGCACCTGGAACCTGTGGAGGAGCCGCCAGCGTGGGGTTCTATGGCAGTTGGCAGCAGGAAAGGGACTGTTGGGAATTGAGTGGGTAGATGGTCAGTTGATGTGAAAACTCAGAGCGACACAGAGCAGCTGGGATAACAACAGTATATAAATAAAAGATGGATGATGAAGATGGAACAGGCCAAAAACAAACTATCTAATAAGGATGTACAAAAGAGCGACTGAGAGCCCTGTACACCGAGGCAAAGGATGGAAACCGCAAAATTGTCCCCAATGGACAGTATAGATAATGGGCACTGGGTGAGAGAGCATATTAAAATGGGAGCTATAGTTTAATAGATATGTTATAAGTTTGTATTGTATTTTATAGTAGATTACTTATTAAAAGAAAATTAATAGATTTTATTTGAATAATTCTAATGTCCATTTCATAAAAAAAAAAAAGTACACATATAAATATATGTAAGGGGGGTACAGAACTGGCAATCTGATCACAGCTATGTTACGCCACCCGCTACCGTGTTGCTTGGTCGCCTAGGTGCAGCGTCTGCGAGGGATCCCTGCGTAACGGGATAAGCCCCTCACAGGAACCAATATTGACAGTAACCTCACACACTGTTATATAAGAACAGGTTTTACTGAACACATACATACATATATATATATATATATATATACATACAGCCTGTACCGCACAGTATATAACATAGTGAGAGTCCACAAAGTACATTTGGTGCCAGGCACCAATACTCTGATGTCCTTTTTCCCTATGTCAGGGCAAACCCAAAAGTGTGTATGGTAGCGCTACCCGTGAATCGTTGGTGCCCTTAGATGAGGTACCTGCCCAGGTACTCCAGTACCCGGGTGCTGCCGAAGAATAAACAGAGATCCGCTGATCCAGCGACGTCGTCGTCCAGGAAGGCGTCCGCTTCTGCGTGGGGTGAACTCCGGTTCAAGGGTCTCACCTTTGAGAGTCTATTAACGTAAGTGGTCTGGTCCAAGACAACAGACCGCGAGTCCCCATGCGGTGTCTTCGCTAATGCCTATTACCATCAGGCTACTGGGGAAATGTCCCGAGGTGGGGGGGCTTTCCCTGAAGCAGCCACAATCTAGATGTGAGTGGGGCCTATCTTGGACCTAAAGGTAATCTGGCCTAGTCTGGGAGTCACTGACACCCAGACCCTACCTTCCCCTTCTGTGCTCTGGCTCCAACTGCCGTGGTCTCTCTCAAGCATGCCAAATGTATCTTTTTCTGGTAGCTGTGATTCTGGAAGACCTATTGGCTGTGCTGCCCACAAGAACCGACATATCCCTGAGGCTCCTGTGGCATGTAGTCCCGCACGGAGCCTTCCCCTAAGATAGCCGACACAACTCTAGCTCTACTGCGCATGTACAGGACTGTAATGGCCACCGCAACTGCCGGGACTCTCTGCGCATGCATGCTCTATCACGCATGCACGGATATTCACAAGATGGCGGCGTCCTGTCCTAGGTGCCGCCCCGGAGTCCCGGCGACCCGCTCACCACACCACCGCGCAGCCCACACTCCCTGTACTTGCCTGGTACCCAGTAGTGTCCCTGCACCACAATGCTGACGTCCCCCTCCCACAGCGATGGTAAGAGGGCCAAAGGGGGGAACCTGGCTACATCCTCCATCTGGTGGAAACCCCACCGTCCCCGCATGGGAACAACGTATAAACATGACACAATTTATATAATAAAAATACAGGTTAAAATATACAACTTAACTGATGCAGGCTCTAAACAATATTATACATCTCAACGAAACATGTGGATAACCAAGGCTAGTTTGCTTTTAGCCAGCTGCTGAGACTCATAATGGGGTGCCCCTAACACATCGTACGCCACCCTATTGGGAGGGTGTCTCACTCGCTGGCTTCTGCGAGGCTCTTCTTCATTATTTCCCACTAGGGAAAGTCGATCATAGTCCGCAAAGGAGTGAACCAGTCTCTACAAAGTCTCTGAGTGGTACAAAGTTCGGGCTTAGTGGGTCTAGTGGACGGCTTGTTGAAGCCACTGGTGCGGGTATCTGAGGCACGGGCCCATTACCTGGTGCTCCTTCGGGAGGTGCCCATCAGTCTCCATTGAAGTTGGTGGAGTGCCCTCCAAAGGATCTTGTGTGAATTCGGTTGCTGAAACGGGAGTCTCGGCGGCATCTTCTGGCTATGGGGCAGTTACTGTGGTCTCTGTTTCACAGTCATTTTCTCCCATGTGTGGGATGGGCAACAAGTGGTTTCTGTGCCAAACCTTTACCTGGCCATCCCCGTCTCGTATACGGTAGACCGGGAGGCCTGGCATTTGGGATTCTACCTCGAAGCCCCGTCGCACCAGCGGTCGGCCAGCTTGTGTTTGCCGGGGATCCCTAAATTGCGTAGGAGAATAGCGTCTCCATGAAGAAGTTCCCGATATTGGACCTTGTAGTTGTACCTTCACTTGTTGCAGGCATTTAGATGGGCCGAGGCCTTTTCCGCTAGCTGATAGGTGCGTTGCAGGCTATCCTGAAGTCTCTTCACGCATCGGTAGTGGGTCATATTGGGTACCCCATCGGCAGATACCCCGAGACGAATGTCTACAGGCAGTCGTGCCTCTTGCCTGAACATCATGAAGTACGGAGTGTACCCCGTAGATTCATGCCTGGTGCAGTTGAATGCGTGCACCAGTGCTTCAACATGCTTGCTCCATTCACTCTTTTGAGAGCCCGTTAGGTTGCCTAGAATGTCTAGCAATGTTCTGTTGAATCTCTCCGGCAGAGCGTCTCCTTCTTGATGATACAGTGTGGTCCTAGACTTGTTGATATTGAGCAGATTGAGAAGCTCCATGATGAGATTGCTCTTGAAGTCCCTTCCCTGGTCGGAGTGCATCCGACTCGGCAGACCGTAGTGTATGAAATACTTTTCCCACAGTACTTTGGCGACTGTGAGAGCCTTCTGGTCCTTTGTCAGAAACGCTTGAGAGTAGCGAGTGTAGTAGTCTGTCACTACCAGGACATTGCTGATACCTCTTGAGTCGGGCTCGATGCACAAGAAGTGCATTCAGAGGGGGTCCATGGGACCAGAGCTTTTCAGATTGCCCATTGGTGGCTGCACGGGTGGTCAGAGTCTTCCTCTTAATATATTTCAAAGACTTCCGGCAATGCCGCTCTACAGATTCTCGCATCTTGGGCCAGAAGAATCGGTCCCTCACTAACCCAAAGGTCTTATCCACCCCCAGGTGTCCGTGGTTGTCGTGCAGGCATCGTAGTACATGGCACTGCAGACTTCGTGGCAGAACCAGCTGTCGTCTGTCAGGATGATTGTGGCAGGGGACGATCCAATAGAGGAGGCCACACTCTATTTGGAATTTGTCCCATTCTCTCATGAGGATTGCGACAGTGTCGGTGGGGGCACGTTTCACCAAGGAGGGATTATTCTGGTGTAGGGCCTTGCGTATAGCCTTAGCCACGGGATCACGTATCTGAGCCTGTACTATCTCCTTCCATTCTAGGATGGTGTCCTCGGTGATAGACATGCCGTCGGGATGGCAGTAGGCAGCGCCTTAGGTCGGAATCCCAAGGAAATGCTACTCGCAGCTTGGAGAACGCCACTCTTTCTTCTACGATGGTAGCAGTGGAGCAGATCACCCACATCCCAGTTCCAGGGATTTCCAACCAGGGGTCGTCGTCCTGCCTCATACTCAGTCCAGGTCTCCTATGTTTATAGGCCCTGGCTTGTGTTTCAAGGTAAATTGATAATTTGAGAGGGCCGCTAGCTACCTGTGGCCGGTGGCGTCCAGTTTGGCGGACGTTAGGATATACGTCAACGGGTTGTTGTCCGTGCGTACTTCAAAGGGAACGCCGTATAGATAATCATGGAGTTTCTCCACTACTGCCCACTTGAGGGCTAGGAGCTCAAGTTTATGAACCGGATAGTTCTTTTCACTTGGGGTTAGGCTTCGGCTCACATACGCCACTGGGCGAAGGCTAGCTGGATACTTCTGGTGTAGAACAGCTCCCAGCCCGTTGAAACTGGCACCCACATGCAGGATGTATGGTTTCTCTGGATCGGTGTAATCCAGGACCGGGGCTTCCGTCAAGCTTTTCTTGAGTCCCGTGAATGCCTTTTCGCAGGCAGACATCCACTTGTCACCGAAGGGTGCTCATGGAGAAGCGACCTTCTGCCGAGGTTCTTATGGGTAGATCTTTAGTAAGCTGTTGAGGACCCTGGCTTTACAAGAATATCCCTTTACGAAGCAGCGGTAGTATCCTCAGAATCCCAGAAAGGATTGCAGCTCCATCACGTTGTCTGGTCTCAGCAAGTTCACCACGGCTTCGACCTTGGCGGGGTCGGTAGCCACTCCACCGGTGGACACTATGTGGCCGACATAGGTGACAGAACTTCCACTTGTCCAGGGACAACTTCAGGCCTTCCTTGCCCAGTGTATCTAACACCTTTAGGAGGCGTTCCTCCGAACACGATGATGTCATAGAGGTAGACTAGGCACTCACAGGGTTTCATATCCCCAATGGTCTTCTCAGCCACTGGAAGGTTGCCGGGGCACCGCAAATGCCTTGGAACATTCGGGTAAACTGATAGAAGCCGAGGGGGCAGAAAAATGCCGTCTTCTCCTGGTCTTCGGAGCTCATGGATACCTGGTAGTACCCAGATCGCAGGTCCAGCACGCTGAACCACTGGCTTCCGGTCAGCGCATTGAGGATCTCCTCTATTTGCAGAAGAGTGTACTGATCGGATATGGTACGTCTGTTCAGGGTCCAATAGTCTACGCACAGGCAGACTGACCAATTTTTCTTGCGTACCATCACAATCGGAGAGGCGTAGGGGCTACGGGATTTGGTCATGATGCCTTCTGTCTCCATCTCCTTCAGGACATCCCTCACGTCTTCCACATCCCGAGGAGCGATACGTCTCGAACGCTCTCGGAATGGCGTGGTATCATTCAGACGGATCGTGTGCTGGGCGTTTTTGCTGCAACCCACGCCATCTCGCTAGTGGAGAACACCTCCCAGCGTTTTCCTGGTAGAAAAAAAACAGGGAGAGAGGGGGGAGTGTGTGTGGGGGAGACAGATATATCACGTCAGGAGGGAAGAGAGAGAAAAAGTGGGGTAAAGATAGAACATACAAAATATTTACAAACACAGTCACAAATTACAGGGTTGTTTTGCCATGGTTCTATGGTATAGGAACCGTCTGGTGAAACTAAACAAAAACAAGAAAGTAATTAAAAATGTTGTTTTCAGGTAACATTATATGAAGAACTGTACACATGTTGAAGGTCTTAAAATACAGTAACCATGCCATCCTTGTACATGATCATTTAAGTCATAACCATAAACCAATGTTATGTGGGATGAATATGACTACAATTTTAAAAAGCACGTAAATCACAAATGAAAAGATTCCAGAACACTGAGATATGATTTGTGATTTGATGGTAACCACAATGAGGAGGGTGATTATTAGAAATGTGCATCATTTTCACCTGAGTTCAGGGAAATGTTTACATTTGTACTTGAAAGCAGACAGATTTTTGGAGAACATTCTGCAAGTTAATGGACCAGATTCATTCCCATCCAGGAATATGGGTTTTGAGTATTCAACATAGCTTATTTCCCAGGCACCTCAGGTGTGTTCACAAGTATCTCCATGTGTGGTACCCAGTGTTTTTGGAGGTATATAAGTAAATGGGTACTCTCTGAAAAATGTGAAACAAAATGTGCGAACCGATCTTACATGGGTTTGTATATCACTGATGATAATATGTGGAGGCCCATGCATTGCATTACAAGTACTGTACTGTGCTAAGGGAATGTTTGTATACATGGACAGGTACCCATGTATCACACCAAAGCTACAGTATTACTGCAAGATAAAAAAAAAAACACCTTTGGCATCACCCATTAGAATCATTGATTTTAAATTTATATCCCCTATTTAATATATAGTCGGAAGTCATTAATGTTAACACTGCACAACATCCATTTGTTTGAGTATGGTTAACACACCATCAATGGCTTCACACAATATTGAACAGGAATACATGCAAGGCCATGTTAACAAATCGCTCTATCACTAGAGTCCCACTTAAAGTCCCATGACATCCATATTAAGAGCACTATATTATTATAGAGTAGTTCCACCATTGATGTAATGTAATAACATAATGATCCCTTTTCTATTCAATGAAAATGCAAACTTTTTTTTGGCATTCTCCATTAAAATTCTTAGATGTCTTTGAGATGAAAACGATTATATATCTATATATATATATATATATATATATATATATATATATATATATATATATAGATATATATATTATATAATTAATATATATACACCTACTGAGAGACCCCGGCGTTGCCCGTGAGTTAAATTTCCCCGCTTAGGAGGGGGGGTGGTACAGTCGCGCAGAGGGGTGGTGGGGGGACCAGTGGGACAGTAACAGGGGACAGTATGACAGTAGGGGGGGGACAGTGGACAGGAGAGGGGGGGACTGACAGGAGGGGGGTGAAAGAGGGGGGGGGGGACAGTAGATAGAGGTGTTGTGTGGACCAGGGGGCATGGAAGGGGGGCGTACAGTGGAGTAAGGAAGGGGGGGACAGTGACAGAGGGAGTGACAGGGGGTGGGACAGTGAGGATGGGGCAGTGGACGTGAGCAGTGGGGGGAGTGAGGGCAGTGGACAGTGATGGGGCAGGAGCAGGTAGGGGGGCAGTGGACAGGAGGGGGGCACTGACAGATGGACAGGAGGGGGTGAGGTGACGGAGGGTGGGCGTTGTACAGGAGGTGTTGGGGCATGGACATCAGGGGGGGGGAGTCCGTGGAACAGGGGAGGGTGGAGCAGGGGTGTACGAGGTGGGGGTCCGTGAACGGAGGGGGGGCATGGACAAGGGGGGGAAAAGGGAGGTGGTGTTCAGTGTTTAAGAACTTGGTACAGTACTAGAGTCATTCTTACTTGTTTTATGTGTCCAACTGCTGTTGTTGTGTTGTCTAGGTTGGCTTTTTTCTTTTGCTTGCTTTTTCCCCCTTTTGCCTATATTGTTTCTGTTTCGTTGATTGTGCCTCCTTTTTCCTTAATCTGTAAGCAGATCGTGGTCCGATGTGTCCTCTTGATTCCCTTTGGTCCCTTCTTTCGTATGTTCTTATCCATTTAAATTTTCCGCTGTTGCCGTGTGGGTGATTCCCCATGATTCCCATTTCGGTAGGTGGGGTCTCATTCGTTTAATTTGGCGTGCTATCGTTCTTATCGTTTTATGGGTGACAGTTGATAGTGAGTGGGGGGTGGAGAGGGGGTAGGGACAGTGGCTCGGTAGGGGGGACAGTGGACAGGAAGGGGGGGACAGTGGACGAGTGGGCGGGACAGTGGACAGGAGGGGGGGGCAGTGGACAGGAGGGGGGCTTGGAGCTGAGGGGGTGGCAGTGGACAGGAGGGGGGGCAGGGACAGGAGGGGGGGCAGAGGTGACGAGGAGGGGGGCAGTGGACAGGAGGGGGGGGTTGTCTTAAAATATTCTGGGTCCCTCCTCTCACGTCCCTCCCCTTGTATGTTTCTCCCGTCCCCCTCTCTCTCTCCGCTCTCCCCCCCTCCATGCGCAGCTCCAGTCCCCACCCTATACAGTGTCTGACACACACAGTTTCCCACACCCACACACAACAGATATGTCACCTCTCCTTCCGCTCCGCCATCTGTAGACCACTCTGTAGAAAGTGGTCCGTGCCATTCCGCCTCCTATCTAGGCATCCATCGACGCAGCTGCAGGCTGCCTGCCCACTGTCTGTCGCCGCCGCCGGGAGGGAGTGATCGCGGGGTAGGGGGGAGTGAGCGCCGGGAGGGAGGGGGAGTGAGTGCCAGGGAGGGAGGGGCTGAGCGCCGGGGAGGGAGTGACTGAGCGCGGGGAGGGAGCGGGACAATTGATAAGGTCAATGTAGGTACCTGTTGTAAGTTTTGTGTGGCGGCCCATTTTTGAAAGTAATAAAGAGTGCGTAGGGGAGGTGCGTGCGGCATTGGTGTAATGAAATTAAAAAACATGCACGCAATTATTTATTATATTTTATTGTAATATGTGGTTTTTAGTAAGCATAAAGGTAAGAGTGCAGGGCTACAGGGAGTGTATCTCGTGCGTGTAGTGTCGTCTGTGTGTGCGTTGTGTCCGGCATGTGCACAGGCAGTAAGCATGAGTTTAGCTACAGGAGAGTAAGCAGTGTGTACACAGGGGTGACAGCATGACTGTGAGTTGTGGGATGACAGTGTGGTCAGTTGTGAGTGTGTGGGAGACAGTGAGTTGTGTGTGTGTGGAGTGTGTTGTGTGTACACAGGGTGACAGCATGACTGTGATTGTGGGGGTGACAGTGTTGTCAGTGTGAGTGTGTGGGATGACAGTGATGTGTGTGTGTGGAGGTGTGTGTGTACACAGGGGTGACAGCATGACTGTGAGTTGTGGGTGACAGTGACTATATGTGTGGGATGACAGTAAGTGTGTGTGTGGGTGTGTTGTGTGTGTGTGTGTGTGTGTGTGTGTGTGTGTGTGTGTGTGTGTGTGTGTGTGTGTGTGTGTGGTTCGTGTGTGGTGTAAACTGTACCAAGGACTCACAGGGGTTCTGTGGGGTATGCGTTCTGCAAGTTGTGTGAGAGTGAGTAGGTGTGTTCAGTGATGTCACTGTAACTTTTGGCCAATGAGAGTCGTGTGGGAGGTGTGTCACAGTGGGGGAGCGTACCTCTTGACCAATGAGAGTCGGGGTGGCCACGGACCAATCAGATTCCCCGCAGCTAGTACCAACCTTTCGATTTTATATATTAAGATATATAGCAAATGGAAATATTACTGTGTGCTCATTTGCATGTCTTAGACAGGTCTGCAACCCTGCCTTTCACCATTATCACCCAGCATACAGTGCTTCCACCACTGCGCAAGGGATTCTGGGAAAATGCACTCAAATGAGCAGACAGTGCCAACTTTTGCTTCAAATCCGTCCTTGACATGGACATATATATATATAGATATATATATATATCTATATATATATAAATATATTATAGTCTATATGATATATAGGATTATATAGTTGTGTGAAAAAGAAAGTACACCCTCTTTGAATTCTATGGTTTTACATATCAGGACATAACATGGCTTCTCCATTTTGGCTTTATTTTTGTTAAATAAATCATGACACGGTCTAATATGTCATGTGTTGTTGTTCATCTGAGGTTGTATTTAACTAATTTTAAGACCTGCTAAGGAACAGATGATTGTTATTATGTCCTGATATATAAAACCATAGAATTCAATCACACAACTATCTATATATATATATATTTGTAGTGGTAATATACTGTATATATAACCACTACAAATTGGGGTGGGGGTGGGAAGAATTGTTCCTACCTCAATGTCTGCATTCTTGATATAAGCAAGATTGCAAAAACGCACAAGAATCATCCTGCTGTGACAGGAGTTTCCAGGCCAAACCAGAATGGGTAAGTTATCAGTACTGCTAAGTAACTGATGCACTTAACTTGTTTCTGTAAAGCAGAAAATATGTGGAAGCCACATGCTATATTTTTCATACAACACAGATTAGCATTTGTATCAGATTTCCTGGCTGAATGAATTTACTGACAGTTTACATCAAAAGAGAAACATAACTGTTCATAGAGCCTGACACATATGCAGCTTCAAACAGATTTCCACATGAGTCTATGAAGATGCAGACACATAATCAATTATTGATAAAGGAACATCTGCTAAATCAAGCATAATCTACTAAATAAGCAGATGCATACATGGATAATTGCAGCAGATATAACGTCAGATTTAAGTAATTGATATTTTAAAGCAGAATGTAAACATTTCCACCTCAGATGAAATAGGTCAATGTAAAACAATATCTTGTTATGATTCTACAGCTTCCAGTCATTTTTGCCCTAAAAGATAATTTTAGAGAAACTGTGCTCCTTTGGCATGACCTACAAATATTTGTCAAATATCACATAATACTGCCACAACTATACAAAGCCGAAAGACATGACTCATGATAATTCAAGTATTAATAGCATAGAATTATATTGTTAAGAAGTTGACACCCTGCAGTCTATATTTCATTACACAATTACTGCCTTAAAACAAAACTATTTCATTACACAATTACTGCCCTAAAAGAAAACCGAATTATGGCGTGCAATCTATACAAGTCCCTAATGTCTTGTACCATTTTAGCTTATACACATTTCAGTATCTATTTCATGACACTGATTTTTATGATAAAGCCAAGGCTAATGTCAAGACAGCCCAAATAATAAGGCATACTGACAATTTTGGTGACTTTACCTCAAAGTCTACTAAAATGAGTGATCCACTGTACATTCACATACGTCCGCCATAACACATGGGCATATAATATTAGCACATACTGAAGTGTGGCTTTCACAAGCATCCCAATGCGCTCCTCAACTTGACTTGTACCCTGAAAATAAAGCTGTGTACTATAATACACTATGTAGTATATTATGACAACACTATATCTGCGTTGAGGCTCATGTGCAGTGTATTGCACCCACATGATGTGGCTACATCTAGAGAACTGTGATTCCGTTTTACATGAAAGGTGCATGTTGTTGTCCTCATCTGTATAAATGTCCCAACAAGAGATACCAATCTTCACTCTCAAAATGCCTTGAGAGGGCACAGAATAATGGAGTATGCGGCAAAGTACAAAATGTTACAGGACAAGATCTGAGCACAAATATATAACAGACTGTAGCAAAATGCAATGAGCCGAGTCAATTAAGTTCATGTTTCTTGGCAAACTTTTAAATGCAGTTTAAGTGCATCAGGCTTTGTGCCAATCTTTTATTATTAAGGCTTACAAGAGGCTCTGCTGTGTAACCAGTGAACTGGCTGTAAGCACATCCAGCCTGCATTTGCTGCATTCACTGTGTTTACATTAGTACAGTATATGAATCCAATACAGGTTTTTCTTCCTCCTTCATTCCACCTTCAACCATGCCCTCCCTCATTCCACCTTGTCTTGCCACCTTCTTCTATACGGAAGTAACTAGCAGCATGTGAGGGTGGAAACTGTGGTGTGTACCCGTCACATGGGAATTCTATTATTATGACTTTATTCTCATATAGCACTGATACCATACTACTGTACATGCTTTATAATTTGACATAGATTACATAAACACTGTTACACAACGTCTATACAAGGGGCAGTTCTAGAGACATAAACACAAGTTGGGTGTGATGAGAGTTCAGTGTGAGCCTGAAGTGTGCATCCTAAATTGGCTGGAGCTTTTATCAGATTAAAAGGAAAGCCTTGGCCAGCTCACGTTTTCAACTGTTTAAATATCTTATCGGGCTGGATAATGTTTGGGTGATATAGGATCAAGTGACCACCGTTTAAAGGAATTCCTGACATATGGCCTCATGTACAGGGAACGCCTGCACGCAAACATAATTAAACAATGTGTATTCTTTAAAAACCTGAGTGTACTGGATGGAGGTACTTCCTAGCATCTCTTGTGGACATCTCCTAATCTATGTAGTTTACCACACACACACACACACACACACAGTCTATTTAAGTTACAGCTGGTCTTACAGATAGCGTAACCGCATATAATGAAGGTACAGATGGAGGGTAAACACTTCTATTCTATCTGCTTTCTTGGCCCTGGCTGACCCCACATTTTGAAATGACAATTACTCACTGTATACTAGGCCATAAGCAAAGTCCCTACGCTAACCTGCACAGTCCCTTTTCTTCCCAGTCACTACCGCTACAGTTTAAAAAAAAAAAAATTATGCACACTTTACATAATTTGTATTAATGAGGATTAATCACTATTGTTCAGACTTTATAGAATAGAATCTACCCCTGACAAAAAGTACTTCACTGAAAGCTCAGTAATCAACTTAGAAACACACATTTCCCCCACATCTAGCCCTGCATGAAGAAGTCACACTGTGATGTAAAATGGCTCTGAGCTTCTCTACTAATCCCAAGTAAACAAAAGCAAGATGTGCATGCATGGAAAAGAAAAGCTAGCAATATACCCCAGGGCTGCTTTAGAAAGAACCAGACCTGGGAGGCTCCTTTCTTCCCTTAATTCTCTTTTAACCACCTCAAGGCTGGAGAAAATAGAAATCAATCAATGCTTCAATCATTGTAATTGTTTTAATGGCCAATGAACTAAACTGATGAAAAGATATGTATACGAAGGCCAGTGCTACTTTGTCCCCATAAAAGTGGTCGAGATATACTGTACCCAGTTTCTAGAGGGAGCCTGTACTGCAGCCCTAGCATTTAACCTCCCACTGATTAATTCAAAGGACATTTAATAATACTTCTATTTAAAACAATGATTACAAAACTCATGGTGTACGGTGCTAAAAATAGGTCTTGCAATTAAGTTGGAACACAATCTATACAATAAAAATTGTTTTTCTTTCCTTTCCTCGTACATTTAACAATAAATGTGGAGGAGAGATAAAGGTTGGTTTGACTGGCTCTATATCTTATTTACCATCATAGTACACGTCCCACTTGCATTGCATTAAAAGTCCCTTTCGAATCAGAGGAGTACACAATTCACAAAACCTTGTGTGGTTTTTCAAATCAAAACAATGATAGTAGCATTCTCTTTTCTCCATTCACTGCTAATCCTTAACAGATTGTTAGCTGGTAGAGCAGGGAAATCATAGCCAATAAAGCATCACTAGCACACGCAAGTCGAAAACACCCACTTCTTCTCGGCAAAAAGAGAGCATTCATAAACTTATTTCAAACATGGTAACAATTAACACTGTCATAATAAGATTGAAATCGTAGCTGATTGGGCGAACTAGCTACTCTTTCATAAACACACCTTCCCCTCAAATACCAGTAAATGTTATGTGCAATCATAGTGTAAAATATAAAAAAAAACCCCAACAATTCTGTTTACTTAACCCCTTCATTGCAGGTACTTGTCATACAAAAGATGCTTAGTTTCCAGAGTTCATGTGTATGCGTTATAAAGCCTGTTCCAAATGCATAAATGTCTTAATGTGTAACAGAGCTACCTCAAAGATTCTGAACATTGTGTATGTTTCCAAATCACTTATAGGAACTGCAATGAGATCTGTACACATTATTTAACACTGTTCCCTGGACAAAGAAGGCTTTATTTAACATATTGCATCTGGTTACAACTGCATGGGCTCTCCCAGTCAGCTGTGATTATGTGGTGGCTATGGCGACTACAGTATGAAGCTTTCACATATACTGTAATCTGTTTTCATGCAGGCGATCAAACTACGGTACTGCAAAGCAAGTGCATCTATCAGATATTTCAACAGGTACAAAATGTGCAATGAGTTCTCAGTGAGAGTAATAGTTTAAAACCGAAATTGCTGGATAGTTATCTGACAAAAACATCAATGTAATGTTGTAAATGTTCTGAAATCTGTAAAGAAAGTACTGAAAGAGATGCTGCCCGTGTAACCATGTGACTGCTCTGCATGTGCTCTGGACAGCAACAATAATAGAAGGGGCGAGTGACCTGTGTTTCCCTCTATGAGTGCATGTGAAGGCTCTGTTTTCCCTTCAGGTTAAAGGTGAACAGTATGTGTCTTTGATAGGTTTTCAAAAATAAAATTATAAAAAATAAATAAAACGTGTTTCCCCTTTCATGTTAGTCAGAGAGGAAGAAAAGAAGTAGGTGTAGAATTGAGAGGGATCTGCGCTCTCATGTCTGTGTGTGGGGAGGATGACACATCCCCCTCACTCCCAGACATGTCAAAGCTCACCAAGTTTCTGGGACTCTGAATTTTAGCATAAGAGACCACTTACGTGTCAATTGAGTTTCACTGATAAAAAAATAGTATTTTTTTCCATTAAAAAAAAAATGTGTTCTATGGCGCAGAACCCACAAATCTCACAGACTGTGCCCCTTGGAGGCTGACAATCTGTGCACTCCTTATTTTACTTTCCCTCCTCCTTCTTCACATACAAGCAACTCCAAGCACTCACAACCATCATTTCTTTTAAGGTGCGTGTGAGGAGAGGGAGAATTGTTGTGTACAGTATCATCGTGCACCTTTACCTACAAGGGCTGTGTGTCTGCTCTTTGTGAGATGGATGCGTTCCCTAAATTGCCATGCTTGTATATAATAGGGTCATGTTCCCTTTCTTTATGTGGCAATGTGTGTGAGGTGTATATAACCTTAAATGGGTCTGTCTGCAACAGGGTTGTGTACTATCTTATTGTGCCTGTAAGATTGCGATTGAGTTACATCTCCACAGCTTGCCCCGCTGACCGGAGTAGGCACAGACAATGGGCCTTATTCTATAATGTATATATGCCTAAACGGCCTTTTAGGCTGTTTTTGGACAAGAATCCCCATTGAAGTCTATGGGGATTTCTAAGTCGAATACAGCCTGAACTTTCACTTCGGGGATCATAATATTACCTCATTATTAGCTCCGAGTCCTCACTCACCTCTGACTGTGGTGGCACCCTTCATCCGGTGTAGCAGGAAGTCAATGCTGGCATAGGCTCCAATGTCGAGGCCGGTGAGGCCAGTGGCAGGCAGGTGGCCCCTAGATGAGGCTTGTGTTAGCAGCAGAAGGCCCCGCTCCTCGGGTGGAAGGTCAATAGCAATGTAGTTAAGTCCATTCTGGAAGCCAGCTGAGGTCTCCCGGCACATAGGGCTGCCACACTCAGCAGCCTCCAAGACGTCCCCAGGCCGTACTGAAACATTCTCTACTGAAGCTGAACTGTGTCGCTTGGGGCTGTGCGCAAAGGAAGGAGATACTGGGGTCACTGTTGTGGTGGATGAGAAGGTCTCAGAACTGTGGCGACGCCGGCCCCCTTGGGGGTCTGCCCGGATGAGCTTCGCACCCCGGTTAGGATCTGGAGGATTGGGCAGGCTGAACGCCCCAGACATCTGGTCCATTAGTAGAGTTAGACACTGCACACCAGACCCCTCCATGGGTAGAGGGGCAACTGCAGGGGGGAGAATGGTAGGAGAAGGATCTGCTGGAGTCTTTCTGGGGCTCATCTCTGTGTAGTCTGAATGTGGACCCAGCAAAGAAGGGATGCTGGGCTTTGGTGGGGAAGACCCAAAGTCCAGGTTTATGTAGTCGGATATTGGGGAGTGTTGGGCCTCAGACCCCAAAGATGATGAGGAGGCTGGACTGCCAGCAGCAGACTCTGGGGTGGAGGCTGGAAGAGCAGGCAGGGGAGGACGTGGCATGGAATTTTGAGACCCTGGCTCTCCAAAGTGGATGTGGATATATTCCCCACCCGGAGGGCTGGCTTGGTCTGGGGGGTGCTCGCTCATGCTTGGAAGGGTTCGCAGGGCAAGGCGGGAGGGTCGAGTTGCCCGGCTATGTGGAGAGGAGGAGGCTGGGCAGTTCATTAGCACATAGGGCTCAGCCTCCCCACGACTAGGCTGACGTGGGGACACGGTGTGAGTCTGGCAACAACAACTGTTTCCAGGCTGTAGAATGAAATAGTCTGGAGGAGTTACGGGGGTTTGGGGCTCTGAGAGCGAGAGGCGGTGTTGCACATGGACTGGCCGGTGCTTGGGGCCACTCCACATCCGCATGTAACCTTCTGGGGAATCTTCCTGGGAGCCTCCTAGGGACTCAGTACAACAGGTTCGGGGCTGTAAGATCTGTTGGGGGGCAGACACACTTGCAGGGCTCATGGGCATATAGTTCGAGGAGGGGACTGTACCTGCTCCAGGTGTCATATGCATGTACCCATAATTCCCTTGGCGCCCAATCTCTACATCTCCATAGTCCTCTGGGTATGGGTGGTATGGAACCTTGGGGGAGGAGGGCAGGAGACCTGGACTCCCCTTGAATGTGGCACGAATCAGAGTGGCCTCGTCGAGGGATGTTGAGGAGACATGAGGTGCCACCCTCTGCCTTCCTGGGTTAGTCAGGGAGTAGGTTCTCTTCCTGTGGGCCTTTTCTGACTCTGACCCTTCCAACCGGCGGTGTATACGTGCGCAGCCACCCGGGAGGAGCCTCTCCATGGACATGTACCCATTTAGCTCCCCCGGCTGGGGTGGGGTGTCAGACACCGAATCAGGTGTGCCACTGCGGCAGCTCAAACAGACTCGTGTCAGCTCCCCTGGGCTGGAGCCGTATTCATCCAGGGACATGAATCCTGGGTCGCTTGGTGACCCGGATGCAGAGGCACTGCAGCTAGAAGGCTGTGGGGGGAGCAGCGGGTCAGAGGCTGAGCCGTGTCCACTACTGCTGCCAGAGGACAAACTGATGGGGCTGGCAGCTGAGGGTGGGGAGCGGGGTACAGGCATGGACATAGAACGACTGTGCTGCAGGGGGCCGGGGGCTGGCACCAGTCGCCCATTGCGCCCACCCGAGCTCAGTGTGTGGGAGCGGCTCAGTGGAGCACGCAGGGCGCTGGGGCTCAGGGGGCTTCCAGACACCACCCTGCTGCCTGAGCTATCCCCCTCACTGGCGGTGCGGAGCCGTAAAGAGGCGTTTGCTGCAAGACTCACGGAAGAGCAAGGGGGCGGGAAGTCAGTGCGGGTTCTCCGTGCCAGACCAGTCTGGCTGGGCGGCAGCTGGTTCAGGTGGTGGTGCCGCCTGCCTGGCACGCTGATGGGGTTGGAGCTAGAGGACTGGCTCTTGCTGCGGGGCCTGAATTCAGCCAGTTCCCGCATGGCCCTCATAGCCTCCAGAATAGTCTCGTGGATGCTCTGGGCTACTACGGAGTCGTCAGCCTGCATCCAGATCTCCCCCGGCCCAGTGCTGGCTGAGCGTCCCACCTCCACGAAGAAGTAGTTGTCTGAATGGCCGCAGCGCCGGATGTTCATTAACTGCAGGGTCACCGATGGGGTCTCACTGTTCAGACGCACAAAGCTGATAGTGCGGGCAGATAGGCACAGTCGATACACCCCAGTCATACCACGGGTCTGGCCCAAGCCCTTGGGTTTCAGGTTTACTTGCCAAATCTCCCGGTACACTGCACTTGCCGGTGTAACCAGTCCATAGTTGAGGTCCTCAGCCTGTGCCAGGTGGTTTATGCAGCCACTGTTGCTGCCGCCTCCAGGGGTTCCCGGACAGCAGCACCCCCCTGTACCTGCACACCCAACCCCATCTTTTTCCCCCCTGCCAGTGCTGAGCAGCTCGGTGAGAGCCCGATACCAACTCTCCTGCTCCTGCTCACTCTCTGCCGCTACAGCAAAATACTCATCCCGGGTGTAGAGGGCAATGAGGTATTTGTTCTTGGCGTCCGCCCGTTTGTTGATATTAAGGCAGCTGTCCAGGGCAATCACCCGCTTGGCGGCTGCAGACTTGCTCCGCCACTTCTTCTCATTCTCATAGTACTCCAGCCTGGCAGCAGTGCAGCCTTCCCCAGGCTCCCGCAGCACAAAATAGCGTTTGTGACCGTGCTTCTGTTTCCGGAGGTAGCCACATTTTTTTACACTGCTGCTGTTGTTATTGTTGTTGTGGTTCAGATTGGAGCCGGCAGGGAGAACCGGCTGCCCCAGAGTGGGCGGGCTGGCCATCCTCCTCTCACCTCCAAACTGCTGCCCCCCACCCCTCCTCGGATAGAGAGTTGCAAGGGTGGGGGTAATTTATTCGTAGTCTCCCACCTGATCTTTTCGGACCTTTGCAAAAAAAAGAGAACTGGGCAATGGGAAGTCAAAAAAAATAGATGGCAACCCGTTGGTGTCTCGCAATGCTGCTTCCCTTTTCTATGCAGAGGGTACCATCCGCTCAATGATATTAACAAAATGACAAGTCCCAGATGTTTTGCAATGCTTCTCCTCCTATATAGAAGGGGACATCAGCTCAGCAAAAAAAAAAAAAAATGAATAAAGCAGCAAGTCCCTGATGTTGCAGTAATACCAAGTATCCTATATGACAGAGTTCTTCCAATCAATAAAATCTTGAAGAAATGATAACTCACATCTATAGTGCTGATTTTTCTGTATACACAAGGAGCAGTTTCGCAGAAAAAAGATGTGACACACCTTGCAATGCTTATTTCTCTTCTGCAGAAATAGGGTGAATCAGCTCAATAAAATGAAAGCGTGTAAGTCCATGCTGCTCGGCGACGGTGTGTTTTCTCTTCATAACAGACTGGTGCATCAGTCCAATGAAAATAAATAGGTGACAATTGCCTGGTGTCTAGCACCGCTGCCGTTCTCCCAGCACAGGAGGGTGCATCAGCTGCTGCTATCCCCGGAGCTGGTCTTGCTGACTGCACACACTGTGCTCCTCTCCTGCTTGCACCCGTCACTGTGTAACTGTAAATAACACATCTCACCGAGTGACTGAACTAAAGAAGCAAAACAACATGTGACGTACTGACTTACCGACAGAAAAAAAACACACACACAAAAATTGGCACTGAGAGGGACGTGGGTGGGACAATGAGGCGGAGGAGGCGAGGCTGTGAGGCCGCGTTTCACACGGGGATTGGTTAGCAGAGGAAAAGCAGACAATGATCGGCACCATATATGACAGAGGAGGGCAGGTTGGATCTGCAGACAGCCCTTACTACAGCAGTATCCCCTCCCATAGCCTACCTTCAGCTTCACACCTCCTCCTATCCTCCCCCTCCTTTTACACATCAACACGGAGAGCTGTCAAGGTCCAGGGGATTGCTGGGTTTTCCACCTCCCCCCCCCCCCAAAAAAAAATAATTTTAAACACCAGTGCATCAGCTTTTTTTGAGGTTACAGATGCAAGAGAGAAGTGATCATAATAAAATCACTGACGCTGCCCCTCAGTGAGTGAGACTCAGGTAGTCAGAGGTTGTCCCTAGTGATCAAATGGCAGTAGTGGGGTGCATAGATGTAAACAATGCGGGGAGGAGGCAAGTTACCCCCAACTTTTAGTCGGCATGAGAGATGTCTCTGCTCTCAGCTTTTCGACCAGACCTCTTTACATTAATCACGGTATTTAAAGCCGCTGTTCACTTCTCCCCTGCACTGCTGCTGCCACGGAGGCTGCTGTGGGATTAGAAGGGGGAGTAGGGAATGTACGATATGACTGTCTTGTGTGTACACATTATTTGTGTGGTATACCCGTGCTGTCGGGATTGTTTTATGTTTATGCTGCGGAATTGCGTTGTTAGGGCTCGTGAAGGGTTAACCTTCTCTAGAGATTGCTCCCCTCCCCCACGAATTGCCCCTCCACCACCAACAGAAAAACAACAAGGACAGGAGGTAAGGAAAGGCTGCTGCAGCTCCACATGAACCAGGGCTTGTTTGTGTTACCGGATGGCTTCCCTTACATAACTATACCTCCCAGGCTATAAAAGGGATTGCTGGTATATTTCATCATTGAATTACTTTATTTATGCATGCACACACATCATGGTTATGAATTATACGTGAGATGTGTTGGCTCTCCAAACGCTATAAACAGTGTTGGCCATACAGAAGGCTGTGATTTAAAGGTATACATTATAAGTCGTAAATGATTCACAGTGGTTCCCTGTGACGTGAATTTAGAGATCCTCTAATTATCTAATATGCATACAAATTAAATCATATGTTAAATTGTACAATCTAAGCCTAAAGGTTTTTTTTTTTTTTTTTTTTAACATGGGAAAGACACCTTGACATTTCAGTCTGTAAACAAATGTGGAGGGGAGGTTCCCTTCTTGTTTACCAGAATCAAAATGAGTCATGTCTTCTCACAACCCATCTATAGTACTACTCACCACCTTACGGCACAGCAATGACAGTGCTGCCAATTAATATTTCAGTGGTGGGAGCCCATGATCTATTGCGGATGACTAGTCGCCGCCTTAACCCTTTAGTGTAACACCGTGCTCTGCATGGTACAAGCCCATCTTAATATGGAGAAGTGGGTGCTCTCTACAAGCCCATCTAGCTTTTGAAGGGGTGATGTCACATGTTCGTCTGCGGGAACCTGGAGCAATGGGGAAAACCATCATAGTATATGAAGAAATGAAATACAATCAGGTGGCTTATCCCGTGCTTTTATAGCAATCTGATGTAATACATCTGCCTAAAACCTTGGACAGAACAGCAGGTCAAACTGATGTGTATTTTAATGCATGTTGTGTAAATGTTTTGCAAATCCTTCAAGTGAAGAATAAAACTGCCAATTCAAACCTGATAGTTTCCTATCTAACACTGTGTTCCACATTAGACAATAAGGGATTCGGCTGTGTCATCCTGTTCCCTGTGGGATGTCATTATGATACATTTGTTTATGTTCTTTTTTTTTTTTTTTTTAAGGGACTCGTATTGAAGTCATCTGTTTTGGATGAGTGTAGTTTCCATAGTGCATCAAGGAGGGCGGGCTTAGCTTTCATCTCCCACACAACTCAAATAATCATTCTGCTCCCTCTCTGAAGGATCAGAACTGCATAGCACCAACCCTCACCATCAAAACAAGCAGAGCAGCCTCGTCCTATCTGCGTAGTGAAGGATAGGATATCACCCACCCCCTTAAAAAGCCCCAGACAATGCAATGGATTGAGAAGAATTCCTAACCGCTCCTTATATGGCAACAGTCACAGATCTGCCTCCCTAGAAGTTTATTTTATTCACTGCCAGTGTATAATGTGCTACAAACAGTAGAATATAACTCAACCGAGTTTATAGTCCATCATTTCTACCTAGAGCACAGGAATATAATGTGCCTTGAAAGACCATAAACAGCTGAATGGAAAATGGTGTCCTCCCCTGTCAGAGAGGCTAGTGGTTTAATCTCAAGGTCATTCTCCAGTTGAATAAGGGCGCCTCTAAAGAATGTCACTGTTCCTTTCTTTTCACTTGAATGTTTCATTTTTAGGGATCACAAAAAAACGATCTCTGTATGTGGCACCTTCTTCATGTTTTATCACAAGCTGGATTGGTTGATAGAGAGAGATATGTTTATCCCAACCTAAAATATGAATTGTGACATTACGCTTGCAGTGGTGAACATGGGCAAAATGGGTCCAAAATATTCAGCTTACACTGCAATGATTTTGTGAAGAGTATCACTGTAACTATTATATATATATATATATATATATATATATATATATATATATATATATACATACACACACACACGCACTTCACCTGGTTAACAACATTTAGATTTAGCAGATGGCACCATATATGGTCAGTATTGCAGCCTTTCAATCCTCTGTCCTGGCATACACTCAATGAAAGCTCTAACAAGGAGCCTACTCTGCTTGTAAAGGGCCCCATATATTATTATTCTGAACAACCACTGAATCACCCATCTGATTCCCAATCAACACAGTTTAACTTACATCTTAAGTGTTGCATATAAAATGTATGTGGAGTTAATACTAGAGTTAGAATTGGAGAGGGAGTGGCTCAGTGAGTAAAGACACTGACTGGCACTGAGAGCTTGGTTCAATTCCCAGTGTCGACTCCTTGTGATATTGGGCAAGTCACTTTATCTCCCTGTGCCTCAGGCACCAAAAACATAGATTGTAAGCCCCACAGGCAGGGACTTGTGCCTGCAAAATGTCTCTGTAAAGCGCTCCGTAAAACAAGTAGCGCTATACAAGAACATGCTATTATTATTGGAGGTGAACAATACAAGAAGATCTGGACTCTGCACTACAACAACTCTGCAACTGTGAGAACTTGACTTTCTAAATGCTCAGATAATTTGTACTCTTCCTATCCTCAATATCTGGGAAGTCTCCCCTCCTGCATCTCACTATGCCCTCCGAAGTCTCCCCTCCTGCATCTCACTATGCCCTCCCTATTGCTTTCTCTGTTTACTGTTTCCTCAGATCTTTGTAAACATTTCTGTTCTCTCCAACTTCCCCACTCCCCTCCACCTATGTCTGTGCCCATACTCTGCACCATTATCTATACACCTCTCTCCCAACAACTTCTTTACCCTTCAATAATAAACACCCCACAAATCCTCTATTCACACCATCTATCTACTCCTTCCTGCTGCCAGGGATATCTCGCCTAATACTGGACCTAGCCATATACATACCTGCTCTCATCCTCGCCTCCTTGCCACCTCTTGCTAACCGTGTTAACCTATTTGATTGATCTAATACTGACTAACCTTAAAACTTACAAAATCCAATGTGTTGCCAAGTGGCACATGTTTGTTCACTCACCATAAGAATATAGCACACTGCCCCCTTGCCCATCTGCATCTCTGTCACTACTATTGTTATATGCAGTAGGTTCCAATTGAATTACTTTGTTATTACTGTTTAACCAGTTTTCCCAATTTTTCCCAGAGTTCCTAGGCAGTTCAAACAAAAAGCGTGTCATTTATCAAAGTCTTCCAACTACAAAAATGGGGCACAATTTTCTCATTACTTCAGTGCAATATATTTGATTAGGTTGTTTAAATGTTCATATTTATTAGTTTTGTTTCAGATGTGCAGTCTAAAACAAGCTCAAAAGAATGAGCTATATATTTTTAATTTGTTTAACGCTTTCAGTATCAGAGCTGCTTGCAATTAGAGATGGGCGAAACTCTCAAAATCCATGTCCTGGAAATTCCCGGGCTTTTTTTATTCAAAATTCATTCCGCAGTGTAAAATCAGTTGACTGATTTGTTCCAGTCTCAATTTGTGCAGATTAATAAAAAAAAAAACACAATTGGATACAATCCGCACCGATGTTTAATATTCCAATCCACGGATTCCACAATCTGTTGGTGGCTTGATCACAATCTGCCAATGGATTGCAGAATCTGCTGGTTCGATTCTTAAAAATCCACCATTGGATCGCGGACCTCGCCATGTGTATTGTCAGTGATAAAAATAAATCCGGAAAATACCTTTTTGAGACTGAATTGTGGAAATTCGCAGACCAAAGGAACAAGCTGATCCTAGGTGGATCCAAACCAGCAATTTTTTTTGCCAATCTTTAGTAGCAATGTGTTGTAGGCACATTGGTTACATTAAATGTAACCATTTTTGTACAAAAGTTTATTTTTTTTACCTTCACAGTCCGAATGGGAAAAGATTGAACTGCTTGGGAGACAGGCATGCTGAAACTGTATGGCTTGTGGGGATTGGTGGAAACAGTCTATACATGGAGAACACACACCAAGCGGCAGATCCCCCCCACCCCTCTACCCCTCATCCCCCTACCCCCATCCCACGCCCAGCCGACATTAACAGGATCAGATGCAATACCCCACATAGTAGCTTGATGAATAGCAGCAAAAGAACCAGACCTGTCAGGGATGTTGTGGAGTGGCAAATACCCTGTATGGCATACCAAGAAAGTTGTGCTGCGTGCTCCTTACTGAAATCCATAGAGGGATGCAGCATCCCCTGCCATCCCAAAAACAGCAGTGAGATGCGATTTATCTGGAGTTTACAAATATTGAATCTTTACATGCATTAATATTTGTCCTGATAATGCAGCAGTGAATGTGGTACAACTGACAGTGCTAGAGATGAGAGGGATCACTCGGGGTCAAGGAGCCAAGCTGATGATCCAAGCATGTAAGTCCCTGACGTCTCCCTCACCTCCTCTTCTGCACTACACACCGGTTCATGGTTCAAGAGGCCATGTAAGTACTGATAACAAGCACTAAGCAGAGTATGATCAACACCCAGGATGGGAAAGACGTGCATAAGAAAAGGAGCACATAGCAGGTGAAGTAGCTTTAATCAAACACAACCCACCCCCAGGCAGCTCTGACACATCAGAAGCTGCAGCGTGTCGGCTCTACGTAAACAGGATTTTCTTCCTGGATCTACGTCTTCCTTTTTGATCTCTTTGCATACAGTATACGCAAACAGGCTCTCACGTCTTACTCCATCATGCATGTTCAGTCAATGTCAACCAATAGCAGAACAAATCAGTGGAGTATGCAAGGGAATCATTCTCATTCATAAAATCGTGGTGTGAAGGTTTGGTGAGTTTGCTGGTCATGAAGAACAAAAATATATGATAACCATAATTTAATAAGAAAATTCTGAATGCAAAAAAAAGCAGTGCATATTAAATGCGTTTGCATACATATTGACCACTATTGTAAAATTAATTCAGTGAAAAAGTTTGAGGGTCATGCAAATTAGTCATTGCTTTATTATTTGCACAATCTGCATATTTGTATGCTGAACCAATTGTGCTTACCAATTTGATAGTAGCACAGTGATGAGCAACATCTGTGCTTCTCACATTATGCTCCAGAATACAATTACTGTTTAAAGAGCTTGTTTGTATTTTCACTATACTATGACCAGTGGCGTAATTACCGCCCGCGATGCCTGGGCACGTGCTGGGGGCCACTGCTTGGGATGGTTGGGGGCATGAAGGGAGTTGAGACCCGCCTTCTGGACTCCAGATGAACCCCCCAAGCGATTACAGGGGCCTTGCGCTCTTCGCCAAAGCAACAAAACTGATTGCCGATGGAGAGAGCGAGGCCTATGTACGAGATCTGCCCTGGCGAGGCCTATGTACGAGATCTGCCCTGCTCTATCGACACTGCGGTGTCATGATGCTGTGTCATCATGGCAACACAACGACATGATGCAGCCAGGGCCGCTGACGGGGTGAGAGCCAGGACAAGTTTCCCGGGCCCGGTGGCTGCGGGGGACCCTGTTGGCTGGCACTAGAAGTTTGGCCCGGTCTGAGGTTGGGCTCAACTTCTGTGCCCAGCTGCTGGTCCTCTCGTTGCTGTCTTGCCCCGGGTCTCCTCAGCTGCGGTCCTGCCACTCCCTCACTCTGCCTCTGATGCCGGCCTGTGCTGGAAGCTGGGCCCAGATTCCAGCATGTATCGGCATGAGGGAGAGGCCCGGTGTGAGACAGTGTGGTAGGCCCGCAGCTGTGGAGAGCCCGGCTGCCGGTTCAAGGACCGGTTGCAAGACCGCTGACACGGGGGAGGTGGGGTTGTCAAAAGTCTTGTCCTGGGTCTGATGGTGGCCCTGGTTACAGCAACATCATGGGACGAGGGCCGGAAGGTAAATGAACTGCCCATGCCACTGCTAATGCAACACACTTTGGCTGCCCTTCAGCAGCCACCAAAGGCTGTCCGCCTTTGGGGCTACGCAGATGTAGACAGAATGGGTACTGAATGAATTCAGCTGGGCTTTGACATTCCTTTTTCCAGTCATAAACACTGCAGGGTGTTGGGTTTACATAACACATGGCAGCAAGAAATCCCAGGTGTTAACCCTTGGCAAGCTGTCTGTGCAGAGGAGAGCAGTTCTTGGGGAACCCTTTCAGAGGTCCCCCTTTGGGGCAACACAGATGTTTATAAATGTATAAATAAAACATTTTTGAAACCGTTTACTTCTACAGTAGTTAGTTGGAGCACATAACGTACATGTTCAATGTGAATTATCTTTATATTATATAGATATAATTACTAAAGAAATTATTATAGTGCGTTGTATTTATTTGTTTTATTTACATATACTCACAACCCAGGTTGTATTAAATGTTAAACCTTCTCTCATTTCCATATACAGCTATTTTCTTGTGTCTTTGCTCCTTTCCTCCTGGCTGTTATTATGCTATTGCCATTACTATTATTAGCATTTATTAAGAACGCGCCAAAATATTCCATAGCACAGTACAATAGGATTGGAGGATGAAAGACAAAGAAAACACAAACATTAACATACTTTGTTCCAGTAGGTAAAGAGGGCCCTACCATAAAGAGCTTACAATCAATAGGGCATGGTAAGTGGAAACATAAGATACATGGGGTTTGGGGATAACTGCTTGTTAATTGAAGGAGTTGGTGTTGGGGAAGAAGTAAATGGGATTATGCGGAAATAAAGCTGTGACAGCAGGCAATGTCTGAAGATGCAAATGCTTCAATACACATCTGAAATATTTTACCCAAGACCAATAACAGCAGCTTTAATACCAGCGAATGGCAGCAAATGGCCAACACTCGTTGACAGTCATTTGTGCTTTTAGCCTTATGTTTCCTTTCAGTGGTTTCCTGTTACTTTACTTCTTGCATGTTATGTTGCATTGGATCATTTACAGTATCTTTAGTCTTATACTATATTTATGTTTTTTATTACTTGCATTTATCAGCTTTATCCCCTTTAACGCTTTCTCTCTCTGACTGCAGCACTCATTCCCAGAACTGCTTAATATGAGCAGCTTTAGAATCCAGCAGTGACTAAGGCCAGGTCCCCACTGGCTACAGCAGGCGCTGCAGGGACAAGAGCCCTCCCCTCAATGGGGCCGGGGCCGCCTAGCCGAGTTTTTCAGGAACACCTGAAAATGGAGGTGGCCACATGCGAAGGAGTGCTAGGCCACACCCCCCGTGGTTCAGCCAATGAGGGCGAACCTGCCGAGTGACGTCATGAAAGCGTCCCCGGCACGCCCCCCCCCCACCCTGTTTTTTCCCCTGCAGCTCCCTGCAGACCGAGGAATTCAGCTGCACACGCCGCCAGCCTGGTGTGTAGCAGAGGCACTGGGGCCGCAGCCTAAGTCACATAGAGACACTACAGCATTCTACATATATTTCCTGAACCAGGGGGATACTGGTGGTAAGACAACTAGTCATCTTCTGAGAGACCCACCAGTTCAGGGTGCTCATAGGGATGACAGATATATTCACAATTACTAGGTATATGCATTTTGTTTTCTTAAGTAAAAGCATGTTCCTCAAATCACATCTGCAAAAAACTTGCGTCTGTTCTTACAAATGGACTCAAGTGTAATGGAAACATGTTATAGCATGTCAAACGGCCTTCCCTTTCTTCACACATGACTGTGTGGACCTGCTTAGATTGGTAATCCATTCACTCTGGAATTTGCGAATGCACAGGCATTCAGTCTATCAGACAATGGATGGGATTAATAACGAATCTGGCTTGATGCTTTATCACTATTGTAGTCAGGTCCCCCTCTTCGTGTCGGAACTCCCCTCTCCATGTACTCACCGGGAGGTGCGGGAGCGTGTGCGCGCCTCCGGTGTGCGTGAGGCGGTTGTTGGAGGTACGGGAGGACAGCCGGTGGTTGCGCAGGGCGTGCGCTTTGCCGGAGACTCCCGGCGGCTCCAATGCAGGGCGCCGCCATCTTGCACGAAGTCGCGCATGCGCAGTGGAGCTCAGGTGGCCCTTATGAGTTGCACATGCGCGAGTACAGCACGCGAAGCACTAGCCTTCCAGGGAAGGCTCTTGGACGGTTAGATTACAGATAGCATTGTGATGCTCCAAACTCCAGACAAATCAATGCGCAGTCTTTAAGCATTTATAACATTAATGCATAGCTTTGATATCCTCTATAAACAAGATGATATACCCCACCTTATCACTGAGATAGCATATATATAACTCCACTGTTTTTCCGAATAGCTGGCCAGGATTCCACTTGCACTGCAGTGAGCATCCACGTCCCTGGTGTCCAGTCACAATGGCATCGGAGTGGATATGCAAACAATAAGTAAACTAGAGTATAGTAACTCACGTTTTGGTGGGGTATAATTCGATGTCAGTCCTTCAGGATATGCGTGTGCCTCCGTTTTCAACAGCTTACAGATGAAGGGAATGGAAAACAAAGCACTACCTTGCTGATGCACAGTGAATAAAATGTTAACTCAAGTGCGTGCCCATAAAAAATGATTTATTGGTTCCAAAATATAAAACAACTACATGGAGGGGGTCCAAAGGACCCCTCATCAATGCGTTTCGACCGTTGGTCTTTCTCTCACTGAAGGGGCATCTCCTGGAGGAGCTACGGGTAAAGGGCTATATAATGATGTTGTGCATTTTCCATTATATAACTGCTGTATATAGTTACATAAGTCGTGTGTCCCAAGCGAGGTCGTTGGGGTTTTTACAAGGGGGAGGATGTAGCCAGGTCCCCCTCTGCGTGTCAGAACTCCCCTCTCCAGGTACTCACCGGGAGGTGCGGGAGCGTGTGCGCGCCTCCAGTGTGCGTGAGGTGGTTGTTGGAGGTACGGGAGGACAGCCGGTGGTTGCGCAGGGCGTGCGCATTGCCGGAGACTCCCGGTGGCTCCAATGCAGGGCGCCGCCATCTTGCGCGAAGTCGCGCATGCACAGTGGAGCTCCGGCGGCCCTTACGAGTTGCGCATGCGCGAGTACAGCCCGCGAAGCACTAGCCTACCAGGGAAGTCTCTTGAACGAGACTACAAGTCCCATGAGCCTCGGGAGTGCCCCACATCACGCCAGGGAGCCAATAGGGCTGGAGCATCTCCCTGCTCTGGGGGATAGATACATTTTTGCGTGCTGAGCCCACGCTAGCAGTCGGGACCAGGAAGAGCTAGGGTAGGTGTTAAGTGCAGGGGTCTGTGACCCACTGCAGTAGGCCAGCAGCCCCCTAGGCCCCAGTCAGGTCCTGAGCCACATTACAGTTTGTAGTGCTTCAGGGACAGGCCCTAGGTTAGGGGCCTTGCCCCATTAGTGATATTGTCAGTTAGGGACACAGCGGACGCTGCGCTCCCCACGAAGAGGCTTGGGCTCAAGCCTACGCTACAAAGAGCATGATTATCTCCAGGGAGGAATCGCCCCTGACGGATTCTCATGCTAGGAAAGGCAGGATATCGCAGACGGGATCGCGGAGCGGCAGATCCTTTTCGAAGTTGCATGCAGGCCCGGGTGCAGGAGCACCCGGCAGGTACCTTCATAAGTGCACCACCAATACACCTATATACTATACAGACATGAGCTGCGCTGCCACACATCTGGGTGGGGATCCAGGACACTGGGACGCTGGTGCCGAGCACCCAATTATTGTGGGCACTGTATGGTTGTGGGACATTGGACACGGTGGGGGGTTGTGTCCTGCGTGACGCGTTGGCTAGTGGTACTCCTAGCCAGAAAGGGGATACATATATTACGTTATCTGTGATGCTATGGTTATGTTGCATATACAGTAAACTGTTCATATATATACTTCGGTGTATGTACTTATTGTGCATGTGGGTCCTGTGTAGGCAACCTTCTACACTCCTAGAATCCTACACAGGTGGAGGCGCTTTAAACCAGATCGTTCCAGAGGATTCACCCCAGGTTCCCAGCAAGCAGAGGCTCAGGCCTCTTGTGAACCTGCAGGTATACGCACCACACCTGGTAATACATAGGTTCCCCCTCACATGCACTCTATCTGCGATTGGGGTAGGGGGAATACCCGTTACATTTGGAGGCGCTGCTGAGATGCAGACCTGGGGTGCCCTGTTCAAATTAAAGCTGTGCGTCATAAAAGATCAGCAACATGTTAACTCCCTCACGCCAGGAGGTCCATGCTTGGGTCGTCACGGTCCGGGAACCACCCCGTTATGTAGTGGCCGTATGGAATGTCTCCGCGTTAGTAGCGGAAAGTGACATCCGGGACTCTATGAAGAAGCTCCTGGGCCTAGATAAAGTAAGGTACCGGGGCAGAGTGTTCGACTCTACTTTCCAGTGGAGAACCATACTATTCACTGTAGGGCAGGACATATGCCAGGAGACGGCTCCGGTCACCCTATCAGCCCCTGAGGCCCCACCAGAAGGCTACCCCCTTATATACTTGGACTTACCAAAAATACGGGCAATGTTTTCATCAGCGGACGCTACCCAGACCCCCCAGGTTCCAGATGAACCGTCCACCAGTACCTGGTCACCTACCGCACCGGTGTCCAGTACCCCATACAGGGTAGACCCTCACCCGCCCAAAGTCTCCTTTACTCCAAGCGCTCTCACCGGAGCTACTAGTTGGGCTGAAAGTCCACCCCCTTCACCAGCCCCCACACCCGTGGGATGAACCTCCGGCCTATCAGAGACAGTCGTGTAACTAACGAAGGCTCAGAAATGGGGGTGACCATGCCGCAATTCGTAGAGGCCATTACCATGGCACCCCAGTCACAAAACTACCGTAAACTCAAAGCTTTCTCTGGAGTACTTCCGACACCACAGGGGGAAGAAGGGATAGACTCTTGGAGGGAGAATACGTTAAAAGTAGTATAGGAATGGTCATGCACTGCCGCAGTGAAAAGACAACGCATCATGGAATGTCTTAGGCCACCAGCTTCTACCATTGTAGCTATCCACAAGGAACTACACCCAGATCTGACGCCGCTGGAAATGGTGAAATTTCTGCTGGAAGCATACGGGTTGGTGGAAGACGAAGGAGCTATTTGGACGAGGTACTATAATCTCTATCAGAAAGAGGGGGAAGAATTGTCGGCATTCATACAACGCCTGCAACTGGTCTTAAGTTGATCCCCACCTCTGGGATGGATGAGGCACTTCGTAAATAGTATCTGCGGGGATCAAGCCCACTCACCCCATAGCCAATGTGATCCGCAGCAAACTAATGGAAGGGAGTCCTCCTACGTTCACTGGATTGTTGCGCAGATGAAAGTCAATGAAGCACATGCCATGTTACACTCTCCCACGAAACCCAAGGGGTCATCTATACCAAAGGGCAAGGGGCCTATTGAGAAGAAGGAAGAATCTGCCACCCCGTACAAGGGATACAAGCCAAAAGCCTCAGGAAGAACATCTCCCACCTACAAGGTGCGGCCTGCACGCGGTGAGGTCGTTTGCTATAACTGCGGTAAGAAGGGCCACTTCTCCAGTGACTGTCCAGAGAGGGAAGACCTCCCACAGGAAAAAAAACCCAATAGAGGAAATTCAGCCTGGTCAATGGTCTGTCACATACAGATGGCAGAGTCTGACTCAAAAACCCCTACTGGGTCCGATGAGGCCCCTCCTGATCCCAGCCCAGTGATGACGCCTAACCATGGGATGCATACAGTCAGGTAGGCCCATCGGCCATCGTGCATGTTGTATTAGAAGGGATCTACGCCCCTGCCCTACTGGACATCGGATCCCAAGTGACCATAATATACCGTAAATTCTATGACCAACACCTCAAGCACTGCCCCTTGCGGTCGGCAGAACATATGAAGGTGAGGGGGCTAAGTAACGAAGATTACCCCATCGATGGGATTGTAAGGGTTCAACTGGAGATACTCCAACTGAACACCGGCAAGAAACACCCCATGCATGTGGAAGCAATGGTATGCCTTGAGCCCCAAGAACAGTGCATGTATCCGATCATCTTGGGAACAAATACTGATATAGTGCGAGCTGTAATCAGAGCATACCTGAAAGAAACCAACGAGTTACCGATGGCCAATCCGCTCCTCGACCCTGTCCTACGAGAGTAGTGCAACAGGGTATATGCCTTAGAGCGTCACGGGGACCTCTACAACCGTCAAGCCGGACTGACGACAATTTTACCAGGGGGAGTGCAACGTATGGCCGTCTGGTGCTGCTATCCTGATCGAGATGAGACCGACCATGTTTTCTCTCTGGAGAGTACCCCTGAGGAGGACGTTCAGAGAGGGTATAGGGTAATACCCGAAGTGAGAGAATGGACGACTAAAATTCCACTACCAACCTGTGTATATGTTCAGAACATCTCCCCATTCCCAATGGACCTTGATGCGGGACAAAGTTTGGGCCGCATGTATCCGGTCAGCCCTGTGGAAACAGTGCCACAGGTGAATGCTGCTGCTGTGGGTGAGCAGTTAGTCGACCTGGACTTCAACTTCGGAGATTCGACACTGCCAACTGAGTGGAAAGGTCGACTAACAGCCAAATTGAAGGAACTAAAGACTGTATTTTCCACAAGCGAGATGGATGTCTCAGCGCCCTACACACCATTAGATTGAGTGACGCCACTCCGTTCCGTGAACGCTCTCGTCACATCGCTCCCAGGGATCTGGACGATGTAAGGAACGTCCTGAAAGAAATGGAGACCGCTGGGATTTTTACGGAGTCTCGGAGTCCTTACGCCTCACCCATGGTGGTGGTAAGGAAGAAGAACGGATCCGTAAGACTGTGTGTCGACTATTGAACCCATAACAATCGTACGGTACCCGACCAATACAACCTTCCTCGCATTGAGGAGATTCTGAATGCTCTAAACGGGAGCCAATGGTTCAGTGTTCTCGACTTACGATCTGGGTACTACCAGGTACCGATGAGTGCAGAGGACCAGGAAAAGACAGCCTTCGTCTGCCCCCTAGGTTTCTATCAATTTACGCGTATGCCCCAAGGTATATGTGGGGCCCCTGCTACCTTCCAGAGACTGATGGAGAAAACTATCTGAGACATGAACCCTTGGGAGTGTCTAGTCTACCTGGACGACATCATTGTCTTCGGGATGACCCAGAAGGAGCACGAAGAGAGGCTGCTTAAGGTGATAGACCGTCTTGGAAAAGAAGGGTTGAATTTGTCCCGCGACAAGTGTCGGTTCTGTCACACCTCGGTGACGTACGTGGGACACATCGTGTCTGCCAAAGGAATTGCCACCGATCCGGCCAAAGTAGAAGCGGTAGTGAACTGGCCTCGTCCTGAGAATGTCACGGAGCTGCAATCATTCCTGGGCTTCTGTGGATATTACCGTCGATTCGTGGAAGGGTACTCCAGTCGAGCTAAAACCCTGAACAATCTTTTGAAGAGATATATATATATATATATATATATATATATATATATATATATATATATATATATATATATATATATATATATATATTATGCTTTGGACTCAATATGGGCAAGATGACCCAATATGTCCTGAGATCCTGAATGTCTATCAGCTCCCTCTGCTGCTCCATCAACATTGCAGCATTTGATGCTGATGTTTCCTGGCTTCTTGCTGCAACTGGAGAGGCAGATAGGGTAGGCACTGTTGCAGACTGGGGAGCAGCCCATGGGGTAGACAGGGGAACAGCTGGGGGTGGGGTTGAGATCAGCCAGTGGAATAGCTTGGGGGTCAGCCACAGGTTCAGCTATCTCCTCAGGTTCATCAGTGACCTCAGTGAGGTTGAGGGCCACCAGTGGCTCCTCACCCACTTCCTCCAACTGTAGGCTCTTGCACCTCCTCAACCTCATCCTCTGTAGCCACGGACGCAGCCTGTTTGGCCAAACACTCCCAGCATGTGTATGATCCTGATAAATAAATACATCTTATCATCAAATACATTCATATAAAACGTGGGTACATGTTGTGGCAGATTTACACAGAGGCCACCCTTAAGTACTTACCTGGTGCCGCCCTCCTCCTTCAGCGTCATTTGATGCCCCAACCGCATGCACGATCAGCACTTGCCAGCCACGAACACACGATTGGCGGTTGCCGGGCCACAGACGCGCGATTGGCACTTTCCGGCCCTGGACACGCAATCGGCGCTTGCTGGCCCTGGATGTACGATTGCCGCATGCCGACCGCTGAAGCGCATGAGTGGCTGGCAAGTACCGGTTGCCGCATAAGGGGGTGGGGCAGCAAGCACCGATGTATGCCGATGTATGCCGTCCCCACTGTGAACATTTAAGCACATTTGGATAGATTTGCTTAGACCATACAGCCATTCTTGTACATGCCTCTTTATTTATATATATATATATATATATATATATATATATATATATATATCTACAAAAACAGAAAAAAACCAGGTGCACTCATAGCGTAAAAAGGTATAACAATAAATTTATGGAGTCAAGGATTTAGAAATACACACTCACAAACATAGCAGAATAAAAAGCAATTTTGAGTATAACTCAACCAGCCAGACGCAGGAACCAGGTAACGGATGACTTCAGTAAAGTGTCCGGTGTAGGTGAACTGCAGCAACCTCAGTAAAAGCCTCCGGATCCCGGGGAACACGAGGGATGCCGCCTTCCTCTAAATCCAGCGTCACAGCAGTGAGTTCTCAGCTCCAAGTACCGCGAGAACTCAATGACGTCAGAGGATACAACCGGAGACAGTCCCCATGAATGCAACAAATGGCCGGGTGGGATCAATATATTGCAAATGAAAGAATAAAATACTATTCTTGTCTTTTTTTACTATCCCCAGTGCATCCGATCAAAAGGCTGTGCAGTAAGACATTGCCTATAGAAAGGATACCTGGTTCCTGCGTCTGGCTGGTTGAGTTATACTCAAAATTGCTTTTTATTCTGCTATGTTTGTGTGTGTATTTCTAAATCCTTGACTCCATAAATTTATTGTTATACCTTTTTACACTATGAGTGCGCCTGTTTTTTTTCTGTTTTTGTAGATATCTTCAAGGAAGTGATGTTCCCTTCATTCGGGCTGCAGAGACTCTTTTGGATAGCATTTGGAGCATTTATTCGGATTTGTATTTTTTATATATTTTTTCTGGACTTTTATCTTGTACTATTACTATTTTTATTTATGTATTGTCTATTTTTATTTATCCATTTTGTATGTTATAGGTTTTCTCATCATTATTGTCTTTTCATACAGTGGGTTTAGGTTGGCGCCATTTTCCCTCTTTTTTGTGTTTTGTATATATATATAGACATATATATATAATATATATATATATATATATATATATAGATATAATATATATATATATATATATATATATATATGCACTAACTTGTCAAACTTTAGAAGGCCATGCACATGAATGAGAGTTGAGGCATGCTATCGTTTCTAACCCATTTGTGGAGCAATGACCTCTCATTTTCAAGTACTTCCTGGGCAATAAGTGCCGTTAAGGACATTAAAAAATGACTATTTCTAACATGATTGTAATGGCTTACATAAGTCTGGAATACATTTATACACAAAGATGGTTTGAGGAACACAGGTTAATAGGTTAAGCAGTGGGGTGAGCAACAAGATTCTTTCGTGAACCTTAAGACTATACGCAGACTTGTGTTTTTGAATCTTATGAGATATGTGCTGTGTACCGTGGGTATTTAGATCCCTTTCATAAGATGATTAATCAGTTTTGAATATAATTTTTTGAGATAATAACTCTAAGTGTTGCTTAAGGTAGTCTTATTGTGATTAGTGAGTAGTTTCATGGTCCTGAAATACAGATGTAGCAAAGGTTACTGTTTAAGGTGCTGTGATCGTGGGTGGTCCCATAACACGCCGATTGTGGCCCAGGAGAATTAATGCTTTGGGGGTCTCATTGAAAGGAATGGGCCCCCACTGAGCCATCGCGGCTCTAATCACCCCCAGCGCCGCAGACATCCGGGGATCCGATTGCGGCACCGAAAATAGTAACTTTTGCTACATCTGTAGCACCACTTGATACTAATTCAACCCTTACTGCAATGTGGAAGAAATGGTCTATAGTTTTTTCAAATCTTAATAGGGCCCATATGTAAGCATATCACATATGTTATTTAGCTAACTCATCCTCATCTGTATGTGTGAGTGCACTGCAAATAATACAGTAATGTTTGTTCTGTTGTTCAAGGTTGTGTCTAAAGTGACATGTACTGTATACATGAGATTGATATCTGATGTATTATATACAGCAGGGGGCGCAAACTTATTTCCCTGCGCCCCCCTGCCGGCTGTCCCCTCACTCCTGCGCCCCCCCCCCCCCAACCCCAACTCACCTGCGCACCGGCGTAATGACGTCACGTTGCCATAGCAACGTGACGTCACATGACCTCGCAGCGTCATTTTGACGCCGCGTTGCCATGGCGACGCAGGGAGGAAGCCGCCGGAGCCACGGTAAGTTAGGTTTACAGAGGTCCTGCAGCTCCCCCGGCACTTAATTTAAGTGCCTTCGGGAAGCGCGCGGGGCATCTGTAAACCCCGCGCCCCCCCGTCGGCAGTCTCGCGCCCCCCCTGGGGGTCGCACCCCCCAGTGTGCGCACCGCTGATATACAGTATATACTGTAGTGTTACTTACCAGGTCTCTCGTGATCCGTGAAGTCCACAGGCCCAGGTAGTCCCTGTCATGGAAGACCAGGAAAATAACACCAGGGATCAATACACTAGACAGAACTGCATAGTTGAACATAAGTGAATTTATTGGAAAAAATATTCCACAAACTCCAGTACATAAGACCCACACAAACTCACCCAACTAGGGGAACAACCTAGAGCACTAGGTGTGGGGACCTCCGTCTAGAAGTTTTCCCTGATACGTGTTCCCAACTTGCACTGCTCTCCTTGATGGTAGGAGCACTTGCTAGTCAGCAGATTTATATTCCCCACCATTGCTTACCTCCAAACTCCTCCACAAGTCTACGGAACACCCTCAGTCAACTTTGGCACTCTGAGCATTCCCCAACAAGTCTCTGGAACCAAAGCCGGGTTCCTACAAATATATCCCTCGGTCTCAATCAACCAACATGGAGAACAGAGGCTCGACCAATTCCAAAGCGGATTGTCTTCAGAGTCCAATCAGTGAGCGAGGGCTCGCCTGCGTTGCACCAATTCGGAGTGAGGGTAGGTTACCAGACTTCCAGGAAAACCCACAGGAGTGGGCTAAATTCAAGCAGGGCCTTTGAACAGACCAATGGAAATGCACCTACGGAGCACTGTCCCGGTAACAGTTCTCCTGGTCCTCCCAATACGCACTGAAGGGATAGGCAACTCCGAGTCTGGACCAAACAATTGTTCCCCCATGGGAATCCACTTTCCCCTCCACCTAAGTCGACGTCCCAGCCTCACTTAACAATGCGCCAAGCCACTCACCTTATCTCACCCAGGATCTACTTTATGTTGAGGTTGGATATGTGTATACCCATTCTCTCCACTAAGGACGGTACTTTTAAACCATATAACATACCGTAAAACCATGGTTCCCAAAGTGCTGGAACCAGGCTACAGAATATAATAGCCCAATGTATGCACAGTACACAGATACAGGATTGGTACAATAAACTGTACATACATTTATAAATTCATCATATTATTGACAGGTAGGGGTTATGGTGGGCTTAACTTTTTTATTTAGAGACAACCACATCTACCCCTACGTTCACTGTCCCACAACCTGGGAGCGTGTGATCACTGGACTGACAAGCTCTTCCATCCGTATCAAGTGCAAGGGGATAGGTGAGCCTCCACTAGTCTTCCTTGCCTCCTTAACATAATCCGACAATTTTTTTTAAACTTAGGCCTTACTGTCCAGCCATTGCTTTTTTAGCATGTCGATTGTGCGGATAGTATTGCCCAGAACATTAATGCATCCGGCCTCAAATGCGCTGATTTTTAGCAGGGCTGGTCTTCTGGCAAAGAGACCCCATTAATTTTGAGTGGTTTGCCACCACACCTCCTATTAAGAACTCCAGCTCCTCATCATTACATTAAAGGTTTCTTATTCTCCCAGCCCCAGCAGCAGGAGCAGCTCCAGCAGTGGAGGTAGGAGGTAGAGCAGCCATCTCTTCTATGTAGCAGTCGAAAATGGCGGAGTTTTCAGTTGGGATTGTGTATTTAATTGAAATTGTAACATGCTCACGGGCGCGATGTTAGGCACATACTAATGCGTAATGCGTCACTAACTGATGTGCGCTAATAACACTTTCTCAAAGGGCATGTGCAGTGTGTTTTTTAATGTGACTGAACGCTACACTAATACCGTTCATCCAGCTAACATTACCATGGTTGTTTTGCTAATGGACGTTATTTTTGCATCTCATTAGCTTTGAGGATCCACGTTAATAACAAGAAAAATAAAGTGTGTTTGTTTTTTAGTGAACTTCCTGTTATAAGGAAGAAATGTGCGACCTTCTGAGGTTCTACACAGGAAAGTACGCTGAAATACATTGTAGTATCATGTACATGTTAGTCCAATTGCAATAGTGCCACCAAGTGACTAATTCAGTATATAAGGTGATACCTTTTTTAGTTGGACTAACAATTGATATTTTAGGAAACACCTTTGAGAATTCTAGTCTCTCCCACAGGAGATCTTGAGGTTGGAACTGAGTGTCTGCTCACAAGTCCCCAAATCTTCTTTATACTTTCTCTTCTATGGAGTATACACAAGAGATCCATTACCACTAGGTTGCACATTACCTATCACACCCCAAATCTTGCAGCTTTCCTTTCTTCTACTCACAGTTACGTACAGTATTTCTTATTGTGTTTCCTTTTATTGCTTTGCAGTAGTTCAATGGTTCCTTTTTATCCTCCCATTCTTTGGATAATCCCCCATACTGTAAGAGTTTCAAATAGGGGCTAACACATGAATAGAAGGAAGATAATTACTATTCACCTTGTATTTAAAAAAATAAAGCTTGCAGCTATTATAATTTGCATTTAAACAGAAGCACAACATATTTTACATTTCGGTTTCAGATGCATTCATGCAATGACTGTGATACTGTCCTACGGAATGAAAAGCCTTGCAATACACTACTGATGATGTTGACCGCATGACAACCTAAAAATGTGAAGAACGTTGTATTATTATACTCAAATTAGTATCCTTCCCAGGTTGAGTTGGGAAAAGTGACCACTTAAGTTCAAGTCAAAAGTTGAAAAAAAACAACAACCATGTCATACTTCTCACTCCAGCCACTCTGCTTTAAAGATTGCTCACTCATATGTGTCAATTTCCCATGGAGTGTCACAAGATCCCCTTCTTTAAGAAATCATCATGAGATATTAACTTTATATAACAGCTCATAGTACTGGGAAATGGATATTCACTTTATACAACAGCTCATAGTACTGGGAAATGGATATTCACTTTATACAACAGCTCATAGTACTGGGAAATGGATATTCACTTTATACAACAGCTCATAGTACTGGGAAATATATATATAATTAGTGTCCTGAAACATGCTATTGTTATACAAGGATTAGTCAATATTATCTATTTCATTTTTATCAGCTGCAGAATAATGTATATTGCTTGGATCCAATTAATGCACTACACGTTTCTTATAATTTGCTGCCTTATTTGGCTTGCATGGGGTTGTCACTTGATTCAAATATTGAAGAGGGAAATCAACAGCTATTTCTGTTTCTTATAAAGATGATTAAGCTTATTGCCAGTATGGCTGCATGAACTGAGCTGCTATCAAGCAATATCACCCTACGGGGCTCATGGTAAACCAATCCCTTAATGTTTAAGCACATTAAAAACCGTAGATAATTGAAGATATAGCTACAATCTCAGCGTTTAATGTGCAAATTATGTACTGTAATGCATTCAAGGGAGACAGATGTTACCTCTGAGCATTGTGGACTTGCATCAATCAGTGGACTTGATGTTCCTCTAGCTTCTTTCGCAGAATTGGGTTCCATGCAATCAACTCATTTTCCAAGGAACTCCATTCACAGCATTTATGGGACAACACAGCCCACAGCTCCCAGAGGGCAGCAATATGCAAATGAAAAACAGCAGTAGCTGAATGAAAAAAAAAAAATGAATGTTTTTCATTGAGTTGAACATTCCAGATATAGTGAATGTGGTTATTCTATTCAGGCACACCATGGATCATGGGACCCACAGTGAATGAAAGGGTTAAAAAGAATGTTTTACCGTGTGACATAAATGGTGATGCTAAATGTTAACACGTAGCAGGTTTACTAATGTTACATTTCCACACACCTTTTTATGCTGTACATCTTTTATACTGCAGTGTTCCACATTTCTGCAATTATCTGGGTTTTTTTTTAGAAGTCTCTTTTCTATGACATACTGTATGTATACCTTTCTAAGATGTAATGAAGTTTGTTTGATTTAATTAAGCAGGATATACAATTCACGGAGTCCAAATAATATGTCGCTATTCTTTCCGTGTGTAGTAATACTGACATACAAGTTGCTGATGTTTAACCTTTTATGCCCAATGACATTTACTGATGTCTCAATAAGATGTGATTTTATTGTCAACATTAATCTTTATGGGGCAATACAAGATCCAGTATAATACAACAGCTTTTCTTAAGTGATCTGAATCATTTAAAAGGTACTATCGAACCCAACCCTTGTGTTTTTTAATGGTACCCAGTGGGTCAGTGCCCTGTTGCAAGCAACAAAGTTACAGAGAAACATGTCCACCGATTCCAGCTTTCTAAAAACCTGCAAACGTATATTGTAGTCTTGTTGATCCTGTCTAATGTATTTAAAACGCCTCAACACTTTTCATGCCTGCAAAGTAATTGCAGATAACCAATATGATAATGATCTCAAGTCCCATGTTTTAACATTAGATGAGATTCTCACATCATGATTTAGTTTATTTAATTCATATATGTATACTTGAAACATATACTGGTGCCATGGGCTCTGGTTTTTTAACTGATAGCACACAAACATTTCTTATAGGTTTTTTTTTTTTTTTTTTTTTTTTTTTTTTTTTAAACCTGGAATTATTTTTTTTGTAATTTTTAATGATTACCACACCTCCCCCAATAAAAAAAACCCCTGTTGGATTATTGAAGATACCAAATAAAAAAGTGTTTCCACTGTTCGTACAATATTGTTTGGTAAGACTGTATCATAGAGAAACACATATTCATATTATATTTCAATTCTGTTTTAAAATAATAGTTGCAGGGTTTTTTATAGCATACATCCTGATATATGTAGTGAAAGGGAGGAGAGATGGAGAGGGAATATGTCTGTGGAACAGCATTTGAAAGACCTTTTTCTCAAAGATTGTGTAAATGGTGTGACTAGAATAAATAAAAAAACATTAAATAGCTAAAGTAACAAAGTAGTATCATAATAGCAACATCTTCCTTACATAGTTTCACATTCACTTCATATTGCAACGCAATTGAGATCGTAGATGTTTTGGTATTGACCATTGACAATTGACCTTTTCTATCATCAGATTAACCTAAACAATCATTTGTAGAGACTCAGCCCGAAATGCTTTGGAGGGTCTAGAAAATACACTGATGTTTTCTTAAAATGTCCTTTATAGGCTTCGTATTGCTGGATTATTGTTTTGTCTGTCATGGGGACATTTAGATTTGTATTGCTCACCCTTAGTGATAACATTGGCTAAGAGGGCCTAAATATTTGTATTATTTGTTTGCATTGATGTGTTTTTTTTACCTACAATTATAATCTGCTCCTTATGGATATTTTACTCTTATACATTTTTGCCATACTACACATAACCAAGGTAACTCTAGCACTTGCTAAGTGATATCAGTCTGTTAAATGTTACCTAAATATTATAAAACCTCAAGTTAATCACAGTTTAATTAATAGCTAGGATTATACATGTTTGGCATAAAAACGCATTAGCACAGAAGTTTACAAAGAATGATGACATACTGTAGTGTAGTCCAAAATGGCTTTCAAATTAAAACAATTTCTGTTCCAAAAGCACAAAGTTATCACAGTTTAGTGAAGGGGCACCAATATACAAGATAGGACATAAAGGGTAGGGCAGGGTGGTGTATGGTGGAGAACCTGACAAAAGAAAATGCAAGTACAGATGCAGCGGCCGTTATTCGAACTTTTCACGGAGCTGTTTTCGTGTGCTCTGCTGTTTTCCACACTGCATTCACACCGCAAGTCACACCAGGCACACCAGTGTTTACCGCGGTTGATTTGTTTGAATTTCCTGGATTCTGTTTCTTTGGGTGCAATTCTTCGCGTATCCGTGGCAGAAATGAATGAATTGTAATGTGTACAGTACTGTGCTACTGTGTCAATTTCAGGTGTTTAAAAACCAGAACACTACAATGCCATTTTCTGCACTCGATAAAAACACGAGTCAACACGCGTCTTAAGGCGGTACGGATGGAAGAAATCACGCGCCATGACATGGGTATTCCAAGGTATACAACGTGTGAAATGTTCGAATAACGGCCGCTGCATCTGTAGCATTGGAAAAGAAGCAAAATACCAAATATTGAAAACAAGATAGGAATAAGCTGTGGAAGAAAATAAGAAAATTAAGAGGTTTAAGGAGAAAAAAAAGACATGGAAATTATGCAGCAAAGTCTCCCAGGTGCAAAACATGTGGGGGTGAGTGGAAAACAGCACCACATATTCTGTGTCTCAGAAAATAATTCTCATGCAAAGCGATATAAATGCAGGCATATCACACTGGTACATAACCTACAACTCTGGGACGTGATCAGTGAATACATTGTCATATATGTTCTATTTCCTGGGAGGTAAACTCATTGGAGTTTAAAAGTGTATATTGCAGACTGAACCTGTTGATCTGAAATGTGGCACAGATACAGATGTAGTAGTTATTACCCCATTAACTCACAAAATAACGTGTCAAATAAACTGTATTATCTCCTTAAACATTTTTTCCAATAGCCCTTCTATTAAATAACAAACCAGTGTTAATCGGTGTAATAAAGTCTGCTACATCTGAAAACACAAACACACACACACACACATATTAATTCACCATTACAAATCTTTGTTATTAAACACATTAAAATGCTGTGCTGTAAAGTCATCTGTTACATATATTTATACAGTATTCAATTCACATTGAGAATGCAATTATGTCTGCACTGCACTTCGCTGCTTCTCTAACCTGCATGGTTAATAGTCTAGTTATATAAATGTATTTATATTTCATACCCTGCAAGCAAATTTCCCAAGCAAATATTAAAATGTTATATATGGATTAAGCCAGGGGCAAACTGGTCTCCTGCAGATACATTTACACATCAGTGTAAGATTGCTGTGAAGAAAGAAGCTACTTAAAACAAGTAGACAACAGAATGTTTATGACTGCTATTTTGGACCATATAACAGAGTTGCCCATTGCTTAAAAAGTAACAAACAACAACATAAAAGGCCATACGATGACAATAGGACTGGAGAGTTTTGCTATCATCAGATGTAGGGCCTCATGCAGTAAGCACCGAAAAAGCACTCTTGGCAGGGGTTCAAAATCGGCATGTTTTTGGCGTGTTGCCCTCGCAGTATGCAGGAAGGGCCGAATCCCTGGCGAATCCCTGTGAGAGCAACACGCCAAGTAGCCGGTGGCGAGACAGTCTGCCTGCCAATAACCTGGCGATATGCCGTCCCCTGCCGAGATGTGTCTGCAGCAGAGAGATATCCGCCGCTCTCTCTGCGCAAACATCGGCAAAATAAAAAATATTTGCAATCAATTTTTACTAGTGTAGATGTGCAAGGGGTCTCCGGGGCTGAACCGCATTGGTTTCAGGTCCGGGGACCCCCCGCTTCCCGAGATACAGGCCCCTTTATGAGGTGCCGGTATCCCTCTGCATTTAAATGTCCCGATTACATGACCGCGGAATGTAAACAAAGCAGAGGGATACCGGTACCCCACAAAGGGGCCTGTATCTCGGGAAGCAGGGGGTCCCCGGACCTAAAACCAAAGCGGTTCAGCTCCGGAGACCCCCTGCACATCTACACTATGAGTAAAACACACATATTAATAAAGAATAATTCCTTACCTTAGCGGCTATCTGCTATGGTAATGAAGCAGCATTAATGTATTTTTAATAATAGTGTACGGGAGCAGGGGGTCCCCTGAGCTGAACAGCATTGATTTCTGGCTCAGGGACCCCCTGCTTCCCGAGTTACAGGCCCCGGTATGGGGCATCAGGTGCCAGTGTCGCCTCCATCTTTATAGCATCCCATATGCGACGTGCCCGCTATAAAGATGGCGGCGACACTGGCACTGATGCCCCAAAATGGGGCCTGTAACTCGGGAAGCAAGGGGTCCCTGAGCCAAAAATCAATGCGGTTCAGCTCAGGAGACCCCCTGCTCCCGCACAATATTATTAAAATACATTAATGCTGCTTCATTACCATAGCGGCTATCTGCTAAGGCAATGAAGGGGTTAAGACATAATAGCATGTTTATTGGGGACAATTGCCCCCAATAAACATTGCAATAAACAACATACACCCCCTGTGCCCCCAACAACCCCTATACCCCCTAACATACAGTACATATATTACATTTTTGTGATGCACAGCAATGATACTATAGGCCGGCGGTGGCCCTCGGGTGTTCCCCGCAGGTGTCCCCGCGGGCCTGCAGTACCAATTCTGTGCCCCCCAAAAATAATTAAAAACACAAATACTTATAAATAAATACACCCCCCCTAACACATACAGTATAGTAATGGGCAAAATTACTATTATCCACATATGGATAATAGTGCATTTGCCCATTTCAAATACATAAAGCACAATAAATACAATAAATACATATTGCACTCACCCATGTTTGGCTGCCACGATCAAGGCCATCTTCATCGTAATTCCCGTTCATGCCCCCTCCGATGCTGCAAAACATACACAAGAATAAAAAGAGCCAATGTAATGTCCCCTAACCCCTTAATCACCTTAGCGGTCATTAACCGCTATAGTCATTAAGGGGTTAACCCACCCTCACCCACCACTCGGGAGGCCTAGACACCCTCCCCCACTACCTCCCACCCGTGAGGCCTAACCACCCTGAACCACTACCCACCGGGAGGCCTACCCAACCTGACTTGGGGACAATACCCCCTTCCCCCACCCCCGCAAGCAACAATGATCATAACTATATTTAATAAACAATACATAACCCACTCCCTGTGCCCCCCCATAAATACATGGTTTATTCTTTTACATACAGGGTTAATACCCCAGGCCCACGGAGTCCCCGGTGGCCCTGCCGGGTGTCCGCAAGCCCCACAGTGGCCCAGCAAAAGGTTTCAAACAGGGTCTGGAGGCCTACGGGTGGTCCCCGGAAGGTGCCGTGGTCCTCCAGGTGGTCTCTGCGGGTCACCGTGGGCCCCAAATGGGGTCTCCATGGGTAGGCCCGCGGGTGTCTGGGGGGCCCCAGGTCAGCCCCGCAGGTGTCTGAGGGGGCTAGGGTGGTTCCCACGAGGGTCTGGGGGCCCTCGGGTCGTCCCTGTGGGTCAGCGGTGCCCCCACAGATGTGGGGCCATTGGTTCTTCCCCGCATTTTTTGATCTATATATTTAGTTCATGGTCATATGGAACGGATCTATTAATTGTATTATTGTTATATCATGTGTGATTTTATCTATTCAATGCTGATCAACTCTCTCACGACATGATAGGCTGCTACTGCTGTTAGTTCAGCTTTAACCAATCCTATTTGATAGCCTATAATGGTATATATTGCTACAGCAGATGGCAGCCTACCATTCCTTGAAAAAGTCACTCATGTGATGAAATGCATCGGACGTCGTGACGTAGTAACGCACTGACGTCATGACGCTAGTTGGAAGCTACACCGAGCTTTGCCAGTTCAGACACCACACAAGGTTTAGCAGAGAGGATTTCCGGGCTTAAACAGAGTGCTACAAGCGGAGCAAGCACCGGATGGTGTACCAGTTGCCTGTCATCTGTGAATATCCTCTATTTCCATGTGGACGCTCTGATTACTCTCCATTCAGCCAGTATCTGCTGCTTATAACCTGTGTATACCTACCTTACTATCTGGGTTCCACCTCCTGCAGTCTCCCACGGCATACAGATTGTCTCCAATGAATGTTTTTTAACCCATTGAAGTGAGTGCATGTCCTGGCGGCCACTCTCAATTTTAATAAATTGTCAATTTTACATACAATATTATGCCATGGAGCTGGCGCTTCTTTTTGTCTTTTTTTTCATAGATTTCCTTGATATGGCTAGATCAATCAAGAAGCAGCCTACTCCATATTGTGACTGACTATTATTTCTACATCTGGACTTTTTTCTTTCATTTGTTTCCATCAATTGGACTGGTTTGTTCTTTAAATCAAGTGAATGGTTTAAATATTAATTGTTTATTTATTTATTATTATATATTAATCATTTTATATTATTATATAAGTTTTATTTGTTTATTCACTATTCGCTATTATATTGAACCCACATATCACACTGATAGCGCTGCTCTTTGTTTTTTGTCTATGTTGTATATTTAACCCTGTAGCAGCTTTATAGTGTGAAATCACCAAAAAATATTTTCAAGTTTTTTACTTTAAATTATCACTTTACAGTGACAGACAGGTGATCCAAAATGATGAAATCAGTCTCAGAACGACTTAGCAGATGTAGCAAATTTATTGCAAATATTGAACCTGTTAATCCGTCAGTCACACCAGATATGAAAGGCAATTTTTTTAAGTTAGAGAAATGTCTAAAGGATGAAATGCGCCATTGGTGGGACAAGGTCTCCTTAGAATGTTACATTGAGAAAAAAATTATACCAAGAGGCCTTAGAATTTAAAAAAAAGCCTTAATTTCAATCTAATGACCACTTTATATCTGAATGGAATAATACATTAGAGACATGTTCTTTGTCCGTGATGGGACACTTAGTGACATACAGAAATGAGAGATTGGATGCACTTGCAGTTACAATCCTTCATCTCCAAAATGAGCTCAGGGCCCACATGTTGGACCCTGGGTTCATTCGTATGGAGATCGACACTAACAATAGGGTTGAGTCCTATGAAAAGGACATAGTTGATAGGCAGAACATTAAATTGACGAGGGACAAAGATGATTATACTAGTGGGAAGGTTATGAACTGGAAACATACTAATCAATCTAGAGAGCGACGATATAGCCATAAGTCAAATAATAATAATAATAATAACAAAAAATCTACCGGTTCAAAACCTGTTCTCACAGTTAGTACTGAGGAAAATACTAGTGGAGCTAGTAGAGAAAGAATAGTATCTATGGAAGATAATTTTGGGGTTTATGACCCCTTTATTACAGCCAATAGGTTCCAGGTTCTTGCTGATAGGCAAAATGAATCAAATTCTGGTGATCCAGATATAGCTATCTCTGAGGCCTGTCAGAGAGACCTGGGAGCTATTGCTAAACGGGTCTCCACCAATGATATAGATCCACCTACTAAGGTTTCTCTACCCTCTTCTCCTCCTTTTTTGGAACAGGCCCGATCGAGCAATTCAACGAGGATAGACAAGACATACCCACTCTAGGAACAAAAGTACCATCATTTACCGAACACACAGGAACGAGGAACAAAAGGAGGTTCAGAGGGACAAGAGGAAGGAGGTACATCCAGCAAAAGAAAAGTAAATCCCTAATCCATATCCTTGATTCTAGTAGCATTTATAACCTTTCCACTCACATACTAACTGAAAGTCAAACTATGCTGCTGAGTAAGGGCTTACATTTTGCACCTACCTCTAAACCACGCGCCATAGATCTCTTTGTAGATTTGAACTGCTTTATTCATAAATTAACGTTGAAGGGGTTCTTTTCTATTCAGTCCGCAAGGAGACCAATGAGCGCCCCTTTATCCAGCAGCATTGAGTTGGAATGTTTGGATGCTATGAATGATCTTCTAATGGAATCTACTTCATCTACTGAATTGTCATCACCTTCTAGTAATGGACACTCTCAAAGGGATAATTGGCTCCAACTTATAGATGAATCACCTAATATGGGTATTAGACATACCACGCTTAAACCTAGATCACTTTTCTACCCATATCAATCCAGAGGTAGTTACATTGACACCTTCTATACGCTGGTGCTTCGAGATTCAGAAAAGCTCTGTCATGAATCACCCTATATAAGGAGTAACCTCACTAGAAGTGAGAATCAAGCATTAGATGAACTGAGAAGTCTTGAGACATTGGTAGTGAGACAGGAAGATAAAGAAGGGAGTATCTGTGGCAAAAATGGGGGTAATCAGCACATTAATAAAGGCAGTGTGCTCAGCTGGTTACCCCTATTTCGTATTGGGGATGAAGGGGTTAATTTTATATGCTGTTCCCATGTACCATTTCCCCCTATATGCATTGTTGTCCCCTTTTTGCAGGCTAGTCTATACCTGCAGTGCTGAATAACAGGAGCCGTTCCATTAAGACTGCTAATTTAGGAACGGAGTGAGCCAGCACCCTGATTTTTGGTGTGCAGCCTCAGTGTAACCCCCCAAGCACCCACATATTAAAAATATAACTTTGTCATAAGTGAAACATATATTTTTGATGAAGTGCTTTTCTGTTGCAGTTTTAAAATGTACAGACAGGATGCTATTTTTTCTGCCTGCCTTTGTAATGCATTAAGGAACAAATGTTATGCATACATGGGCCCCCTGTTGAGGAGATGCCTATGGTTCTGGGGATGAAAGACCCCAGAGTCTTAAAGTGTCACTTAATCAGAATGTTTCTGAGTAGCAGATCCTGGTACTCATCCTGGATATTTCACACCTTGGGACCAAACTTCCGACATTGCGTCCAAAGAAATGAGTGGCCCCTTTTTACTCAGCAGTGCTACCAAGCTGCTTACTGAGCATGCTCAGAGTTACCTGGGCTGGCTGTAGGATTTGCCCATGTGACTGTAAGGAATCCACTACTGGCTTTGACTATAGCCTTGCAGACCTATGCAGTTGCTAGCTTCCTCTGGCAATCAATTGCACAGGTGCTGCCTCTCATTGCAGCTTCTGCCCTTTGCTCCATCATTGTAGGAATACTCACACACCCTCCTCCTGTGATTGGATCTCCGCCCTTTATATCCTGGGCGTTGGCACTGAACCAGTGCCGAGCATAACTCCTACCTTGGACGTTACCGTCTCTGCCACAAACCGCCCAGGCCTCTCTCCTAGTGTTCTAACCTTCCTAGTTCCTGCGTATCCAGAGGCCTGTTCTTGTCTCCTGTGCTGAAGCGTGGTTAGCCAGCACTGGTACCTGCTGCATTCTCTCCTAGCAGTGGTTACCCTTAATTTCCTGGTACCTGCTGCATTTTCTCCTAGCAGTGGTTACCCTTAATTTCCTGTGGCCTGCTGCTATCTCCATGCAGTGGCCTGCCTTGGACTTCTGCGCTGAAGCGTTGGTTTCCCCGACGCTGCTCTGCGGTGTACTTCGGCCAGCCTGCTGTCTCCCCCTGCTAAGACCAGCGTCATGGGCCGAGGCCGCTCCTCGCGCAGAGGCCACTCCTGCGCTCATGCTCCTAACCTGAAGCGGGGAACTCCTGTCTGCCTGTTGCCGATTCCTTGCTATGACTACGACCACCCAGATGTCTTCTATCCTGACCCTGCTTCGGCCATCGATTGTCCTGTCTTCTCCTACCCCGACTTTGGCTTCAATAACGACGATGCTGCCTTCTCCAATCCTGACCCTGCGATGTACGACTACGAACTGCGCACTCCGGATCAGTCTGCGCGGACTAAGGTCGGTGATTATATAAGCCCACCTCAGCCCCACGGTCCGGTCCCGGTTTGTGGCGAGCATCGGCGTAACAGTATGCTCGGCCCGTCAGAACCGGACCGCGCCGTGGCGGGGGTTGGCAATTTTCCAACTGAAGTTATGTCCCGGCCTGCGTACCAGTCCCACTCTGAAGGCCAGTATCTGTGTGAAATACTACCCCTGATTGAAGAGCTGTTTATGTATGACGTTTTAACCCCTTTGCAAAGACAATGCCGTTGTGATCTCTTTATTAAGGCTTGCTGCATCCAGAACTTAAAACAGTCTCTAGCTGATTGTATTTGCTCCCCTGATTCCCCTTTAACCTGGGATAATGTGTACCCTATGGAACTGGCCGATGCCCAAGAGGCACTCTATGCCCTGGCCTTATCACTGGACATTCATCTAGTACAACAGGGCGCCCTCCTCATGTTGGCTCAGTCTCAAGATACACTCCATGTACTTTCCTTAACACTTGACATTTGCATAAAAGAACAGGATCCCCTCCTTGACAGCTACGCTGCTGCTTGGCAGATCCCCTATGCTGCCAGTCCTTTTGCTAAACCTGTGGGGGTACCTGTGGGGGTATCAGGCTCTTCCAGCAGACAAGGCCATGGACTATCAGCAACTAAAGGCTGCTATTCTGGATCGCCTAGGCCTTACTCCAGAGACCTACCGTCAGCGGTTCCGGACAGTCAAATATACAAACAGAGACAGACCCCGGGTCGTAGCCCACCGCTTAGTAGACTTATGTACCAGGTGGATACAACCGGAGAAGCATACCAAGGCAGAGATCCTTGAACAGTTTGTGCTCGAGCAGTTCATTCAGATACTGCCCCCCTCCTCCCGCTCCTGGATAAAAAGACACGCTGCATTTTCCCTGGATTCAGCGGTCCGCTTGGTGGAAAACGTCCTTGGCGACGACACCCAACATGATAGCTGGGAACGGTCCGTGCAAACACCAGTTGTTTCCAGTGATGCTAGAGGCAGGAGAGCAGACAATCGAGGGGTCTACAACCCGCCAGCTCAGGAGATCCACTCAACCCGATTGGAAGACCCTTTCCCATCTCGGAAGGCTCGTAGTAGAAACTCCCACAGAGACGCCCGTCCTGGGTCCGAGGCAATTGGATCACTCAAGGGAGGCCGCCACCCACAGTATTCCCCAAGAACCTGGACTCCCGTCACCCATCCGGTGGAGAGGATACCACCACCAACCAGAAGGGAGGATCCCATCCAATAGCAGAGAGGTCCAGACACCGAACCCCGTCGAGAGCTTCCGCTGACGACCGAGTTTGTGGACTCAGGAGATGATGAGATGGACTGTTCATATGGCAGAACCACTGCCACAGCTTCTCACCGAGGGGACCACAATCCGTGGTTAGTCCCAGCATCTCTGGAGGGGAAAATAGTAAAAGCCATGCTGGACTCGGGATCTGGAAAATCCCTGATCCTAGAGGGTCTAATTCCAAGCAACAGACTATTCTATGACTCTCCTTGGAATATCGAATGTATACATGAGGATACAAAGAGATACCCGACGGCAAATATTCTACTGCGTATCAAGGATTAAGAGGCTAGCCTATTAGTGGGAGTTGCTCCTTGGCTACCTGCTCCTGTTCTACTTGGCCAAGACTGGCCCTACTTCGAAACATTGTTGGCCCCTACTCCTACGGAGCCTACTTCTCTGGTACCGGAGAAGCCCAGAGACTTGTTTCCTTTTTCACCAGAGATTTTTCCCCGTAAACACCACGTCCCAAAGCCACGTAAACAGAGACGTGCGGAAAAAGAGGACTGGTTAAGAAAGGCTGGGACTCTTGGTAACATTAGTCAGCCCAAAGGACTGCAGGTCATGGCCGGAGATGACCAGGGTGGGGAACAGATAGATACAGGAATTTTGCCAGACCTGGATCTTCCTGACTTCCGTCAGAGGCAGAGGGAAGACCCAGCTCTGGCTAGACAATATGAGAAGGTGGTACGGGTCAACAACAAGATAATGGATGAACAAGGTGTAAGGGTGTTTCTACATATTTAACTATTGAATGACATCCTATATCGTGTGAATAAGGTTACACAAACAGGGTAGGTTTCACGACAGATGCTAGTCCCTAAAGTGTTTATTAAAACAGTGTTCACCCTAGCTCATACTCTCCCATGGGGTGGTCATTTGGGCAGAGATAAGACCATGGACCGCATCTCGTCCCGGTTTTACTGGCCAGGCATACATGGTGACATCATGAAACTATGTTAGACATGTCCTGAATGCCAGTTAACTAGCCAAAAGGGACATAAGCCGGCTCCCTTGGTCCCTCTGCCCTTGGTAGCCGTCCCATTCGAGAGAATTGGGGTAGATCTGGTCGGACCTTTAGAACCCTTGGCGAAGGGACATAAATTTATACTCGTTGTTGTAGATTATGCTACTAGAAATCCTGAGGCCTTCCCTCTGAGATCAGCCACTGCTAAACAGGTTGCTAACAGGCTGTTAGAACTGTTCTCTAGGGTAGGACTTCCCCAAGTAATGTTAACTGACCAGGGAACAAATTTCATGGCAAAATTAATGCAGGATGTCCTGAAGTTATTGGAGGTCAAATCCGTCCGGACCTCAGTCTACCATCCTCAGACTGATGGATTGGTAGAGAGGTTTAACAGTACTTTAAAAACCATACTTAGGAAGTTTGTGGACACTGAAAATCGAGCTTGGGATGAACTTCTCCCTTTCCTGTTATTTGCGGTATGAGAAGTTCCCCAATCATCCTCAGGCTTCTCCCCGTTTGAGCTGGATGCCAACCTCTGGGTATTCTCGACCTACTGAAGGAATCCTGGGAATCCTGGGAGGAGGAGCCCTCCCCCTCCAAGAATACCCTTCAGTATGCCATAGACCTTAGAAACCGCCTAGACATGATAGGTCGGTTTGCTAAGGAAAACCTCAAATCTGCTCAAGAACGTCAAGAGAGGCAGTACAACCAAAATGCCCACTTGAGGGTATTCCAACCTGGGGACCAAGTGATACTGACATCAGAGAGTAAACTCCTTGCGAAGTGGCAGGGTCCTTTCCAAGTTCTCCACCGCACCGGGGAGGTGAACTATGAGATCTCTCAACCAGGGTCCAGGAAGGGTAAACAAATCTACCACATGAACCTCCTGAAACCCTGGAAAACGATGAGATCGCTGTTCATCCACCCTCGGGAAGGAGAGACGGATTTGGGTCCACAGCTTCCAAAGGGTAGTACGTACAATGACCATCAGGTTCCCATGGGAGGGCAGTTAACAACAGAACAAAGGTCAGACATACTAGAATTATGTGACCAGTTCCCAGATGTTTTTTCTGAGCTGCCAGGGCAAACTGATTTAGTGTCCCATTGGATTGAGATAGAACCTGGCGTAAAAGTACGGTCCCTTCCCTATAGATTGCCAGAAGGCCGAAAAGACCTGGTAGAGAGGGAGATAATAGACATGTTGGAATTAGGCGTGATCGAGGAGTCCCACAGCGAATGGTGTAGCCCTATAGTGTTGGTCCCTAAACCAGATGGGAAGGTGAGGTTTTGCGTGGATCTGCGAAAGGTAAATGCTGTATCCAGATTCGATGCATACCCAATGCCTAGGGTGGATGAATTGCTTGACTCTCTTGGTAAAGCAGAGTATATCTCAACCCTAGATCTCACGAAAGGATATTGGCAGATACCTCTAGCGGAAGAATCCAAATGCAAAACTGCCTTCGCCACCCCTCTCGGTTTATACCAATTTGTCACTATGCCATTTGGGTTACATGGGGCTCCAGCCACGTTCCAAAGGTTAATGGACAAGGTACTACGACCCCATAGGGCATATGCCGCGGCCTACTTGGATGACATTGTCATCCAAAGCAGACACTGGCAGTCTCGTATAAAAAGGTTAAGGGCAGTCCTAACGTCCTTAAGAGAAGCAGGGCTCACTGCAAATCCAAAAAAATGTGCCCGGGAAAATCCACTACAAATACTTGGGCTATGCCGTTGGGCGAGGGATAGTAAGGCCACTAGCTAGCAAGGTGGCTGCCATAAAGGAAGTCCCCACCCCACAGACAAAGACACAGGTCCGCTCCCTTTTAGGGTTGGCAGGGTATTACAGGCGGTTTATCCCCAATTTTTCAGAAATTTCTGCACCCCTAACAGATCTGACAAAAAAGAGTGCCCGACCCAAGTTAAATGGTCTTGGGAGTGCCAAGACGCCTTTGATATGCTAAAAAAGTGCCTGTCAGAGGGCTCCGCTCTTCGGAGCCCAGATTTTAAAGAGCCCTTCATCATCCAGACGGATGCCTCAGAGGTAGGACTGGGAGCAGTGCTGTCCCAGCAATTTGATGGTGTTGAACACCCCATACTGTTCATCAGCCGGAAACTGTTCCCAAGGGAAGTGAGGTATTCCGTCATTGAGAAGGAGTGCCTCGCTGTAAAATGGGCAATTGAGGCCTTGAGACATTATGTCGCCGGAGTACACTTCACCCTGGTCACTGACCATGCGCCCTTGAAATGGTTAAACACCATGAAGGACACAAACTCAAGGTTGACAAGGTGGTATATGGCCCTCCAACCCTTCTCTTTTGATATACAGAATAGACTTGGAAAGGACCATGGAAATGCCGATTTTTTTTGTCAAGAGAAGGAGTGGAGGGTCGGGCTTCAGCCGTGTGGGACCCTAGCCACACACAAACAGGGGAGGTATGTGACAGGGTGAAATCAACCCCTATCAGTTATGCCTTGGAGACATATGTCTGAATGCTTCATCCAGCATTCAGAAGGTTAGCTCAGGAGGAAGCTAGGTAATCAGGAGGTAAGCTGACACCTGATAACCAGCAAGGTATAACAGGATGTTGTTACTGGCAGTAGCTGGCTGCCTTAGACCAGAGCACGTTGCTATGTGAGCTGCTAGCCAGACAGATTCAACCAAAGTAAGCATTGTTAATTTGTTTTCCTGACTGCATAATATACACTTACGGTTTGGTAAATGGTTTAGCCATCCAGCCTGCTAGATAGGCCTGGAGTGTTAGTCAATTCTCCCAATGTGGAGCAGGTTTTGTTTTGGTTTAAAGGGACAGTGTACCCACATGTTATGTTATGTTGTGGAAAAAGAAAGCCACTGAACGTTTTCATTATCCTGAAACTACACGTGTGGACTGTTCCCTGACCTCGGCTACAGGCCGTCCTGCCACAGTTACCCTTACTCATAGTGTACCCCGCCATTTTTACAAGGTTCATTCCAAGGATCCTGCAAGCCTGAAAATAATTGGAATAGAAACGATCCCCAGCTCCAAATTAGGTGGAGACAGATTCAAAACCCTTTTGTATATGTGAATTCTACTGGATTTACCGGTTAGGCAAACTGGCACCACAAGGGTTAAATGAATGCATAGACCCTAGTATTTTGGTCTAATGCATCTTCTGTCCCTTTGTCAATCAGGGTAACCATTATTCCAGCTGTAGAAAGATCTTCCTGTCAGCCAAAGATTAACCTATTGTCACTTATATGTGACCATGTAAATATTAATAACTTTTACACTCTCACCCAGTGTTTTAGCGAATGCATCCAGTCTCTCCAAGATATATTCAATCATTATATATTTAGTCTCCTGTATATTCCAAAATGTATTTGCTCTGTGTTTTCAATGGTATTAGTTTATTTTATATTGTATTATTGCTCTGAATATTCCAATATGTGAATGCTGCTTATATCAACTTATTATAAATATAATTTATTTAATATGTTGAATTGGTATATTGATGTAGCACATAACTATAGGAATATTCAAATGGTACATTCCTTTCTATGTATATAGCAAAGGTTTTTTTTTTATTATTTAACTTTACTTTTTATATTCATTACTATTATTACACTTAGAGCATATCATGCTGTAATTTTTTGATCTATATATTTAGTTCATGGTCATATGGAACGGATCTATTAATTGTATTATTGTTATATCATGTGTGATAAACAGAGTGCTACAAGCGGAGCAAGCACCGGATGGTGTACCAGTTGTCTGTCATCTGTGAAAATCCTCTATTTCCCTGTGGACGCTCTGATTACACTCCATTCAGCCACGGATAAGTATCTGCTGCTTATAACCTGTGTATACCACCTTACTATCTGGCTTCCACCTCCTGCAGTCTCCCACGGCATACAGATTGTCTCCAATGAATGTTTTTTAACCCATTGAAGTGAGTGCATTCCTGCGGACATCTCAATTTTAATAAATTTGCAATTTTACATACAATATTATGCCATGGAGCTGGCGCCTTCTTTTTGTTATATATATATATATATATATATATATATATATATATAATATATATATTATATATTTATTATATTGGTGTGTATAATATAGAACACACTGTACAAATGAGTGGATGAAGAGTTGGTATTGGTGCAGGATGGGTTAACCCCTTAATTACTTTGGCGGTTATAACCGTAAGGTGATTAAGGGGTTAACTGGCATTTGAAAGTATCTTCAATGTATTCTTTGCCAAAGGAAGCCTGTTTGATGACCGGACTGCATATCAAAGCCAGGGGGTTAGAGACTCTATTATTTAATTGATTGATGCTTGTTTATGGGTTATTAAGGGCAAATAATCTATTATCCATATCTGGATAATAGTTATTTTGCACATTACTGTACTGTATGTGTTGGGGTGGGGGGTTATTTATTTCTTTAAATGTATAAGAGGAGGTTTATTTATTTTAAATACAGGGTTGGTTCCTTAGGTCTGCGGGGACCTCTGGAGACCACCTGAGGTCTCCTCGGACGCTCAAGGATACCAGGCTGCTGGGTCACCGCGGACCCACAGGGACCACCCGAGGGCCCCCAGACCCCTATGGAAACCACCCGAGGACCCTCAGACACCTGCGGGGCTGACCCGGGGCCCCCCAGACACCCACGGGCCTACCCATGGAGACCCCATTTGGGGCCCATGGTGACCCGCGAAGACCACCTGGAGGACCAAGCTGATACATTCCCTTCACAGCTTCAAGGTGATTGAGTATATCTCATAAATGCTATTATTTTTACTCTGTTTGTGAGTGCGCTTTTTATATTTTTCAATCCCATAAATACTGTTTTATACTTTATCACACTAGGAGTGCACCTGTTTTTTCTTCTTGTTTTCTGCATATATATATATATACAGTGTTCGACAAACCTATGTATTTGCACCCACGGGAGAGTGGATTTAACATCGTGGCGAGCTCCTATTGGCCCAAACAGCACACGTGTGGTACTAGGTGGTGAGTAGATTTTTTGTTTGGCGAGTAGATTTTTTGGTGATTTGTCGACCACTGTGTATATATATATATATATATTTTTTATTATTTATTTATTTATTGTGGGGCTGTTGTGTGTGTATTTTTTTATTGTGGGTAGCGGGGATGGGCGAAGTGGGTATTAGCCCCAACGGTGTGTGTTTAGGGCTTGCGGGTGGGTAGCGGGAGGGGTTAACCCCTTCATGACCGTAGCGGTATTAACCGCTAAGGTAATGATGGGGTTAAGTCCACCTGCAACCCCCCCCGCAAGCCCTAAACAGCCACCAAGGGCCAAATACCCCCTTCACCCTCCCCTGCTACCCACAATAAACCTAGCACGGCTGGTTAACCCCTTCATTGCCTTAGCGGTTAGCTGCTAAGTTAATGAAGTGGGCTGTAAATGCATTTTTCCTGCCTCGGATGCATGCCGGGGGGCTCCGGTGCTGTTATTAATGGCTATCAGCTCCGGAGACCCCCGGCATCAATCCCAGGCAGGAAAAAGGCCTGATTTTTTCTAAGTGTCACCCTTGCCGATGCTTCTCCCCCAACTTGCCATCTTTAGTTGGCGTGACGGATTGGTGAGAAAATCTCAATTTTATAGTGCCGATCAGCAGCGAAAAGCTGATCGGGGCTACTAGAATTGAGCGCGTTTCAAAAAGTGCCGATAAGTGCCAAAAAGTGGCTTTTCGGCACCCGGCTGCCGAAAGTTTTTTTTCGGCAAGAAAAAATGCTGATTTTTTGGGTTTTCAGCAGCTTATCGGCGCTTATTGACTCGGAGAGGCATTTTTGGTGACAAAATGGCGAAAAACGGCTTTTCGGTGCTTACTGCATGAGGCCCATCGTCCTTATATAATATGCAAACATTTTCATACATCCCAAGATAATGTTACTTGATGTTATCCTGCTGTCTGGTTCAACTTTTGGACATTTATAAAGACAAATTGTACTTTTTATATGGCTACTATTTTTAACACCACGTCTTACAATACTTGGTATGCTTTATGCAATAAATACTAGCCATCAGTGTTAAAACATTTTTTTTAAATTAAAGCAGCACAAAAATGCATATAATAATTATACTTCCACTTAAACATTGTCAAATATTCTAGATTAGCATCATTGTATCTAAGCATCATCTTTTTAATGTTTTTAAAATTGTATCCTCTGAGTCTCTACTTGCAGTACAAACAGCAAAAGGAGAGACTGAAGATGTACTGTATCAAATGTAAGAATATATTAAAGTAGTACACTTTACATAATTATTTTCAATTAATTCATTGCAGGCATAATATATAATAACAAAAAAAAAAAGAATGTATAGAATACCAAAATCATAGCCTTGATATGCGTTAAACAATACACTGCACATGTGCATTGGGAAAGAGTGTTATTAGGGAACATCACTTAGTGACACATTACACATTAGCGTGCGCCTAACATTGCACGTAATAGTTTAAAATAAAAACAAAAACCAAACTGCAAACCACAGTCATTTTTCACTGCAACACAGTAGAGATGACTGAGCAAGAATCTATCTCCACTGCTGGGGCTGCTCCTGCTGCTCGGGCTGGGAGAATAAGGAGTGTGAAATGTATTGATGAGAAGCTTTTAATTGAAGGTGTGGTGGCAAACCACTCGAAATTAATGGTGGCTCTGAATCAGAAGACCAACACTGCTGAAAAGCAGCATATTTGGGGGTGCATCCTGCAGCGCATTAATGCAGTGGGAAATACTGTCCTCACCATTAATATGCTGAAAAAGCGATGGGCGAACAGTAAGGCCAAAGTTTTAAAAAAATTAGCCGATCATGCTGCTGACACTAAGAAGACTGGAGGGGGCTCACATGTCCCCTTGCACCTGACCCCAATTGAGCTGCTCAGCTGAGTGATTGCCCACTCCCAGATCATGGGACTACCTGTGCTTGTGTACTCCATGGATCACGAGAGACCTGGTAAGTGACAATACAGTGCAATTATAATACACTAGATATCACTATCATGTCACTTTAAAACACAACATAGAACATCAAAGCCAACATTACTGTCTTATTTGCTGTGCACTCCCACATACTGTATAGGCGAGGAGTGTGACAAAATGGGAATCAGGGCATCTAAAAAGAAAGGTTAAACCCGGTCCTGCTGTTCCTTTCCGGTAAGGTCACTGCCCGTGACCCCAGGGGTAAGGCACTAGGATTGCCTATGTATGTGTTTCCCAAAAGCATGTACAAATTTGATCTTTTATTATATTTGAAAGCAGTGGTACTGCTTGTGTCATATTTCAAATGTACCTTGTATTTCATTGTAATGTAGATGATGTTTTACAACATGTGAAAGCAGTGATATTGTTCTGGTCTGGAGACTGGATTCTTAGGGGTTAACCATGAATTTCCCTGAAACTTAACTTTTAATCACTGTGATCACTGTAATTATCAGACATTATATGCCTAGGGAGGGGAGACCAATGTTATGTATGGTTTTTTTAGGTGTTCCCAATGTATTTATTCTGTGCCTTTTGTTGGGGAATTGAAGAGGGTTAAGAGACATCTGTGCTGCTTGCATTTTAGTTGTGAAGGTGAGCTGGCAACAAATAGCTGAGTGATGGGCCCACTTTAAGTCAGAGGGCTTGTCCTTGTGCAGGTGGAGTGTTCAGACTGCTGGGAAAACCCTTACGCCAAAGCTGAAGCTTTGTGCTACACAAAAAGCTCAAGAGAGGTGGACCCCACCCATGGACAACCTGCTGGTCCAATTTTGTGAATGGGAACTTTGGCTATTTAAAGGAGCAATCCACGCAATAGCCTACATGTTACATAATTACATAGTAGATGAAGTGGAAAAACACACGTCCATCAAGTTAAACCTATGCTAAATTTAGACGACAGATACGTTATCCTATATTTACTGTATACTTACAGTATATTGATCCAGAGGAAGGCAAACAAAAACCCCAGTGACATATCATCCAATGATATCTCATAAGGGGAAAAATAAATACCTTCCTTCAGATTACACCCTGGATCAATATCCTTCCCATGTTTACTTAATTGGTAAATCCCTTTCCTTTTATAAAAGATGTCCAACCTTTCTTTGAAGATGTATATTGTATCTGTCATCACACTGTCCATGGTTACTGAATTACACATGTTAAGCTGCCCTTACAGTAAAGAGCCCTTTCCTTTTGTTGCTGGTGTAATTTCCTTTCCTCCAACCTTAAGGGGTGACCTGTTTGGTTTGTACTGCCCTTGGGATGAATAGTTATTTTGAAAGCTCCCTGTATTGTCCCCGAATATATTTGTATATACTTAACATATCCCCTCTTAGACGCTTTTCTAATATAAACCAATTTAATTTACCTAGCCTATCCTCATAAATCAGATTATGCATCCCCCTTATTAACATGTGTTTTTAAAAATATCAGTTCTGTAGTTTTAGATAATACTTACTACATGTTTTAAATTCAACTCTTAATACCATTATTAATGCATTTTAATATATTGAGCATCCTTTGATTTCTATTGCATGTTTTAGCACTTCTCCAGCAGTGTAAGACATTTGCCACATTGTTTGTGATAATTTGTTGCCAACATTAAAACAAAAAGTGAAAGCGTTAAACACTTTAACAAATACAGGCAGTCCTCGTTTTACAACGAATGGCTTATCCAACGCTATGCAATGCATACCTATGTTCATTTTTACAACGCCAAAACGGCTTATCCAACGCTCTTACGACGCTTGGCAAAGTTATTTATGTGTATATAATATATATATTATACTATATCATACTATATAATATATTATATTTTTATATTATATTATATATTATGTTATATTATATATTTATATAATACAGTATATGCACTATATAATTTATGTGTGTGCTGCATATCTTATTGTCTGCGTAAAATATTTTGTGTATTTTAGCATTAAAAATGCCTTCAGGAACGGAACCTTTCATTTAAACAGTGTTCCTATGGGAAAACGTGTTTCGCTTTACAACGTTTCGCTATCCAACGCCATTTTGAGTAACGCATTGTGTTAGATGACCGAGGACTGCCAGTATGGATATATATAAAGCAGTAGGTGACGCTGAGGTTAATAACACAGCCTCAATCCCACAAGAGTGGTAGTCCTGCAGCCAAAGTCCAAACAAGAGGACAAGAGGGATTGCCAAATCCCCCACAAAGTCTACGGCAAAAGAAGGTTGGACGTTCCAGGGCGCATGGGCAATCCATATACCACTAAGCTGTATTTGATTGCAACCTTATAACCAAGTATATATATATATACATCAAAATATTATGTGATATAGCAGCATACTATAGGTGATCATATTCAACCAACCCTGTATCTATATGTCCGGTCCCTCACCACTGGGGTTTTAAAACATTCACTATGTAAATAATGTACACACCAGAGTTTCATATATGTTTAAATAAAATTGTATTATTTTGTTGTTGTTATATTATCCCTGAGAGGCATTAAATGTGACCAGTCTCCCTTACTGGTCCTATTGTAGTCTACAAAGTAATTTGTGTATTACACCTACTATAGGTTTTTGAACTAATATATTATAAGGTTGAGTGCAACAATTTGGGATCTATCCTGATCTTCTTCGATCAGACATTGGGGACTATGCTGTAAACAGCGCAAAGGCACTATGGGCAGGGGTTTGAACTCGCCATGTTTTTGCCGATTTGCTCTCACGGTATGCAGGAAGGCCCAAATATCTGTGAGAGCAACCTGAACAAACATGGTGAATTGCCGGTGGCGATATGACCTGCCTGTCGATAAGGGCTCCCCTGGCGAGATCTGTCTGCTGGAGCAGAGAGATCCACCTCTCTCAGCGCAAATCTCTGTGTATAAAAAATATTTTTAGATGTACATTTTATTAATAGTGTAGATGTGCAGGGCTCTCCGGAGCAGAACTCAAAATGTTAGTGGGAAAAACCCATACAAACAGTAACATGCATGAGCAAGATGTAAAGATGGAGTATAACCTCCTATAATTGAGAAAAGGTTCTAGACCAGCTGGTTCAAAGTGTGTAATGTAAATGAGAAAATGTATAATTGAATCAGATTAAAGTAAAACATAGAATATGTACCAATATGAGGTAAAAAAAAGTACACAAACCCAATATGACCCATACAATCAAAGACCCCCCTACCACTGCAATCCCACTACACAAAAGTGACACCACTATCAGGTAACAGATGTAACAAAAATAAAATAATAACGGAAGCGGGTCAGAGGGCGAGGGAGTTGAGCAATCAACCTCATATAACTCTGCTTCCACAATGAATCAAGGCAGGTAAAATGCAAGATAAAACTATGCAACAGATATAAAGAAAAACCTGATCAAAAATACATAGGGCAGCTCAGCAGTACATCAGGGTAAGGCACTAGGGAGTACAAACATAGCCCCAATGATCGTTTCGCCGCCTCGCTTCGTCCGGGGGCTTGTGTGTTGATATAAATATATATTTGCATACATATATTATCAAAGCGTTTAGCAGATATTTCTTTTGAATAGATTTTATGCATACTGTATACTGTATTTTTCATTGGATATATATCTTATGTAGATTTGTAGACAGAGGTGGGACAATTTTGTGCCAAAGTTCAAATTCACTGCGAAAATTATAAATTGTCATATTTTAAAATATTTGCCAAATCACCAGTTTGAAAATAACCATCACAAATGGTTTTTTTTTAAAAAGTGCATTTTGACACATTCATCCTCTGTTTGTGGATGTAATTATTCTGATAGCTAGTATCTATTTATAATACTATGCATATTTTGTCAATGAGACACTAATTTTAGACTTAATTTGGCTGGTGAGTAAAAGCACATGACCTGCTAAGGAGTTACTTATGTACATAATTACATAATTACTCCATGTATACACATGATTATTTCAATAAATAGACCAATAAAGCACACAGTCATTCAAGTGCAGTCTTTTAAAGATCAGTGTTGTAATCCAATGTATAGAAAAACAGAAAGGAAGTAAAGAAATGAACCTCATACTGTACTGTAGGTCTTTAGAATGCACATCAGTGAAACAACTGTTATTTATAAAAGAAGCTTCTGTGTCCACATAGAAGTTAGTAAGCAGCTTATGTTGCAAGTGAATAGTCGGCTGCAGTGCTTCTGTGTTTATATTGATGGAAAGACCCCACTCATAGTATTCACTTTTCCAATTGCATTCATGCCCTGTGGCAAAATGCATTGCTATGCCTTTGTTTTCTGTTTTTATCAAAGGTTCTCCCAAAGCCTTAGTAAATTGACTTTGTATATGAGGCATTTGTTCTAAGTGGCTTACTTATTAAAAGTATGAACTTTGTTTGTGCTACACAACCTCACAAATTTGATGTATTACACGATACCAAACATTGTTCAGGAATTGGTGTGAGAAAATGTATTTTCCCTTACCAATGTGTGCAAAGAAGAAACATGGTGTGATTAAAATAAAATGTACAATAATTCTTTCAACTTTTACACATACGCTGCAGGATGCGACTATGATCTCTGTTATCTGGAAATTAAAGTCAACGGGACAGAAAGCACATTTAACGTTAACTCAAATGTAATATTTAACTAAATGTATTACAGTCCACGGGACCATTATTCTGTTTGAACACTAGCAAAGAATTGTTTCTCTGAAATCACAGCATTCAGATGCAAAAGAGGCAGTCAAATATGGAGAACTTTAAAAAAAAATCCTTTTAGAAAAATATAACAACTCTTCATCTAAAGCCATGCCATTTAATGGGTAGCAAGTCATAAATTACCACCTAACATCTGGCAGCTTTTTGTATGTAAATCATAGCATGCATTACCACACATTTCAGATACCCACCCCCCTTTGGAATGATTGTGGATGGCTCATTTGTCTACATGGGTGCAATAAGTGTCATTCATTTGTCATCTTGACTCTCCTGCTCAACCAATAATCTTAAAACAAAAGCCTGTGACAATAAATAGCTGCATAAATGACAATGCTAAAAGTTCTTTCAGATGGATGTTAAACATACTATTCATAATAATATTTTTTTTGTTGTTCAAAGGACACAAACAATTGAAAGTGTGTTATCAAGAATACACTGCCACGCGTATTGCAGGTATGAGAACTATGAAGAGAAAATGTATCCTGTTAGTATCTGATTTGTGTTGATGACATTGCAGATGGGTAAACATTTTGTTACCATTTGTTATGGCAAGCAATATGGAAAAAAATAGTAGCTACATCAGTATTAAATATAGTGCATATGTTTTTATAGAACGAAACAACTAATGTCTGTTTTAACTTAAACAGATAAAGTGCAAGTGCAGTCATAGATCTTTTTTGCAATGGTATATATTGTTCTGTGTATAATATAATAACATACTTTATTAAAAAACAAGTCAATTTATTTTGGTCCAGAAAACTTGAGTAACTTGTGCATACGTTATTTTGTAATCTTGTTCATATATATTGTGATGCCCACGCCACACTGTTGCATCTTTTAGAGCCAGATAAAGGCAGACATGGATTAAATCATATGCTAACAGGCCCACCGTCCCTTTAAAAAAACCAAATCATAGAAGATAAACACCTATTCCCTTTAGGGAAAGCTAACTACACCATAGCTTTCGCCCTCACTAACTGCATGGCCAGGTAAGCTGGTTCCCAAGCCAAAACATGCCCTGTCATATGCAACAATGTAACACAGTCTCTGCATACAACAATAAAGTTTTTTTGCTTATCTGTCAGTCCTTTGGAGCAGACGTCCCTGCTTCAGCACGGCTTTGTCGTCCTTCTTAGGGGAACTCAGCCCCACGTTGAGCCCAGAGAAACTCCTCTGTAGGTCCTCTATACCAGCTTCTGCAGCTGGGGAGCACTTCTATCTCCCCCTTCTCTGGGGAAAACAGTCTCTCAGCATACCAGCTTTCAGTCTGTCTTTTAAACCACTTCCTTGTCCACTCAGACCACGCTGAGTAACTATTAGCTAGGAGCTGCTGCTGGCTTCTCTTTGAGGAATTAAGTCTGTGGACTGGAAAGCACACTTACTGCACTGTTCCAGCCCCTAGAGGACAGTGATGGTATCACTATATATATAGAAAGAATCTGTACTGTGTTAGCCAAGCTTATTAATCAAAAACGAATAGACGATACCGTGTTGTGGCTAACAAAATTATTTTATTTGTGCGAGCATTCGAGAAACACTGATCTCTTCTTCTGGCGGTGACAGTTGAATGAATACAAATTTATGCAACTGTTCAGGACACTTAGCAGTGGCCTAAACCGAGAACACAGCTTCATGAGTCACTACTCCTGAAACAAGAGAACTTTCTTTCCATGAGTGCTAAAGGCCAGGTCTATACATACTGCACTATATGAATGCACACACAGCTGTCTCTTACACATAAATATGTACAATGTAATTCTATGTATACACTCCCACACACACCTTTTGCCTTTTGTGAAGCACAGTACACACTGTGGGTTCTTTATAAATTTACATACACACACACACACACATCATTACATTCGGGGACCTTTTTACACCTTAAGTCATAAATCGCATACTGCACAGGGGGGAGGGATAGGCTTCAGTCACAGATACATTCCAAGATGCACTGTTTTTAAGTTGCTTTATCCATTTTAACACCGCCGGAAGAAGAGATCAGTGTATCTCGAAAGCTTGCACAAATAAAAGCATTTCATTAGCTACACAATGTACATGTACATACACATACACACACATTTATATAAAAATATTCTCTAAGGAACGAAGTTCATAAGCCCTACACCTGTATTTACTACACACTTGTATTTACTACACTTCTGCCATAAGACACCTTCCAGTGCTGGAAAACACTGCACAGCCATTGAATTAAACGTTCTATAAGGTGTTTTCCAGCACCAGACGGTGTCTTATGTCAAAAGACTACTTAGTAAATTTAGCTCAGAATATTTTATCCTAACATTCAGAAGGAAAAGCATTAATCTGCAGAAAACCATTACAATTATAAAACGACATAAGGCAAAAACCAACAGAGATCCAAAGACCAGTGCTTCAGAGTGATGGACAAAACAGCATATGTGAATAAAGCTGATTTATTTTTATTTTTTGGAAGACAGACAATAATTCACAAGAGTGTAACTCCAATGTGGGGATGTGTATATGTGCCTGAATAAAGAGGCTAATGGAGCCAATATCTGATTGTGGGGACAGCTGTGGCTTGTTCTCCTCCTATTCTACATGCATACAACACCTACAGCAGGCCTGCACAACTCCAGTCCTCGAGGGCCGCAAACAGGCCAGGTTTTCAGGATATCACTAAATCAGCACAGCTGGCTCAATTAGTGGGTCAGTAATACTGAGCCACTAATTGAGCCAGCTGTGCTGAGGTAGGGATATCCTAAAAACCTGGCCTGTTTGCGGCCCTCGAGGACTGGAGTTGTGCAGGCCTGACCTACAGCATGACATGAGCATTTGAATATTTAAATCTTCATCCTAGTGAGTAAAAAATGATGATCACTGGTATAGTACTCACAATTGGAGCAGTCTGTCTTCTGGTGTGTGCTTCCAGCTGGCGAACGTTAGGAGGTGGATCCTGAAGTGGAGAAACATATCAGAGCACTGCAGGCAAAAATGGGTCTGTGCACAAGAATAGAACATTTAAAAAAATAAAAAATTGGGTGGTGACAGCATGGAGGGTGGCATGTGGGTTACTGATGCGTCAAGCACTCACGGAGCTTTGTCAAAGAGTGTATACCCCTTGTAAAATTTGCGGTATATGTAAGAGTCTGGTTGCTTCGTTGAAGCGTCATCACGACCTGCCCCAATAAAACAAGTGCACATGGCGTACATGGTACATCTAAAAGGTCACTCTACAGGTTAAGAAAACCCAAACAATTTCCCAGAAAATCAACAAAGAAAGAAGCTCAGACGGAGAGCTTATGGTGTTGTACCGGAAGTGGAATCCTGTGAGGGAAGAGATATGGGGTGCACTGCTTTATTGCAAAGATTGAGGCTGGATCGCTTAAAAAATATTACAAGCATTTACGATATTAGTCTATAAGCAACATGATTAAAATCAAGTAAGGAGAAAAGGCAGAGAGAACATGTAACGTGTTTAGCGCATGTACGCGCTTTGTCAAAGAGCATATATGCGCGAAATGCGTCAAAGCTCCGTACACAATATTACATCTTTATGAAGGGGTATCTTGTTGGCCCACAAAAAAGGTATCCCAACCTATAAAGATGATAAAGAAAGATATAAGAAACTCAATCTTTACACTAAATAATCAGAGGTTCAATATTCACAGCTTATTTTTAGCCTACTAAAATGTCTAATAGTGATTGAAATAATTGAATTAAGTATATGCTAATTTATATTTAAAGTACAAACAGTATAAGGTTTAAGGCTGTGGATAAAGCCTAGGCTTGCAAGCACATTGCTTTAACAGTGCCTGTTTTAGTTGGACCTAGTGCATTTCTACTGAGCCGTATCTGCTGCACTCTTAAAACGTATTCATTACTCTATGGCTGTAGCACATGATTCAGATTATGCTTGATGGGAGAGAACATTTTGGAAGGAAGTTAAAAGGGATTAGTTTTTCATCCCAAATTCCCTAGTCTGTGCATAAATCTGCATTTATTGCACAAACACAATTTAGTTAGCAACAGTATGTCCATTTTACTTTTAAGACAAAAGTGCCTATTCCATATAAAGTTTCCACCATGATTAAAGAGGTATCCCCATTCCCCACACACCCCAAAAAAAGCCAATGAAACGTAATGTCAAAATAAACTGTACCCAAAAATGTCTTACATTTTCTAAATGATCAATTTAACCACAGTGGAAAAATGATACACGCTCTTTGGTATAATAACAACACTAATAATAAATATGATCTTTTTTGTAACCGAGCCCCACACATGCATGTTCCTTTTCACGCTGTCAGGCTAGATTAGGCTAGATACATTACATCATTTATGGGTAAGACACACCATTTTTAGTAGATTTGAGATTTACAAACCATTGTACTGTAAAGGTAAAGAAAAAAATTATATGTACTTGAGAGCCTGCGCCTTATTTTATGTATGTATGTATATCTTTATATAACGCCACCCATGTGCATAGCACTTTACATCAGGGGCACACATGACATAAAGGGTATGAGCACTACTTACGTAAGAGTAAACATTAGGAAAAGGAGCCCTGTCCTGAAGAGCTTACAATCTAATTTTTTCATTCATAATTAGAGATGAGTGAATGTGTCAAAATTCACTTTGTTTTTTTCAAAATTGAAAACAAAAAGTTTTCAAAAGTACACACATATTAAAGGATCTTTCAGGGTAAAAAATGAGAGCGAAATTGTCTAATTTTGTCGCACAAGTTATACAGTTTTTTTTTTTTTTAATTGTTTTCAAATATATATATTTTTTATAAAAAACGGTTAGTGACGAACTCGGGTGATTTAGCAAAATATCAGAAAATATCTGCTGACATTCGACAAGTTTTCTCATATAAATCCTATGTTAAATCTGCCTTGGTTGATCACACGCTTTCTGCCCAAGCATTTCAAATTATTGTAATTAAAAAAAATCAACAGAATTTACCGTGAAGCTCTTCAGCTTTTATTTCAAGTGGAAAAATTGAAGTACTATTTTTTTTTTTGTTGTCCTTTTTACCTATTTTGCTTTTTATCTTATATACTGTAAAGATGCATGTGTGGGAAAGACCCCTCTGCATGCATGGTTAGAGAATACAATAGACATTGTCTTTGCGATAAGAATCATTAAAAGGGAATTGCCTCAAAAGGTTAAAATCAATTCCTCATACTCACTTGTTAAGCTACGTTTGTAATGTTCAAATCCATTCACATTTTCACAAGGAATAGAAGTCATCAATGATAATATAAAAATCTATTACTCCTAATGAATCAAAATAGATTAAATTAATCATTATTTGTGTCTATCTTACTGTTTGTCTCTCAAAAAAAATTCTTTGAAATACCAAAGTAAATTTATCAGTGACAGGTTTTCCTCCTCAGAAAAAAACGATTGATCTTAGCCAACTCTTATGTCAAAGATCAAAGTTTAGGTCGAAAGAATACTATATAATAGGATTTTAAGAGAGAAAGAAGGATTATCTACTCTCGATCTACTATATATATATATATAATATGTGTGTATATATACTTATATAATATATATATATCTATAAATATGTGCTATATATATAATATTATATATATTCTAACTTTTCTCTATCTCTATTCTTTATCTCTATATACCTTCTACTTACAACGCCACACACCTGCTTTTATCTCGAGCATTGTTGTTTACTTTTAATTTTTGGATTTTAGAAGCTATCAACAGAAAGTGTATAGCAAGAGGCCTACGCTAGATCCCTCTAGAATTGCACTCAGATGATGGAGGTCCAGCAAAGAAGAGACAGCACACCAGGGGTATATTCAGAGTAGTATGTATTGTAGGACTCTCTCTGCAGACCGAAACGTTGGCTGAGGTGCCTGTATGTTTCTACAATACATACTACTTTGAATATACCCCTGGTGTGCTGTCTCTTTGTTGCTGGACCTCCATCTGGTAATATCTCATACAGTATATGTATATGTATATGTTATACGTTGAGTGCAATTCTAGAGGGATCTAGTGTAGGCCTCTTGCTATACACTTTCTGTCTGATAGGTTGTTGTTATACCTATGCACCAGTATAGATGTATATGTATTATTTTATTATAATTAGGTTGAGCGGTGGGTAATCTCCTAGTTGAATCACTTATATTTTACTAGCTAAGTACAGTACTTTATTTATGTTTAGAAAGGCATGCTTTAATGTTTGACTTGGCATTTTGATATGTAAATGGGAGAAGAGCAGCTGTATTTATGTTCTCCTTCCTGCCTGCCCTGAAAAATGCATGTGAATAGGAAGGTACTTGACAAATGGCAAATGATGGAGCTTTGGAAGAAAACAGTTTAAAGTTTTGGCATCTCTGTTTTTGACACAGAGCTCTTGTTTTCACCTACAAGATGCAATGAGAATATAATTGAGCAAGTTCATACATTTCACAAGTTTTGGATTAGCACGATTTGACTTCAGCCAGTTCAATAGTACACATAATTAATTTATAGTGTGTGAATCAGATTTGAAATATGAAGGTTAAGGAAGTGGGATTCATTGTTTTCTGCTCTACTCAATGAAGAAAATACATTATCAAATAGATCAGCAATACTTGTTAAACAAAAATAATTTGCCCCTAAAAATTCCAAGGCCAAATGTACAAGATCGCATTGGTTATGTGACATAGTTTCTTTTAAACAAAATTAGCACAAATTTGACAAACATTTTCATTTTCGCTAAAGGTAAAATACGTTTTGATAGAGGAAGAAATGTTGGGCACTTTTTTCAATTTAATGTATGTATGTCTTTATTTATATAGCGCCAATAATTTATATAGCCTTGGCTGGTCTTTTTTCCCTCCTGTCACGTGTCCTAGTAACTATAGGCAGTGACAGGCTATCCTGTGGGGTTTACCCCCCTCACGCAGCCTCCTTGAGTGGTAAAAGAGGAGGTGACACTTGGTCTGTGTTGCAGCCAATCATGGTGCAGACCCTGTGCCCTCCCCTTTTGCATTAGAGAGGATGCCTTCCAAATTATAGAGTCAGTGCCTTCCTACCCGGGGAAGGGAGAGGAGCTCAACCCCTCCTGTGGCTGATTGAACCAAGATCTGTGCATAGCACAATGCCTCAACATTATCTGCTGGTCAGCACCATCCAAGGGCCTGAAACCCATTCTCCACTATATGCAAATGCTGTTATACCATCTGCAGTGGTTGCATCAAATAAATACCCCTTTTAAATATTTCTGGCTAAGTCGCAGTCTATTGGACAGAAGTATAGGAGAAAAGAACTGTCATGGTAGGGACTGCCTGCAGCTCTGCTGTAGCCTGCTATGACTGGAGGCGCTGTCACCAAATGAAAAGAACCAGAAGATCACCTAAAGCCTGTCCTGTTCCCCACAACATCGCAGAAGCTGATCTCTCCTGGACCCTCACAGGTAACCAGCACCACATGTACCTTCAGCCTAGGCAAAATCTCCCAGAGGAGGAAGCAGCGCTTCATGTACATAGTGCTTCACAGTAGTAATACACACGACAGTCATATAAATAAGAAATAATACAAATAACACATGATGGGAAGAAGTACTTCAGACATAATTAAGGTGAAGGGAATTCCAGAGGTGTGGGACAGTCAGTGAGAAAGGTTTAAGACGGTAGAGGGCTTTAGATACAAAAGGGGTATAGAGAAGACATCCTTGAGCAATTCCAACGAATTTCCAAAAATTAAAAAATGCGACTAAATTTGGGTGAAAAATGTACCAGTCTCTAATATTAATTGAATTGAGCAATGCTCCTCAGCCTATTGTTAGTATTATTGCTTTTTTAATGAGCCGTCAAGCTACAAACATTAAGAGCTCCTGCTGAAAGAAGATATTTTTTAAGGGAAAATACTTTTTGGATGGTTTAATTTATTTTTTTCCCCTGCCATAGCCCCACCTTCCTTTGAGTTAATCAGTTTACGATTAACAGTTACAGAGGTTTATAAATGGCTGTAATTCTAAGGGGCCCTGATAATTTAAAGAATGGGTTGCTTCAGTGGTTGAATTGGTGGGCTTATTTTAACCCTGCTTATGCCATTTAGAAAATGCATGCCCTTTTTTAAGTGCGTAGCAAGCCTCAATAATAGTGAAGGAATATTTATGCTAGAGTGACCAGACGTCCTGGTTTTTAGGCCACTATCCCGGTTTTCTATCGGCGCTGGTCACGCTTGCGTGATGGCCATTTGCCGACGGTGCATGTACGATCGCTACTTGCCAGCCGCAGTTGTGCGATCAGCACTTGCCAGCCGCACAACGACCCCTTATCATCCTGAAGGTGATGCCCTACCGGAACGGTTCAATAGGCCCTTGCTTCATATGTTAGGTAACCTGCTGGACCCTGAGAAGGCCGGATGGAGTAAACATGTGGAACACTTGGTGTCATGGAACAACAACTACATTTCTGACTCAACCCCCTCTCTCCTTTGCAGCTTCTGCCTGTCAGATTTTATTCCCAGCTGCATTGAGTTTGCACACACATACTGTGCTTGTGTAACTTGCAACAATGTTGCATTTCTTGCCTCCGGGCATGGAATCAGTGAGCTGCTACTGCAGTTTCTGAGATCCTCACCAGAATGGGCTAGTCTGCCCCCCCTCCTGTTTGTTCAGACATAGTCTGCCCCTAGACTATTCCTTTACCCACACTGCACCTCACTTCCTTTTCCACCCTGGAGACAGTGAGTAAAGAACCCCTTCTCTGTTCACCCCCATGGTGAGGCCATCTCTTTTTACCGGTTTCTAACTATAATCACGACTACCACCAGCCACAAGTCTCTGTATCCTGCCTGCCCTTTCCGAAAAAATCCTCCAAAAACCCCCTCCCTTTTCTTCCTTCTTACCTTTCTTTTATCTTATTTGAGCATTTCCCTTTTTAATTGCTATCGGGAGCCATTCACACCAAACGTGACACTGGCTTCAGAAAACTTGGTGCATGCATACTGTACAAATGCACTAGACATGAGTTCACTGGCTTCTCCCGATACTTTATGATGTTTGGCAGAGAAGCCAGATTACCTGTGGATATTCGTTTGTGTCCACCGATAGAGTACCCAACATGATCCATTATTAGTATGTACAACGACTGAAAGACAATCACCAAAGGGCATATCAGTTGGCAGAAGAAGCCACCACCAAGCTGAATCAGTACAGCACAAGGCAATATGATTGCAAAGTGCGCTATCGGGAACTTCAGCCTTGGGACAAGGTTCTCCTGCAAAACCTGGGAATACTTGAAAAATATAAGTTTGATGACCGATGGAGAGATGCTCCCTTCGAAGTGGAATCCCAGATGCCTGTGCTCCCCATCTACCGTATCAAGGATTTGGAAGGCAGGGTAAAAGTCTGGCACCGGAACCTCCTGCTACCAATTTTGCATGTGGATGTTAAAAATGGGGCTGATCAGTCGCCTGTGATGCCACCGATGGAACGGGAAGACCCCAGTGGGATCCAAGATCCCTTGTCTGAAAGAAATCAGGATCCAGTAGAGGAAGCTTCTTCAATAATGGATGAAGAAGAGCCGGGTAATGGTACTGCTCATCTGGAGTCAGTTCAAGTGGTTTCAACAAGTCGGCCTCTTGATCCAAGAAGTCCTGCTGTAGTTTCACCCCTAATAAAGACTATTCAGAAAGACAGTCACACTCTATGAGAGGGCCAAGGCCTCAAGCCACTGGAAGCCTCTCGAACAAAGAAAATGTCGAGGAAGTATCAGATGTGACCATTCCAGAAGTTTGTTGGGGTCAGAGATTGAGATGCCCTCCCACGAGGGTGGTTTATTATTCATTAGGGCCACCACATTATGAATCACAGCAGTCGTCTCAGAGCAAGCTTATGTCCATAATGGCGATACTCACTGAAGTATTAAATGCTATTTAAATACCTGCTGTTATTAAGTTATGTTATATGTTATGCTATTGCATTTTTCATTATATAACTGTCTGTTCATCATGCGGTCTTCACCAGGGGGAGAGTGTAGCAAGCTCGTTTCACTCACCTCTGGAGGAGAAATGAGGCAGCTTCAGGGACTCCTATGCGGAGGTGCTGTGGCCATCTTGTTACACCCAAATCAGGCTATGGGACTCCTATGCAGATGGTGTGGTGGCCATCTTGGTATACCCAAACTGGATAGAGAAACAGAGAGGATGTCCTGTGCTCAGAATTTCCTCTGCGGACTGGAGACGGCGTGTTCAGCTGATCCAGAGCCTGCAGCGAGGAAGGTAGTGTCTGTGGAGCTAGTCAAGCTCCTGTACTAGGCCAGAAACACTACCCCTAGGCCGCAGGCAGTCCCTTTAACTTTGTTGAGTGTGCAGGGCCAGCCACATAGAGGTATCTCCCAATAGGTAGCGATAGCAGCAGTGCAGGACCAGAGCCAGGAGAGGAGTTCCTCCAGTGGGCAGTGTCACTGTGCAGCAGCCGGACGTGAGGCATTGTTTTTGGAGACCCCGCAGCATTGGACCCTGTCACTGATCATCCTCAGTCTGGAAGTATTCCATGGTTAAGGACTTAAGGACTTAACCAGGAAGGTATAAGTGCACAAACGCAAAGGGGAGGGTAGCGCTGCCCTCAGACATACATTGGGCAAGGGTTGTTTGCCGGGCACCGGGTTATAGGTGCCCAAGCAACCTCAGTATTATTGGGGCTAGCTACCCCCAGATTGTTTGTACTGTTATCTCTGTATTATTGTTATTATTGGTCCATAAAATTGTGATGGGAGGGGGTAACCAAGCTATATAATAAAGGTCAAGCCTGTTTGGTTACCCTTGCTCTGAGTATAAGGGTCCAAGAGAGTTAGCTCTTGGGCCCAGTAACATTGTACTATTTCATTGTACCGTATGTAATTAAACCATTGTTTGTGTTTTTCCCTTTCCGGACATGCAATAAAGCTGGGATTGCTAGCGTATGGGTTACGGGGGGGGGGAGGGGGGGGTTGGCGGATTAACAGTTGTCCGAATGTACCTAGGAGGTTGGGGTCAGGAGTTACCGGTTCCCCAACAAATGTACCCGAGAATCATGCCTGATTCTTGGATACATGTAGGCACATTGTCCCGGCAATACTTCCCCTTGAAAACGTAAGCGCAATACCACTAGGGCGCCTTGCTTCAGCACAACTCTGAAAGGAGAATGAGGCAGAGGGATAACAATGTATTCCTGTAGCTGAGGGCATCCCTAGGTTAAGGGGGGTACCCCAGCTAGTGTCAAGATGAGCCAAAAACAGTATATGGCTTGTGGGTACCCAACCGTACATAAGGTTGGGGGACTCTGAGAGTCCAAGCTGAGTCAAAGGGAAAGCATGGGGGGACATCATGTAGACAGACGTAAACATTTTTTCCCTTTTCTGTTCCCTGTACCCAGACACTCAGGGTATATTAAAGAGTATTTTTATGTTTTAACATTCAGAACCCATGTCCAAACAGCCAGGCCGTGCAAACACATAGGCGCCAGTATGTCTGCTGGACATTGGAGTTCAAAGTAGCCAGAGGATGCTCAGAGGTGTGGACAGCATTTGGTTTGTCGGGAAAGGCAGAGTACTGGGTCTGGAAATCAATGGCAGTCCTCCGGGATGCCACTTGTTCTGCCAGACCTAGGGGCGCCTGCCCAGAGGGTGGCATTGGGATAGCTGGGGGGAGATGCGAATTTATGCCGAATAAATTACAATTTATTTCTCTTTCTCTCTCTCTCTCTCTCTCTCTATATATATTATATTATTATTATATTATAATATATATAGAGAGAAATAAATTGTAATTTATTCAACATAAATTTGCATACACACAGCAAAACACAAAATACAGACGAAAAGACACACTTACTTGGGGTCTGGGGTCGAAAACAAGACTTTCCTAGGTGCAGGGAACTACAAGGGAGAGTTTTACCCTGACCGGGACTTAGCTCGAAATCTCCTGGAACTCATATCGGCATGACATCCCAGCCGCGAATGCTACATTCATTTCTGAGAACTTGGTTCCTCCTGACTGCGAGTCAGCCTGAATCTCCTGGAAATCAAATCGGCATGAAATCCCAGCCACGACCGCTACGTTAGTTTCTGAGAACTTGGGCACAAAAGTCAGGAATTAGTCTCCAGTGGGCAGGCTTTTCAGGCTTGAAATCGAAGCCGGTTGCCATGCTATTTCGAACAAAGCAACTTTGAAAAGTCCACCCATGCTCTTTCGGCATATATATATATAAGGACACAGTGACTCTTTTAAGCGCCAGGTATCCTCCGTATATTTTCTTGGTCATGTATGCAAATTGAGATATTTGCTTTGTGGGAAACCTTTGGCAGCTTTAACCTCTTGTTAATCACAGTTGGTATTTGTTTTGTTCACGTGTAATTCACACAATAATAGGTTTAGCGCTTGAGTTTCACATTCCTTTATTAATTGATCACATCTCACACCCAACAGCAGCTTACCACAGCCATTATGGCTTTATTCACTAATAGAGCACTATTTGATATGGATTTCCAGGGATTCATTGAAGATTCCAATGAAATCATGGATCCAGACACTGAAAGTTTAGACACACAATTCACCAAATTAGAAAAATTACTTAATCAAGAAGTAAGACAAAAATGGGAAGTTTTCACTCTTAAAAAATATTTAGAACACAAGAGAATTCCAAGGGGTCTCAGGGTTCAAAAACCACCCACTAGCGACCAAGATAATAAAATCTTTCTAGATGAATGGAATAACATCTTAGATACCTGTTCAGTAGGGCTTATTGCACTACTACTTAAACGTAGAAGTGTTACCCTGGAGATCTTAGATGAAGAAATAAACAAAATTAAAGATCAATTAGAACCCTTTATGGAACTTAGTGAATATAAAACCTTAGAGGAAAGAACTATCTCAAGAATGGAGAAACTAAGTAAAGAAGTTAAACTAAATAAGCAGAAAAAGTTTATAAGGGACAAGAAAGATTATGATGAAGGAAAACAAAGAAATTGGAAAAGAGATAAAAGTGTATCTAATATGGAGATAATTGAGGTCATTCCAGATGAAGATATAACAATCACTAAAGAGGATAAAAAAGAATTACATCGTATTTCTAACCATAGTGATAATACCAAAGAAAAACCCAAACAGCGATCCCAACCTGAAAAACAACAGGGTAGCTTTAAAAATAAAGCACAGACAAATGATAGGTTGAGGACAGATTTTCAAAGGTACAAAGAAGACGATGATAATCAAGTCTTCAGGAATTACAGAGATAGATCTCCATTATATAGTTCCAATGATAGATCGCAGGGTAGAACTAACCAGGGACACCCTCATTTTTTAGAGAGACGCAGAGACAACGAACCATTTCGAGAACCATGGAGGGAAGTAAAACATACACAAACAAGGGGGGACAACAGGAAAATAGAAAGAAAAAGGTCAAGGGCAGACAATTCAGAGGGAAAAGAGGAGGATCACACAAGAGAAAGAAAAAGATCAAATCCAGGGCGCAATTGGTAGAAGCTAAGACAAGTGTCTTCAATCTGAGTAAACATAATCTTACAAAGATTGAAACGAGTGTCCTGGAAAAAGGGTTAAAGTTCGCTCCTGTGCGGGGGCCAAACATGTTTGAACTTTATGTGGACGTACATAAGTTCGTTCGGAGACTCACTTTAAAGAAATACTATTTGAGAGATCCGGTCAGTAGGGAATCAATCATGTCAGGTCCAGGTACTACAACTAAACCTCCCCTTACCCCATTTAAAAACAAATCAACCTTTTACCCAAGGGCAATGAAAGGTAATTTTATAAACACCTTTACAGATATGGTCGTTGGAGATTTGGAAACATTGGGGGATTCCTTTAAAATTAAAAAACATAATCTGACCAAAGAAGAGAAAGAGACAGTTAGAATTTTAGCTGAGAACAATGATATTGTAATTAAAGCAGCTGATAAGGGGGGGGGTCTGGTAGTTATGGATTCAAGTTATTATCAGGAAGAATCCAATAGGATCCTTAGTGATCAAATCACATATAGAAAATTGGAGAGAAATCCCACAGATCAATTTAAGAAAGAACTCTCTCTCTTTATCAATAAAGGATTGGAGGATGAAGTAATAACTAAAAAAGAACACGATTTTCTTATGGTGGAAGAGCCAAGGATACCAGTGTTTTACTTCATCCCCAAACTTCACAAGGACCCTATCAGACCCCCGGGGAGACCGATCATTTCGGGGATCGGTTCCCTAACCTCAAACCTGTCTCAATTCTTAGATCATATATTGCAGAAATATGTCATACAAGTTCCGTCGTATTTAAGGGACACCACACACGTGTTAAATATAGTTGAAAAACTCACCTGGGAAGATGAATACATTTGGGTGACATGTGATGTGGTGTCTCTATACACTATCATCGAGCACGAAACAGGTTTAAAAGCAATTAGGATGGCATTGGAACAGGACAATGAAGTAAGTTCTGCACTAATGGAGTTTGTTCTTAGTGGCATTAGATACATTCTCCAACACAATTACTTCAGTCATGATGGGCAGTTCTTCCTCCAGACGTGCGGCACCGCAATGGGTACCAGGTTTGCACCGAGCTATGCCAATCTGTTCATGGCCATGTGGGAACATGGGCAGATTTGGGGGAATAATCCGTTCGGTGCGAACCTGGTGCTCTGGAAAAGATATATTGACGATGTGCTGTGCGTCTGGCGGGGCACTCAAAATGAACTAGCTGAGTTCCAAGATTATCTAAATGCCAACTCCTGCAATATCAGATTCACTTTTAACAGTCATCCTGTGTCCATAAATTTTCTAGACCTTACCTTATATGTAGAGAACCATGTTGTGCACACAAAAACATACTTCAAAGAAGTGGATGCCAACACTTATCTCTTAGCGTCCAGTCATCATCACCCAAGATGGGTAGATAATATTCCACAAGGACAAGCCTTGAGAATAAAAAGAAACTGTTCTCAAAAACATATATATGAGGAACAGGTCAAAGATTTAAAACATAAATTTATGGCACGGAATTATAATAAATTTAAAGTAGAAACAGCTATTGAGAAAGTCAATCAGATAGATAGATCATTATTAATTGACATAAATCGTAAGAAAATAAAAAAAGTCAAAGAAGGAGAATTCATACCATTTATTACAAAATATAATAGTATGGCCCCAGAAATAGCAAAAACAATAAAAAAACATTGGGGAATCCTTCTGCGAGACCCCATATTACAATCCGTTTTACCTCCACAACCACAGATCATATACAAAAAAGCTAATGATTTAAAAGCATCGCTAGCACCAAGCTGTCCAAATGATAGATTGAAGCATAAACCTTCCAATTGGCTGTCTGATTTTAAAGGTTACTTTGTATGTGGAAAGTGCACGGCTTGCAGTTTTAGTGAGAAGTGTACCAGCTTCCGTTCTGTTGTAACAAATAGGACGTATGAGATTGGTACATTTATTAACTGTAAAAGCAAGTTCTGTGTATATCTCCTACAGTGTCCATGTGGACTCCAATATGTGGGAAGAACAGGAAGACCACTGACACGTAGATTAGCAGAACACATATATAACATTAAAAGAGGTCTGGAGACACACAGTGTCTCCAATCATTTCAGATTAGCCCACAATCAGAACCCTAAAGGTTTAATATGTAAAGGAATAGATTGTCCTAAACCTAATTGGAGGGGGGGTGATAGGCTAAACAATCTGTCCAAAAAAGAAAGTTTTTGGATATATACTTTAAAAACCTTAGCCCCCAAAGGTTTAAACATAGAATTCGATCTGGCTTCATTTCTAAAAGAATAAACAGATTCTATGCCCTTTTTTATTTTATTTTGCAGTAATGCCCTTGGCCCCATTTATACAGGGTTGGTCCGTTTTAGTAAGTATAGATTTTATTAAAAGGATTATATGGACAATTATGCTTTACAATGTTTAGTTATAAGTCTGCCCATTATGATGTATTTGAATCCCAATGTGTTAATTCCCTTAGATACACATTGGTTAATAGCGGACTAGTATATACTAGCATGTGTTGCGTATTAGCTCATCACTTGTATAGCCAATCAGCTCTAGAGGGTATTTAAAGACAGATCAGCTGTAACTCCTCATTCCTTTGAGAAAGTGGCGTGCCTACGTCACGAAACGCGTTAGGGTGGGAGGAGTTAGGATCCCGTGAGAGCGGTGCAGTGCAGCATCTGTGTTTGAGAGGTGAGGAGTCTGCCAGAACCCTTGGTTGCAAACCGGAACGCAGCCAGGTGGGGGGAGAGACTCTATTATAACCAACCGGAGGAGTTTGTGCAGTGAGAGAGCCCTTCTCATCCGGAGCAAACACAGGAGGCACAAGCTGCGGACGGCATCCTTATGAAGTGTTGTTATACATGTATTCATGTGAGTACATGTAAGTAAGTCATTCATTGTTTTTAGTGCAGGCTTACCAGCCAATTTTAGGCTTGTTGAAGCCGTTTTTTTAAATAAATTTGTGACCCCCTCTGTTTGCAATTGTTCATTCCTTGTCTGGGGGCTCGTGGAGTTCGGGTGATCCTGAGAACCACGAAATCCCAAGAGACAGAGGAAGCACCCAGGGGATTCGTGGTGCAAAAGAACGGAAAGGGAATAAAGCACAGATTGTCTCCACTGTATCCTGAAAGAAACACTCCTGTAAGTGTATTCAGTCCACACTGGGGAAGTTGTCAGTAAGGGGTTAACATCTAATATCAGTAGTACTGCGCAATGGTGTACCCTTCTATCAGTTTCAGATGTGTTGAAGAGCTGCAGCAGTGAAGAAAAACTACAGCAATCCACTTCAAGTTTTGGACTTTGAGACACTATTTAAAGAACGGACTGTTTTCAAAAGGACACAGTGACTCTTTTAAGCGCCAGGTATCCTCCGTATATTTTATTGTAAGGACAGTTGACATTCAGCACCACTTTGCTAGTCTCTGGAAATCTTCCAGACACAGCAAGTGAAGGGGCTTATCTAACCCCCTCACCCTTCTATGTATCCTGGAAACGTATGTAGAGTTTGCACTACAGGATACACACGTTTGTTTAATAATAATTTTAACCACCTTTATTTTAATTGGTTATTAATAAATACGTTCATTTTAACTTACGCAGAATACATCCAGAGTGTGATTGAGTGCCCTTACTAGTTTCGTTTTCTTTGTGTGTATGTTCCCCATCCTGGTCATTTCCTGCCATGACTTGCAGTCTGTTGATCTGACTAAGGTTACCTAGAGTCCCAGCCTTTCTTAACCAGTCCTCTTTTTCCGCACATCTCTGTTTACGTGTCTTTAGGACACGGTGTCTATGGGGAAAAATCTCTGGGGAAAAAGGGAACAAGTTCCCGGGCTTCTCCGGTACCAGAGAAGTGGTTTCGTATGAGTAGAGGCCAACAATGTTCTGAAGTAGGGCCAGTCTCGGCCAAGTAGAACAGGGGCAGGTAGCCAGGGAGCAACTCCTACTAGCAGTCTAGCCTCTCGATCATTGATGCGGAGGAGGATGTTCGCCGTCGGGTATTTCTTTATATCCCCATGGATACATTCGATATTCCATGGAGCGTCATAGGATAGTCGGTTGTTTGCAATTAGGCCCTCTAGGATCAGGGTTTTTCCAGATTCAGAGTCCACCAGGGCTTTTACTGTTTTTCCCTCCACCGATACTGGGACCAACCACGGATCGTGGTCCCCTCGGAGAGACGCCGTGGCAGTGATTCTGCCATAGGAACAGTCCATCTCATCCTCTCCTGTCAGCAAACTCGGTCATCAGATGGGCCTCTCGACGGGGATCGGCATTCTGCCCTCTCCACTGTGGGAAGGGATCCTTCCTTCTGTTTGGTGGTGGAATCCTTTCCACCAGATGGGTGACAGGAGTCTAGTGTCTCGGAGAATACTGTGGGTGGCGTCCTCCCTTTGGCGATCCTATGGCCTCAGATCCGGGATGGGCGTCTCTGCGAGAGTTTGTAACAGGATCCCTCCGAGATGGGAAAGGGTCTTCCTATTGGGTTGACTGGACATCCCAAGCAGGGGTGATAGACCCCTTGATCATTTGCTCTCCTGCCTCTGGCATCACCGGAAGCAGCTGGTCTTTGTGCGGGCCAATCCCAGCTACCCTCTTGGTTGTCGTCCCCAAGAAAGTTTTCCACCAAGCGGACCTCTGAACCTAGGGAAGTTGCAGCATGCCTTTTTACCCAGGAGCAGGAGGAGAGGTCCAGTATCTGTATGAACTGCTCGAGCACAAACCTTTCAAGGATCTCTGCCTTGGTATGCTTCTCTGTTTGTATCCACCTGGTACATAAGTCTACTAAGCGTTGGGCTATGACCTGGGGTCTGTCTCTGTTTGTGTATTTGACCATCCGGAACTGCTGTTTGTAGGTATCTGGAGTGAGGCCTAGGCAATCCAGAATAGCAGCCTTTGGTTGCTGATAGTCCATGGCTTTGTCTGCTGGAATAGCCTGGTAGGCTGCCTGAGCTTCTCTTATGAGGAGTGGAGCCAAAGTTGTTACCCAGCAATCAACTGTCCAGCCGTGGGCTGTGGCTACCCATTCAAAAGTGATGAGGAATGCCTCTGGGTCTTCTGTTGGTGTCATTTTAGGCAGCATCACCGTGGGCTATTTGGAATCTCTGGTCTGCCTGAGTCTGGAACTGGAGCCAGCATTTGGAGGAACTTTACTGTTTGCTGAGCCTGCCTCTCATCTCGCTGGACCAGCATCTCATCTCGCTGGACTTGCCGCTCAGCTTGCCGGACCTGCATCTCATCTCGCTGGGTTTGCAGGTGCAGGAACTGAGAAAAATTTTCCTCTATTTTTTTTTTACATTTGTGTGGCACTTTGGATACAGGGGCCGTTCGATCCCACTTCCGACACCACCTGTGGCCGGACGGCCTGTAGGCAAGGTTAGACAATAGTCCACACAGGCAGTTTCAGGGTAAACCAAATGTTGAGTGGTTTTATTTCTCAACAACACAAATAAACATTTGGGCACACTGTCCCTTTAAGGCAAAACAAAACTCATAAAAAGAACACCTACTCCCCATAAGGAGAACTTGCTAAACACTTCAAGCCCTATCTATCGGGCTGTCTGGCTTTGTCCAGTTCCCAACCCCTAAACATCCACCACAATAGTCATAGAACAATATCAAAGTTCTTACTGTGTCTTTGTGTGGGATTCTCTGTCACTTAGAGAGAGGGTAGGACATCCACCTGGATAGCAGCTTGCACAGGACAGCTCTGTAGTCTGAGTAGGCCACGTGCTACAAGCATTAGCCTTCTTATCAAGCTGGTTGTCAGCTGTGTCAGCTTACTTCCTGATTGCCCAACTTGTCTTACTGGATTAACCTTCTGTGCTGGATGAACGACTCAGATGTAGGTTTCCCAGGCATAATTATCAGTACCTGACTTCACCATGTCATAGTAATGAAGAGCTAACCACCCCCACCCCGCCCACCCCGGGCCTAACCATCCACCCCGGGCCTAACCATCCACCCCAGGCAAACTACCGCCTACCCCAATACACTATGCCCAAGATTCCTATTATCCAAATGTGGCTAATAGTTATACTGTACCTGTTAAAAAAAACAAAAATAAATTCAAGAACATTAAATATACATTAAAAAAACCATAAAATCATTGCTTGTAATTGTGGATAAATAGGTACTCTCAATGGGGGTTCTAGATAGCCACATTTGCAAGTAAGCTATAATAAAAAAATTAAATCATTAACAATATATATTTTTTTTAATTACCCCCTTTATTATCTTAGTGGCTAACACTGATAATGAACGGGGTAACTCCTCTCACCATCACCGCACGTGGGGCTTAACCGACCCCCCCCCCCACTATCCTTGGTCAACTACGCCCATCACCAACCACCCCACCCCCTTTACAGGAGTACGCCCCACAGTAATGGGAAAAATTCCTATTACAGTAGCTCATGATAGAAATACTATCGCGATGTGGGGCAGCTAAGGCATTATTAACAGTCGTGTTAATTCCAGCATCATGATTTTGCCCGAATATCGCATCAGGTAAATTAGTATCATAATTATCAAATTATTATCATAATCTTGATGAATTCCAACTTAAAATTGTGGGTTTATAACGGCCATCATTTTTTTTACTGGGTGCGATATTTACTCCACTTGATGTATTCGGGCATCTTTAAAGCTCAATTTTACTTTAATTCCAAAAGATCTTTTTACTAACTGGAAAAGCCCTTAGCAAGGATGGCATATGTTGGCTTTTTGCATGAAGTAGACTATTCGTGTCTATTTGTTTCCTCAAAATATCAGTGCATAATTGAACACGTTTACTAATCAGAAGATCCAAAAATGCCACTTGATTTAAATCAGATTTTTAAATTTAAATCTTACATTTCAATTTTAGATTACATTAATTAGTGTTCAGAGCATCAACAAAATCATTAAGTGAATCACCACTACCTTCCTAGATAAATAGAATATTGTCAATGAAGCACAGCCATAGGGGCCAATTCACAAAGCTGTTGTAAGTGGTTTAACGGTCGATAAATGCCCTTATTTGCCTGCTTTGCTATTCACTAAACAGTTATGACAGCACAGTATCGCACAATAATGGCTTTTTAAAGACCATTACCAGCCTAAGGCAAAAAAGTCGTCCGACAAGCCAAAAAGTGGAAAAATCACTCTTTTTTTGGCAGTATTAGCTACTCACAAAGCAGCTAAAGGCTGGTGCTTAAAATATTGAAAAATAAATAAAAGAATTTTTTTTTTATACACAGGATTGATACCAGGGTGTCTCCAGGAGTCCGGGGGCCTGTGTGTGTCCAGAGGCCCTACAGGTCTCGGTAGCCTCTTGGTGGTCCCTGCGGGTGTCCAGGAGACTTTGGATAGTCCCAGCGAGTATCTGGGGGCCCGTGGGTGTCTGGGGGCCTCCAGGTGATCCCAGCAAGTATTGTGGGTGTCTGGGGGTCTTCGTGTGGTCCCCGCATATCCCCAACCAGCCTGCGGTATCAATCCTGTGCAGAAAAAAAAATTGCAATGAAATAAATTCAATTAAATGCAACCCTCACCCCAATACATAAAATTAATATTATCCAGATTTGGATAATATTGTAGTGCATTTGCCCATTAAAAATAAAACCAGCATAAAGTAAATAAAACTTGCACTTACCTCTTCCATGATGAAAGCTGTCCTTGTCCTCATCACGGTCCTTGCCCTTCATTGGCAGCAACATAACAATCAAAAATACAATCTAATGGCCCCATAACCGTTTATCAGCTTAGCAGTTAGTAACCGCTATAGTAATTTAGAGGGTACCCCAAACTGTGCTGCTACCCACCGAAGAGGCCTAACCACCCTACCTGGGGACACTACCCCCACCCTCCACCCTTGCTACCCATTGATTGGCACTGTGTTAAAGTATGCCCATATAATATGGGCAAACTTTGCCAAATTGGCAATAAATGGGAAAACTATTTTATAAATTGCCCCAAATAAAACACATTACATAGAAAAAAACACATTACAAGTACCAAGGAACCAATTTATTGGCACTGTGGTATAACATGCCCATATAATATGGGCATGATGTACCACTATGAGAGTCAATGGTCAACCTAAAAAATAAACAACCAAAAATATAAAATACAATAAAAAAAATCAACAAAAAAACAAGAATTATACAAAGCAATGAACAAAAATACTTTAAAAAGAAATAAAAGCATGACATTGCCAAAAATGCATTACTTGTCACTGTATTTATCTACAGCCCTAAAGGGGCATAGATAAATACATTGGCAATCAATTGGCAATGAAAAAATAAATAAAATTAAAAAATACAATGAAAAAACTTAAAAATTCAAATAACATACATTTAATGGTTTTTATTAACTTTAGATGTCTTCACCCTCCGATTCTAGGGGTCTCAGGAATCTCTCCATCAAAGACGCAATGATCCTCAGCTAAGGGTAAATTGCTTCTTCTTTTCTTCTTTTTTCTTCTTTCTTCATACAATCAATTCCAGGGACGGGCAGAAGTGGTGTCGTCGGCTTCTTGAGGTCAAATGATACAGAACAGGCCTTATACTGTATAAGGCCTGTGATGTCACATTTTACTGTCAAATGACACTTCTCCAATCATATTGGATGATGTACCTTGTGACAGAACATCTTTTTTTCAGGATGTGACTTCATGTAAAGGCATGGAAGCCAGCCAATCAGGAAGGCTGTGCTTCCCCCCTTTTAAGATGACATCACCAAAAACAAGATGTATGCTGTCATATGGTTTACTCCAACCAATCAGATTGTGAGATATAACATGTGAGAGAACCTATTTCACAAGAAGAAGAAAGTAGTGGAACTCTAGTGGTCTTTAAAATGCAAAAAGGTTTTTATAAGCAAGGGTCTATTTTACAAGAGCCCTATTTAACTAGAGTCCCAAGTGCTATATATATATATCCACTCAATCCAAACTTCAAACAACACCTGTGCGGAAAAAAAACTGAGATACCTTGGATATATGCTAATATGAGTCATTACAATATACTTTGCATATGCGGGGGCCACAGGTGAAGCAGACAAGTGTTGCCTGCTGGCCACCAATGGCTTACAGAGTTGGAGACCTGAAACTAGTCTGACCGTATGCAGTGGAGGAACAGTAAAATAACTTTATCTATTAATTATATTATGGCCAACATATACTGTACTAAACAAGGAACCAGACTTTAGGATCTAGAACCATTTGAGCCTTTGATGAGTCTTCTGAATGCGATGAGAGCATTCTCCTTCTTAAGACAGAACAACAAAACAAGTTTTTTGTAGATAACAAATTCTATAGCCAAAATTATACCTATTTCTCTACTGCTCATGAACGTTATTTAATGTACCTTCGGACGTTATGAGACCATTACAGCAGGACGATTTGGGATGTCTCCATTACAGATTTGACATGATTTTTTTATGAATAGATTGATATAGTATTGTGACGGTAGGGGTAGCTGGTTGACCTAATAAAGAGAAATCCCAGCTAGTTACCCCTAAAAAAATGTACTGTTTAACTTGGCTGGCTAAGTAATGTATATTTCAGCCCAATGTATGTAATAAGTGAGAAACAAAAATTGTGAGGCGCTACTTATGAAGGTGAAATATATATATAAATAAAGATAATGTGTTAAATTACAAGGGTGCTCAAATATAATAAAAAATGGCAAACTTTGCTGCTCAACCCTCTTGGGAGAAGATCCAGTTTCTCCTATCTTGAATGGTAAAGAGAAGCTTGTGGGGAGCGCAGGTATCACCATATATATGTAAGGAAGAAATTAAAATAGTGTGGTATGTCTAAACAAACACAGCAACCTAAACAGGAATCATGAATGGGGACTCACATTCTCCCAGTTGTAATACAGCATTTGAATAGCAATAGATGCAGTGGGTAGATTCAGCAATGTGCAGGGGGGTCTTGCTTGTAAACACTCCCTGATGTCAGCAGGACAAACCCTCAATGGAATGAAAGAAAGACAACTCTAGTGCAACACTGCATGTTCACTATGGATATATTGAAAAAGGCAATTGATATTGCACTTACATGATCAACATGTGCTTAGACACATAAAAATCGATGCGCAGCATAGGTGTACTCCATCCACCCCACTCCCGAGGTCGCGTCGCGTCACTTCAGGTCCGGCCCGTCTTGTCACTTCCGGTTTCGTCGGCGATCACAGAATGGATCCACACGGGTTCTGGGGCATGTATGGCACACTTCTGAACAGCTGCAGGTTCACTCAACGCGTTTCGCTGGCGTGGCAGCTTTGTCAGGAGTCCGATCTTAGTTTAAGCTTCATTGTCCATATATATATATACCCCTACTTGGTTCTGATTGGATGGGTGAGTGGTATATATGACACCAATGCATATACAATTGCATAATATAAGAAATATATCCATTGGTGCAGCAGTTAGCTATTTACCCTTTTTCTGTGAACCAGTTAGTTCTTCTATGTATTAGTTAGTTTTAAGTTAGAGTAGTAGTCATATATTTTTATTTATTTATTTTGTGTATAAAGATTTTAAGATGTTTGTATTAAATAAAACGATGTTATTTTAATGTATTACACATTGATATTAGTATGCACGGATAGTCCCGCCCATCGGCCAATCACCAAGCACCATTTTAGCCAATGGGAAGCGGAGAATTAATCACCCATCCAATCAGAACCAAGTAAGGGTATATATATATGGACAATGAAGCTTAAACTACAGATCGGACTCCTGACGAAGCTGCCACGCCAGCGAAACGCGTTGAGTGAACCTGCAGCAGTTCAGAAGTGTGCCATACATGCCCCAGAACCCGTTAGGATCCATTCTGTGATCGCCGATGAAACCGGAAGTGACGCGACGGGCTGGACCGGAAGTGACGCGACGCGAACTCGGGAGTGGGGTGGATGGAGTACACCTATGCTGCGCATCGATTTTTATGTGTCTAAGCACATGTTATCATGTAAGTGCAATATCAATTGCCTTTTTCAATATATCCATAGTGAACATACAGTGTTGCACTAGAGTTGTCTTTCTTTCATTCCATTGAGGGTTTGTCCTGCTGACATCAGGGAGTGTTCACAAGCAAGACCCCCCTGCACATTGCTGAATCTACCCACTGCATCTATTGCTATTCAAATGCTGTATTACAACTGGGAGAATGTGAGTCCCCATTCATGATTCCTGTTTAGGTTGCTGTGTTTGTTTAGACATACCACACTATTTTATTTTCTTCCTTACATATATATGGTGATACCTGCGCTCCCCACAAGCTTCTCTTTACCAATGTATGTAATGTCTGGGGAAGTACAGGGAATGTGGACTAGCTGTGTGTAATTATAAGTCATGTCTTTTACATAAATACCTTATGTCTGTATTTATTCCTGTGTTAGCAATTCCCCCCAGCTTAGATACTTGGTATTGTGTGATGATGAAATGAACATGTCAGTCCTGCAAATGCAAATGATGTTATGTACCTGTTTCTATTATTTCTATGGAGGGAGTTTCTGTTTCCATTTAGCTGAGCTGGTCCATAGAAAAGATATGATCAGGACAAAGGTAGGGGACTAATTAATAGAATAAGTTACCAGGTCTGAACCCCAGGCACTTTTTCTCTTGGCTGGCTGTCCTTGCTCATTGTTAAAGGATAGCCACCAAGGTATATATAAGGGACACTGCTGATCAGAGCACTAGTCCATCTGAGAGACACTCTGGGAAGGAGTGTGGAGTTTGACCAGCTGGAGATACATGTCAGAGTGGTTGTTGTGTGTTCAGCACTCTGATATCCTGAAGCAGAGAAGCAGACAGGGTAAACCCATGTGAAGCGGGTCCCTGCACTTAGTGAGACTAAGGAACAGTCTGGGAACAGACTCCTCATTGATCAGCGGTGTTGATATAGTATTGAACCACAAACTTCAGGAAACTGGCTTCACCAAGGAGTCTTACAAACAGTCTGTTCACAAGTCCCCAGTGTGGTAAGTGTATGTTATGTTGTGTATTTGGATATTTGATGGTTTATGAAGAATAAACTAGTTTGTTAAATTACTTTATCCTGTACTTAGTGATAGTGGACCCAGAAGGTTTCGGTGTTAAAAGTACTGGTCTCCCGTGACAAATATGATTTATTTATTTATGTGATGTCTCATTATAAGTTTTTCATTCATATTTTTTGGATGATTTATTTATTTTTTAGGTTAATACCAGTATGTATTATTAATAGCATCCATGGTATAGCTTGAGCAGACCAACATTTCGGGCGTTAACAGATGGCAATGGAATTTCAGTATATTGTTTACAAAATCAACTTACAAAAAGTATTTTCCCCACAAATCTTTTTTTTGGAAAGTCACTCATAAAAAAACATGGTACAGTATGGAACAATAATTGCACAAATGACTTGGGTTTCTTTTACAGGATAATTTTTTAGTGTTAGGTTTTATTATTGTAGTTAGTAGCTGTAATCACCATCAGCAGCACAATTCTAAAGAGCTTCTAATACAACAAAACATGGGAGCACTTCACCATTCTTGCTGACCCTACTAGACAATATGGTTTGTCAACTGATCAGAAATGCTGAATACACATTGATTGTGTTAAGGGCTAGCTAGGAGCTCAAACCTAACTTATACATTTTACAATTGCACACAAACAAGGCAGCACAGTATAACAGCCATGAACATTTAACAATGTCATGTACAATCTGTGTATCTATTTTACAAAAGCTATTTGTATTTAATGTACTAACAGCACATTAACACTAATTGTGTATGTTCAAAGGACAATAACATAATGTTATTAAAAACTTAAATATCAAGAAGCATTACTTACTGGACTTTTTTCCCCCCCACCTTCTCTTTCTCATTCTTCCCCACCTTCTCTCTATCAACCTAATTCTTCCTCCTCCCTCCTTCTCTCACCCACTCTCCCTTACTCACATTCATCTCTCTCCCTCCGTCACCTTCTCCATCTCCCCCTTCCTATCACCCCCTCCCCCACTCCAATTCTCTCTTTCCCCCTCATCCCTCTTCCTCATCTCTCCCAATCTCCCTCCTTTCTCTCCCCCTTTATCTCTCCTCCCTATCTCTCTCTCCCCCTTATCTCTCTTCCCTCCTTATCTTTCCCTTCTCTCACTCACCCCATGTTCCTTTAATACCTTATGATGTCCCCAATTCTTTCTGCCTTTTTCTCCTCCAGCATTCTTGTTTTCTCCTCACATGTCAACTGACTTCTCTCCTTCTTCATCTTGCTTTTTGTGTAAACTATATAGCTAACTGACTCTTCTTATCTGCAACCAAGGCATTATGATGATATCTATTACAGACTTGAAACTGAATCAATCGATAATGGTACACCTTATCTTGTTCAATTATTCAACCTTCCAGTGAGTGAGGATGCAACCCCAACCATAAAAACCGGTCAAAATGACAGGTTTAAGACTGTTTTTAGAAAAAATGTCCATATCAACAAGAATTACCTTTGAGACCTTTTTCTTTCCCCACAATCTCTCTCTCTCCTTCTCCCCCTCCTTCTCCCTCCTCATTTCACCCCCTCATTCTCCTTCTCCTCCTTCTACTCTCACTGCATCTTCCACTCCCTTCTCTCTCTCCACCCCTTATCCCTCTCCCTTCACCTTCTCTCTTTACCCTTCTCTCTCCCTTTCCCATCTTCTCTCTCTCCCCTCATTCTCCATTTCCCCCTCCTCCTCTCAACCTCTCCCTCCTTCCCTTCTCTCTCCATCTTCTTCCTCCACCTCCCCCTCTGTCCCATTCCTTCTCACTTTCACCTCCTCCCCCACTTTCACTTTCACCTCCTTCCCCACTTTCACACCCCCTCCTCCCACCCTCACCTATCTACTCCCTCACCTCTATACCCCCTCACCTCTCTACACCCCACTTACCTTTCTATCCCCTCACTTCTCTCTCCCCCTCACTTCTCCCCCACTTACTCACTTCCTGTAAGGAATCCGTTCCTGGTTTTGGCTGGAGCTCACTCTTGCAGAGTGGGTGAGCTCTTTCACAGACCTTCCCTTGGTTTTGCAAGCACTATCACCTCTGCTGGCAATCACTGCAACTCTGTCTCTCTGCTCTGGCATTGGAGGAATTCCCACAAACCCCTGTCCTGGGATTAGCTATCTGCCCTTCTTATGCTGGCCTTTCTCTGTGACTCATTGCTGAGCATAACCCAAGTTTCACTTGGATGTAACTGTGTTTGCCACAAGCTACTTTGCCTTAGCCTTGCCTTTTTCATGAGACCTACTGCATTCACCCCAGGCAGAGGGTCTGCTATTTGGTTCCTGTACTGAAGCACTGGATCCCCAGTGCTAGTCTTATCCTGTTCTTGGGACCTCCTGCATTCACCCCAGGCAGAGGTCTGCTTCCTGGTATCTGTGCTGAAGCGCTGGATTCCCAGTGCCTGCCTTATCCTGTACATGAGACTTTCTGGATTCACCCCAAGCAGAGGTCTGCTTCCTATTACCTGTGCTGAAGCGCTGGATTCCCAGTGCCAGCCTTGCCTTGTTCCTGTGACCTGCATTCTCCTTTCGCAGAGACCTTATCATGGGCCACTCCCACACCTCGCGCAAAGGTCATTCCCACGCTTCAGCTCCTACGCGGAAGCGCTGTGCACTTGACCTCCTGTTGCCGAACTCCAGTCTTTCATCTCAAACCCTGACACTGGCGTGTCAATGGATTACCTCGGCCTCTTAACCCTGACCTTGCTACGAATGACTACGAACTGCGCAATCCAGAACTGTCTTCGTGGTCTAAGGTTCGTGTATTCACATCCCCACCTCAGCCCCGCGGTCCAGGCCTGGTTTGTGGCAAGCATGTCCGTTACACTTCCCTCTCCACCTCACTTCCCTCTCCCCCTCAGTTATCTCTCTCCCCCTCACTCCCCTCTCCCCCCTCACGTCACTCTCCCCCTTGTCTCTCTCCCTCCCATCACTTTCCTTTAATACCTTATGTCCCCAATTATTTCTGCCTCTCACTTCTCCAGTATTCTTGGTTTCTCTTCAAGTGTTAACTGACTTCTCTTTCTTTTTTCATCTGCTTTCTGTGTAAATTTTATAGCCATCTGTAAGAGATGTGTGCAGAGGTATTTAATGGAGACCGATTGGGTGAAATGAAATCCTCTCGTTATTGCGCCTGTTCCTTTAACAAGGCAAAACATTCAAAAAGAACCAAAATAAAGGCCTACTCCAGTTTGGAGAATAACTAAACCTTTACACTAGCCCTTTCTAACTGGGTGGCTAGCTAAGCTGGTTAACACCCCAAACACACACAAACACACACACACACACACACAACACACCACAACCACACACACCACACACACACGTGTGTGAGTATATATTTTATATTTATATATATATGTGTGTAATATGTTATATATATATATTAAATATTATATAATAATATATATATTAAAAATCTTGGTTGTGAGTCTCTGGGACCCATTTGATTGGTCCGTCGGTCCGCCTGTCCTCCCACGCCTCTCCTTGTCCGGTGTCTCGCCCCCCCCTATGGCCCGCCCCATGGCTCTCAGTGGCCGGTATCTACTAAGCCACTGTTCCACTCACCCCGCTTCAGACTCTCACCGTTGGACTGCTCAACCCCAGAGCTTCCTCATACTGTGTGAGCCCGAGATCTGTGAGCCTACCCTGCGGATTACATCCGTAACAAACACACACACACACACACACACACACTCGCTCAACCCTGGAGACGCTGACGAGACGCTCACCAGGACACCAAAAGTAAGTACAACACTCACCCCCTCTCACCCCTCCGGACTTGCCCCCCCCCACTATCACCCCTCTGGCCCTCAATGGCTGGCCACCCTTGACTTGCCCCCCCCACACCTACCCCCCACCCCCCTCTCCCCTCCCCCCACACCCCTCTTCTCCCCCCCCCCACACCCCTCTTCTCCCCCCAAACACCCCTCTTTTCCCCCCCCCGCCCCTCTTTCTCTCCCCCCATCTTCTCTCCCCCACCCCCCTTTTCTCTCTCTCCCCCCCCTCTCCTCCCCCCCACCCCCCTCTCTTCTCTCCTCCCCCCACCCTTGAGAAAGAACATTAGCTGTTCGAAACGCGTGGGAGGAGGTTCTCTTTGTCTTGTCCATGGATCTTATCCGTTTTATGTAGTGTATCGTATCCGTTTTATGTAGTGTGAATAAAAGATTTTTTTACTACAACCTACTGGGGAGTTAATGTACCTTTAAGGAGCGGCAGACATTTTTTGATCCTCTACCTTGCTGCTATCATTTCCGGATCAGAGAGATGCCACGGAGGGAGGGTGTCACCCCACTGGTGCACCTGAAGCCAAGAGGACACAAGGGAATAGTGCTTAATCGTGAGTTCTTTTGGTGCTCCACACTGGACATATGCTGGGGGGTGTAGTTGTCGCTTTTTAAACTGTCCATACCCCCACTACCCCGCTGTTTTACCTCTACTATTAGGCTGTTGTTAACTCCACTATGCTCCACTTCACTCATTTATACATTTCACTGAGTCAAGGCTAAGAAGGTTTCCTGGAGTTCATTATTAGATTTTCTTTGTTACTATGTATATTTTTAACTATGTATATTGATGTCATTAAAGTTTTGTTATTTTGATTTTTAGTCACCTAGTGGACAAGTTGTGGATACGTCCAAATATAGCTGCAGAGTGGTATAGAATAATAATATTTTGGACTATCAGTCCTTGATATAACCTTCCACAGTGAGTGCACTATAAGAGATATTTTTGGCCCAGTTCTCCCAATATAGGTTATTATTTACCAAGTCAGGAATTTCATCAACTGTCAGAGTTCCTATGTCATCTACTGCATCCAGTGTGGTTGTGGCCAGCGATATATTGGCCGCACCCCACGCCCTCTTAGTACTCGCTTCCTGGAGCACAGGAGAAGTTTTATAAAGGGTACCAACACAAATAGCATCTCTCGTCATTTTATAATGGCACATAATCAGGACCCAAAATCTATGACTGTGATGGGCCTTGAACACATCTCTCCCTGTGCTCTAGGTGGTGACAGATTCAAGATTCTTTGTCGGCAGGAAACATTTTGGATCCACCAGTTGGGCACTCTTACCCCTGGTGGACTCAATGAGTGTCTGGATGCTAGTACACTGGTCTAACGTCTTCCTCATTTGGACTCTCCTCACTCTACTGTAGGCAGGTTCCTCCATGTCCATCTGTGTTCCCTGTCCCTTCCCCATCTCCATCCTTCCCCCTCACCTTTCCCCTTCCTATCCTTCTCTCCCCTTTCCCCGCTTTCCCCCCTCATTTTTTCTGGTACATTATTTGTTTATTACATTGACTTCCATGTATATCAGCAATATTCATAATGTTTTCATTTATATTTTCTATATATGTTTTTTAAGAAATGTCTTATATATTTTTTTTTATATATTAAGTATATTATTGTATATGTTTCTATTGCTTTTTTATTTGAGATCTATTTTTATATATATCCTCTTAATTATATTTAGTTTACTTAATTGTTATTTGTAGGTTAATCACTCATATATTTTTCATTTGTAATTTTTAGGTTGCATAAACGTTTGTTTTTATTTTATATGATCTTATCATAATAGTTATATCCCTTCTATCAACAATTTATGTCTCATGTATTCTGTATATTTGTGCCAGTTATTACTAATTATCTCTTTTGGGAGTCACTTCAACCTCGATTGGACGAACAATTATGTGGTTTAGCTTGCCCCATACAAGATACGGGTTGCTGGGCAACCCGCTGGCTATAAATACACAGACTGTTCAGCATCCATAACTAGCCCTATGAGAAAGTCGCCGTATGGTGACGAAACGCGTCAGGGAACGTCATTGCGTCATTGCGTCACTACGACTTCACGCATGCGCATGAGGAGGCCGCTTTGAGGGCGAGTAAATATTGCGGCCATTGAAGTGTTGGAGGCAATCTCTGGGACTTATACAGATGAATTTTTCCTGTGATGACATCTCTGGTTTCCTGGTAGCAGCCCTACAGCCCTGAGGGAGCTTCGACCTGTGGACTACTGTTGCAGAAAAACCGGATGGTGGTGAATTATTCACAAATTGCCTGATTTGTTTTTACTCTTGTGAGTGTATTTCTGCCCCCCCCTCCCCTCCCCTCCTTTTTACTATTAAATGTACAATTTTACACTACGGGGCGTGCGCTCTCTCCTCTTTTTTTCTTTTATGTATATTTTTAACTATGTATATTGATGTCATTAAAGTTTTGTTATATTGTTTTTTATTCACCTACAGTGGCGGCCGCCTTCATTCTCCTGCGGCCGCCACCGCAATGTGGGGGCAATGTGCGGGCAGACGGTGGCTGGTTTGGTTTTTTTCCTGGCGCGTGCCACGCGTCACTGTGGCGCCGGTCACACGTGCCAGGGTTCCCCGGCATCCCCGAAGGCTGAAGGGGAAGCAGGGGTAAGGGGAAGCTGCACAAAGCTGCGTGAAGCAGAGGAGCAGCCAGGGGGAGCAGCCAGGGGGAGCAGCCAGGGGGTCGGAAGGGGAGGGGAACAGCAATGAAGATGCGCACGCGGGGAGGGGAAGATGTGGCTGGCGCGCGGCCAAGTTTGGCGCCAGCCGGGCTCCAGCCGAAAAAAGCCCCGGACAATTACGGGCAAATGTTAGACTCAAGCTGGCCGCAGCAGTAGTGGACAAGTTGTGGATACTTCCAAATATAGCTGGAGAGTGGTATAGAATAATAATATTTTGGACTATCAGTCCTTAATATAACCTTCCAGAGTGAGTGCACTATAAGAGATATTTTTGGCCCATCTGGAACCTTCTTTGTAAATATAGTCATATTTATCCCTTTTGCACCCTGATTAATTACCACTTGATATGAATATTAGATTTAGCGGCTAGGTCACCACAAGTGCTTCCAGCAGAATAATTCCCTGGTTAAAATTTCTTAGAGTTTGGAGGCGGAAGGTAATTTTTTCAGGTGAATGAAATAGGCCTGCTTAGTGAAGCAATCCACCACTACTAGAATGATAGTCTTACCTTGAGAAGCCGGTAACTCAACAAAAAAGTTCATTGCCAAATGATTCCAAAGCTGATCAGGGATTGACAGTGGTAGGAGCAGGGAGGAGGTCTCAGCCTCTTGGTTTGAGCACAAGTGGCCACAAAATCTTTGACATCACTTAGAATCTCCAGCCACCAGTAGATGCATGATAAATATTCAGATGTGTTCTTCATTCCGGGATGGCAGATCAACTTGGAGTGATGTCCCCAACATAGAGCTTCTTTGCGGAGGTACGTAGAGTCTTGAACGATGTACCAGTTCTTGAGCAGGAACTTTTGACTATGCTAGATGAATCTTCTTCAACAGGGTAGATGAAATTGTGGAGATGATGCAGGCAGGGGGAACAATGGGGCCCTTATCGGTCTCTAAGGTATCTTCAGTAAAGAATTGCCTGGTATTCTTTGAGCCTGGATGAAAGGAATCCACTCATCACCTTCCCAAATGCAGATGAGATTGTAAGCCCTGTTTAGGTCCAATTTTGTACAAAATGGTTGTACCTTGCAGGTGCTCAAAGAGTTTGGATATCAAGGAAACAGGGTACCGATTGTTTATGGTGAGTTTGTTCAGGCCCTGATAATTGAAATATGGCCTTAGGGAGCGATCTTTCTTCTCAACAAAAATGAATCCAGCTCCAGCAGGAGAACTAGATTTGCTGATAAAGCCCAGTTGAGGTCTCCTGAATGAACTCGTACATGGCCTTGGTTTCGAACTCTCCACGGGGAGGAACAGATCCTGGCAGGAGATCGATGGTGCAGACACCTGTGTGGGGTAATACTTCTGCCTGTTTCTTATCAAAGGCATCGGTACAGCCCACATAGGGACTAGTGAATTGTTGGGCGAGTGGTGTATCTCCAAACTGTGGCAAGGAAGTTGGAGGCAGATTCCAGTGCAGCATTTCCCCCCATGCCGTCACCCGACCAGTAATCGAGTCAATAGTGGGGTTATCTTGCTGTAACCATGAGAAGCCCAGTAAGATGGTGCAGGTTGGGAGCAAATGACGTCAAAGGTGATAGATTCCTTGGGAAGAATGCCCACACAGATGAGCAACGGGATTGTCTCATGAGTAATACTATCTGGAAGAGGAGGTTTCCCATCAACAGTGGTTACTGCCAAAGGATTTTTGTTTTTTGGAATATAAAGGAATGGTGTGAGATGCTGCATAGTATTTAGCAATAAAGTTGCCAGCAACACCAGAGTCCACAAAGGAGTGTGTATGCATGGATGAACTCCTCATGATACATTGATCGGAATCAGGAGCAGTTGACGGGATCTTGGAGGAGGAATAACTGAAATGGCTAGAGATGATTTCTCCACACTCTCTAGGCAATGGTATTTCCTGACTTAGCGGGGCACTTCTGGGGGAAGTGTCCCCTACCCGAGCAGGATAGACAGAGACCGATGATACATCTCCTGTGCTTCTCCTCTCTGGACAACCTCATACGAGCTAACTGCATGGGCTCTTCATCTGGAGATGCCCTCAAGTGGAACTGAAAGTGGTGGGCAGGAATAAATGTGGTAGTTCTGCGGGATCGTTTATGCTCCGCTTGACATTATGGAATACGCAAGTCCATGCGTATACACAAAGTGATGAGATCTCCAAATTGGTTGGAACATCTCAGCAAGTCAGCGCATCCTTCAGATGCTCAGATAGGCCCTGCAAGAAGACGGCCCTTAGAGCCAGGTTTTTCCAACCCACTCCGGCAGCTTGGGTCCAGAATTCAATAGTGTATTTGCCCATGGTGCGTGCACCCTGATGGATCCAAAGAAGTGACATGGAGGTGGAGGATACCCGTCCAGGGGTCTCAAAGACCATCCAAAAGGCCTGGATGAAAACAGTATAATTATTACCAGATGAACATCACTCTCCCATAGCAGAGATGCCCATGCCAGGACTTCATCAGTAAGTAGGGAGAAGATGTATGCCACTCTTTCCAGATGAGAAGCAAACATGGACAGCTGGAGCACAAACTGAATGGAGCACTGGTTTAAGAATACCCTGCAGGTAGCAGGATTTCCCCAATAATGTAGAGGGGCAGGTATACGGGGTTCCAAAATGCCTGTAAGAGCCGCGAGTGTGGGGGCTGCAGGGATTGCTGCAATCTGGAGGGTATCCAGTCTGGCAGAAATGGTGTTCAGAGAATGTGTAATACTGTCTCTCTATATGCAACGAAGTTCTGTTTGAGGTATATACATTATATTAAACAGTTTGCTGCTACACCATTTGTCCTGATTTTATGTTGGTATATTTACTGCTAAACTCTAGTACTTCACCTCTGTATAGGGGATTATATGCTTTAGAATATGAGGTACTGTATATACCAACTATTGTGAATATGGCACCTGCTTCCTAAGAGAATTGTAATACACCACACATTATATGTTCAACTGTATATCTTATATGTTTCTTAAAACTTTATTATTATTTTTTTTCACTTTTAGTCCAATGTGGACATATATGTATTATATATGTCAGCTGATGGTTAGCTTCTGGTCATAGACCATTTGTTAGAGATACTTTGTATCTCATGGAGTAATTACTCACCTTATACTTTCAACAGTGAGTGCTTGATATAGGATCTTTTTTGGGTTCTCTCTGAACCCACCTTGTTGAAACGACGATTGTTTGTCCTAGAGCACACTGTTATATGCCATTATTGATATTAGTATTAGGCTGAGCGGTATGGTCACTATAATTAGTTAAGGATGCAAGGAAGCAATATTCTAGTCTGAGCTTCAGTGTGGGTGCTGACAATTCATATAATTAATGCATTTAAATTAAAATAAAATAAAAAAAAGTGTTCCCTTAGTATACATGCACTATTTCAGTTGTCTAGGTTTTATTGTCTTGTATGTTGTTCCTGAAAGACAGACAGACAGAAAGACTCTTTTAATGTTATAGATTAGACTTGTTGAACATTCTTAAAAATGGACTATTCAGTAAAAAAATATGTTCTTTTGCTGTTCAGAATGATACATTTAGAACTTTCCCGGAGCAAAAAAACATTATTTTATTTTTTGATATAGCCATGGCTGGTCCCCCCTCACGCAACCTCCCTGAGTGGCAGGAGAGCTGGTGACATTGGTTCCGTGTTGCAGCCAATCATGGTGCAGATTCAGTGCCCTACTCTTTCAACTATGGGAGGAACTTGCCACACCCTGATGGACTTCAGTTCTGCAGAGCTGTAAATGAGTGAAGAGCTGCTGCTAATCCTATGCCTCATTCTACCTTGCCTACCTCATTTATCTCTGACCCCACATCATGTCAGAGCTAGACTTAACAAATTATGCTCTGCCATGAGGCTTCCTGGTGGTCACCGTTTACGGGCGACAATATCTAAGATGTGTGTGCCCTAACTGCAGACTACAAGGAGGAGATGCCAGTACAACGGCTCTGTGCCAGGACTGCGAAACCCAGTATATGTGGCCTGCCAACCTGCAGCTATAAGTCAGTCAATCGATCGGGCCTCTACGCCATCTGGTGCAGCTCCTGCGTTCCATTCTGCACCTCTGCTCCTGATGGCCTACGATCAGGCCTTATTGTCGTAGGAAGTGGCCCGCAGCAATGTCTATCTGGCTGGGCCACCTGTGGGCCTGTGTGCCCAAGGACAGGTTCCACAAGGCTCCAACGTCCTGGTACCTGAGACGGTTCACGAACCGGATCCGGTGTCGGCATTCTTGGGGCGTGAGTGGACTGCTTAATGCCAATTACTGCCATGGGGTGACGGACACCCCAACATCGCAGCCCAGAGGAGGTGTCCTTGCCATCGTCTTCTTCTGATGGAGAGACCAGATGCCAACGCCTGTGGAGAAGATTTCTGCACTTACCGTGTCAATTTATCGAGACCTGAGCTCGCGACGTCCATCTTGAAGGCCATGGTGTTGCCAGAGGTCCGGAGGAGCCCTGTGCCAGATTAGGACGTCGGCGCTGACAATGACCCGTCTGCTGAGGAAAAGATAATGTAGAGGGGCAGGTATACGGGGTTCCAAAATGCCTGTAAGAGCCGCGAGTGTGGGGGCTGCAGGGATTGCTGCAATCTGGAGGGTATCCAGTCTGGCAGAAATGGTGTTCAGAGATATGTGTAATACTGTCTCTCTATATGCAACGAAGTTCTGTTTGAGGTATATACATTATATTAAACAGTTTGCTGCTACACCATTTGTCCTGATTTTATGTTGGTATATTTACTGCTAAACTCTAGTACTTCACCTCTGTATAGGGGATTATATGCTTTAGAATATGAGGGGATATGATTAGGACGTCGGCGCTGACAATGACCCGTCTGCTGAGGAAAAGAGAAGATCCGATGACGTCTCCTACCTTCAGTTGGGTGTGGCAACATCTTCTTCTACCATAGTCCGCTGTGGCCTTGCCAAATGAGGAACCAGGCGGAGCCCTGTTTGGTGCGCTGTGGGGTGATGTCTTTCCGGTGCCGACGGAAGTGACACCATCACTGCCACCGTGCATAGGCCCACCTGAGACGTTATCTTTCTGCCACCCCCCCTTTCACTACAGTAGCTAGTAGCTACAGGCAGTGACAGGCTATCCAGTGGGGTTTGCCCCCCCCCCTCACGCAGCCTCCCGAGTGGCAGGAGAGGTGGTGACATTGGGTCTGTGTTGCAGCCAATCATTTGCAGATCAGTGCCCTCCCCTTTTGCAGCAGGGAGGAGGCTTTCCAAATTGTAGCATGAGTCAGATCAGCTCTCACCCTCCTGGGGTGAGCAGGCCAGTTGTCCTTCCTCCAGGGAATAGAGAGGAGCTCTGAGCAAGATCTGTGCATGCCAAAAGCCTCAACCATTAGCTGCTGGCCAGCACCATCCAGGGATCTGGAACTCCTACTCTACTATATGCAATGCTGTTTATCATCTGCAGTGGTTGCTACAAATAAAGATCTCATTTATATACTTCTGGATGAGTTGCAGTCTATTAGCCAGGAGTATAGATGTATGACTGTCATGGTAGGGACTACCTGCAGTCATACTGCATCCTACTGTGACTGGAGGTGCTGTCACAGAATGGAAGGAACATAAGGATCACCTAAAGCCTGTCATGGTCCCCACCACATTGCAGACTCTCAGTTCTCCTAGACCTTCACAGGTACAGTATGCACACACCATCAACATCAGTAGTAGCAGCAACATGTTTCCAGAGAGGGGGGAAACAGGGCTACATTTAGAATGATTTTATTTGTATCAGTTACTAGGTTTAGGCCTTGTGTTGCATCACATTTCTGGGTTATTATTTAATAAAGTTTTTATTCTTTCTGTACACTGAAGGGGAAGCATACTCTGTGCTGGAGCTGTTGTCTATGTTTTCGTACATATGTTATCCTGTATATCTTACATCTATGGAATGTTGTAGCTTTCTACTGTCTGCCTAAACGAGTCTGACTCGGACATTCATATTGCTTCCACAGTGGAAAAACTGCCTGTACCTTGGGAACCAAAGGGGCCTCTGGAGGTTGGGGCACCACGTACCCTCCCCGAGGGTCTCTCCCCTGTTCAGTTAAAATATAGAAAAGTAGACCCCCCCCCCAAAAAAAAAGCAGCACAAACTACTGCTTTAAACGTGTCATTGTATTTGTATTGCTTGTTTGTAAAGTCATGTTACATAACGTTTATTTTTTATTAATTTATTATTTTTCCCAGCTTTGCAGTAAAGCTTCCTTTTATACTGTAAATATTTTATTGATATGATGTGATGTAGGCAGAGCCTAGCACAGGCAGTCTGGCTGAGCTGCCTGTCTGAGTTTTAATGCATTTTTTTCCAGCTACTAAATCTGTTTTTGGGAACACACGTGTCTCCTTTATCAGTTTCTGGATAGATGTGAGGATCTCTTACACTTCAGACACACTGTACAGATAAAAGAAAGTAATCAGGGACAGCCTAGATCAAGTTCAAATGATTACACACATAAAATTTGTCAAAAAAAAGAAAAACCCTTTATTATACTTACAGTATTAACAAACAACTGATACATAGATGCATACATACAGGTACAGTATTTACAAAAATACATTACGCTTTTAACAGGAAGAATGCTTAAAATATTTAAATTTGTAGAGGCAATAATTATCACAGAAGGACAGAACTTATCACCGGACATTGACAGGACAAAGCAGTTCAATAAATAGTATTTATTCTAGCAGGAGCCATCAACCTCAGCACAAAATCACAAACAGACCTTACACTCACCAACACAGGGAATACGAGCAAATCCTAGTTGCCTAGGTGCTGAGCACCACTTCAAAGGCTTACCTACACTTTCCGATGAGATAGGGACTGAGCGTCTCTGGTGCAAGTGTCGGCTGAGCACTTTTAAATCTCCCACTGAAAGTCCTGCTCTACGCTTCTCTGACAAAGCCACAGTCCTGTAGCACAAAGCAAGATCGCATTCCCACTTCCTAGGGCTCTGCGATCCTCCTTCACGTGTCTCCAGCACAGCCTCGAAGCACACTGCTTAGATCATCTGCACGTTTAAAGACAGATATTCACCCGGCGCTCCTGTTAAGGTGTGCAAGCAATCAGTAACCCAACACTTGTCAATGCACGATGTTGTTCAATTGAATAAATAGATACACAGAAATAATAATGAAATAATAAATAAACAAATAAATAAAACCTTCAGTACAAACACTGGTGAATTGGAGTACCATATCAAAAGACAGTCCTGGATGGAATGACAGTCCTGATAGTGGAGTAATACACCAACAGATGTAATGAAGTAGATTTTCTTCCAGGTGTGATTCCCAGATGTTGTCTGTAATTACAAATAAAAACAAAAACACACCATTGCGCAGTATATAGACTACAATACCCTAACCAGGAGAAGAATATCCCTACTTACAAGATAGACTCCTGTTGATTCAGGGGAGAGAATCTGTTCCAGGCTCCTTTCTTCTTCACCTTCATGTCCACGGACCCCACATGGTTCCCAAGACGGCCCTCTTCACCCTGAACGGCGTCCTCGCAGGGGCAGCCTGCACCGCAGCAGCCGTGGGTAGAGAAAAATAAAGACAGCCTAGTGTACTCCACATAAAACTTTATTAACAATGATAAAAAGCAGCAATGTTCACACTCACAATATGCAAGGGCAAACGTGCCACTCAAGGATGCCGTCCGCAGCTTGTATCCAGCACAGTGGGGATGAGGTCCACGTGGTCACGCGCCGACTGATGACGTCAGTGGCGCAGCGCCGGTTGCTTTCCCCAACACCAAATGGTACACAGCGGGTGACGGCTGACGTGCACTGTACTAGGCTCCTCCTCCCTACGCGTTTCGTGACAATGAGTCACTTCCTCACGGGATGTGGGAGCCTAGTACGCTAGTTCCTTAAGTACAGGCAAAATAACTGATATCCGCACACAAATGGGTGGAGGTATTGCATAGCAATTAGTGGAGTGATTACGGAACAGAAAACAGCTCACTCCTTGTGCTATGCTGTTGGGGTCAAACTGGTCCTGAATGTCACTCATAACATTTATGCAATTGATAAAATTGATTCACTCCTGTGAACTACACATTAAAAAATACTAAAATATTAAAATAGACACTCAATATTACAAGTTTATACATATGCAAATAAAATGATGAAACGTTTATAGAAAATGGATAAAGGATATGAACATTCTTTAAGGATCTTTCAAAAACGATGCCAAATCAAAGTCAATGTTTAGACCCAATGGGGACAGGGTTTTTAACACGTAAATCCAATAGCTTTCCCGTTTAGACAACATGCCCAACCTGTCTCCCCCACGCCAATTGGGTGACCAACAGCAGGTTAGTGACCTTAGAGATAGATTCTTGGAACGGGAATATAAAATGTGTGATATAGACTCCGCTATCTCTGAAGTGAATAAAATAGATAGGAAAAGTAATCACTCCACTAATTGCTATGCAATACCTCCACCCATTTGTGGGCGGATATCAGTTATTTTGCCTGTACTTAAGGAACTAGCGTACTGGGCTCCCACACCCCTGAGGAAGTGACTCATTGTCACAAAACGCGTAGGGAGGAGGAGCCTAGTACAGTGCACGTCAGCCGTCACCCGCTGTGTACCATTTGGTGTTGGGGAAAGCAACCGGCGCTGCGCCACTGATGTCATCAGTCGGCGCGTGACCACGTGGACCTCATCCCCACTGTGCTGGATACAAGCTGCGGACGGCATCCTTGAGTGGCACGTTTGCCCTTGCATATTGTGAGTGTGAACATTGCTGCTTTTTATCATTGTTAATAAAGTTTTATGCGGAGTACACTAGGCTGTCTTTATTTTTCTCTACCCACGGCTGCTGCGGTGCATGCTGCCCCTGCGAGGACGCCGTTCAGGGTGAAGAGGGCCGTCTTGGGAACCACGTGGGGTCCGTGGACATGAAGGTGAAGAAGAAAGGAGCCTGGAACAGATTCTCTCCCCTGAATCAACAAGAGTCTATCTTGTAAGTAGGGATATTCTTCTCCTGGTTAGGGTATTGTAGTCTATATACTGCGCAATGGTGTGTTTTTGTTTTTATTTGTAATTACAGACAACATCTGGGAATCACACCTGGAAGGAAATCTACTTCATTACATCTGTTGGTGTATTACTCCACTATCAGGAGTGTCACTCCATCCAGGACTGTCTTTTGATATGGTACTGTGATCATCATGTTTTGCGCCGGGGACATTATCTTTGTATTTGTATTGTTAATAGGATTTGAACGGTCTATTGTTTACTGCCCCCTTGGCTGCATTTGTATTTGCACCTATTTCATTTGGGTTTGGTGTAATCACTCAAATTCACGATATTCCACTTGGATCAAGCGCTGATAGAGAGTTTTTTTTAGTTAGTTTGTAGTATATACTGGTGAATTGGAGCTCAACCCTTACTGGACCTTCCTTGGTGGTCCTCCATAATCGCAGAAGTAGAAAATCAGGGAGCGCAGAAAACCGGTGAAAGCATGGAACATAAAGACAAAAGAAACACACAAATAGTGCAACTCTGTTTGTGAAACAATATTCCGATATGCAGCTTCCAGTGGGTATGCACCCACAAGAGTGCAAACGTATCTGTTTTGAAGATAGCTACCAACAGACTGCGTGTGGCACTTACTATACGTTTGCACTCTTGTGGGTAATAGTGTGCACTATTTGTGTGTTTCTTTTGTCTTTATTTTCCATGCTTTCACCGGTTTTCTGTGCTCCTAGATCATCTGCATGCAGGATTCCAGTGAGACCTGGAACGCTGATCATGTCCCCATATTCTATCTTCCCCTCTGCTATAGGAAAGCATGTAGAGGGGCTGGTGACCAATTGCGGATTCAGCTGACAGACCAATCAGGGAGCAAGGGCTCGCCTCCATGGACCAATCAGGGCTCGGGGCAGGTTTTCAGAGTTGAAGGGCTTTGTGGAGGGAACTTCAAACTGCCAAATGAGCGCAGCGCCAACCATAGTAGATTAAAACCAAGTAGCCCTGGGGTTTTGGTGACCAGATGAGTCCCAGGGGAAAAAAGGAGAGGGGCAGGGACTGAACTTAACCTTTATTATACTGGTCCCTGGGTCCCTTTCCGTCACAATAATGACATACCAAATGAATGAACCTCTTCATTGCCAAATGGGACAGCAACCACGGTTGGTTTATAAAAAAGGTGTTAGAAGGGTGTTATTCTTTTGCATCTATCACGCAACAGATTTCTTTTGTTATGCAAAAATGAGTTTGGGCTATCAAGTTTGAACATATTGATCTCTCGAAATAGAATATAGTAACAAAATGAATTCTGATCTCATACATAATTATCATCGTATCTAGATGCTGCTTTGCTGTAAAAATGACATCATATGACATGAATATTTAATCTCTTTTTAGCCTGACGAAGCCGTGCAAACCAAACGGCGAAACGCGTAGAGTGTTCAGCCAGACAGAATCCTAAAGAGAACACCAAGGACGCATCCTTACCATCGAGTCTGTAGGTTGCAGCCACACCGGAAGTGTCGTGAGACCCCCGGCGTGGATGCAGAAGTGTTCCGGAGGAGCGGAGAACAGCGCGGTACACAGGGAGATCGCGACCCACTGTGCACCTTTCACCCGCTACCGACCACGCATTGTTTTTTCATCCTAAGTGTAAGCCTCCATTTGTATTTTGTATTTTGTATTTTATTGTGTATCATTATACTTGCAATCTACACTATTTGGTCTGTTTTCTTTTTTTGGAGATTGGCTGCTGATATTTGCTGCATTTCATCTGTGGGAACATCCACCCCTTGAGTTGGATGACTGTTCCTTTTATTTTCTCAATTGTGAGCCTCTTATTAGATTATATTCACTTTGTATGACATTTCTACATTATGTGATGTCTATTTATTTTTCATGGCTGCAAGCTGCGCTCCCCTGGTCTTTTTGGAAGAAATCAACCATGGGTTTATGCCTATTTTTCATCACACAACAGCCTGTGAGGACAAAAATTGATTTAATCCTCTTATGTTCCTTCAGGAATCGGCCATGAAAAGGTTGTATAGAGTAGTAAAGTACTTTCTATCCCTGGAAATCCTTTCAAAATTATGGCAATGAAAACTAAACAGAAAACAAGATTTACAAAAGAAGACAACAAAGCAGCGCTAGTACACACAAATCATGAACTGTAGATATCTCTAAATTCAAAAATACCAATTGAAGTTTCAGAGTTCAGTCCATCAGATGTTTATCCAGTTGAGATAATTAACCTTGTAGAAAAACACAGGGAAATGTTCCTAAAAGACAGATAAAGGCGTAGGCCTTTGACGTCATCACGCAATCACGTAGTGTACGTGGTACTCCGTTGATACTGGAGGGACTTTTTTATGCTGTAAAATACTCCTGGCACCTTGCGGGGGTCAGCTGAAGGAGGTGAGACCATTACTATCTTCCACTGTGCCTGATCTGATCGTGACTCTGACTGTGGTCGCCTTGCTCTGTGTGAGAGCGTTCCACCTGCAGGTTCACAGGCGTGTGGCTGCTAGTGAAGTCATCTAGAGGTCTCCCTCATCCACCCTAGCTGATCTTCACCAGGGGTTCCGTGTGTAAAGATACCTTTACGTGATTTTATATCCTCACACACACACACACACACACACACACACACACACACAAAATGGAGAGTAGTTGGCACTCACGTGAATGCAGTAAAAGGTAGGTGCATGCCCCTTAGCAGTAGTTAACAGACAGGGGGTGTTCCTCACAGCAGTGGTGCAGCTGCAGCTGCAGCAACGCAGTAGGAACGAGACAACACTCGGAGGTAATTTTCAAAAAGATTGTATTAGAGAAGGTGGCACAAATGCCAACGTTTCGGTCCTCACGGGGGGACCTTTCTCAAGGCACTGCCACCACTGCCCTTGTGCCACCTTCTCTAGTACAATCTTTTTGAAAATTACCTCTGAGTGTTGTCTCGTTCCTACTGCGTTGCTGCGGCTGCACCACTGCTGTGAGGAACACCCCTGTCTACATATACATACAGGCATACCCCGCATTAGCGTACGCAATGGGACCGAAGCATGTATGTAAAGTGAAAATGTACTTAAAGCTGCAGTTCAGTCTTTTTTTTTTTTAATTTATTTTTTTACTTCAATAGTTTTATGTGGGCAATCTCTAATTACCTAAAGAACAGTATAGCTGCAGGTCAATTCGTTCTCCATGTATTGATAGGTCGAAATTTGGTGACATAATTAGTGAAGGGATCTGTTTATATTCTGCTTTTCTGTCAGTGGAAGCTCATGAATATTCATGAGCACTCCTGCACTGACATGTGCTAGAGGGAGGGCAGGGCTCACAAAGGGGTGTGCCAGGGCTTGTGACAGGACATGAAGGGGCAGTGCCTTAGCAAATGCTTGTTAAAATAGAATACAAGAAAATTGGTCTTTAAAAGTTGTTTTTTTAAAAACAGAAAATGCTAAAAGTATTTTTTCTTACTACAGAACTGATTTATTAAAAAAAACACACATGCAGGATATTGCCTGAACTGCAGCTTTAAAGTGAAGCACTCCCTTTTTCCCACTTTTGATGCATGTACTGTACTGCAATCGTCATATATGTGTATAACTGATGTAAATAACACATGTGTAACAGGCTCTATAGTCTCCCCGCTTGCGCACAGCTTCGGTACAGGTAGGGAGCCGGTATTGCTGTTCACGACGTGACGACAGTCGCATGCGTGAGATGCAGTTTGCCTATTGGGCGATATGTCCTTACTCACGAGTGTACTTAAAGTGAGTGTCCTTAAACCGGGGTATGCCTGTATATACATATATTTAAAAATGATGATAAAATATGCAAAAACATGTTATATGCCTGCTTAAATTATGCGCATACGACTTTGACCAATCACAATCAAGCTAGCACAGTATTTATTTAATGAATACTGAGGGCGTCTCATTCCCTGACGAAGTCGGCAAGCGCCGACCAAACGCGTAGGCCATTGACGTCATCACTTCGTGTGCGTGTTAGTCCATTGCTACCAGAGGGACTTTTATATGCTGTGAAATACTCCTGGCACCTCGTGGGGGTCAGCTGAAGGCGGTGAAACCGTTACTATCTCCCACTGCGCCTGATCTGATCGTGACTGACTGCGGTCGCCTTGCTCTGTGAGAGAGCGTTCCAGCTGCGGGTCTACAGGCGTGCGGCTGCTAGTGAATTCATCTAGAGGTCTCCCTCGCCCACCCCAGCTGATCTGTACCAGGGGTTCCGTGTGTAAAGATACCTTTACGTGATTTTATATCCTATATTTTTTGTAAGTGTGTATTACCTACCTTACATCTATTCTAATAAATGTTATCCATCTGCATCATTTAGATAATGCACTAGGGGAGTGCGCTTTTTTCTTTTTTCTTTCTATACAGAAAACAAGATATGTTTGTATGGTAGCACAACAAAGATTTGTCTCATTATTATTTGTTAAGAAGAAATCTAATTACATAGGAACGGCATTATATTGTGATTCTATGCAATGGTCATTACAATTTTCTCACTAGTGAGATTGATACAGTATTTCCTCATCATGGTCCCTAATTTACAGAATTTAACACTTAATGGGTTTTCTTTCTGAGTTCATTTATTGATGCCTAAGGGCATATGAGATATATATGGTATTGTATTTTAAGCAGGAAGGAGAGTTGCAGAACATAAACTAGATTACAAAAGCAGGACAATTATTTATTTATTTAATTATAAAATATTTTACCACGAAGAATACATTGAGAGTTACTTCTCGTTTTCAAGTACGTCCTGGGCACAGAGTTAAGATGACAAACAATACATTGTTACAAATACAGTTGCGTAAGTGAACAGGGAATACATTATATACAAGACATAGCATACACAGTTAGAGATAATATATATTATAGGTGGATGTAACAGTTACAGACCAGATTAAAATGTGAGACAGCTTTAGTTTTCAAAGAAGTCAGGCTTTCTCCCCGCTGGTGCTGAGCGCGCTCATGCTTGGAGAGCCGGGTGTCCTTTACATTTTCGCAAGCACTCGTGGGGGGGGGGGGCAGGGGGACGCTGCAGGGGAAGCTGAAGCGCGCTAGGAAGTTTAAAAAATGTGTTTATCTAAGCTCCGAGCGCCAGCGAGCGTGTGTGCCCGCGCATACGCGCGTGCGCATCGCGTGAGCGGAGACTTGCATATATATATATATGCAAGTCACCTCGCCAAGCACCGCCCGCTCAGCGAACTCAGTGCTAGCGGGTACGCAGCCTCAGACTGGTGGTGGCTGTGAGAGTCTCTGGACTTGAGCCAGTCCTTATTTCTCCCCTTTCCTAAGTATTCTTGACTTTTTACCTGATGACACAGAAGACCACTGTAGTCAAGGTGTGGGTGTGGCACCTCTTGGGCCATTTTGTATTTTAAATGGTATTATGGGAAGCTCAATGTATTCATATCTCCCAAGCATATATGTGTACACTGTATGTGTGTGACAAACTTCCCTTTCTTGTAATCTGTAACAAATGAATAATGTTGCTTTCCTTTTATACTTTTCTCTCACTGCTTTTGTATCTACTTAATTTTACTGTCTGCTGGTTTGACTCAGGGCTCCTCCTTTTTAGGTCAGTAGTTCTTATGCTAAGGTCCCTAAATACTTCAAATGTCTGCTCTATCCTGCAGACTTTGCAATTTCCAACACTACTAACAGTTGATTTTTTGTTAAAAACTCTGTATTTATTAAATTTATGTTAACTGTATATCTAAATATGTTGAAAAACAGAGCTATATGTGGCATGGTGGTTATCAAAGTAAATAATAAAACTGAAGTGCTCCATTATATAGAAAGGTTTGAGAATCTCTGCTCTATTTAATTGTAAGCTATTCCTTTTGTGCAGAGATGTATAACATATTATATATTTTGTATGTACACTTGTGTGACCCTGTACTTCTGGAATCATGGGCTACATATATGAAAGTTATATAATGAAAAAGAAGTAGCTAACCAATTGAAACTTTTCAGTGTCACTAGTTTTTTCTCTCCCATTTGGTGTCCATATTGGGTCCCATTTGGTGCCCATTGGAATACCAATAGATTCCATCCCTAAAAGGTCTGTTACACAGTCACACCAATTACAGTAGCCTTCTGTGGTCCTCACTTTCTCAGGTACTTCACATTACAAATGTTCTGCTTACAAGGTTAAATAATGAACAAACGTTAATAGATACTGCGCACCAGATAATGAGTGATAGTGACAAATATTACGTATATCAATAAAATGTGAACCAACGTTCTACATATAAAGTGTATATATTAATAGCACATTTGTGATTGGTGATGAATTAAAATAAATTCAAAATATAACACAAAGTGAATAACAGTGTATATAACAAAGAAATATTAAACTGTGTTTAAGAATAAATGAGATGCTGCTGCAAAGCTAGTGTAAAAAAAGAAAAGAAAAAGAGCAAAAATCTCACAGTGAAGTATGTAACTGATAATAGATTTAGTAGGTACGGATGGATAGGTAATATGCAAACATCAGTGTAGAAGGTTACAAGCAGGACATGTTATGGACATGTTACCACAACAGCAAGGAACTCCGTCTCCACACCAGTCACTCAGTCCCCAGGCTGCAGCAAAACATATGTCCTGGACCTCCTTAGGCAATTGGTTCCTGGTGTGGTGTGAGTCTGTCCTCAATGGAAGTGCTCCTGTATTACTAAGCACTACTGCAGGGACCTGCATGCTGGTGGCGGTTGCCGAGTACACTTGCCTCACTTGGCAGCTGATGATGATGTCAACGGTTGAGGCACTCGGAACATCTAGAACAGAGGGAGATCTTTACAATGTCATCCTTAGATTTCACCCTGCTGCTGTTGCTGAATCTGTTTTACTTATGGGTTGGTATACCTGGGTTGGTTTTTATGGATTTTGAACATATTCTCTGTATTTCTCAGAACATAACTCTGAGGGTATGCTTAAATTAGGACTTTTTATTAATTGTCTGCACTTTTCACTTTAAGTGACCATTATAGTGGTCATTTTTATGCACTATGGAGAACATTATTTAATTATTAATTGTGGGCACAAGAAGTATGACATTGCTGTGACATGCTGATGGTGGCTTATTATAAGGGCACACTAAAAAATTATAAAGAAGGACCTGTTTTACAGCAATGGAGTTTGGTTGCTCAGATTCCATCAACAACGGAGGATGCAGATGACAATGCACGCCCAGCACGGACGTCAACACGTGGTGACGTCACGAGCCAACGTAGACATCGCAGAAATATGTTAATTGCATGAGGACCTATCGGAAGGGAGGAAGATGACCTGGAGAGGACCCACTATGTCGCTGCCACATGACTGGGAGGACGCGACAGCCACGGATAGACTGACGGCGCTGGATGATGCACCAAGCACTACTGATGCGTATCAATGTGGGACACCTGTGGTTGGGGCTATTTATTGGGACATATTTGGACTTTTACTATTATGCGACTTATTCTTGAGAAGGGCAGACTGAGGCCGAAACGTTGATCTATTGGCTAATACATTTCTTTAGTTAAATCTGTAGTGCCCTGTCCCTCCTTCTTTCTACCTATATATCTGTACATACTAAATCTATTATCAATTACATACTTCACAATGAGATGTTTGCGCTGTTTCTTTTCTATTTTACACCTGGTAAGGTTAAATGCCTAACAATGTGTGTATACAATTACATCCTTTCATTATTAGATCAAATAAAAAATACATTTTAATCTGCAATGGCAGCTTCACTTCAGGGGTTTCTGCTTCTTGATGTAATATTGAACTAAATTGAAAACATTAGCAAAATATAAAGTGTTTACAAAAAACTTTTACTGATAGTGTACATGTGCAGGGGGTCTCCGGAGCTGAACCGCATTGGTTTCAGGTCCGGGGACCCCCTGCATCCCGAGATACAGGCCCCTTTATGAGGTGCCGGTATCCCTCTGCATTTAAAGGTCCCGATCACGTGACCGCGGAATGTAAACAAAGCAGAGGGATACCGGCACCCCCTAAAGGGGCCTGTATCTCGGGAAGCAGGGGGTCTCTGAGCCACAAATCTATGCGGTTCAGCTCAGGGGACCCCCCTGCTTCCGCACAATATTATTAAAAATACAAAAATGCTGCTTCATTACCATAGCGTATAGCCGCTAAGGCAATGAAGGGGTTAAGGCAGAATAGCATGTTTATTGGGGACATTTTCCCCCAATAAACATAGCAATAAACAACATACACCCACTGTGTATTTGAAATACATAAACAAAAATAAATACATTAAATACATATAGCTCACCACCCATGTCCAGCTGCCACGATGAAGGCCATCCTCCTCTTCATCCTGCCCATGCCCTCTCCGCTGCTGCAAAACAGACACAAAAATGAAAATATCCAATGTAATGTCCCCTAACCCCTTAATCACCATAGCGGTTATTAACCGCTACAGTCATTAAGGGGTTAACCCACCCTCACCCACCACTCGGCATGCCTACATACCCCCCCCCCCACCCCCAGTACCCACAATAAAAACAATACAGTGACCCACAATAAACATCATTCCATTTATTAAATACATTACCCACCCCCTGTGCCCCCCCATATATACAAGATTTATCCTTTTACAAACAGGGTTCATAACACAGCCCCACACGAGTACCCGGTGGGCTGTCGAGGCACCTGACAGACCTACAGGGTACCAGCAGCCCTTTTCAAACAGGTTCTGGAGGCCTGTTGGTGGGTCCCGCAAAGCGCCATGGCCCCCAGGTGGTCTCCTTGGGTCACCGTGGGCCACAATTGGGTCCCCACGGTAGGCCCAAGGATGTTTGGGAGCCCCGGGTCAGACCCACTGGTGTCTGGGTGGCCTCGGGTGGTTCCCACAGGGGTCTGGGGAACTCACGAGTGCTCACTACGGGTCCACGGTGCCCCCACAGATGTGGGACCACCGCTTCATCCCCGCACCTATGGGTCGGAGGGGGCCCCACGGATGTGGGACCACCGCTTCATCCCCGCAGATAACGGTTCCGCGGTGCCCCCACAGATGTGAGGCCACTGCTTCATCCCCGCATGTATCACCCGTGGAACCACCAGCCTGATACCCGTGAGATACCCGAGGAGACCCGCAGGTGGTCTCCAGAGGTCTCACGCGGAACTACGGAACAATCCCTGAATGTAAAAAAAATAAACCTGGCCTATACATTCAATACATACATCCCCCCCCCAACACCTACAGTACAATAATGTGCAAAATAACTATTATCCAGATAGGGATAATAGATTATTTGCCCATTATTAAAAACATTAACTAGCATATTCAAATAAATAATAAAGTGCTACTGACCTCATCAATAAGAAGTCTCCGTCACCAGCAACATCCTTGTCTTGCCCACAAAATACATTGCCAAAACAAAGCCAATACATTGCAATTACATTCAGATATCAATTAACCCCTTAAACACCTTATCGGAAAATAACCGCAAAGGTTATTAAGGGGTTAAGCCACACTGGCCCGATACCCACCCTTCACCCATGAATTTGTACAGTGGCTTCATCATGCAAATATATATATATATATATATGTAGATATATATATATATTAATATATATATATATAATATATATATATATACAACACATGATGACCAATATACAAATAATGTATAAAGGGTTATCAAAACATGCTGTACTCCTCAATACCACTCTCCATACAGACACACTACAATAAATTAATTTCCTTTAATAATCCTAACTGAACTTACAACGCCATCAGAGCATGGGAAGTCTATCCCTACTCTGATTGGCTCTAGTACCATATGACAGGCTTTTAATGACATCACATCCGTTCTTCCCCAAGCCTCTGTCACATGGTATACTAGAGCCAATCAGAGTTGGGATGGAGTTCCCACGCTCTGATTGGCTACCGTACCATGTGAGGCCGGCCATGTTTCTTTTCATGACGTCATCTTAAAGGCAATTGAAGCAAAGCCATTCTGATTGGCTGTGCTTTCATTGCCTTTAAGTGACGTCATCAATTTTTGTTTTTCTCGGCCAAAACACATGATTTTCACGGCCCAATCAGGGCCGTGGGAACCATGACGAAAATGTGACGTCATAGGCCTTTAAAAGCCTATGTCGTCTCATTTTGAAGCCAGACGCCGAGGAGGAAGGACGTCCTACAGAAGAAGAAGGCCAGGGTGTGGCCGAAGACGGGAAGAAGACCCCGGAAGAAGATAGAAGAAAGAAGAAAGAAGAATACAGATGAAGATGGATTACAAATAGAAGACCCGTGGATTGATTTGGACTTTTAGTGTAATGTTTATTTTTTTATGGTTTATTATTTTATGGGTACCTGTGCCTGGTGGATTGGTTCGTGAGTAAGATGTTCAACGGGAGTCGGTGGGGTCAAGTAATGGTAAGTGAACGAAAGAAATGTATTTTATTTAACTTGATTTTTATTTTAAAGGCTTTTTACATGTGTATATTTTTGATTCTTTGCTTTATCATTTCTTGCCACTATATGTATGTATGTATGTATGTCTAGAGAGATATATACATACAGGGTAAGAAATGATGTTCTTTTAAAAGCTTGATTTGCTGTGTTTTACATTAATTTGGCTATGCTGCTCTGCTTAAATGTGTGTATAATGTATGTTAAAATTAGATAGAAGTAATTGTTGCTATTGTATGGTGTAGTTTAGGTCAGGGTCAGCCTTGCTATTCTATATTGTATTCTTGTTGGTACTCATATTTTTTCACAGGATAATTTGTTCTGTTGAACGCTTGAATTAGTTAATTGTTTAATTGTTAGGAATCGAATTTAAATTGTTTAGGGATGTCATTAATGAATGCTAATTGATGTATGTTTACTGGATTGGTTAAAATAGTATACTTGTTTGGAGGTATTGGTATTTTGTTTTGAATGGTATTGTTAACATTCATTTGCAGAATGTATATGGTGCATAGATTGTATGCATCATATATACAATGTAAATGCAATGTTTTGATTGTCATTTGAGGTTTTTGATTGGCATTTGAGGATTTTGATTGTAAGATCAGATAGGATTATTAAAGGAAATTGATTTTATTGTAGTGTGTCTGTATGGAGAAGTGTTATTTGTAGTACAGCATGTTTTTGATAACCCTTCTACATTTATTTGTATATTGGTTCATCATGTGTGTGTATATATATATATATATATATATATATATATATATATATATATATATATATATATATATATATATATAGTTACATGATGAAGCCACTGTACACATTCATGGGTGAAGGGTGGATATCGGGCCAGTGTGGCTTAACCCCTTAATTACCTTTGCGGTTATTATCCGATAAGGTGTTTAAGGGGTTAATTGATATCTGAATGTAATTGCAATGTATTGACTTTGTATTGGCTATGTATTTTGTGTGCAACGAAAGACCAGGATGTTGCTGGCGACGGGGGCTTCTTATTGATGAGGTCAGTAGTACTTTATTTATTTGAATATGCTAGTTAATGTGTTTAATAATGGGCAAATAATCTATTATCCCTACCTGGATAATAGTTATTTTGCACATTATTGTACTGTAGGTGTTGGGGGGGGGTGTATGTATTGAATGTATAGGCCAGGTTTATTTTTTTTATATTCAGGGTTTGTTCCGTGGTTCTGCGTGAGGCCTCTGGAGACCACTTGCAGTCTCCTCGGGTATCTCACGGGTATCAGGCTGGTGGTTCCACGGGTGACACCTGTGGGGATGAAGCGGTGGGCTCACATCTGTGGGGGCACCGCTGACCCATTGTCTGCGGGGATGAAGCGGTGATCCCACATCCGTGGGGGCACCACAGACCCATAGGTGTGGGGATGAAGTGGTGGTCCCACATCCGTGGGGGCACAGCGGACCCATAGTGAGCACTTGTGAGTTCCCCAGACCCCTGTGGGAACCACCAGAGGCCCCGCAGACACCTGTGGGTCTGACCGGGGCTCCCAGACATCCTTGGGCCTACCGTGGGGACCCAATTGTGGCCCACTGTGACCCAAGGAGACCACCTGGGGGCCATGGCGCTTGGCGGGACCCACCAGCAGGCCTCCAGAACCTTTTTGAAATGAGCTGCTGGTATCCTGTAGGTCTGTCAGGTGCCCCGGCAGCCCGCCTGGGACTCGTGTGGGGCTGTGTAATGAACCCTGTATGTAAAATGATAAATAATGTATTTATGGGGGGGCACAGGGGGTGGGTAATGTATTTAATAAATCTCATGGCTGAGCCACGCCGCCCACCCTTGACTGGCCCCACACCACAAATACAACCCCACATCAACCAGCCCCCAAGACAGACACAACACCACAAAACATCTTATACCCCCCACCACACCCCCTTATCCCACCAAACACACCTCTTTTGCACCCCCACGCACATCTTATCTAAACCCATCTTCTCTCCCCAGCCACCTTTTCTCTCCACCCGCTCCTCCCCCCCACACCCCTCTCTTCTCTCTCCCCCACCCTTGAGACAAGGAACATTAGCTGTTGAAACGGTGGGAGGAGGTTCTCTTGTCGTGTCCAGGATCTTATCCGTTTAGTAGTGTATCGTAGCCGTTTTATGTAGTGTGTGAATAAAGATTTTTTTTACACACAGCCTAACTGGGGAGTTAATGTACCTTTTAAGGAGCGGCAAGGACATTTTTTGATTCCTCTTACCTTGCTGCTATCATTTCCGGATCAGAAGAGCTGCCACGGAGGGAGGGTGTCACCCCACTGGTGCACCCTGAAGCCAAGAGGACAAAGGGGCAAATAGTGCTTTAATCGTGAGTTCTTTGGTGCTCCACACTGGACCAATATTGCTGGGGGGTGTAGTTGTGCACGCTTTTTAAACTGGCCATACCCCCACTACCCCGGCTGTTTAACCCTTACTATAGGCTGTTGTAAGCCATATTGATCCACTTCACTCATTATACATTTCAATGAGTCAAGGCTAAGAAGGTGTCATGGAGAGTTCATTATTAGCATTTTCTTTGGTACTATGTATATTTTACTATGTATATTGATGTAAGTAAAAGTTTTTGTTATTGTGATTTTTAGCACCTAGGGACAAGTGTGGATACGTCCCCAATATAGCTGCAGAGTGGTATAGAATAATTAAATATTTTGGGACTATCAGTCCTTGATTAACCTTCCCCAGTGAGTGCACTATAAGAGATATTTTGGCACAGTTCTCCATAGTAGGTTATTATTTACAAGACAGAATTTCAGCAACTGTCAGAGTCTCCTATGTAATCTATGCATCAGTGGGGTGGGCCAGCGATATTATTGGCGCACCCACGGCCCTCTTGTACTCGCGATTCCTGGAGCACAGGAGAAGTTTTATAAAGGGTACAAACACAAATAAGACATTTCTTCGTATTTTCATAAGGACAATAATCAGGACCAAAATATATGACTGTGAGGCCTTGAACATCTCTACCTGTGCTCTAGGTGGTGGACAGATTAAAGATTCTTTGTCGGCAGGAAACATTTTGGATCACAGTTGGGCATCTTACCCCTGGTGGACTCAATGCTGGTTGGATGCTTAGTACACGGGTCTAAACGTCTTACCTCATTTGGACTCTCATCACTCTACTGTAGGAGGTTCCTCCATGTCCATCTTGTGTTCCCTGTACCTTACCATCTCCATCTTACCTCACCTTCCCCTTCTTATCCTTCTCTCCCCTCCCCGCTTTCCCCCCATTTTTCTTGGTACATTATTTGTTATTACATTGATTCCATGTATATCAGCAATATTAATAATGTTTTCATTTATATTTTTCTATATAGTTTTTAATAAATGTCTTATATATTTTTTTTAAAGTAAGTCTTTATTGTATATGTTTCTATGCTTTTTTATTTGAGATCTATTTTATATATATCCTTTAATATATTTAGTTTACTTAATGGTTATTTGAGGGTAATCACTCATATATTTTATTGGTAAATTTTGGTGCATAAAGTTTGTTTTTATTTTATGATCTTATCTAATAGTATATCCCTCTATATGCAACAATTTATGTCTCATGTATTCTGTATATTTGTGCCAGTTATTACTAATTATCTCTTTGGGAGTCACTTACACCTCGATTGGCACGAACAATTATTGTGTGGTTAGCTTGCCCCATACAAGGATACGGGTTTGCTGGGCAACCCGCTGGTATTTAAATACACAGGAAGTTCAGACATCCATAACTAGGCCCTATGAAGAAAGTCGCCGTATGGTGACGAAAGCGTCAGGGAACGTCATTGCGCATGCGTCACTAACGACGTCACGGCATCGCGCATGGAGGAGGCCGCTTTGAGGGGCGGTAAATATGGCGGCCATTGAAGTGGTGAGGCAATCTCTGGGACTATAAAGATGAATTTTCCTTTGTGATGACCATCTCTGGGTTTCCTGGTAGCAGCCTAAAGCCCTGAGGAGCTTCGACCTGTGGGATACTGTTGCAAAAAACCGGATGGGTGGGAATTATTAAAATTGCGATTTGTTTTTACTCTTGTGAGTGTATTCTGCCCCCCCCTCCCCTCCCCTCCTTTTTACTCTTAAATGTACAATTTTACCAATAAGGGGCGTGCGCTCTCTCTCTTTTTTTGATTTTATGTATATTTTAACTATGTATATTGATTTCATTAAAGTTTTGTTATATTGTTTTTATTCACCTACAGTGGCGGCCGCCCTTCATTCTACTGGGCAGCCACCGCACTGTTGGGGGCAATGTGCGGGCCAGACGGTGGCTGGTGTGGTTTTTTTCAGGGCGAGTGCCACGAGTCACTGTGGCGCCGGTTCACACGTGCCGGGTTCCCGGCATCCCGAAGCTGAAGGGGAGGAGAGCAGGGGTAGGGAAGCTGCACAAAGCTGCGTGAAGCAGAGGGAGCAGCCCAGGGGGAGCAGCCAGGAGAAGAAGCCGGGGGGGTCGGAAGGGGGGAGGGCGACAGCAATGAGATGGCACGCTGGGGGGGAAGATGTATGCGGCTGGCGCGCGGCCAATTTGGCGCCAGCCGGGGCTCCAGCAAAAAAGCCCGGACAATTCGGCAAAGGTTAGACTCAAGTGGCCGCAGCAGAGATGGACAAGTTGTGGACTCCTTCCAAATTAGCTGGGAGAGTGCGTATAGAAATAATAATATGTTGGACTATCAGTCCTAATATAACCTTCCAGCTAGTGAAGTGCACATAAGAGATATTTTTGGCCCATCTGGGAACCTTCTTTTGTTAAAATATCGTCATATTTTATCCTTTTGCACCTGATTAATACCACTGACTATGAATATTAATTTTAGCGGATAGGTCCACCACAAGTGCTTCCAAGCAGAATAAATTCCCTGGTTAAATTTCTTAGGTTTGGGAGGCGGAAGGGTATTTTTCAGGTGAATGAAATAGGCCTGCTTAGTGAAGCAAGCCACCACTAATAGAAGAAGTCTACCTGAGAAAGCCGGGTACTCAACAAAAAAAGTTCTATTGCCAAATGATCCAAAGGCTGATCAGGGAAATTGCAGTGTAGGAGCGGGAGGAGGTCTCAGCCCTCTTGGTTTGAGCACAAGTGGCCCCACACCCAACATCTCCCAGTTGCCACATCACTTAGAATCTCCAGCCACCAGTAGATGCAGGAGAAAATATTCAGATGTGTTTCTCTTCCGGAGATGGCAGTCAACTGGAGTGATGGCCCCAACTTAGAGCTTCTTGCGAGGTACGTAGAGTTGAACGATGTACAGTTCTTGAGCAGGAACTTTTGACATTGCTAGATGGATCTCTTCAAAGGGTAGATGAAATGTGGAGATGATGCAGGAAGGGGGAACAATGGGGCCCTTATAGGATTCTCTAAGGTACTTCAGTAAGATTGCCTGGTATTCTTTGAGCTGGATTGAAAAGGAATCCAACTCATAACATTCCCAAATGAAGAGATCCCAAGATGAGATGGTAAGCCTGTTTAGGTCCAATTTTGTAACAAAGGTTGTACATTGAAGGTGCTCAAGAGTTTGGATATCAAGGGAAACAGGTTTCCGATTGTTTATGGTGAGTTTGTCAGGCCTGATAATTTGAAATTATGGCCTAGGGAGCGATCTTTTTCTCAACAAAATGAAATCCAGCTCAGCAGGAGAACTAGGATTTGATGATTAAAGCCCAGTGAGGTCTCCTGAATGAACTCGTACATGGCCTTGGTTTCGACTCTCACGGGGAGGAACAGATCCTGGGCACAGGAGATAGATGGGGCAGCACCCTGTTGTGGGGTAATTCTTCTGCCTGTTTCATTATCAAAGGCATCGTGGTACAGCCCAATGGGACTAGTGAATTGTTGGTGCGTGAGTGGCGTATATTCCAAAAACTGTGGCAAGGAAGGGGGGCAGATTCCAGTTGCAGCATTCCCCCCCATGCAGTTCACGAACCAGTAATCGAAGTCCAATAGTGGGGTTATATGCTGTAACATGAGAAGCAGTTAAGAGGTGAGGTGGGGCAAATGACTTCAAGGTGATTAGATTTCCCTTGGGAAGAATTGCCCACACAGATGAGCAACGGGATGGTCTCGGAGTACACTATTGGACGAGGAGGTTTCCATCAACATGGTTATCAAAGGATTTGGGTTTGTTGAAGATAAAGGAATGGTGTGAGATGCTGAATAGTATGTAGCAATAAAGTTGCCAGCAACACCAGAGTCCACAAAGCGTGTGATGCCATGGATGAACTCCTCATGAACATTGATCGGAATAGGAGCAGTTGACGGGATCTTTGGAGGATGGAATAACTGAAATGGCTAGAGATGATTTCCCCACACTCTCGAGGCAAGGGTATTTCCTGACTTAGCGGAGGCACTTCTGGGGGACAGTGTCCCACTACCAGAGCAGGATAGCAGGAGACCCGATGATACAGTCCTGTGGCTTCTCCTTCTGCACAACCTCAGAAGAGCTAACTGCATGGGCTCTTCATCGGAGATGCCCTCAAGTTGGAACTGAAAGTGGTGGGCAGGAATTAATTATGTGGGTAGTTCTGCGGGATCGTTTTGCTCCGCTTGACATTATGGAATAAGGCAAGTCATGCGTATCACAAAGTGATGAGATCTCAAATTGGAGTGAACATCATCAGAAGTTCAGCGCATCCTTCAGAGGCTCGATATGCCCTGCAAGAAGAGGCCCTTAGAGACAGGTTTTCCAAACCCACTCAGGCAAGCTTGGTTCCAGAAAATCAATAGTGTTATTTGCCCATGGTGCGTGCACCCTGATGGATCCAAAGAAGTGACTACAATGGAGGTGGAGGAGGGGTGGAAGAAGAGGAAGGATACCCGTCCAGGGGTCTCAAAGACCATCAAAAGGCCTGGATGAATGAAAACAGTATATTATTACAGAGGAACCATCCTCCCCATACAGAGATGCCCATGCCAGGACGTCACAGTAAGTAGGGGAAGATGTATCCCAATCTGTCAGATGAGAAGCAAACATGGACAGGCTGGAGCACAAAACTGATGGAGCACTGGTTTAAGAATACCTGCAGGGTAGCAGGATTCCCCAATAAGGTAGAGGGGGCAGTATTACGGCGGGTTCCAAAATGCGTAAGAAGCCCGCGAGTGGGGGGGGCGGCAGGGATGGCCCTGGCAATCTGGAGGGTATCCAGTCTGCAGAAATGGTGTTCCGGATATGTGTAATACGTCTCGTCTATTATGACAACGAAGTTCTGTTTGAGGTATATACACTTATATAAACAGTTTGCTGCTACACCATTTGTCCTGATTTTATGTTGGTATATTTACTGCTAAACTCTAGTCTTCACATCTGTATAGGGGGATTATATGCTTTAGAATATGAGGTCACTGTACTATACCAACTTGTGAATATGGCGACACACTGCTTTCTAAGAGAATTTAATACACCACACATTATATTTTCACATGTATATTCTTATCTTTTTCTTACAACTTTATTATGATTGTTTTCACTTTTAGTCCAATGTGGACATATATGTATTCATATGTAAGATGGATGGTTAGCTTCGCTCATAGACCATTGTTAGTAGAGATTACTTTTGTATCTCATGGAGTAATTACTCACCTTATACTGTCAACAGTGAGTGCTTGATATAGGATCTTTTTTGGTTCTCTATGACCCACCTTGTTGTGAAAACGACGATGTTTGTCCTAGAGACACTGTTATTATGCCATTAAGTGATATAGTATTAGGCTGAGCTGGTATGGTTTGGTACTATAATTAGTTAAGGATTTTGCAGGAAGCAATATTCCTAGGCTGGAGCTTCCAGGGGGTGCTGACAATTCATAAATTTTAAATGGCATATTTAAATGAAAATACAAATAAAAAAAAGTGTTCCCTTGTAACATGCAGATTTCAGTTGTCAGGTTTTAATTGTTTGTAATGTTGTTCCTGAAAGACAGACAGACAGAAAGGACTTTGCTAATGTTATAGATTAGGACTTGTTGAACATTCTTAAAAATGACTATTTCAGTAAAAAAATATGTTCTTTTGCTGTCAGAATGATAAATTTAGAATTTCCCGGAGCAATAAAAATTATGTTTATTTTTGATATAGCCATGGACTGGTCCCCCCTCACGCAACATCCCTGAGTGGCAGGAGAGCTGGGAAGTGGTGTCGTGTGTGCAGCCAATTCATGGTGCAGAGTCAGTTGCCCTACGCTTTCAACATATGGGAGGAAACTTGCACACCCTGATGGACTTCAGTTCTGCAGAGCTGTAAATGAGTGAAGAGCTGCTGCTAAGCCTATGCATCATTCTACCTTGCCTACTAATTTATCTCTGAACCCCACATCATGTCAGAGCTAGACTAACAAATTATGCTCGCCATGAGGCTTCCTGTGTGGTCACCGTTTTACGGGCGGACAATCTCTAAGATGGATGTGCCCTAACTGCAGATACAGGAGGAGCGGCCAGACAACGGCCTCGGTGCAGGGACTGCGAAACCCAGTATATGTGGAGCTTGCCAACTCAGCTATTAAGTCAGTTCAATAGATCGGGCCTCTACGCCATCTGGTGTGCAGGCTCCTGCGTTCCATTCTGCCACCTCTGCTCCTGCTGGCCTACGATCAGGGCCTTATTGTCGTCGGAAGTGGCCCGCAGCAATGTCTATCTGGCTGGGCCACCTGTGGGCCTGTGTGCCCAAAGGACCAGGTTCCACAGGCTTCCAACGTCCTGGTACCTGAGCGGTTCACGAACGGATCCGGTCGTCGCATCTTGGGGTCAGTGAGTGGACTGCTTAATGCCAATAATGCCATGGGGTGGTGACGGACACCCCAACATCGCAGCCCGAGGAGGTGTCTTGCCATCTCTTCTTCTGATGGAGAGCCAGATTGCCAAGCATGTGGAGAAGATTTCTGAACTCTTACGTGTCAAGTTACGAGGACCTGAGCTCGCGACGTCCATCTTGAAGGCCATGGTGTTGCCAGAGGTCCGGAGGAGCCCTGTGCCAGATGTAGGACGCGGCGCTGACAATGGACCGTTAGGCTGAGGGAAAAAGATTAATGTAGAGGGAAGGTTACGGTGGATCCAAATGCCTGTAAGAGCGCGAGTGTGGGGGCGGATGCAGGGTTGCTGCATCTGGAGGGGATCCAGTCTGGCAGAAATGGGTGTTCAGAGATATGTGTAATACTGTCTCTCTATTATGCAACTGAAGTTCTGTTGAGTTATACCTATATTGAAACAGTTTGCTGTGCTACACCATTTGTCCTGATTTTATTTGAGATAATTTTACTGCTCTAAACTCTAGTAATTCACCTCTGTATAGGGGATTTATATGCTGTTAGAATATAGGGGATATGATTCGGACGCGGCGCTGACAATGGACCGTATGCTGAGGGAAAATGGAAGATCGATGACGTCCTAATACACTTAAGTGGGTGTTGGCAACCATCTGCTTCTTACCATAGTCCGCATGTGGCATTTGCCAAATGGGAAAAAAGGCGGGGACGCCCTGTTTGGGGAGCTGTGGGGGGTGATGTCTTTACTGGTCGACGGACAGTGACACCACACTGCCACCGTGCATAGGCCCACCTGAGACGGTTATCTTTTCTGCACCCCCCTTTCACTACAGTAGCTAGTAGCTACAGGCAAGTGACAGGTATCAGTGGGGTTTGCCCCCCCCCCGACGCAGCTCACGAGTCGGCAGGAGAGGTGGTGACATTGGGTCTGTTGATTGAAGCCAATCATCTGCAGATCAGTGCCCTCCCTTTTGCAGCAGGGAGGAGGCTTTCCAAATTTGTAGCATGAGTCAGATCAGCTCTCACCTACTGGGACGTGAGCAGGCCAGTTGTCCTCCTCCAGGGAATAGAGAGGAGCTCCTGAGCAAGGATCTGTGCATGCCAAAAGCCTCAACCATTAGCTGCTGGGCCAGCACCATCCAGGGATCTGGAAAAACTACTACTCTACTATATGCAATGCTGTTATCATCTGCAGTGGTGGCTACAAATAAAGATCTCATTTATATTACTTCGGGATGAGTTTTGCAGTCTATTAGAAGGAGTATAGATGTTGACTGTCATGGTAGGACCTACCTGCAGTCATACTGCATCCTACTGTGACCTGGAGGTGATGTCACAGAATGGGAAGGAACATAAGGATCACCTCTAAAGCCTGTCATGTTCCCCACCACATTGCAGGGACTCTTCAGGTTCTCCAAGACCTTCAATTGGTACAGTATGCATCATCACCTATCAACATCATGTAGTAGCTAGCAACATGTTTCCGAGAGGGGGGAAACAGTGCTACATTAGAAGATTTATTGTATCAGTTACTCGGTTAGGGCCTTGTGTTGTCATATCATTTGAGGTTTTTTTATAGTTAATAATGTTTTATTCTTTTTGCTACACGGAAGGGGAAGCAACTTGTGCTGGAGTGTTGTCTCATGTTTGTTGTACATATGTTGATCCTGGTATATCTTCATCTTAGGATGTTGTGTAGCTTGTCTACTGCTTGCCTATTAACGAGTCTGACTCGGACATTTCATATTTGCTTCCACAGTGGAAATATAAACTGCCTGTACCGTGGGAACGAAAAGGTCCTTGGAGGTTGGGCACACGTACCCTCCCCGAGGGTTCTTCCCCTGTTCAGTAATAATATAGAATAAGTAGACCCCCCCCCATATAAAAAAGCAGCTACAAATATACTGCTTTAACGGTATTAGTATGTTATTGCTTGTTTGTTAAAGGCAGTGTTAACATAGATCGTTTATTTTTTATTAAGTTTATATGTTTCCCCAGCTTGCAGTTACAGCTTCTTTGTTATATCTGTATATATTTTATTGATATGATGTGTATGGTAGGCAAGAGCTGCACAGGCGTCTGTGAGAGTCCTGTTGATGGTTTTTAATGCATTTTTTTCCAGCTACTAAATCTGTTTTTGTGGAACACACGTGTCTCCTTGATACAGTTTCTGTGTCAGATTGATGTGAGGATCTTACAAATTCGGACAACACTGTAAGATAAAAGAAAGTGAAAAGTATCAGGGACAAGCCTTAGATCAAGTTCAAATGATTACACACATAAAATTTGTCAAAAAAAAAAGAAAAACCCTTTATTATTAACTTAACAGTATTAACAAACAACTGATACATATAGATGCATACATACAGGTACAGTATTTACAAAACTACATTACGCTTTTAACAGGAAGATGCTTAAAAAGTTATTTAATTGTATGAGGCAATAATGGATCACAGAAGGACCAGAAACTTATCCGGACTATTGACAGGACAAAGCAGTTTCATTAAATTATTTAGTTTTAGTTTATTCTATGCAGGAGCTAATTCAACCTACAGCACATTAAAAATCACAAAACAGACGTTATCACTCCACCAACACAGGGGAATACGAGCAATCCTAGGTTGCCTAGGTGGCTGAGCACCACTTTGCAAAGGCTTATCCTACACTTTACGATTGAGATAGGTGACTGCAGCTGTTATCTTGGTGAAGGTCGGTGGAGCACTTTTTAAATCTCCCACTGAAAGTTACTGCTCTAAGCTTCTCTGACCAAGAGACACGTCCTGTTAGCTAAAGCAAGACGCATTCCACCTCCTAGGGCCTCTGCGATCCTCCCATTCACGTGTTCTCCAGCACAGTCCCTCGATAGACACTGGTTAGATCAGTTGCACGTTTTAAAGATCAGATATTCACCCGGCGCTCCTGTACAGAGGTGTGCAAGACAATAGTAATCCTTCAACACTTTGCTCAATGCACATGTTGGTTCAATTGAATAAAAATAGCTACTACCGAGCAAATAAATGTATATGAAATAATAAAATAAAAAATATAAATAAAACCATTCTAGTCAAACAACTGGTGAATTGGAGTACCATATTCAACACAGACCTGGATGGGAATGACAGTCCTGAGTAGTGGAGTAATTACACCAACAGATTGTTAATGAAAGTAGATTTCTGTCCAGGTGTGATACCAGTATTGTGTCTGTATACATAATAAAAACAAAAACACCACCACATTGCGCAGTAATTAGACGTACAATACCTAACAGGAGAAGAATTATCCCTACTATTACAAGATTATGACTCCTGTTGATTCAGGGGATGAGGAATACTGTTTCCAGGCTCCTTCTTCTTTCACCTTCATTGTCCAGGGAACCCACTGGTTCCCAAGACGGCCCTCTTCAACCTGAATCGGCGTCCTCGCAGGGGTCAGCCTGGCCGCAGCAGCATTGTGGGTAGAGAAAAATAACGACAGCTAGTGTACTCATCACAATAAAACTTATTAACACAATGATAAAAAGCAGCAATGGTCACACTACAATATGGCAAGGGCAAACGTGACTCAAGGATGCCGTCCGCGAGGATTGTATCCAAGCACAGGTGGGTTCGTATGAGGTCCACGTGTTCACGTCGCCGACTGATGACTGTCAGTGGCGCAGGCCGGCTTGTGTCACCTAACACCAATTGGTATCACAGCTGGGGGTGAGGATGACGTGCACTGACCTAGGCTCTCTCCTCCTTACGCGTTTCGTGATCAATGATGTCACTTTCCTCACGGGATTTTGGGGGCCTCAGCTACGCTAGTTGCCTTAAGTACAGGCAAAAGAAACTGATATCCGCACACAAAGGGGTGGAGGTGGATATTGCCATAGCATTAGGTAGGAGTGATTACGGAAACAGTAAAAGAGCTCACTCCTTGTGCATGATTGTGTGGAGTAAAACTGGTCCTGAATGTAGACACTCATAACATTTATTGCAATTGATAAATGTGATTCACTCCTGGAAACTACACATTAAAAAATATCTAAATAATATTGTAAAACATAGACACTCAATATTATCAAGTTATACATATGCAAATATAAAATGAGTGAAAAGTTTTATAGAAATCTGGATAATAGGATTGAACATTCTTTAAGGATCTTTCAAAAACGATGACCAAAATCAAAGTCAATGTTAGACCAATGGGGACAGGGTTTTTAACACGTAAAATCCAATAGCTTTCCGTTAGAAACATGCCCAACCGTCTACCCCACGCCAAGGGTGACCAAAGCAGGTTTAGTTGAACTTAGAGATAGAGTCTTGGACGGGAATATACAATGGTGTGATTATAGACTCCGACCTATCTCTGAAGTGAATAAAATAGGATAGGAAAGTATCACTCCACTGAATGTATGAAACCTCCACCCATTTGTGGGCGGTGGATATGCAGTTATTTTGCCTGTACTAAGGAAACTAGCGTACTGGGCTTCCAACCCGTGAGGAGTGACTCCATTGTCACAAACGCGTAGGGAGGAGGGAAGCCTAGTACAGTTGACGTCAGCCGTCACACGCCTATTGTGTAGGCCATTTGGTGCTTGGGGAGTGGAAGCAACCGGCGTTCGCTGCCCACTGATGTCATACAGTCGGCGCTCTTGTTGGACCCACGTGGGACCTCATGCCCCACTGTGCTGGATGACAATAGTGCGGACGGGCATCCTGGTGGCACGTTTGCCCTTGATATTGTGAGTTGTGAACCTGCTGCTTTTTACATTGGTAATAAAGTTTTGATGCGTGAGTACACGGCTGTCTTATTTTTCTCTACACGGCTGCTGCGGTGCATGCTGCCCTGCGAGGACGCCGTTCAGGGTGAGAGGGCCGTATTGGGAACCACGTGGGGTCCGTGGACAGAAGGTGAAAAGAAAGGAGCCTGGAAAATTCTCTCCCCTGAATCAACCAGAGTCTATCTTGTAAGTAGGGTATTCTTCTCATGGTTAGGGTATTGTAGTTCTATATACTGCCGCATGGTGTGTTTTTGTTTTTATTTGTAATTACAGAACAACATCTGGGAATCACACCTGGAAGGGATCTACTTCATACATCGTGTGTTGTATTACTCCACTATCAGGAGTGTCACTCCATCCAGGACTGTCTTTTGATATGGTACTGTGATCCTCATGTTTTGGCCGGGGACATTATCTTTGTATTTGTATTGTTAATAGGATTTGAACGGTCTATTGTTTACTGCCCCCTTGCTGCATTTGTATTTGCACCTATTTCATTTGGGTTTGGTTGTAATCACTCAAAATTCACGATATTCCACTTGGATCAAGCGCTGATAGAGAGTTTTTTTTAGTTAGTTTGTAGTATATACTGGTGAATTGGGACTAAACCCTACTGGACTTCCTCCTTGTGGTCCTCCATATCGCAGAAGTAGAAAATCAGGGAGCGTGCAGAAAACCGGTGGAAGCATGGAACATGAAAGACAAAGAAACACACCAAATAGTGCAACTCTGTTTGTTGATGAAACAATATTCCGATATGCAGCTTCCAGTGGGTATGCACCCACAAGAGTGCAAACGTATCTGTTTTTGAAGATAGCATACCAACAGACTGCGTGTGGCACTTACTATACGTTTGCACCTTGTTGGTAATAGTGTGCACTATTTTGTGTGTTTCTTGGGTCTTATTTTCCAGGCTTTCACCGGTTTTCTGTGCTCATAGTCATCTGCATGCAGGATTCCCGTGAGACCTGGAACGTGATCATTGCCATATCTATCTTCCCCTCTGCATAGGAAAGCATGTAGAGGGGTGGTGACCACAATTGCGGATTCAGCTGACAGACAATCAGGGAGCAAGGGCTCGCCTCCAGGGACCAATCAGGGCTGGGGCAGGTTTTCAGGTTTGAAGGGCTTTGTGGAGGAACTTCAAAACTGCAAATGAGCGCAGCGCCAACCATAGTAGATTAAACCAAGTAGCCCTGGGGTTTTGGTGACCAGATGAGTCCAGGGGAAAAAAAGGAGAGGGGCAGGACTGAACTTAACCCGTTATTATACTGGTCCCTGGGTCCTTTCCGTCACAAATGACATACCAAATGAAGTGAACCTCTTCATTGCCAAATGGGACAGCAACCACGGTTGGTTTATAAAAAAGGTGTTAGAAGGGTGTTTATTCTTTGCATCTATCACGCAACAGATTTTTTGTTATGCAAAATGAGTTGTTGGGCTCTAAGTTGAACATATGATCTCTCGCGAAATAGAATATAGTAACAAAATGATTTGATTCATACATAATTCATCGTATCTAGATGCTGCTTTGCTGTAAAAATGACAGCATATGACATGAATATTTAATCTCTTTTTAGCCTGACGAAGCCGTGCAAACCAAACGGCGAAACGCGTAGAGTGTTCAGCCAGACAGAAATCCTAAAGAGAACACCCAGGAAGCATCTTACCATCGAGTCTGTAGGTTGCGCCGCCCACCGGAAGGGTCGTGAGACCCCCGGCGTGGATGAGAGAAGTGTTCCGGAGAGAGGGAGAAACACGCGCGCGTACACAGAGGAGATCGCGACCCACTGTGCACCTTTCACCGCTACCGACCACGCATTGTTTTTCCATAAGTGTAAGCCTCCATTTGTATTTTGTATTTTGATTTTATTGGTATCATTATATTGAATCTACACTATTTGAGTCTTGTTGTTTTCTTTGTTTTGGAGATTGGCTGCTGAATTTGCTGCATGTCATCTGTGGGAACATCCACCCCTTGATTGGATGACTGTTCCTTTTATTTCTCAATTGTGAGCTCTTATAGATTAATTCACTTTGTATGACATTTCTACATTATGTGATGTTCATTATTTTCATGGCTGCAAGCTGCGCTCCCCTGGTCTTTTTGGAAGAAATCAACCATGGGTTATTGCCTATTTTTCATCAACAAACAGGCCTGTGAGGACAAAAATTGATTTAATCCTCTTATGTTTCCATTCAGGAATGCCATGAAAAGGTTGTTATAGAGTAGTAAAGTACTTTTCTATTCCCTGGAAATCCTTTACAAATTATGGCAATGAAAAACTAAACAGAAAAAACAGATTTACAAAAGAAGACAACAAAAGCAGCGCTAGTACCACCAAATCATGAATTAGAATCTCAAATTCAAAAATACCAATGAAGTTTCAGAGTTCAGTCCCATCAGATGTTTTATCCAGTTGAGATAATTAACCTTGTAGAAAAACACAGGGAAATGTCCTAAAAGACAGATAAGGCGTAGGCCTTTGACGTCATCACGCAATCACTGTAGTGTAGCTGTACTCCGTTGATAATGGAGGGACCTTTTTATGCCGTAAAAACTCCTGGCAGCTTGGGGGGTCAGTCGAAGGGGTAGGACAACTTACTATCTTCCACTGTGCTCTGATCCGATCGTGACCTCTGACTGTGGTCGCCTTGCTCTGTGTGAGAGCGTTCAACCATGCAGGTTCACAGGCGGGTGGCTGCTAGTGAAGTAATCTAGAGGTCTCCCATCCACCCTAGCTGATCTTCACCAGGGGGTCCGTGTGTAAAGATACCTTTACGTGATTTTATATCTATATTTTTTGTAAGAATGGTGTATTACCTACCCTTACATCTATTCTAATAAATGGTATCCATCTGCATATTTAGATAATGCACTAGGGGAGTGCGCTTTTTTTTTTTCTTTCTATACAGAACACAAGATATGTTTGTATGGTGCACAACAAAGATTTGTCTCATTTATTAGTTGTTAAGAAGAAATCTAATACACATGGAACGGTCATTATATTGTGATTCTATGCAAGGTCATTACAATTTTCTCACTAGTGAGATTGATACAGTATTTCCTCATCATGGTCCCTAATTTACAGAATTAAACACTTAATGGGTTTTCTTTCTGAGTCATTTATTGATGCCTAAGGGCATATGAGATATATATGGTATTGTATTTTAAGCAGGAAGGAGAGTTGCAGAACATAAACTAGATACAAAGCAGGTACAATTATTTATTTATTTAATTATAAATATTTACCACGAAGAATTACATTGAGAGTTACTTCTCGTTTCAAGTACGCTCTGGGCACCAGAGTTAAGATGACAAACAATGACATTGTTACAATACAGTTGCGTAAGTGAACAGGGAATACATTATATACAAGACATAGCATAAACAGTTAGAGATAATATATATTATAGGTGGGATGTTGTAAACAGTTACAGACCAGATTAAAATGTGGACAGCTTTGTTTTCAAAGAAGTAGGCTTTCTCCCCGTGGTGCTGAGCGCGCTCATGCTTGGAGAGCCGGTGTCCTTTCATTTTCGCAAGAGACTTCGGTGGGGGGGGGGGGGAGGGCAAGGGAAGACTCCGCAGGGGAAGTGAAGCGCGCTAGGAAGTTTAAAAAATGTGTTTATCTAGCTCGAGCGCCACGAGCGTGTGTGCCCGCGCATACGCGCGTGCGCATCGCGTGATGCGGAGACTGCATATATATATATATGCAAGTCACCTCGCCAGCACCGCCCGCTCAGCGAACTCAGTGCTAGCGGGTACGCAGCCTCAGAACTGGTGGTGGCTTTGTGAGGTCTCTGGACTTGAGCCAGTTCCTTATTTTCCCCTTTCTAAGTATTCTTGATTTTTAACTGATGACACAGAAGACCACTGTATAAGTGTGGGTGTGGCACCTCTGGGCCATTTTGTATTTTAAATGGTAATTATGGGAAGCTCATGTATTCATATCTCCCAAGCATATGTGTACACTGTATGTGTGTGACAAACTTCCCTTTCTTGTAATTGTCACAAATGAATATGTGCTTTCCTTTATATACTTTTCTCTCACTGCTTTTGTATCTACTTAATTTTACTCGCTGGTTGACATGGGTCCTCCGTTTTAGGTCAGTAGTTCTTATGCTAAGGTCCCTAAATACTTCAAATGTCTGCTCTATCCTGCAGACTTTGCAATTTCCAACACTACTCAAAGTTGATTTTTGTTAAAAACTCTGTATTTATTATAATTTATGTTTAACTGTATATCTAAATATGTTGAAAAACAGGCTATATGTGGCATGGTGGGTTATCAAGTTAAATAATAAAACTGAAGTGCTCCATTATATAGAAAGGTTTGAGAATCTCTGCTCTATTTAATGTGTAAGCTATTCCTTTTGTGCAGAGATGTATAACATATTATATATTTGTATGTACACTTGTGTGCCCTGTACTTCTGTGAATCATGGCTACATAATGAAGTTATATAATGAAAAAGAAGTGCTAACCATTGAAAAACTTTCGTGTGTCACTATTTTTCTCTCCCATTTGGTGTCCATATTGGGTCCTTTGGTGCCCATTGGAATACCAATAGATTCCATCCCTAAAGGTCTGTTAACACAGTCCACACCAATTCAGTAGCCTCTGGTGGTCCTCACTTCAGTACTTCACATTTACAAATGTTCTGCTACCAGGTTAAATAATAACAAACGTTAATAGATACTGCGCACAGATATGAGTGATAGTGAACAAATATTACGCGTATATCAATAAAAGTGAACCAAACGCTACATATAAAGTGTAATATTAATAGCACATTTTGTGATTGGGATGATTAAAATAAATTCAAAATATACACACAAAGTGAATAACAGTGTATATAACAAAGAAATATTAAACTGTGTTTAAAGTAGAATAATGAGATGCTGCTGCAAAGCTAGCTAGTGTAAAAAAAGAAAAGAAAAAGAGCAAAATCTCACAGTGAAGTGAATGTAACTGCTAATAGATTTAAGGTACGGATGGATAGGTTAAGATGAAACATCAGTGTAGAAGGTTTACAAGCAGGACAGTTATGGACAGTTACCACAACAGCAAGGAACTCCGTCTCCACACCAGTCCCAGTCCCAGGCTGCAGCAAAAACATAGTCCTGGCACTCCTTAGGCAAATGGTTCCTGGTGGTGTGAGTCGGCTCAATGGAAGTGCTCCTGTATACATAAGCACTACTGCAGGGACCTGCATCTGGTGGCGGTTGCCGAGTACACTTGCCTCATTGGCAGCTGATGATGATGTCAACGGTTGGGCACTCGGAACATCTAGAACAGAGGAGATTTACAAGTGTCATCCTTAGATTTCACCCTGCTGCTGTTGCTGAATCTGTTTACTTATGGGTTGGTATACCTGGGTTGGTTTTTATGGATTTTGAACATAATCTCTGTATTTCTCAGAAACATAACTCTGAGGGTATGCTTAAATTAGGACTTTTTATTAATTGTCTGCACTTTTCACTTTAAGTGACCATTATAAGTGGTCATTTTTATGCACTATGGAGAAACTTATTTAATTATTATTGTGGGCACAAGAAGTATGACATTGCTGTGACATGCTGATGGTGGCTTATTATAAGGGCACACTAAAAAATTATAAAGAAGGACCGTTTTACAGCAATGGGTTTGGTTTGCTCAGATTCCATCAACAACGGAAGGATGCAGATGACAATGCACGCCCAGCACGGACGTCACACGTGGTGACGTCACGAGCCAACGTAGACATCGAAGAAATATGTTAATTGCATGTAGGACCTATCGGAAGGGAGGAAGATGCCTGGAGAGGACCCACTATGGTCGCTGCCACATGACTGGGGGACGCGACAGCACGGATAGACTGACGGGTGGGATGATGCACCAAGCACTACTGATGCGTATCAATGTGGGACACCTGTGGTTGGGGCTATTTATTGGGACATATTTGGACTTTTACTATTATGCGACTTATTCTTGAGAAGGGCAGACTGAGGCCGAAACGTTGATCTATTGGCTAATACATTTTCTTTAGTTAAATCTGTAGTGCCCTGTCCCTTTCTTTCTACCTATATATCTGTACATACTAAATCTATTATCAATACATACTTCACAATGAGATGTTTGCGGCTGTTTTCTTTTCTATTTTTACCACTGGTAAGGTTAAATGCCTAACAATGTGTGTTGTATACAATTACATCCTTTCATTATTAGATCAAATAAAAAAACATTTTAATCTGCAATGGCAGCTTCACTTCAGGGGTTTCTGCTTCTTGATGTAATATTGAACTAAATTGAAAACATTAGCAAAATATAAAGTGTTTACAAAAAACTTTTACTGATAGTGTACATGTGCAGGGGTCTCCGGAGCTGAAACCGCATTGGTTTAGGTCCGGGGACCCCCTGCATCCCGAGATACAGGCCCCTTTATGAGGTGCCGGTATCCCTGCATTTAAAGGTCCCGATCACGTGACCGCGGAATGTAACAAAGCAGAGGGATACCGGCACCCCTAAAGGGGCCTGTATCTCGGGAAGCAGGGGGTCCTGAGCCAAAATCTATGCGGTTCAGCTCAGGGGACCCCCCTGCTTCCGCACAATATTATTAAAAATACAAAAATGCTGCTTCATTACCATAGCGTATAGCCGCTAAGGCAATGAAGGGGTTAAGGCAGAATAGCATGTTTATTGGGGACATTTTCCCCCAATAAACATAGCAATAAACAACATACACCCACTGTGTATTGAAATACCAAACAAAAATAAATACATTAATACATATAGCTCACCACCCATGTCCAGCTGCCACATGAAGGCCATCCTCCTCTTCTCATCTGCCCATGCCCTCTCCGCTGCTGCAAAACAGACACAAAAATGAAAATATCCAATGTAATGTTCCCCTAACCCCTTAATCACCATAGCGGTTATAACCGCTACAGTCATTAGGGGTTAACCCACCCTCACCCACACCACTCGGCATGCCAAATACCCCCCCCCCCACCCCCAGTACCACATAAAAACAATACAGTGACCCACAATAAACATACATCCATATTAAATACATTACCACCCCCTGTGCCCCCCATATATACAAGATTATCCTTTTACAAACAGGGTTTCATACACAGCCCCCACACGAGTACCGGTGGGCTGTCGAGGCACCTGACAGACCTACAGGGTACCAGCAGCCCTTTTCAAACAGGTTCTGGAGGCCGTTGGTGGGCCCGCAAAGCGCCATGGCCCCCAGGTTGGTCTCCTTGGGTCACCGTGGGCCAAATTGGGTCCCCACGGTAGGCCCAAGGATGTTTGGGAGCCCGGGTCAGACCCACTGGTGTCGGGTGGCCTCGGGTGGTTCCCACAGGGGTCTGGGGAACTCACGAGTGCTCACTACGGGTCACGGTGCCCCACACAGATGTGGGACCACCGCTTCATCCCCGCACCTATGGGTCGGAGGGGGCCCCACGGATGTGGGGAACCACCGCTTCATCCCCGCAGATAACGGTTCCGCGGTGCCCCACAGATGTGAGGCCACTGGTTCATCCGCCGTATACCCGTGGAACCACCAGCCTGATACCGTGAGATACCCGAGGAGACCCGCAGGTGGTCTCCAGAGGTTCACGCGGAACTACGGAACAATCCCTGAATGTAAAAAAAAATAAACCTGGCTATACATTCAATACATACATCCCCCCCCCAACACCTACAGTACAATAATGTGCAAAATAACTATTACCAGTAGGGATAATAGATTATTGCCCATTATTAAAAACATTAACTAGCATATTCACAGAATATAAGTGCTACTGACCTCATCAATAAGAAGTCTCCGTCACCAGCAACATCCTTGTCTGCCCACAAAATACATTGCCAAAACAAAGCAATACATTGCAATTACATTCAGATATCAATTAACCCCTTAAACACCTATCGGAAAATAACCGCAAAGGTATTAAGGGGTTAAGCCACACTGGCCCGATACCCACCCTTCACCCATGAATTTGTACAGTGGCTTCATCATGCAAATATAATATATATATACAGATATATTATATATATATAATATAATATATAAATATATATATATATATATATATATATTATATATTATATATAATATTACACACACAGATGAACCAAATACAAATAAATGTAGAAGGGTTATCAAAAACATGCTGTACTCCAAATAAACATTCTCCATACAGACACACTACTATAAATTAATTTCCTTTAATAATCCTAACTGAACTACAGCCAATCAGAGCGTGGGAAGTCTATCCCTACTCTGATGGCTCTAGTACCATGTGGACAGGCTTTCAATGACGTCACATCCGTTCTCCCCAAGCCTCTGTAACATGGTATACTAGAGCCAATCAGAGTTGGGATGGAGTTTCCCACGCTCTGATGGCTACCATACCAGGTGAGGCCGGCCATGTTTCTTTTCATGACATCATCTTAAAGGCAAATTGAAGCAAAGCCATTCTGATTGGCTGTGTGCTTCATTGCCTTAAGTGACGTCACCACCCGGGCCCCGCAGACACCTGTGGGTCTGACCCGGGGCTCCCAGACATCCTTGGGCTACCGTGTGGGACCCAATTGTGGCCCACGGTGACCCAGGAGAAAATTGGGGCCAGGGCGCTTGGCGGGACCCACCAACAGGCCGCAGAACCTGTTTGAAAAGGGCTGCTGGTACCTGTAGGTCTGTCAGGTGCCCCGCCAGCCGCCGGTGACTCGCGTGGGGTGTGTTATGAACCCTGTTTGTAAAAGGAAAATCTTGTATAATGGGGGGGGCACAGGGGGGGGTAATTTATTTAATAAATGGAATGATGTTTTTTGTGGGTCACTGTATTGTTTTATTGTGGGTACTGGGGGTGGGAGGGGGGGTTCCCCAATGGTATGTGGGTAGGCCTCCCTTGTGGGTAGTGGGTGAGGGTGGTTAGGCCTCACGGGGTGGGGAGTTAGTGTGGGAGGGTATGTAGGCGTCCGAGTGGTGGGTGAGGGTGGGATAACCCCTTAATGCTGTAGCGGTTATTAACCGCTAGTTGATTAAGGGGTTAGGGGACATACATTGGATGTTTTCATTCTTGTGTCTGTTTTGCAGCAGCGGAGGGGGCTGGGCAGGATGAGGGAGGATGGCCTTCATCGTGGCAGCCGGACATGGTTTTGAGTGCATATGTATTTAATGTATTTATTGTGTTTTATGTATTTAAAATGGGCACATTCACTATTATCCCTTTGTGGATAATAGTAGTTGTGGCCATTACTATATTGTATGTATTAAGGGGGGGGGGGTTATTTCTTTATAACTATGTATGTGTTCAGACATTAATTTGGGGGGGCACATAATTGGTACTGCAGGCCTGCGGGTAACACCCGAGGGCCCCCGCCAGCCTATAGTATCATTGATGTGCATATATGTGTATGTTAGGGGTTGTTGGGGTTATATATATATATATATATATTTATATAATAAATATATATATTTATTTATATAGAGATATTTATTTATTTATTTAGATTTATTTATTTAGTGTGGGGCTGCTGTGTGTGATTATTTTTTGTAGTGGGGGTAAGTGAAGGGGTTATTAGCCCCAACGGTGGTTGTTTAGGGCTTGCGGGGGGTAGCGGGAGGGCTTAACCCCTTCATGACCGTACCGGTATTAACTCCTACGGTCGTGAAGGGGTTAAGTGCACCCGCAACCCCCCCGCAAGCCCTAAACAAACAACAAGGGCCAAATACCCCCTTCACCCACCCCCGCTACCCACGATGAAGCTGGCACGGTGGGTCAACCCCTTCATTGCCTTAGCGTTTAGCCGCTAAGGTAATGAAGTGGCCTTTAAATGCATTTTTCCTGCCTCGGATGCATGCTGGGGGTCTCCGGTGCGGGTATCAACTCCGGAGACCCCCAGCATCAATCCCAGGCAGGAAAAAGGGCTGATTTTTTCTAAGTGTCGCCCTTGCCGATGCTTCTCCTCCAGCAAGTTGCCAACTTTAGTTGGCGGGCTGGATTCCCGATAAACTCTCCATTAGCAGCGAAAAGCTGATCGGGGCTACCTGAATTCAGCCGGGTTCAAAAAGTGCCGATAAGTGGCTTGCTGCCGATAATTTTTTATCGGGAAGAAAAGTTGCCGATAATTCCCACTTATCGGCGCTTACTGAATCGGGAGGGCAAAAAATGCCGAAAAAAGACTTATCGGCGCGTACTGCATAGAGCCCAAAGTCGGCAACAAAATCAGTAGGTCAGTGTGAGAAGGGCATGCAAATTATTGGAAATTGAGAAAAAGCAGAGGTATTAAACAAATTCTTTGTCTCTGTATGTACCAGGGGAGAATCAATTGCAATAGCAGTGCCCCAGTAGGAAACCAGGTCCTTTATATTAATGAACATTTAGTTAACTGAGGAAGAAGTTCATAGATGGCTTTATAAAATTAAAGTAAATAAAGCACCTGACCCGATGGCATACATCCAATAGTTATCAAGGAGTTAGTTCACTAATAGCCAAACCATTAAATTTAAAATGTGAATTTCTATAGACTCAGTAACACAAGATTGGCATAAAGCAGACGTGTTGCCTATATTTAAAAAGGGAGCAAGATCACTACCGGGGAATTACAGACCTGTAAGCCTAACATCAAAAGTGGGAAAGCTACTGTATCCGAATATTTAGTACAGGATAATATTCCGGATTACCTAATAGAAAACTAAATTATTAGTAATAGTTGGCATGGATTTATGAAGGCTAGGCCATGCCAAACTAACCTTATTAGTTTCTTTGAGGATGAAAGTACAAATTTAGACCAGGATAATGCAGTTGATGTGGTCTATTTAGATTTTGCAAAGACTTTTGATACGGTTGCACACCAGAGATTAGTGTACAAAATAAAGATGGATAGGGAAGCCTGGGGGAAAGCTAGATTGAGGGATTATAAATACTATTCTTATATGGAATGCCAATTATATACTTGTAATGCATTGGTGCAATAGTATTGAAATTACACTGCTAATGGTAACTACAGGCTGTGCAATCAACCCACTATTAGCAGTGTCATATCCCTTAGGTAATTAAGCGTAGTGATACATAGTTTAATCCTATTTTAATCCCCATTGTTTTACTATGTTTCTAATAAAGTTTAGTTCTAAATTTACACCATCATCTCAACACAGTGTATGAGTACTCTACTGGGGTTCTTTCCTCCATTGTTTATCATTCTTATATTGCCCCATCAGCACATACACCCATCATTATTAATTCACTATTGCAAGCAGTAGCGGGGGTTTCTCTATAGTTTATTAAAGAAAATTGGACTCAGTAAAAATATTTGCACCTGGATTGAAAACTGATTGAAGGATAGACAACAGAGAGTTGTCATAAATGGAACTTTTTAAGGCTGGGCTAAACTTGTGAGTGGAGTACATCAAGGATTGGTACTGGGACCCCTACTTTTTAACTTGTTTATTAATGACCTTGAGGTTGGCATAGAGAGCAAAGTCTCCGTCTTTGCTGATGACACTAAATTGTAAAGGTAGTAGAATCAGAGTAGGGTGTAATTTCTCTCCAGAAGGACTTGGATAGACTGGAAACTTTGGCAGGTAAATGGCAGATGAGGTTTAATACAGATCAATGTAAAGTTATGCATTTGGGAAACAAGAAAAAACAGGCAACTTACAAATTGAACGGGGACACATTAGGAGAGTCATTGATGGAGAAGAATTTAGGAGTTCTTGTAGACAGCAGGCTTAGCCATAGCGCCCAAAGTCATGCAGTAGCTGCAAAAGCAAACAAGATCTTATCATGCATTAAACTAACAATGAATGTGAGGGAAGTAAACATAATGATGCCCATTTATAATGCATTAGTAAGACCACACCTTGAAAATGGAATACAATTTAGGTCACCACTCCTTAGAAAAGACATTATGGAACTAGCGAAAATACAGAGAAGAGCTACCAAATTAATAAAGGGGGTGGATAATCTGAAGTATGCAGAGAGGCTATCTAAATTAGATTTGTTTACATTAGAAAAGAGGTGTCTAAGAGGGGATATGATAACTATATACAAAGATATTCGGGGACAATACAAGAGCTTTCAAAAGAACTATTCATCCCAAGGGCAGTACAAAGAACTTGGGGGCATCCCTTAAGGTTGGAGGAAAGGAGATTTCACCAGCAACAAAGGAAAGGGTTCTTTACAGCAAGGGGAGTTAAAATGTATAATTCATTACCCATGGAGACTGTGATGGCAGATATAATAGATATCTTTAATAAATATATGTTATAAAGGAAATATATACAGAGATATACCAAATAAGTAAATATGGGAAGGATGCTGATCCAGGGAGTAATCTGATTACCAATATTTGGAGTCAGGGAGGAATTTATTTTCCCCTTATGAGATATTATTAGATTATATTTCACTCCGGTTTGTTTGCCTTCCTCTGGATCAATATACTGTAAATACAAGTATAGGATAAAGTATCTGTCGTGTAAATTGTGCATACCTGTAGGTTGAACTTGATGGACTTATGTCTTTTTTCAACCTCATCTACTATGTAACTTTGTAACTATGTAAGGTCCTCCCTGCTACCCCACACTGCTACCCCAGAACTGCCCCCCCTCAGTTCTCATGGTACTGGCCCTGGGATAATATTCGTTCAATCTGTTTTTTTAGACTAGAAAACTAGATTTCCCAAAATAAACTGTTTTAAAATACAGACAAACCTGTTTCAATAGTATTTGGGACTAAGGCTAGATTTCTAAAGCTACCAATGACAGAACTACAGATCAGAACGAACGCCACTATAGCCCCTGTCCCAAGTTTTAAATATTTGGGCATATGGTTTGACATCTATTTAACATTTGGGTTGCATATTGATACTCTGACATCCAAAGCCTATGCCAAACTAGGTGTACTTTATAGGAACAAATCCTCCCTAAGCCCGCTAGTCAGAAAGCGCATCACACAGCAGAGGCTAAAGTCAATTATAGACTATGGGGACATAGTATATAGTACAGCACCCCAAACTCACCTTTGCAAACTAGACACCCTCTACAATGTAATATGCCCCTTTGCCCTACAATGAAACTTCAACAGACATCACTGCAAAATTCTCTAAGAACTAGATTTGCTATCACTTGAGTCCAAAGTACATCTTTCATGTCTTGTCTTCAAATCCATTCTGGGCAAAATACCGGCTATCTGAACAAACTCCTAACCCCCACTACACGCAGCACTAATCACCTGAGAACTAACTCCAAAAGACTCAAACGGGCCCAAGGTTCAACAGTGAATCCGAACACTCCTCTTTCTCTTACCATGCACCTCACAACTGGACCAACATACCAGAGACTCTAAAAGCCGCCTCCAGTATAAGTAATTTCAAATTCTTCAAGGCATCAGCTGTCTCACATTTTCATCTTGTCTGTAACTGTTACATACGCCCGTAATATATATTATATTTAACTGTTCATGAAATGTATTTAAATATAATGTATAACCTCTTTTTATTTAATGTAACCATGTATTGCTATCTTAACTGTTGCCAGGACATGGGACATGGGCACATCTAACATGGGTGATGTGACTCTGAACAATCCGATGTAGTAAAAATGAAACATTTTCTTCCAAGTCGTATCACGGATCCCATCTCACCACCCTTCTCGTGGCGAGATCAGAAGCTTCGAGTTGCTTGTACATCTCTGAGCTACCTGAGTAGCTCGATTTCTCAAAAAATGCATGTTTGAGCATTTTTGGAGCTTCCGCTCGGTTTTCCTAAGCAGGAGTGCTACAGATCGGGAAGAAGCAGTTTTCTAGCGAGTTTAGCATCTTATTAAAGCTTTCTGAATAGCTACAGTACACAAGCAAACTCGCCAGAAAAGTGCTCAACACTGTTGATATGTCACTTATTGAAATTTACTGCATTAAGAGGTGGTGTTTGCAGGTTTAAAATGCTTATTTTTCATTTTCCTAACCAATTGTTAATTATTAAAGTCTGTGTTTTAGTCAAAATCATCTGCATTGATCTTTTTATTAATTTACTGAATTAACATGATTGGATATAATGACTGCTGTAGAGAAGTAAATATATCTATTAGAATCTGACCCATAGGAGCAATAGGTACTGTTACTGGGAAAATACATATAAATCACCTAGGAAAACCAAAAACATTCTGCTGATGTCGATGAAATGGAAGATACTTAGTAAGATGCCTATAGTCTAATGACATCTGTCATAGATGGATGAAGGGACCCACAGTGAGTTAATCCCTGCACAGTTCTCCAATGCGTTGTTAGCCAGTCTGGCAGGTAAGGGGTTAATTGTATGCATGGTATGCTTAATCAAATGATATAAGAATACCAACTGTACTCAGAAGCTATGCACCCTGTATGCCTTATATACGTGCTCTGTATTTAGAAGTAGTACATTAATTTGTCAGTAACCCTAACTCTAATCGTCTACAAGCCATAAAGGTAAAATCTTTAAATGACTTGCTCCTCATAGAATGAAGTGTCCTGTCAAACAAATAAGAACGAACGTACTTTATAACAGACATTGGTCTGATGAGACCACAATTCTCTGAAACTGGGCTCTGCATGCAGTACATCCCAGTGCTGGGCAGAGCACGATGGAGTTTATGTACACAGAACAAGCCAATACCAACATTTCCATGGAATTTATCCAAAAGGCACAATATGGAAACAAAATGGTCATTGCTTATTCACTGAGTGATCATGATGCTGTCCTACACACAGTGACAGACAGTATGTGCCACTGAGTTGTATTTTCTCTGTCTTGTAGTTGAATGTATTCAGCAAATTAAACTTGTTATTCTCTTGACACCTCCCCCTTTCCTTACCACTTTCCATAAGCACAAACGCACATTACTGTCATGTTCTCTTCAATGCGTTTATATCATTGGCTTTCTTGTTATTCTGGAGTCATACTGTCTATGGATTATATAGTAAAGTAAACTTAATATCCATGTATCCAAATGAGCCAGACTGGCAACATGATGATATTAACATCCAAACATTTCAGAAAAGGTAATGTGAACTATGTATTTTTACTAGTCTACTACAGACAAAACACGAATTGTTCAAATGTAACCTTTGGGAGTGTTATTTGTTTTGATTGGCTCCTGTACTTATTACAAGCTTCAGACTTTACTGACTGTGCTGCCACCAAGAGGTTGCATTGGTTATTCTTATAAGTATCAGTAAAATAGTACTTCAGTATTAGGTAGTACCTTTTATATTTGGACTAACAATAGATATTATAAGACAAACTTTCGAGACTTCCCTCTCTTCCCCAGGACATCGATACTGATTTGCAGAGATTCCATGAACTTAACACAGATGTAAAAAAAAGAAAAACACGATAGATATCTAAGACAGAGGATACAGAGAGAGAATAAACAAACAGGGCAATAAATGGATGAAAGGGATAGTGGGACACAGGACTATACATCCATCCGCAGTGTGCAGGGGGTAAAAGGGGTTAATTGTAAATTTCACAGAGAGGCAAGGATAAACATTACAAAAAATTATGGTAGTGGATTAAAAACCCCATATCAGCATTAAGTCCTCTTGTTTTAGTGTCAAAGTGTATTATCATTTTGATCTCAAATATTTTCCGTCTTTTAGTGATTTAAAACATTCCATTGAGAATTTGGATGTTTAAATCATTTATGCAATGATCTGACAGTGAGAAGAGATGTCCCACTGGAGTGCAATATCTTCCTTCTTCATGGTGTGTTATTGTGTGTTTGTGTAGGTTCGCAGCAAAAGAGAACAGATATACTTGCTTAACCTAGAGAGTACACTATTTGTTGAGGGTCTGTGCACTAGGGGAAATAGGGAATGGGAGGAGGAAGAAGCCCTGTCAGAAAGCTGTTTGCTAGATGAGAAGAGAACAGGAAAGGACCCAATTACATGCACTCATACACCTCAGTGAGAACAATGGTTGATACCATTTAGATGGACTGGGTGAAGGATAGTGAATGCAGATGTAGCCGGGACCCCCTTTGCCTGACATTTGTTGTTATGGGGTGGGAGAGTGCCGCAGTAGGGAACGCTCCGATATCGGAGGTTCCGCAATAGAGGGAGCCGCCATGTTGAAGGTGGGCGCAGGCGCAGGACCGGCTCGACAGGAGGTTGCGCATGCGCGGGCATAATGGCAAAGCCCGCGAAGGAGGAGAGATCTGATAGGAGGGAGGCCAGGGAACTACGGGTCACAGCAGCCCTGCGGACCCTCGTGACGCGCGAGGACCAATGAGATGCTAGGAAGGGAGAAAAATGGGTGGTGGGGCGCGCACATGAGTCAGAGCGAGCGGTAGGAGGAAGGAGAAGGAGCTCCGTTGTAGGGAGGCATTCCGCCCCTACCTAGGCCTTATACCCCAGGCCCAGTTAGACCCTGAGCCCCAGTAGTGTGAAGCTGAGCAAGGGACTGACCATAGATAGGTTCCGGTTCCCCTTACTTTGTGTGTGATCACTTTCGGGACATTTCCAAGTCAGCGGGAGGTCTGGGCTCAGACCCCGCGGCCATGTTGCTGCGTGTCTGGGTGGGATCGCCCGGACACCTACGGGCGACGTCATCAAGAAGGCCCACATCGATCCTTTGTGAAGACTGTTGCAGGACCGGGTACTGGAGTGCCCGGCAGGTAAACTACAAGTGCACCAACGGTATCACCAGTTATTCAGGACACAGTGGCTGCGCAGTCACACACACATATAGATTCGCTGTCTCCCTTGAGGGTGGGGGAAATATTGGACTAGGGAACTGTACACGAGGTGGGATCACCCGTGAAGGAGGGTAGTGAGCGTCCTGCGAGACGCAGTGTATAGTGTCTGCCTCGAAGACGGACACCGGTTGATGATAAAGGAAGAGTGAGGTTACGCCATATTATTCATGCTAGTAAAGTTATTGGTTGGTTATATTGCTGTGTGTGTGTGTTGATGCACATAAGGTCCTGCGAAGACCCACTTCCCCTCTGGCAGAAGCTGTCGCAGGTGGAGGCGCTGCACCAAGTATCAAGTATTGTGCGTGCCCCAGGCTCTCTTTGGCAGATGTTTAGGCCCTGTGAGCCTACAGGTAATACAGCATATGGTAGTGGTCTGTGTTCGCTAGGAACCAGGGCTACATTTGGAGGCGCTGCTGAGATCTTATACCTGGGGTGCCCCTCGAGCCCAAATACCGCCACTATGGCCCTTCCCTCGCGTCAGAAAGTACGTGACTGGGCGCGGCAAATGCGAACGCCCGCCGCGCCGTGGCTGTGACCCAAGTACCCATTGCCCTACCTTTAGAGACATTGCAAATGGCCCTACGACAACTACCGGGTTTTGCCAAAGCCCGCCTGGTAGATGTCCTCATAGACCAAGATGCTAAGTGGAACACCTTGCTAGTAGAATGCCGGGCGAGATCTAGTAGTCCTCGAACCTGCAGTTCCTCAATATCTGCCGCTTTCCAACTCTCCGCCCAGAGGCAGCCCCTTTGTCTATCCACTCCGGGACCCCCTGTGGGGGAACTGGGTGATGACGACCCTACGCTCCCCTTTGCTCACTACCCCGCGAGCGAAGTGGGCAGCTGTCAGTCAGAATCTAGCTATCCCGGGTCTAGCGTATCCGAATAAGCGGGGGTGCGTAGTGACATGCTGCAGAAACTCAATGATAAGATAGACCGGTTAACCACCCCAGCAAGTTTACCTCCGTTAGTAGAAGCACTCACCCTGGCCACGCATTCCCAAAGCTACAGGAAATTGAAGGCCTTCTCTGGGACTCTACCTGTACCCACGGGGGAAGATGGGATAGACCCCTGGAAGGAGCATACTCGGGGGGTAATGGAAGAATGGTCCTGTACAGACGTCATGAAACGTCAACGGCTCATGGAGTGCTTGAGACCCCCGGCGTCCACCCTGATCAGCATTCACCGAGAACAGTATCCCGACCTGACCTCTCGGATGATGATAGAGTTCCTCGTTGAGGCCTATAGCGCGACTTAGGATAATGGGCCTTATGGGCCAAATACTATGCCATCAACCAAAAAGATGGAGAAGATTTGTCTGCCTACATCCACCGTGTCCAAATTTCATTAGGGCCCCTTCTGCACCATAAGTATGTGACCGCCTCACAGATGGACGAATACCTCCGCAAACAATACCTACGGGGATCCAGTCCTAGTCACCCCATTGCAAACATAATTCGCGATAACCTCACTCGAGGGCCTCCCCCCTCGTTTATCAAACTATTAGAGCAAGTCAAAGAGCATGAAACGCATCTCATGCTTCACTCCCCACAGAAGGCTAAAGCAGCCAGCAGCCCCAAACCCAAAGGGAGTGCTGAAAAGAAGGAGGATCCTCCAGATAAACCAGGCCCGGAACAGCCAAAGTATGCCGGACGAACCTCGCCTCCGTAAATCACCGTACCACACCCAGGGATATGTCTTGCTACAAGTGTGGGAAGAAGAGACATATCTCCTACGATTGCTGGATGGGGGAGTCCCGCCCCCGGAGCCCGTCACCCAAGAAGTTCACGCCCCATGCCATGATATGCGGAATTTACGCGGCCAGCGAAGAAAGCCCTGTTTCCACCCAAAGTGGCGACGGGCCCGAGGATGAGAGTAACCGCGTGGGACCGGTAGCGCTGATCCAGGTGCTAGTAGATGGTATCTACTCCTCTGCGCTACTGGACACGGGATCTCAAGTGACCATCATATATCGAGGATTTTATGATCGACAACTCCAGAAGCGGCCTCTGAAATCGGCAGGGCATATCAAAGTGAGAGGACTAAGCAATGAAAAATACCCCATCGACGGCATAGTAACTGTGGGCCTGGAAATACAACAGCTCAATACTGGAAAGTCTCAACCCATGATTGTGGACGCCCTAGTGTGCCCACAACCCAAAGACCCACCTAAGTATCCTATAATCCTAGGCACGAATGCAGACATTGTACAAGCCGTTATCTACAAGAAACTAATGAATTGCCCATGTCCAGCCTACAGCTGCAGCTTGTCCAGGTGAATCCGGATTCCCCTCCGACACCCTCGGAGGACAATGGACTGTTGTTCTGCGGCTGCGGGGGCTGACCAGAATTTTACCAGGAGAGACGCAGAGGGTACCCACCTGGTGTGCATACGCTGACCTAGTAGCCCTTTTCCCTAGAAAGCACGCCAGAAGAAGATGTCCGCCGAGGATATCGGCTGGTACCGGAATTCCGGGATTGGCCGACCGCCTTCCCCCATCGGATTTGTGTGATGGTCCAGAATCTTTCGCCATTTCCCATGGCCATCGACGCAGGACAGAAAATAGGGCGGATTTATCCCGTCAGCTCGGTAGATGAAGCAGTACAAGTAAAGGCTACCCGAGTGGAAGGTCCCGGTTCACACCTAGACTTCGACTTTGGCTCGTCCGGACTGTCCGACGCATGGAAGGAATGGCTACGAGTGCAGCTGGAAGAGAGACGATCAGTATTCTCTACCGGGGAGATGGATGTGGGGTGCAGCCGCAGTGCTCAACACACTATTCGGATGAATGATACAAAGCCCTTCAGGGAACGTTCCCGTCGGCTCGCTCCTAGAGACGTAGATGATGTACGGGCGGTCCTCCACGAGATGGAAGAAGCTGGGATCGTCACGGAGTCACAAAGCCCTTACGCTTCACCCATAGTGGTAGTGAGAAAGAAGAATGGGACTGTGAGGTTATGCGTAGATTACCAGACACTGAACAATCGGACAGTACCGGACCAGTATAATCTTTCCCGCATAGAAGAAATCCTGGATGCCCTACATGGAAGCAAATGGTTCAGTGTACTGGACCTCAGGTCTGGCTACTACCAGGTACCCATGAGTCCCGCGGACGAAGAGAAAACGGCATTCATTTGTCCACTGGTGTTCTACCAATTCACCCGTATGCCCCAAGGTATATGTGGTGCCCCCGCCACCTTCCAGCAGCTAATGGAGAAGATGTTAGGTGACTTGAATCCCTGAGAATGTCTCGTGTATTTGGATGACATCATAGTCTTCGGGAAAACCATGGAGGAACACGAGGCTCGGCTCCTGAAAGTACTTGACTGATTAGCTGAAAAAGGACTCAAGCTCTCCCTGGATAAATGCCGCTTCTGCAGGACATCGGTGACTTACGTGAGACACATAGTGTCCGCCGAGGGGATTGCCACTGATCCCTCCAAAATAGAAGCCGTCGTCAATTGGCCCCGACCTGACAATGTGGGGGAGTTGCAGTCTTTCCTGGGATTCTGCGGATACTATCGCAGGTTTGTGGAGGGATATTCCAGACGGGGCAAAGCCCTTGACGGTCTTCTCAAAATATATCCGGAAGACACTGGCCACGACGGGGTGCATAATACTACTCATTTCCAATATGTACAGAGGCTGCAAGAGAATCTGCAACGGGCCTACCTGCAGGCCGAGAAATCTACCGAAAAGCTGAACGCTGGGAATAAATGGCGGTATGATCATAAAGTCAAACACAGAGACATTAAACCGGGAGACGCCGTGCTCCTCTGTAATCTGGGAGTACCGGGGAAACATAAATTGGCTGACCGATGGAGGGAGGGAGTGTACGAGGTAGCATCACAGATGCCCGGTCTTCCGGTTTATCGTATTAAGGACTCGGAGGGTCGGGTGAAGACCTGGCACCGAAATCATTTGCTCCCTATTCCAAGAGTCGAAGAGGGGGATTTGGAGTGCACTGCATCATCATTGGATGGGGAGACGACATTGGGGGAAGACGAGCCGGGGCCAGGGAGCTCAGTCTTTCAGGAAGACCCACAAGAGGGAACCTCCCAAAGGGGCCCTCGACAGAAAGCACCTCCCGGTGGAGCTACGGGTAAAGTGCTCGGGGAGCACATGCCCCATGGGGTGGCTCTGGAAAGTTCGTCACTGGACCCGCTGAGCCCATGCTTTGTACCAAGTCATGATAATATAGAGACTGTAATCCCCACAAGGGAAGAACCTGAGCCTCAAGACCAAGATAGTCATTCTCCCGAGGGAGTGACCAAGCAATAGTTAAGGCGAAGTCAAAGGAATGGGCAGCCTCCAATGAGGATGTCCTATGATCAGTTTGGGGCACCCCACTATGAGGCTCAGCAGTGGGCTCGCAATCGAGTCAAATCAGTGATTGTGATGTTCAGCGAAATGTACAATCTGATGTAGAATGGGGAGAATGTCGTATGTTATGCATTTTCATTATATAACGTTGTACAAGTTAAAGGTATTGTTCAAGCGGGGTCGTTGGAATCCACAGGGGGAGGATGTAGCCGGGACCCCCTTTGCCCGACATTTGTTGTTGTGGGGTGGGAGAGTGCCGCAGTAGGGAACGCTCCGATATCTGAGATTCCGCGATAGAGGGAGCCGCCATCTTGAAGGTGGGCGCAGGGGCAGGACCGGCTTTACAGGAGGTTGCGCATGAGCGGGCATAATGGCAAAGCCCGCGAAGGAGGAGAGATCTGATAGGAGGGAGGCCAGGGAACTACGGGTCCCAGCAGCCCCGCGGACCCTCGTGACGCGCGAGGACCAATGAGATGCTAGGAAAGGAGGAAAATGGGTGGTGGGGCACGCACGTGAGTCAGAGCGAGCCGTAGGAGGAAGGAGAAGGAGCTCCGTTGTAGGGAGGCATTCTGCCCCTACCTAGGCCTTATACCCCAGGCCCAGTTAGACCCTGAGCCCCAGTAGTGTGAAGCTGAGCAAGGGACTGACCATAGATAGGTTCCGGTTCCCCTTACTTTGTGTGTGATCACTTTCGGGACATTTCCAAGTCAGCGGGAGGTCTGGGCTCAGATCCCGCGGCCGTGTTGCTGCGCGTCTGGGTGGGATCGCCCCGGACACCTACGGGCAACCTCATCTAGGCCCACATCGATCCTTTGTGAAGACTGTTGCAGGACCGGGTACTGGAGTGTCCGGCAGGTAAACTACAAGTGCACCAACGGTATCACCAGTTATTCAGGACACAGTGGCTGCGCAGTCACACACACATATAGATTCACTGTCTCCCTTGAGGGTGGGAGAAATATTGGACTAGGGAACTGGGCACGAAGTGGGATCACCCAGTGAAGGAGATTAGTGAGCGTCCTGCGAGACTCAGTGTATAGTGTCTGCCTCAAAGAGGGACACCGGTTGATGATAAAGGAAGAGTGAGGTTACGCCATATTATTCATGCTAGTAAAGTTATTGGTTGGTTATATTGCTGTGTGTGTGTGTTGATGTACATAAGGTCCTGCGAAGACCCACTTCCCCTCTGGCGGAAGCTGTCTCTAGATCAGATCCCTGTCTAGATAGTGTAGCCCCGAGGTAAAATTTGGCTCCCTGACCTCCCTCCGTGCTTACCGGGTGGTTGTGGGTGCCGCCGGAGGCAGCGGTGGACCCGCCGGGAGAACGCGAGGGTGGGGGCCATTGCAGGGAGCGGTGCAGGCCGGTTGCCGGGGACGCGATCGGGCCGTCGCTAGGGCCGCGATCGCGTTGCCACCGGCTGGGCGGCTTGAGAGGAGGGCGCCGCCATTGCGCATTAGCTCGCGCATGCGCAGTGAGTACAAAGCACGCGATGGGACTCCAGAGATAGGGAGAGGTCGCGCGAGAGTAGGGAAGAGGATAGGAAGGTTGAGGCGGCCATTAGGGGTTCGCGCATGCGCGAGGGAAGCGCGCACGCGGCCCCAATGCATTAGGCAGCCCCTGGGAACTACAATTCCCAGGAGGCTTAGGGAGGCAGAGGTCAGGTGCTCCCTAGTGGCCAATAGGGCTGAAGGAAACTCAGCCCGGGAAAAGAGATACATTTCCCGGGCTTTGCAACAGCAGTCAGGGCAGAGCAGAGGAAGGAATAGGAAGGGTGCAGGGAGTGCGTGGCTCCTGCATCAGGTAAGGGTCCTCCCTAGATTCCCAGGCAGGCCCCAATTCCCGGGTAAAGGGCAGGGGGTAACTGAAGAGGGACGCCTTAACTAGGGAGGTGACCCTTGAGTGTGGAAGGTGCTGGTTTGGCAGTGTCGCAGCGGAGAGAGCTGTGGGCACTGTCAAAGAGGCACAGTGTGCTAGCAGTGTGGTTGCTGCGGGATCCAGGGGCTGTGTGTGATTGCAGCTGCCTGTGAGTAGTGTCGCTGTATGTGCTGGGCACAGTGCGTGCAGTGTGTGTGAAGTGTGGATCCCTGCAGGCTGACAGTGTGAGCGGTGTGTCAGCTGCAGGTGCTTTGGGAGTAGCTAGTTAATAGCTAGTTGTCAGTTACAGTTAGGACTGGGTAGCTGGGGGGAAGGGGGGCAGGTTATTGTCCACAGGCCCTAGGAGTTTTCCCCAAGCCATCCCAGGTTGCGGTTCCTCAGGGACAGGCCCTAGGTTAGGGTTGCTGTCACTCTAGCAGTAGTCAGTGATAGGAAGGCGGTTGCTGTTCCCATGCGGTTGGTGTTGCCGTGATCCGGTTGCAGTTCCCGTGAAGCGGTGGGACCCTCGTTGGGGTCCACCGGCAGAGTACCTGGAAAGGATCAGACGGACATCTGACCCTTTGAGAAGAAAGTTGCGGTCCCGAACATCGGAGTGCTCGGAAGGTATCTTCAAGTATTATAAGTGCACCAACTGGGCCCTAGCTTAATATAGTGACTGCGCAGTCACCCATGACCTCCGTAGGATTTACGAGACATTGGGTGTGGGGTGATCACAGGACACTTGGTTGGGGAACACCAGACATTGGGTTGAGGTGATGCGGGTAGAGCATCAGGTTATGTTATGTGATGTTATGTAATGAGTTATATGTGTGTGTTAAGTAAAGTGTTAGTTATTGTTTTATCGTATACGAGTGTCATTGTATTTCTTACTCAGGGCTATCTTTCCTAACGGGGGATCCTGGGTAAGTGGAGGCGCTGCACCAAGTAAGGGTAAGGGTTTTCCCCAGGCTCCCAGCTAGCGGAGGCTCAGATCTCCTGGAGCCACACAGGTTATGCAGTACCAGTAGTCCTTTAGAGCAGGTGTGTTGCAGGGAAAGGGACCGGTTAGACCACGAGGGGCCAATGTGATATTGGGTGGGTCGGCCGGTTCACAAAAAGGGCTACAATAGCATAATTCCCTTCCCTTCCCCATCCCAGCATGGGAGGAGAAGGGAGAGACTTTCTCTGTCCTATCTAACTTCTTCTTCTTCTTCTCCAAACTCAACTGACAGTTTAGGAGGCATGTCTCAATTTGAACATCCTTGGGGAGTGTCTCTAACTCTAACTCATAGCAAGACACAGCCGGATACAGATTGGCCCACACACATCAAGGGATGTTCCAACCAATATCCACCCCTCAGATTGACATCCTCAGAGTTGCTAAGCCTGCCATTGAATACTGACACATTATTCAAGACTGGAATACACACACACAGGCCTAGTAAAAGATTTAACCTTTCCACTGCCTGCACTAACAGGACTGACAGAAGAAAGGCCCAGAAATAGAAGTAACTGCCGGGAGGCTATGTTACATAAAAAGAAACCTGATTCTGTTCAATGAGGTATAATATGTCACAGATGTGTGAGGTTGTCAGTCTGAGGGGATCCAATATCAAATGGTGTTAATAAGATGGCGTCTATCTGGCCTTAGTCTGACTCAGAGCTAGCAAAATCCAGGAATATGAGATAAATGACGCCCAGCATTCTTATTCCAACATAAATTCCCCAAAACTGACTGAACCAGGGACTCACGAATGCTATGTAATGAATGAATCCTTGTCCTCAAAATCAGTCCTGACAGGAACAGGCTTCTCCAATATTGCTGCTTCAGTACCAAAAAGAAAAAAAACTGCGACATACCACCACAGCAAATAACAAGGAGAGGGCAACTCCAAAAATAAAAAAGTTTATTTGGCCGACAACAGGAAGACCTTGTCAGTGCCAGTCAGTGCCAGTCAGTGCCAGTATTTAATTAATTAATTGATTTTACTCAGATGTGTCTGACTTCATAGGAGTTTTCTAAGTTATATAGTTTGGAATAATACTTGTGGAATTCTTTCACAATGTTGGGAGCACTGTATGTATGTGGTGGTCCCATTTTTGAAATGTATTGCAGTGATATGCGTACTAGTTTGGAACCCTTGAAGTGTACTCACTAGAATATGATCAGAATTGTTATCTTTGTCGTTGAACCATTGTCTTGTCCATCTTATTGCTCTTTCAGTTTCCTGAAATTGATTTTTTTTTATATCCTTTCTGGCATATAGTAATACCCTATATTTTTTACATGAATTTATTTATTTCATTTATTCATATTAAATCTCTTCTGCTAATTACCTGCCCAAGTTTCAAGTCTATCCAAGACATTCTGGAGAGAAATTACATTCAGATCTGATTTTAACTACCTTTCACAATTTTCTGTCAGCAGCAAAGATAGACTATGCTCTCTATGCTAACTTCAAATAATTAATGAACAAATGAAGAAAAAGGGGTCCGAGTACCAATGCTTCAGGTACTCCACTTAGAACTTTAGCCAAACTTTAGCCCAACCTGAAAAGGTTACATTTATGAAAACTCTCTGTTGTCTGTCTATCCTTCAACAAGTTTTCAATCCAGGTGCAAATATTTGTCCTGAGTCCTTCCTTTGTTTTGTACACTAACATTTTGTGTGGAACCGTATCAAAAGCCTTTGCAAAATCTAAGTAGACCACATCAACTGCATTACCCTGCATTACTGCATAACTTTCCTCCTCAAAGAAACATATAAGGTTAGTTTGGGACGACCTATCCTTCATAAATCTATGCAAATATTAACTAATAATTTTGATATCCATAAGGTAATCCTGAATATTATTCCATACTAAACCTTCAAGTAGCTTCCCCACTATTGATGTTACAGTAGTCTTCCAGGTTTGTAATTCTCATTTGTGATCTAGCTCCCTTTTTAAATATAGGCACCACATCTGCTTTACGCCAATCTTGTGGTACTGAGTCTGTGAAAAATGGATTCCTTGGATATTAAATGTAATGGTTTGGCTATTACTGAACTTACTGTATCTCCTTAAGAACTCTTGGATGTATGCCATCAGAGCCTGGTGCTTTCTATACTTTAATTTTATCAAGCTACCTTTACACTTCTTCCTCATTTAACCAATTGTTTGTTAATATAGAGACTGGGGCTTTCTCATGTGGCACTATTTTTGCGATTGATTCCTCCCTTGTAAATACAGAGACAGATAATGTATGTAATACCTCTGCTTTTTCCTTATCTACATATTTTGCCTGCCCATCTCACACTGAAAGGGTAATATGTTCTGTTTTCTCATTTTTTATTTTTTATTTTTTTTCCAAACAGTTTTTATTTGTTTTTCAGTTATATTCAGGGTGGCGAGTGGGTTCAGAACATAAAAAGGGGAAAAGGTGGAAAGGGGACAATAAAACCAACATAATTAGATCAACAATACAGAACAGAAATAATAGAAATAATAATACTAACAGTAGAAATAATATTTAATGGTAATAATAACAAAATATGGGGGGAGGGAGGACGGTAAGAGACACTAGTGGTAGTAATCCTAGTAATTTTTCTGCATACATTTGTTTAGATTTATATATCTTGTATTGTCGATAGGTCTTCTGGAAAGGCCCTTATCCAAGGATTCCAGACCTTTTCAATTTTTTCTGTAGAATTGTTTATAAATGTAGTGAGTTTTTCCATTTCTAGAACATGCTGAACGTTTTCCTGAAAGATCTGATAGGATGGTGTATTTGTCTGCTTCCATTAAAGTGCTATTGTACATATTGCTGCTGTCAGAAGATGTGCAATTAATTTGTTCGTAGCATATGATACATTTGGAACAGTTTTCCCCAAAATCATTACCACAGGATCCATTGGTACAATAACACCAAGTGCTCTGGTGAGATCTCTCTTAATTTTTCTCCAGAAAGGACCAGCCTTTGAGCATGTCCAGAAAATATGATATAATGTACCCCTGCAACCAGACTTTCTCCAGCACAGAGCACTTGCTCCTTTATAGATATGTGCTAATCTGTCCTGTGTTAAATACCATCTCGTCATAATCTTATACCTATTTTCCTTAATTATGTGCAAACAGACAAGCTTGCTGTAGCCTCCCATAAAGTATCTCTGTCCAGTCATCCCAAGAAATGTATTTCCTATATCTTTCTCCCACAGAGTCATATATCAGTGGTATTCTTTCTTATCTATTGAGCTCAGAACAGAATATATATTTGAAATCATCACTTTCTGATGTGTTTGTATTGTGCACATCTCTTCAAATACAGTTGGATGTGTATTGCCTCGTGGAAAAAAATTGAGCTACAGTAATAAAATGCCTAATTTGTGTGTATCTGAAATATTCTGAAGACGGTTATATTTTTCTTGTATTTCTTCAAATGTATATAATTTCCCCAGAAACATAGTGTCTCTAATCTTGATTATACCACTTGCAATCCAGAGATTATTCTTTCCTGGTATACATCCTGGGAGGAGTGCTTCCTTCTTCCATAATGAGTCATGAGTGAAGGTTGTCCCTTTAACCCCTTTTTTCCCCCCACGTATTCCAAACATTTAGAGTAAATTTGATAACTGGATGGTTATACACTTCTTTAGGTCTATTTTTGGGGGGAATCCACAATAACTAATCTATATTCTGCACAGGGATCTCATTTGCTTCAATCTCCAGCCATTTAATCGCCTTCGTGGGTCTATGTCATGCCGGTAAATGGTTTAATTGTGCTGCGGCATAATATTTGTTTAGTGATGGCAAGGCTAGACCACCATCTGTTTATTTTTTGTTTCATATAGTTGTATTAGTTTTCAAGATACTATGTACACTACTACTTGAAAAAATAGTAAAGATAGAGTCATTAATACTACCAATAGTAATAATAATAATTATAGTAAACAACAAACAGTCAGACAATACAATCAAATAATAAAATATAGTAGTATTGTTTAAAACAACGCCCGCATATATTTTACAGTATAGTGTCCAGCACTACAAAAAAATATATACATAAGAAAAATGTATGAAAAGTATACATAACTAAACAGAAAAGACAAAGAAAAAGACAAAGAGAGAAAAGGGGTGTTGGGAAGGGGAAGCACTGTTCCAACTCAGAAGCATATATTTGTCTGTTAGTTGATACACATTAAAGAGGGGTCTTTTCCAGTATTCTAATTGGATATATATCAGTGTACTTATTTAACAGTTAGTGATCTAGTTGGTTGTAGTAATTATAGTCTTTTTTTAACAGCGGTGTCAGCTTAGCAATTTGGAGAGAAAGAGGGGGGATATAGGTGGGACTTTAGTATAGACATCACAAATAGATTCTATTCATATGGTTCAATTAAATTTGCCTAGAACATAGTTGACAACAGGTTGCTACCTAGTAGGTTTTAGTGTTTGAAAGCCTCCTATCAGCAATAACAATTCAACATGTCTGAGATTCTTTTGGTACATAGAATTTTTAGGACAACAAACTTGTTTCTTCTGGGGTTTGGATAGCAAGTGGGGAGGAAAGGAGGGGGCAGGGGGATGGGTGTTTGAGAGGGAGTAGAAGAAGGTCATTGACATAGGTTTCACGTATCTAACAGTTCAATTGAATATGTACCAGCATATTTGTTAGCTGTTTGTTTTGTCGCTGATGTTAGTTTAGTTGATTGGAGGCAGGGGGTGAGAGGGAGTGTGTGAGGGGGGAAAAGGGGACAGGGGGGTGGGGAAGGTTATTAGCTGAATAACATTTGTATTTGCAACATAACGAGTTAACTAATATACATCTGCCTCTGTTTGCTCCCAAACGCCCCCAGCAATTTAGCCTCCTTATAAACCTTATGTAACACTGTTTCCCCCATCCTGTGGGAGATTTGGATTGGATTGCAGGAGAGCTGAGGTTCCACCGATAGTATTGGGGAAACAGGACAAGCTTTTGAAGATCAATGCAAAGTTCTTTCTTTGGGTGCCAGCGTCTCCATCTTCAGCAGGCTCCAGTAGTGCTGGAAGCAGTCCCTGCAAAAGAACGATCATATACTTCCCCTTGATGGACTGCAGACTCTGGCCAGGAGTGTAGTAAAGTAGGAACATCTTTATTCAGTCACAGCATTCAGCATGAAGGTTTATATCGGGATGCATACTTATTGTCTTGGGTCCCAGACCTCTGGGTGGTCCCTTGGTCAGATTTTAGGATTTAGGCCTTGTTATTATGCAACAATTAACAATCTTTTATTTTGTATTCTAATGGTGGAGTCTCTCTTGCCCTTTTAGGGTCTTCTGATTTTGGTCCTAAAGTTCTGTGGGCTTGATCCATTTCTAGATCTCGTTCTTCTAAAGTTGGGTCAATTGTAGAGAAAAGTCTGATAAGGAATGGGCAGAAATCTTCCACCGAAACCTTCTCTGGGATGTTTCTAATTCTAATATTTTGTCTTCTTTCCCTGTTTTCGTGGTCTTCCTGACCTTCTTTGAGGAGTTGGATTTCATGTTTTAGCTGCATTATTTTATTGTCAGCATCTGCCTGCAATTGCAGGGCTTTGTCCATTTTGGTCTCCAAATCTGTGGTTCTTTGGGAGAGGGCTGAGATCTCATCTTTAATCTCTTTAAGTGCTTCGTTCAGGTTGGTCTGAAAAGATGTCAGCATAGATTGCTGCATACTCCTGAACAGGTTGGCAAGATGGGACCCACTGCTGGCTGCAAGCCTGTAAATGTATTAGAATTGTCTGTGTGTGTACTGCTAAGAATAACGGGGCAACACACATTATACTAAGCTACATTGTATGAGTGCGGTCTCGCAACCATGGTTACCACATCGTTATACTAAGTTACATTGTATGAGTGCGGTCACAGTATTGCAACCATGATTACCACATCGTTATATTATGTTACATTGAATGAGTGCGGTCGCAGTTATGGATTAGTTCTGAGTATTGCAACAATGGAGGAAGGTCTGGACTCTGCATTACCACTGTGAGACATTAACTTTTAACATCTGTGATTTACTTGTACACTTTTATCCCCCAGTACCTTGGAACTCTCTCCTCCTGCATCTCACTATGCCCTCCCTATTTCTTTTTCTGTTTACTGTTTCCTCACTCCTTTGTGAGCATTTCTGTTCTCTACAACATCCCCACTCCCCACTGCACCATTATTTAAATACCTCTCTCCCAACGACTTCTTTGCCCCTCAATAAAAAACAATCACACAAATCCTCTATTCACACCCTCTATCTACTCCTTCCTGCTGCTGGGGATCTTCCCTAAGCCTGAAGCCAGACATACACACCTGATCTCATTCATGCCTCCCTGACACCTCTTCCCCTGTAAATTGTGTTAACCTTTTCATTTAACACTGACCTTCCTTAAATTTTATCCCACAAATCAAGCATCCCAATAGCCTGCCCTCATGGCTAATGTCCCACAATCAGTCACTCCTACCACCCATTGTGACCAAGCACTGCCATCTACAGCACTTACTCCCTCACCTGCTGTCTCTGTAAGGTTCCCATTAAACATCTTAGATTGTAAGCTCTTCGGGGCAGGGATAACCTTTCCTATTGTCTGATTTTGCTGCACTTATTGTATAATTATAATTCCTTGTACTGTATTCTTTGTGAAGCACTGAGTACACTTTTGGTGCTATATAAATAAAGACATACAATACAATACAATACAATACAATACAATGTTTCACTGCCAAATTGCAAAGCGGAAAAAGGGTTTTAAACTCCAACTGCTTTTTCACGCAGCGCAGACGCAGGGAGCTAACTTAGGTTAGGAGTATGCCAGCGCTGTGAAATTTGGTGTGAATGCTGCTGGGGTCCCAACAGTAAAGCAGTTATGTTTTCCGTGATATTAACTTTTATAAAAAGTAGTGAATGAAAGTCCCCCTCTTTTGGTGGATTAAAGTTATAAAGAGCAAGAGCATTTACATTCAAGCAGGCGGAGCAGCGGAAACACTTGGTTCACAAGTACAGTGATTCCCAGATGTATGGCCAGCCATTCCGGCCAGTGAGTCATGCATAAACTTAAGTCAGGACTTCTAAGACATCATGCTGAGATGACTCCAGAATGTCTAGGAAATTCCGGACTTAAAAAGGTACCGACACGTTAAGTGAAGGGAAGTAAATGTAAACATGTTTTTCTGCCAGAAGTCCAGATGTCCGAGGACCGGCCGCCACCATGTCGCCAGGGAAGTGGGCTTGGTAATGTATGCTAAGCGGCTCAGGTGCGAAGTTGGCGTATGACCGTAGCATACCTTGAAGCCTCTGCCCAGCTCCGTGAAGTATTGGTAAACCTTGCCAATAAGGTGGGGTGCATTGTTCCCATGCAGAGATTGGCTGCACATTATACCGATAGGACTTTGATGCTTTTAAAAGTTCATGCAGCAAATCGGGCGTGTGTTTTATCAAGTATAGAGATTCATCTAAGATACATTGTGCGGTACAAAGACTATTCCATCATAACTAAGGATTGTACCCCGCTTCAAGAGTTCATTAGAACTAAGGATTTGCGAATGAATCCTGCAAGGGCAGAATGAAAAGATTACCTTCGGCGGAGTAAGAGTGGTTGCAGGCAGCACCACTAGCCAAAGACTGTTTCGCGGTTCTATTTGTGCACTTACCCCGCTCCTGGGAATTGGTGCCTAGAGACTTTATTTCGGTGAAATTCTTTCCGGAAACATTTTATTTTGTTTTGCCCCATTCAAGTAAGTGTTTATTCGTGTCATTCTGTAAATCAAGCTGTGTGTGTGTTTCTCGTGTAAATAAATAACAATTTATGTTATCTCACGTTTTGCTCAAAGGATCCGGGTATTTTTGTGTTAAAAGCATTGGTCTCCCATGACAGCCCCCCCCCCTCCACCCGATGAAGTGTGCTGTGTCACGCGAAACGTTGGTTGGGGAATCAATGATGTCATCATGTTGACGTCCTGAAGTCTGACTGCGCTGGTTCTCTCTACTGTGCAGCCGTTTTGTATTGCACTATACTGTACATACTACATGTATTGTTGCACTGTTACATATATACAATTACAGTTTATCTAGTTCCCAGGCAAATATAGCATCACGATTTTTTCTACTACATATATATAGGGATACAGACATTCCACTTTCACATCATCCCACATATGACAGTTCATGTGGTGATTTACACCTCTATATATTTTGTTGTTTTGCAGTGGTTGCATGCTGGCAATATTGTCTCTTTGTCTGCATCCTACTGTATGTGGCTATATCGTTTTGTTGATACTTTTGGGATGGTAAGGAGGAGAAAACAAAGGAACCGGGGGACCAGAGGGGACCTGGTTACATCCTCCCCCTGTTGAAAAATACCAACTTCCCCGTTTGGGAACAGCGTAACGTAACATATGCACAGAACTTATAGAATAAAAATGCAGTCCGACATATACTGTATACAACCTTATCACATGCAATTACCTTATATTAAATTGTGTAACTCAGTGAACATGGCAATCACAGATCTCACTTTATTACGAGCCCACTGTTGAGCCTCATAATGGGGTGCCTCAATTTGGTTGTACGCCATCCTTGTTGGAGGATGCCGGGATCTTTGGCTCTGTTGGAGCAGTTCCTCAACAACTCCCTCGGGGGAGTATTAAGCATTGTCCCGAGGCTCAGCCTTGAGGGGAGTAATGTCTCTGAACAATCTCTATTTGGGGTCCATGCATACCAAATCCATGGGGCCCGAGCTCTTCAAGTGAGCTATGAGTGCTGCTCGAGTTGGTAGTGTCTTGCGTTGAATACACCTGGAGCATCACCGACAATGTCGTTCCACTGACTCACGCATCTTGGGCCAAAAGAACCAGTCTCTGATGAGCCCGAAAGTCTTGTCTACACTGAGATGTCCATGCTTGTTGTGTAAGGCCTTCAGGACCATATGTTGTAGGTTCCTGGTTAGACCCAGTTGCCGTCTATCCGGGTGGTTGTGGTATTGCACCACCCTATAGAGTAGCCAATTGTCGATCTCGAACTTATCAGCATCTCGCATGAGAATGGTGACCATGTCACTAGGAGCACGCTTCAGAAGGGAAGGCTTGTTTTTCTGGACAGCCTGATGGATGAAATCAGCTAGGGGGTCCCGTGTCTGAAATGGACCATATCCCTCCATGCTATGATTTTATCAGAGGTGATATTCATTCCTTCAGGATCACAGTAAGCGGCAGGAATCCATGACCCTTAACTCGGAAAGGACCACTCTATCCTCTATGACAGTGGTTGTGCTGCACATGACTCTCATCCTGGGGCCCGGTATCTCCTCCCAACCATCATCATCTGGAATGGCGCTAAGACCTCATGTTCGGGATAGTGCATCAGCTCCGATGTTCAGGGTTCCCGGTTGCGTCCAACTTGGTGGACGTTAGTATATAAAGTAGGTGAGGGGATTGTTATCCGTTCTCACTTCAAAAGATACACCGTAAAAATAATCGTGGAGTTTGTCCATGATGGCTCAATTGAGAGTGAGGAACTCCAACTTATGTACTGGATAATTTTGTTCACAAGGAGTCAAACTGCGGCTGATGTAGGCTACCGGTCGGAGGCCCTTTGGGGACTTCTGGTGCAAGACCACACCTAAGCCATTAAGACTGTCGTCCACATGGAGGACTTATGGTTGTTCCGGATCAGCATACGCAAGAATAGATGCCTTAGTAAAGCTCCTCTTCAGGTCCAAAAAGGCCCATTTGCATTCAGTCATCCATTTATCGTCAAACGGCTGTCTAGAAGATATGGCCCTTTGCCCGTTATCTTCAGGGTATATAATGAGGAGGTTATTTAGAGGCTTGGCCTTACTGGAGTACCACTCCACAAAATGACGGTAATAGCCACAGAAACCGAGGAACGAGCGTAACTCCATGACGTTCTCTGGTCGCGGCCAATTCACTACTGCCTCTACTTTGGCCGGATCTGTAGCGATTACATCGGCAGACACAATGTGTCCCACATAGGTCACCGAGGTGTGACAAAACCGTCACTTGTCGAGCGACAGTTTCAGGCCCTCTCGGCGCAGGTGGTCCATTACTTTAAGTAGCTGTCCTTCATGTTCTTCTAGCATCTTACCGAAAACAATAATATCGTCCAGGTAGACTAAGCATTCCTGAGGATTCATGTCTCCAATAGTCTTCTCCATTAGGCGTTCGAATGTTGCAGTAGCTCCACAGATACCTTGAGGCATACGTGTAAACTGGTAGAAGCCTAGGGGGCATACAAAGGCAGTCTTATCCTGATCTTCTTTACACATTCGTACCTGGTAGTACCCAGATCTCAAATCCAGAATGCTGAACCACTGGCTCCCATTTAGTGCATTGAGAATCTCTTGATGCAAGGAAGAGTCTACTGATCAGGTACTGTTCGATTGTTCAGGATCTGGTATTCGACACACAGTCTTACTGACCCATTCTTCTTCCTCACCACCACGATGGATGAGGTGTAGGGACTCTGCAATTTGGTCACAATTCCTGCCTCTTCATCTCGTGTAGTTCGCCCCGAACATCGTCCACATCCTGAGGGGCGATGCGGCAAGAACGCTCTCGAAAGGGGGTAGTGTCACTCAGCTAGATGTTGTGTTGGGTGCTGTGGCTGCAGCCCACATCCATCTCACTTGTGGAAAAGACAGCCCGCTGTTCTTCCAATTAGGCCATCTGCCGGTCTTTCCATTCTGCCGGTAGCGTTGAATCCCCGAATTTGAAGCTCAGCTCAGCTGGTTGGATACTGCAGCAGTGTTTACCTGAGGCATCGTTTCCACTGGGCTGACGGGATAAATATGGCCCAATTTCCTTCCTTGATCTAAAGCCATAGGGTACGGAGAAATATTCTGGACATACAAGTCAATTCGGTTAGGGATCTTGGACGTCCATTCTTGCACTTCGGGTATTAGCTTGTAACCTCTCTTAGCATCATCCTCCGGTGTGCTTTCCAATGAGAAAAGGTGATCGGCTTCGTCTCGGTTGGGATAGCAGCACCCTGTAGCCATGCGCTGCACTCCCCCTGGTGGAATTCGGTCAGTCCGGCACGCCAGTTAAAGAGATCCCATGATGATCTAAGGCAGAAATTTTACAGCACTCTTCTAGCAAGATGGAATGAAGGTTGAGGCTACTCAACAGCATTTCTCCAACTTCTTGTAAGTAGGCCCGGATTATTGTCCTTACTATATCCGTATTAGTTCCTAAGATGATCGGGTACTTAGGCTGCTCTTGGGGCTCAGGACACACTAGGGCCTCCACATCCATAGGATGCGATTTTCCTGTGTTCAACGGAATGATCTCCAGACGGACATTCACAATCCCATCAATGGGGTAGTCCTCATTGCTTAACCCCCTTACTTTCATATGCTCCGCCGACTGCAAAGGATGTTGTTGTGCAAAGGAGGTGTTGATTATAGAACCCCCGGTATATGATGGTCACTTGCGACCCAGTGTCCAACAAGGCTGAGGAATTTACACCATTCACGACAACGCGTATAATGGCGGCTGGCCCTACCCAACTACAAGCGACCAAGGGGCAATTCCCATCATTTGAGCTTGGCCCAAAAGGTTCGTCAGGGGATGGGGAAGTGGTTTCTTCCGGTGGGTCAGTTGACTCTGCAGTATAAACCCTGCAAAACATTACGTTAGGGTGAAAGTTCTTAGTGGATGATTTTTCTTTTTTTTCTTCCTTCTCAGGGCAGTCATAGGAGTGTTGACCTTTCTGACCAAAGCGGTAGCAGGTGATTTCACTGGGTACGGTGCGAGTCTTTTACAGTTGGTAGGATATACCTTCCCCGATGATTTAGACCGGATGGCAGATGGCTTTACTTATGAGCCCTCCATTGGATTGTAGGGTTCCTTAACGTTCGGAGTGGAGGCTCCCTTGGGTTAACCTTTGAGGGGTTCTTTATCTTTCAGGGAAGTATGTAAACGTGTATATGCTTCATGCCCTTTTACTAATCCCAAGAGGTCCTTGAAGGTAGGGGGAGATCATTGTATTAGAGAGCACCTAATCATGATCACAAGTGATGAGTGGGGATTGATCCTCTAAGGAATTGCTTGTGCCGGTATTCATCCACCATGGAGGCGGGGATGATGTCGCGAGTTCGCTGCTTCCAGAGGACTAGTTGTATCCTTTGAAGGAAGTCGAACAGATCTTCTCCATCCTTTTGTCTGAGGCCATAATATTTGAACCACAGTTCGCTTTCCTCTTCATCCTTTCCGTAGATCTGCAATAGCAACTCCACCGTCTGGTGAGCTGAGAGATCGGTGTCTTGGTCGCGGTGCGCACTGACCATGGTGAAGGCTGGAGGTCGGAGGATCTTTATTATCCTCTGTCGCCTTACCACCTCGAAGAAGGGCCATTTGTCGATCACTTTGAGGGTGTGTTCCCTCCAAGAATCGATTCCTTCTTCGCCCACGGGAATAGGAGTCGTCCCAGAGAAAGTCTTCAGTTTCCTTTAATTTTGCACTTGAGCTGACAGGGCTAGGGCTTCCACTAGTTGTGATAATGTTGTCCTTACTGCAGATGTCCCTGGGGACAAGGATGGATGAGATTCTGGCCTTGTGCCAGGGGTGAGTTCTAGACTTGCCTGGTAATCTCTGGGAGGGTAGGAGGGTCGCAGGGCCTCCGTTCACAGGGGGATCTCTTGCGGGGTACCCGGACTGAAGATCACTTTGGGCAGGAGAGGGTCAGAATAAAGTAGTGAGCACCCTGTGAGTAAGCATCATACTTCCTAGGGGAGTGGGAGGGACACAAAGTTTCCACTTGATAGGGCACTGTGTAGGAGTGTTTAGTGCTGAGAATTTCCACTGGCAAGGACATTTTGGGAAAGATGACCGGGCAGCCCAGAGGCAGAGCTCCTGGAAAGTGTAAAGCCCTAGGATTATCATCTTCACGTACCTCGTGGCAGGTTGCTAGGATGAGGATGTGCCATCGGAAAGTGGTGTCCCACTTCCGACCTATCTGTCGCATGTCGGAAAAACCGGGAGGGGCCTAAGTTGGTTCATGATTTCTTGAGGGGTAATGTCAAATGGCACATCCCCCACCGTTACCATGTGGCAGGGCGATTCATTGAGTTCAAAGGCCCAATCACGGACCTGTTGTTTGGAAGGGGAGAACATGCTGTGAATTTTGGCTAACTAATTTGACTGCTGAGTAGGGCCCAGGTCTGAAAATCTCAGCAGCGCCTCCAAATGTAGCCACCTAGTGTAAAGAGTCTACTGGTGCTGCTGGCGTTACCTGTTGGTTCATGGAAGTCCCAAGCCTCCGCCACGGCGAGCCCGAGGTGATATAACAACAACCTAGGTGTAGCGCGTCCACCTGCGAGGGATCCCAACGTAGTGGGAGGAGCCCCTCACAGGAACCAAAATACCAATACACACACATTGTATAAACTAACGATAACCTTTACTAATGACCACACCATGACTATAATGAGAATAATAATGCTACTAGTTACAGCTACCCATTAAGCCTCGCAGGGCCGTAACCAACCATCATGTAACCCACACCATGTCTCAAAGAGTTCCACATCCAACCCCATTGTGTGAGACAGCGTTGTCCACTAGTCTAGGTGTAAATGGTTGGTGCACTGATGTATAGGTACCTGCCAGGTGCTCCAGCACCCGGGCATGCCAGCTGATAGATATACAGGATCCGCTGGTACAGCGAGTGTGGCTGCCTCCGCGATGAGTCCTCCTCCACATGGGTGGTATCCAGCTGGAGTGTCCCACATGCAGATAGTCTCTATACACTTTCAGTGTGATCTGGTCAGAGCTGTGTAGTCAGAGCTGTGCAGTGTGCAGCTGTATCCCTAATGCTTACTCAGCTAATGGGGCAGTGTCCCTGCCCAAGGGCCTGTCCCTGTAGCAGCCACAAACGTGCAGGGGAGTCAGGGCCTAATTTGGGCCTATCAGTGGCAGGTCTGTGGCCTAGTGCAGGGGCCACACCCTCACCTATCTATGTCCCAGCTCCGACTAACGTGGTCCCTAGTGCGTGCAATTTATCAATCCTGGTCCAGGTAGGGTCCTCCTGTGCAATTGGCTGCTTGAGAGCAAATAATTGGCTGCTTGCCTGCACCTGACTCATAGCCCCAGTGTCTCATGGGGCTTGTAGTCCTGCAGCCCTGTTCCTTTATTGGCCGCTGTTCACATGCTAGTCACTGCGCATGCGCAACCTCGTCCATGGCCGCTGCAACTCCCAGCTTTTACTGCTTCAGGAGCCGCTGACTACGCGATAGCCCCGCCTTTACCCCTGCAACCTCCGGCACCCGACAGACACATCCACTGCAGTATGGAGGTAAGGAGGAGAAAACAAAGGCACCGGGGGACCAGAGGGGACCTGGTTACATCTGCAAACTGTGAAGGCGCATATATTGACAGTTTCAAAAACTATTAAAATTAAAAAAACAAAAGAACATAATGTGAAAGCATGACTAAAATATACAAGTTAGGGTTCAATAATAGAATAACGAGTGAGTTTATTTGCAAACAGTTGCACACTGGAGACAGCTTATCGACAAAGCTCTCTGACAGGTATTCAACATACGATACATTTATACCCTAATACTAAAGCTCATGCCGCCCTTTTTGTTGGGTGGTTTGTACGTCATAGAAAATAATTGAAATGTATAATAAAAAACAAATGAAAATGAGAAAGTCAGTTAAAATCATTATACAAGCTCAGTAACCTTTCCCCTATAGTACGCATCTGGGTGTTTGTGTATTCTGTAAGGGGGTGAATGTGAGAAATGATTTCTATCTCTAATTCCACCAGACACTTGAATGTTGAGAAGTCAATTCTAACTCTTATCCCACTTCTCAAGGCTGTACGCATCCTCCCTTCTTCTGCAGCTGGGCTGGCCAGGGCTGATATCAACAATTTGCTGATAGCTAAACATTCTTTCAAACCCAAGCTGTGCTTTCATGCATTCATGCTTTCATGCAGACAAACATCAAAATGGATGACAGACAAAGACAGAACACATCAAAATGGATGACAGACAGGGACATCAAAATGGCTGCTTAGATGGGAACAAAATGGCTGCTTAAATCCTAGTGCTGTTTACTTGAGACCCCCTATGTCACTTTCTCAATAATTAAAACTGGGTAAATATTATGGGGTTGCAAACTACACTCAAATTGTAAAAGGCAGTGTGAAACAGTAAAATATAAACAATTTCTGATTTACTGTATTAGTAAGATTGCCTAATGAAACAAACCCCCTCAGCTGTCTGACTTAAACACAGGAAAAACTGCTGGACTCCTAAGATAATGACTAAATTAAAAACAGGTTTAATGACTGATTATGGAATCCCTACGTGCTTATTCTGCTTCACATACTGATTAAGAATTCAATTAACAAGCTTACACTAGTTCTCACTAATCTATCTAATGATACAGTACAACTCAATCCATTCACAAATAATCACTCAAGACACAAAGACTTGGATTCATCAAGTTAAGGTGTGGGATACAGCATCCCAATCCAGCAATAAACGCCCATGTCATATATTGCTCACCTGCTTCCACAGCACCAAACCTGCTGTAGGTCCGGTGACAGGATGCTCTGAAGCCCTTTCTCAAGAGGAGGTAAGTTGATGACATTGTAGGTCCACCTCTTATGCAAATATTTGCATGTATGAGATTGATTTGCAGTTTTTAAACATTAATTATTGACTTAGGTTTGTAGCAGATATATTCTTCATATAGAAAAGCACAGACAATGAGCACATTTCATTTAACAAGAAATTGCACAGATTGAATGTACTCTATATCAACAAAAATCAATGAAAATAAACTATGAAACCAATTGGATCCCCATCATATTTACATATTAGAAACAGACATAGACCAGACAGATAATTTCCCAATACGGGCTTACAGTATGTTGCAAAATGGTATTATCTGTAGGAGGTTATTAAATAGTCCTGCCTTACATTCCCTAAAGTCATAATATTGGAAATCTCCTAATTAAGGCATATATTAACGCCACAGCAACGATTACACGGTCTTCGTCTACAACACAATATTGCACATTCCCATGTCACAATTGTGTGAATTGTAATAGTATTGTCAAAGGGAATGTTGTAATTCATCCCTGTGACAGGGTAAATAAAAGCCACCAGTTACTGTATATGCCTGGAAAACCTATGTCTAGTCTGCAGTGCAGCACTGACTAGGTTAACTTCAGCTGGGAACCTCAGGACAATTAGTTGGATCCCAGCTGCCTAATCAAGGTGTGTTAAAACCCAGGCTGTAGACACATGGAGCCTGGCTGTTGATGAGAGAGGAGTAAGAAGTAAAGAGATTCCTGAAAACAAGGTCTGAGTAGTAAAGCAGTTGTATTGTGAACTGTCTGTCCCCTGCATAGAAAAAGGGTAGCTGCCTTATATATAAACTGTCTGCTAAAGAGAAACTGTTTTGTTTGGTTTGCTGAAGAAAAAGCCATTTTCGTTTTTGCTGATGAAAAGCTATTTTTGTTTTGTGTGCTGTATATTTTTTAAGGCTAAATAAAACAGCCTTGTCAAGAAACCCACGTGTGTAGTTGCATGTACCCTGCAACATATGGTGTCAAGAATTGGGAAAGTTTTTTCAAAAGGCTCCTGCTGTTAAAGGGCCACACACACACACACGAATGGAAGAAATGTTGAAAGAGTTTCTGTGCGACCAAACCAGACAGCAGGGACAGTTAATGCAGGAGCAGGCCCGGCTGCAAGTGGAGAGAAATTAAAGACTACAAGCAGCACAGGATGAGCGGATTGCCAAGCTGCTGACCCAATTCCAAGGGTCTGCCAGTGCAGAACTAGCAAGCAGACCCCCGATTCTCTTGAGGAAAATGGCTCCGGACGAGGATCCAGACGCTTTTTTTACTGACTTTTGAAAGAGTTGCCGAAGCTCAGGGCTGGGCTACAGATCGCTGGGCAACTGCTTTGGCCCCGCTCCTCAGAGGAGAAGCCCAGGCCTCATATCAAGGTCTCCCAGCAGATCAGGCAATGGACTACCGACAAGTAAAAGCCACCATACTGCATCGCTTAGGTCTGACCCCAGAGACCTACCGGCAGCAGTTCCGGAACATGAAGTACACCGCTAAGATGAGACTCCGGGTCCTAGCTCAGCGATTATTGGACTTATGTACGCGCTGGATACAACCCAAGGAGTGCACTAAGGAGGCAATTCTTGAGCAGGTGGTTTTGGAACAATTTCTACAAATAATACCCCCTTCCGCACGCTCGTGGGTAAAATGCCACGCTGCTGAAACCCTAGCTTTGGCAGTCTGACTCGTGGAGAACTTCCTTGGGGCTGAGCAGCAGGCGAGTGTCCTGGACCCGACTCCACCGGCACTTGCGGACGCCCAAAGAGGGAGGTCGGATCAATGGGGAACCTACGGCCCGTCACGGAACCGCCAAGTCCAACGGAAGGTGCAGTCGTTCCAGCAAGGACGGAGTCCAAATGCTGGTCCCCGCAGAGACCCTCATCTCCTTCCGGATGTCGGCTCGTCGCAAAGTGAGAGGAACTTCCGAGGATGTCGCCCACAGGACCCACCAGATGCCTGGTCTCCAGTAACCGGTCCAGCGGAGCGCTATCCACAGCCCCCTCCTGCGAGGGAACCCTCTCCATGTTCCGCCTGCGGAGAACAAGGCCACCGGTATGTGGACTGTCCACAGATGGAGTGTTCATTAAGCAGAACCGTTACCTCGGCTTTTACTGAGGAAAATTACAAGCCCTGGCTACTTTCAGTCCAGGTTGGGGGTAAAACCATCCAGGCCCTTGTAGATTCGGGCTCTGGGAAAACTCTGGTCTTTCAGGAACTGTTACCGCCTGATGTGTGTTCTTGACTCCCTATGGAGTATAGAATGTATACACGGCAATGTAAAACGGTATCTGACGGCCAAAGTCCGGCTACAGGTAAAAGGTCAGGAGGCCTACCTCGAAGTAGGAGTCGCTCCTTGGCTCCCTGCCCCCGTTGTGCTCGGCCAGGACTGGCCTTTCTTTTCAGACCTAATGGCTCCAGTCTCTCCTGAGGAGCTTTATTCTATGGCTCTGGAGAACCCTGGTAAACTGTTCCCCTTCTCGGCAGACCTTTTTCCCAGTAGACACCGGGTTCAAAAGACTCGGAAGCAAAGACACTCTGACAAATAGGATAGGTTGCAGAAATCTGGGTCTCGAGGTGACCATTCTAGTAGCCAGAAGTCACAAGTGATGGCTGGGGATGGCCAGAGGGAGGGGGATATGGGCCCTGGAGATTTACCAGACCTATACCTCCCTGATTTTCGCCAGAGGCAAAGGGAAGACCCAGTCCTTGCTAGACAGTATGACAAGGTGGTGAAAATTGATGAACAGATTTTAGATGCACAGGGGGTGATAGTATTCCCCCATTTTGAGCTATCAAAGGATATCCTATATAGGGTGAATAGGCAGACACAAACAGGGGAGGTCACCAGACAGATATTGGTTCCCAAGGCGTTTGTTAAATCTGTGTTCACTCTAGCCCATACTGTCCCTTGGGGTGGTGGTCACCTGGGCAGGGATAAAACATTGGACCGTATTTCATCCCGATTCTATTGGCCAGGGATGCATAGTGATATTGCTAAGCTATGTGCAGCATGTACGGAGTGCCAGCTAACTAGTCTAAAAGGACAAAAACCAGCCCCTTTGGTTCCTCTACCCTTGGTGTCAGTTCCCTTTGAGAGGATTGGGGTAGACATGGTAGGACCTCTAGAACCTTCTGCGAAAGGACACAGGTTTATCCTTGTAATAGTGGACTATGCAACAAGGTATCCTGAGGCATTCCCCCTGAGAACAGCAATGGCGAAGCAAGTAGCCAACAAGTTGTTGGAACTGTTCTCACGGGTTGGACTTCCCCAGGTTATGTTGACAGACCAAGGTACAAATTTCATGGCTAAACTGATGCAGGATGTCTTAAAGTTACTAGAGGTCAAGTCTGTTCGGACATCGGTCTACCATCCACAGACTGATGGATTGGTGGAAAGATTTAACCGAACTCTAAAAGGGATGCTGAGGAAATTTGTAGATTCAGCGAAGAGAGCCTGGGATGAACTTCTCCCTTTTCTGCTGTTTGCAGTGTGGGAAGTTCCCCAGGCCTCCAGGGGATTCTCTCCATTTGAATTGCTCTATGGCCGCCAACCCCGGGGTATCCTAGACCTCCTAAAGGAGTCCTGGGAGGAGCAGCAGTCCCCTTCTAAGAATACCCTGCAATATGTACCAGACCTTAGGAAGCGCCTAAATGTGGTCGGCCATTTTGCCAGGGAGAATCTTAGATCAGCCCAGGACAGTCAGGAGAGACATTACAATCAGAATGCTCGCATGAGAGTGTTTCACCCAGGAGACCAGGTGATGTTATTGTTACCCAGTTGCGAGAGTAAACTCCTGGCCAAATGGCAGGGCCCATTCGAAGTACTCCGCCATACGGGTGATGTGGATTACGAGATCGCGCAACCAGGGTCCAGGAAGGGTAAACAAATTTACCATGCGAACTTGCTGAAACCCTGGAAGATGCAGCGGTCTCTATTCATCCACCCGGTGGAGGAGGAGGAAACGGACTTGGGTCCTCAGCCTCCACAGGAGAACATCGTGAGTGACGATAAAATCCCAATGGGTAAACAGTTGTCCTCTGAACAAAAAGGGGACTTGTTAGCAATAATTACACAATTCCAGGATGTTTTTTCTGACTTACCAGGACAAACTAACTTAATTTCCCATGCAATCGAGACAGCACCTGGGGTAAAAGTACGTTCCCGTCCTTATAGGTTGCCTGAAAGTCATAGGGCTCTGGTAGAGAAGGAGGTACAAGAAATGTTACACTTAGGAGTGATTGAGGAATTATGCAGTGAGTGGTGTAGTCCACTAATTATGGTCCCTAAACCCGATGGGAAGGTAAGATTTTGTGTGGACCTCCGAAAGGTCAATGCGGTATCCAAGTTTGACGCATATCCGATGCCAAGGGTGGACAAATTAATTAACTCCCTTGGTAACGCGGAATATATATCCACGCTGGACTTGACAAAAGGATACTGGCAAATACCCTTAGAGGAAAAGTCCAAATGCAAAACAGCCTTTGCCACTCCCATGGGTTTATACCAGTTTGTGACAATGCCATTTGGACTGCATGGAGCCCCAGTCACATTTCAGAGACTCATGGATAAAGTACTGAGGCCCCATAGGAATTTTGCCGCAGCCTACCTAGATGACATTGTCATTTATAGTAAACACTGGCGGGCCCATCTAAATAGGCTGAAAGCGGTCCTCAAATCTCTAAGAGAGGCAGGGCTCACAGCCAACTCTAAGAAATGTGCCATGGGTAAGGCGGAAACCAAATACTTAGGGTATGCAGTGGGAGGTCGAAACGTAAGGCCACTAGCCGACAAGGTAGTTGCCCTGAAAGAAGTTCCGACCCCCCAAACAAAAACGCAGGTACGCTCTCTGCTTGGTTTAGCAGGGTACTACCGGCAGTTCATCCCCAACTATTCGGAAGTGGCAGCCTCTTTAACAGACTCACAAACAATTGTGCCCCTACACAAGTGCTGTGGTCAAGGGATTGTCAGAGAGCCTTTGAGGACATAAAAAGGTGTCTATCAGAGGGTCCCATCCTTAGAAGCCCAGACTTCAACAGCCCTTTTATAGTGCAAACAGATGCATCAGAGATAGGGCTAGGGGCAGTGTTGTCACAACAGTTTGAGGGAGTTGAACATCCTATCCTTTTCCTGAGTAGGAAATTGTTCCCAAGGGAAAAAAACTACTCAGTGATTGAGAAAGAGTGCCTCGCAGTAAATTGGGCAATCGAGGCTTTGAGGCATTACCTGGCAGGAGTCCATTTTACTTTGGTGACGGATCATGCTCCACTGAAGTGGTTAAATAGCATGAAGGATTCCAATGCTAGATTGACTAGGTGGTATATGGCCCTCCAACCCTTCTCATTTGAGATTCAGCATAGGTCGGGAAAAGAGAACGCAAATGCTGACTTCTTTTCTAGAGAAGGGGTGGATGGTCGGGCTTCCGCCGTGCGTAGCCCCAGCCACACACTAACAGGGAAGGAATGTGACAGGGTAAATAAAAGCCACCAGTTACATGCCTGGAAAACCTATGTCTAGTCTGCAGTGCAGCACTGAATAGGTTAACTTCAGCTGGGAACCTCAGGACAATTAGTTGGATCCCAGCTGCCTAATCAAGGTGGGTTTAAACCCAGGCTGTAGACACATGGAGCCTGGCTGTTGATGAGAGAGGAGTAAGAAGTAAAGAGATTCCTGAAAACAAGGTCTGAGTAGCAAAGCAGTTGTATTGTGAACTGTCTGTCGCCTGCATAGAAAAAGGGTAGCTGCCTTATATATAAACTGTCTGCTAAAGAGAAACTGTTTTGTTTGGTTTGCTGAAGAAAAAGCCATTTTCGTTTTTGCTGATGAAAAGCTATTTTTGTTTTGTGTGCTGTATATTTTTTAAGGCTAAATAAAACAGCCTTGTCAAGAAACCCACGTCTGTAGTTGCATGTACCCTGCAACAATCACTCAAAAAAGTTTTTTTTTTTTTTATAACTTAAATTTTATTAAGTCACAACAGCATGAAATACATATGGAATAGAATAAAATACATTTTTTTCTGCTTTATATATAAACCATATTTAAATAAGTGAGTTAGTAGTAAGTAAATCCTACTGTACTTCAGGACCAGACCCTCCGAATGATTCGGTCTGTGTCATATGCAGCAGATAGTCTGGCCTGAAGAGGACAAACATATATTTGTAAACCAACTTAAAGGGGGAGACAAGACAAACTCACAAAACAAAGAGAAAAAAAAAAAAAAATTGGGGGGGAGAGGAAAGGTTTGGGCGGGGTAGACCGGGGGGGGGAAGCAGGTGTAGGGGATGAGGTAAAGGAAGTGATGTGGTTGGGGGCACATCTCCGGGGCTCGGAGCCGATCGTGCCGCGCTTCCGTGGGCTGGGTCTCGTCTCTGACAGCCGATTCTTGTTTTAGGGGTTGGTAACTAGGGCCTTGGGCAGTTATGGCTCTGCGGGTGAACTCCTCCCAAGGAGAACGCACTTATAGCTATCATAGCCAGATTGAGGCCCTTTCAATCCCTGGGATATCTTTCTGAGCCAACCAGGGCATCCAGACTTTTAGAAAATTGTCGCCAGTGTCGTTAACTAAACACGTTAACTTTTCCATCTGGCAAATGAACCACAATCTATTCCGAATTTTTGGGATGGTTGGGATATCGGATTGTTTCCATAATGCTGCGATCTCGCACCCCGTTGCAATTGTGAAATGGGCAATCAGTTTGTTGTGTGCTTTGGTGATGCCCGCTAATGGCCTGTGTAGAAGAAACAGCCACGGGTCCGGGGAAATGGTGAGATCAAACAGTCTCTGAATCCAAAGTCTAATCATCTACCATAGTGGGGAGATCCGCGGGCAGGACCACAGCATATGTAACAGGTCGGCCGATCCCCCACACTGGCGAGGGCACAGTGGGGAGGATCCCGGCTCAAACCTTGATAATTTCAGTGGGGTGAGGTACCATCGCATTAGGACCTTATATGTGTTCTCCTTAAGAGTAGTGCATATAGGAGCTCTTAGCAGTGGCCATGAATATGGCGCTCCATTCTTCCTCCTCTAGGTTTTCTCCTAAGTCTGTTTCCCATTGAGAGCGGAATAAGGGCACACGCTGACCTTGTGCACCAGAACTGATTACTTCCCTGTATTGCTGTGGTGTGAGTCCCTTCGTGTCGGTCTCTGCCAGACAGAGCTTTTCGAAAGATGTTAATAAGGGGTATGGGGCGAATTTGTTATAGAATGCCCTGATCTGGGGGTACCTAAAGAATTCTGAGTGGGGGATCTCTTTTTCTAGCCTGATATGGTCAAACTTTTTGATTTTTCTATCGTGGCCCTCCAGATCATAGAAGGAGCCAAATTAATCTACGATCTTCTGAGGGTTAGACGTTGGGGTACCAGATTTTAAGCGTATAGCTTGGATGTTGTACTTAGATTGCCTATCCTTTAGCATACGGGCCAGCATTGTATCCGGTCTGTTCGCTTTCTCGTAAAATTTCCTTTTTGACCAACTCAGTGAATTATCAGCCCTGGAGGCTAGTAGCATATTAAGTTCAATTTTGGCATCCTTTACCTCCTGTAAGGTTTTGGGGTCTAAATTATTTTTATGGTTAGAGGAGAAAGTCTGTTATTTGTTTTGGAGATTAATAATTTTGGACTCTCTTTCTCTCTTTCGTCTGGCTGTGATATTTATTAACGTGCCGCGTACCGTCGCTTTATGGGCTTCCCATAGGACAAGCTGTGAGTTGACAGAGTCCGTATTGATATTGAAGAATTGGTCAATCTCATTGCCAAAAACATCACATATTTCGGGTATTTTTAAGATTGATTCATTAAGTTTCCAGTTCATTCCAGGTCTATCAGTTCGGATATTATTACACCTTAGCTCTATTGGTGTATGGTCTGACCATGCAATATCATGGATCCCTGCCAGGGTAACCTTAGGAACCAGTTGACAAGACACAAATAAGTAATCAATTCTGCTATACGTGCCATGAGGGTGGGAAAAGAATGTGTAGTCCCTGCCAGCCGGATGTAATACCCTCCAGATATCTGTTAGCTGATTGGTTTTGAGGCCCCGGCGCACAGATATGCCTGCTCCTTATCCTCAGGATAAGCTTGCCCCTCCTGACCTATCAAGGTGTGGTTGCATGACCATGTTAAAATCTCCTGCTAATATAACGCAGCCTTAGGCTGCCGAGTTCAGGGTTCTAAAGAACTTATCCAAAAAAGTAGCGTTCTTTTCGCTAGGTGCGTATACACATGCCAGCGTGATCTTCTGTCCCCTAATTGCCCCATCTACAATAATGTATCTGCCATCACTGTCGCGCTTGGTGAACTTCACTTCAAATGGAATGCTATTTCTAACTAATATAGCTACCCCACGTTTTTTAACCGCTGCTGTAGATACGAAAACCTGAGCAAAATCCTTATCGAGATATTTGGGGGCGCTAGTTTTAATGAAATGTGTCTCCTGTAAGAGAAGGATATCGGCGTGCTTCCTCTTGTAGTCTGAGAAAGCCAACTTACATTTGGTTGGGTTGTTAAAGCCCTGAACATTGTGGGATATAAGTGTAAACGCCATTTATTGATGTGTGTGAAGAACCGCGTCTGGATAATGATGGACTCACCCACGTTTCCGTCTTCCGAATACGTCTGATCCGTTGCCCTGAGATGCACCCGTGTAACCTGTTTTACATTCTGCCTGGTAGGCTATTGCTCCTCTGTGAAGAGAAGGGAGGGGGAGGGGTGGGAGGGGGAGGGAAGGCGGGGGAGAGGAAGGGGAGGGAGGGTGGGGAGGGGAGGGGGTAGGTGGAGAAGGGTGGGAGGAGAGGACCACACATAGGTGAGAACATGAGGGATAAAACAAAAAACGGGAAATAAAAAAATCACCAACACACAGATGACAACATATAATAGAAAGACAATAGTCCATCCGGAGAGCCCCCAGGTATGTCTCTTGCGCCCATGGGGTTGGTCTCTTGGCCCAGTCTTATAGAGGGATCTATCCTGCGTGCTGGGACCCAACCCCCCTGGGACTTGTTTGAGATCCTTTCTTCTCCGGGACCGTATCCGAAAACGCATGCATGCCGACACGAGGAACTCCGCCGGCGCGCTTCTATTACATAGATAATATTTTCAACTCAACAGAACTTCATAACGTTAGTAACTGTAGCAAAACCTGCAAAATGTAAACGTAATCGTAATGGGAAACTTAACCTTGCGGCTATCTTTAGCTGCCTTCCCTAACCCACTTCTCTAATTTAGAACTCTAACTCTAACTTAGAACTAACTTAGAACTCTAACTCTAACTTAGGACCCGCTCACCGACCCCAATCCCATTAGCCCCTCTGAAGAAGCTAGCTACCCAACCTGTGATCCTTTACGCTCCTTGCCGTGTCCTCCCTCCTTATCTGGGAGACTGTCAGGAATCCGCTCCGCGGGTTACTGGTTACCTTACCTTGCAGGAGCATACCTTCCTCTCCAGGAGATGACAAAACTGTCCCACTAGCATTGCTCTCCAACGTAGTTACTACCACGGTTCCTAGCCTTGATTGTTTGCCCGGGTGTCCTGATTCCAATGATATGTCTACTGTAACCCCAACCAAACAGGCCTGTGCGCTTTCCCCGTCGGAGAAAGAATCCCTAAGTTCTGTTCCCAGGGTCATTTCTGTATTAACCAGCCACGCGGTCCGACCCGAGTTTGTGGCGAGCACAACCGTGACAGAGACCCTGTCAAGTATTTGGATTTTTAAATAGATTGCCCGAATTACCCATCCCCCTATGTGAGTCCCAGCTTGTCAACACAAATAAGATAATTATCCCTTGTCAGTCTATTATTATGTTATTATTTTGGGCGTAGAGATTTCCCTAGTTTGTCAGTATGGAGCCCCTCTTGAAAGGCCCATTTTCGCCATTCGTCTTAACTCTTTTTAGATATCCATAGTTCTCATGTCAGCTAAACTTAATTTTAGAGCCCACCCTGTATATGGTTACTACCTATTGGGGAGTCTTAACAACCTCGCTGATCCGCAGCCATCTTAGTTGACGTCTGCGTCACCCACGGGCACCTCGTGTCCAAATCCCACTGCGCAGGCGTCGGATACCTAATCTTGCGATGAGACGGCGCTGATCGGTGACGTCACTGGGCAAGCCCGCGAAGATCCGTCTTGTTCCCGCGTATCTCGTGGATGGAGCGAGGCAAGATGGCCGAGGGTCAAAAAATGTGAGTAAAGCTCTCCATCTTACAGAATCCTGAGATCGAATCCTAGGGACTGGTGGGGGTTGTGGGAGAAGTACAGATTGAGTAAAAGGCCTTTAAGTGCTTTATTGGGTCTGGTCGAGGCTGGGTCTTGCAGTAGGGGCTGACAGAGGAGGGTTTCTTATGTGGGGCTCGGCGACTCTGCTGCGGGTCGTGTCTTTGGTCTGCCGCTCTCTACCTTATTTCATGAGGGCGCGGGGGCGCCATCTTTGGCCGCCACATGGCGAGGGGGACTCTGCGCTGATCCTAGTACTCGCCGCAGGAATCCCTCAGCATCATCCACATTTTTGAGGGTATGTGCCACCCCATTTTTGAAGATCATTAGGGCACACGGAAATAGCCAGCAGTACCGTATCTCCTGGTCTCGAAGTGTTTTGGTAACGGTGGCCATTGCTCTCCGTTTTGCGAGAGTGGAAGGGGACAGAACTTGGTATACTTGGAATTTTATGTGCTCAAATTCCAGCACCTTCAATTCCCTCGCGATCCGGCAGGTTTCTTCTTTGGTGCGGTAGCAATGGAATCTGAGCACCACATCTCGGGGGGGTCTCCTTGTTGAGGTCTGCCCTGCAATGCGCGGTGGCAACGGTCCAGCACCAGGTCCCTGTCAGCCATGCTTGGAAACAGATGTTCCAGCCAACGCGAGGTGAATTCCTCAGGATCCGTTATTGACTCTGGCACCCCTCTCAGCTGTATATTACAGCGCCGATCGTGGTTCTTCGCATCCTCTATCTTGTCCTCTAGGGATTTAAGCTGGTCTTTGAGGTTGTCCATTTGGGTTTGTGTTTGGACTAGGGATATAGCTTTGTCCTCTGCCCTGGAATCCAAAGCGTTCGTGCGCTCCCCCAGTGCGTCCACATCTTTCCTGAGCGCCCATAATTCGGACTTAAAGAATGTTTTCATATTGCTGCAGAACTCCTTCATGTCCTTGCGGCGCATTACATCCATGTCATCTGGTTCTTCTGACGGGATATCCATGTCTGGGTCTGCTGCCGCTGACTGAGCAGGAGATGCAGGTAAGTCGGCCCTGGCCGTCTCTTTGCTCCTGAAATAAGTGGACACTGTTTGTGTTTTTCTTCGAGGGGTTTTGGTTGCTGCCATCCCTGCGTGTTTAGATGCGGTCTGCAGGGTTTTAATTGTAAAACCGTCTTATTTCTGCCGATGTTGAATTGATTATAAGCGCCGGAGGGAACGGAGCTCAAATTCTAAGCTGCCATTCACCTCCCCGTCGCGCATGCGCCTCCCAAAAAAGTTTTTAATACCTTTAGAAGTATTTACCAATTGAGATACAAAGGCGGTCATTTATCTCCCCAAATACACATATGTCATTTAAGTTATGTATGGCAGACTTCAATGGCTAAAAAACAAAGGATCAATGACCATAAAGGACACATTAGAAACTGAAATCCTAAGAATAAAAAGAAAAGCATACCAGTGTGGAAACACTTACACAAACATAATGTTTCTGCACCAAAATGGCAGGTCCTTCAGTCAGCTACCCTGTCCACACGACGAGGGCATTTAAGTAACTAACTATTAAAACTCAAAGCCTTGCGGATAGATAAATTGGAGGCACTGCATCCTAAATGGTGAAATCATGACTGAAACCTTAAGTGTTTCTTTGTTACTGGTTGTATCTTTACAAAGAACACCGCATGACTTATATTTATCATTAGAAGGCTGGGACACATTTTCCTGTTGTGCCTATATTTTTTTTTTATATAATTATGATTCTATACTTATTTTCTAATTTCATGGGGTTAAGAATCTGCAAACTTCTGCCTTGGCTCTTGTATGTCCATATGAGTAGTCTATCAGTACTGTATGTAGATTTGTGACCCACATACTGTAATAAGCTTCATGCATGCAATACATTCTTAACAGAGGCATATATTTATTGGGCTTCCTCAGCTGTTTAGATTTTGTGTTATGTAGCATGCTCAGCATACTGTACTTTTTTTCAGGCATTCGTCTTGAATACTTATTCAAATGTGATTTGAATAATAATGGTTGGTTCCCGTTTCATGTTCGTTTTAGAAATTCTGATTATGATGTATATTTTTTTGCAAGATATTGACCCATCTATATAAAATGAGTCTCTTTTATTATTGAGAAATGGCTTACTTTTATTTTAAAATGCTTGCATATTATTACAGGAGGTGCTAGAGGAGGAATTATTTGTAGCAATATTGCAGTATACGGGAATGTATCCATGTTTATACCACTTGTGTACGCATGTTGATTAAATCTGTCAGATAAGAGGTAGTGTTTACCTAAGTGTGACAAAAAGATTGGTTTCAAATGTAAGAAGCACAATTACCAATTTACCAACACTTGTCAGTCCAAACTATTACATTCAAAATGATATTATACTTTTGCAGTCCATTTAGAAATGTAAACAAAATGTTTTTTCACTTATCTTGCTGACAGAAATATACATTTGCTTGGTTTATGGTAAAAACATATATGTAAAACAAACATATACAATAGGTAACACATCTCACTGGGTTAATCTGCACTTACATGTCTACTAAAGATCATTTTAGATCAGCAAGCATTTCTAAATTACTATATTGTTTCATATATATATATATATATATATATATATATATATATATATATACATGTAGAGGTATCAGTACCGTGTTAGCCGAGCTTCAATAATCAAAAAATATATAGATGATACCGTTCTGTGGCTAACGAAATGCTTTTATTTGTGCGAGCTTTCGAGATACACTGATCTCTTCTTCCGGCGATGTTACAATGAATGAAGCAAAAGGTATACTTAACAACAGTGTCTTTTGGAATGTTATCTGTGCTGTTCCTTCCCCCGGTGTGGATGTGTTTTATTGCTAGAGGTGTCAAAAGGTTACTGAAAGCAAGTGAAGAAAGAGTGTGTATGTGTATCAGTGTGAATAAAAATGAGTGGAGAGCCCACAGTATATACAGTGCTTTACACAAGGTGTGTGTGGAGTGGGAGTGGATATAAATGGTGTGGGTGGGTGTGGAAATGTGAGAGTTGGTAGCACAACTAAAAGTGTGTGTGGATACTTAGTGGTCCCTATTGGTGTATAGGGATGGAAATATATATATATATATAACTTCTCTGCTACTTTCCAAACCAAATAATCAGTGTTACACAATATTGTCCAATTTTAACTGTTCATGATACAATGAAAGAGAAAACAGACGTACATTAGTAAAACTTACTGTCCTCTGCACTGCGAAAAAACCAGCAAAAGTCTGCTGCACCGCGGAAAGTTTCTGCCGCAATGGTGCTGCAGGGGACTATAGGGTCTTTAGATCTCCCTGTCTTTCTGTGTTCACCCGCTCTCTCCAGTTCGCCTTACCTCATGCAGCCTGATCACGACTTTGCTCCTGGAGCACACCGGACGATAAGTGAGTACTGTGTGGCTGATCTAAGCTTACCGGGAACACCCCTTTACTCATGCTGTACGGAAAAAGCAGAGACGCTGTGGAAATACACCTGGTATTGATCTGGGCAGCAGCAGTTTTCTTTCCAACTAACTGGGCTGATACCATATACATTTTAAGTTATGGTGGGTGAAAAAGGCAACAAAAAGGCAGGGTTGCAGACCTGTCTAAGACATGTGAATGTGCTCACAAGTGATATTCTTTATTGGCTATATGCTAACGGTGAAGGATTTTTGTTGCCTTTTTCACCCACCATAACTTAAACTTAAAACGGCTCTCTCAGAGCAGCTCTCTCTGCAGCAGATACAACTCACCGGGTAAGGCCTTTTCAGAGGGTCATTCATCAGATCACTGGCTAATCGCCCATTTTGTGTATTTTTCTATGACAGGTAATCAAGGCTTTCTGAATACCGTGATGGCAATGCTCATAAAAACGGCGATGTAAATTGCCCAGCAATTTTTTTATGAACCTTCAGTTCATAGGCCCCCATGAGTGTTTGACCAGAAAGCGCATATTCCCTTTACTAATTGTTCCTTGTTGGCAGGTTTGACGACTTTCCTCAGGTGATGTTTTATCTCATGCCACACCAGTTCTGTGGGGTTTAAATTGGATGATCTGCAACATCAGGGACAAAAAGGATGTAAGAGCAAATATCCATACATTAGAAATCAAAAAGAAACAGTTACAATGCAGCACTTATTCCGGAGGAGTCTTCACCCATTTAATTCTGCGTGCATGAATATGGACAGCCGAGGCACTATGTTTTGAGTCATTATCCTGGAAGAACCGATGACCAGATGGGAACTGAGATTGAATATGGTCAGCTATGGAGTCTATAATCTCTTCTTGAATTTTTTTTTACCATGATTCCTGTACAGAAAAAGGGATATATTGTCATACAGTATATTATTACGGCACATTAAATGTAATTACCAAAAATGATAAACTGAGAATTACTGTCAAATATTATTGTAAACCTTGGTCCTAGTCTAGAGATAGCACCCCACACATAAACCTTGAGTGGGTGCCTGGGTCGTGGTTTCAGGGATAGGCGTTTTTTTGTAAAAGGCAAAAGTGGCAAATCTTTCTCGGGTAACTGATGTCTCACCTGAAAATATTATGTAGCAGGGTACCCCCTGGCTACTATTCTACTCAATGGGCTGGCAGTAAACCATGGTACTATCAGGTTGCCAGTAATTGGTATGGGGTTTTCCCCCTTCACCTTGGTACTGAACTTGAGTGACAGCAGGGGGTGGTACATCCTGTTGTAGTTGGGACAACGGGGTGCCCACCTTCTGGCTGTACTTAAGGGTAGGACCACCCAAAAGTTAGGGTTGTTGTTCCTTCCCTCTGAGGAAGGCAGGTCACACGACTGACTGTATCCGGCAGAACACTGCTGAGTACCTGTTGTGTTACTGCAGACCATAGTAATAAACCGTTCCTGTTTTGCAATATACCTCAGGTCTGGTGTGTGATCTAACTGGTGGGGGGGGGGGGGGTAATCAGTTCTATCGTGAGAGATCATCTCCATTTCCCTGGAGCCTACGGCAGATGGAGGTGTTGCACTGCTAAGTAATATGTGGGGTATAAACCCTAGAAGCCTGTTCCTGTGTCCCCAAGTCATTGCGGGTATATGCACCATACACCCTGTAGTGGCCCCTATCTGCGATTGAGTGGGGGAAACACCTTACAATTACTGTACATTGTCAAACGTTTCCCCATTATCGATCCAAGCTTGCGCTTGCTGTACTTAATATTGCTTAATATTATTGGGCTCCCTTACCATTGGATACACTCTGTAATGACAAGATAGAATTGTACAGGTACTGTTAACTCGCACATGTGCATACTGAACAACAACACTATTGCATTATACAATACTGCAGCAAAACACTTACTTGACACGTCTGTCCTTCCAGCCCAATTCATGTCTCATTCTCCTGATGCTGGACTCTGAAAATGTCAGGTTATGATCCTGCTGCAGAACTTCTTTAACTGCAGTATCACAACGTTCATCATTTGAATTGCTGTTGTCATCCACAAACCGCTTTGCCACACTACAATTGTACCAAAATGCGAACTGTTACAAGTGTGCAAACGTATTTGTCACACGGCTGAAGTTAAATATGACAAAAGATAAATATTTTTTATTTCTACATACAGTAATTGTCCCAAAAATTGGTACAAGAAAAGAGGGAGAAGGGAAGGAGGGGGGGTATGAGGGAGAAAAGAGGAAGAGGGGCTGAGGGAGAAAGGAGGAAGAGGGGCTGAGGGAGAAAGGAGAAAGAGGGATAATAGAGAAAGGAGGAACAATAATAGTATCATTCAATAATATACAGTGAGACTGTCTATACAGTACTTACTCTGTTGTGACCGAGCAAATCCTCTTTATACCTTTAGTCTTTGCATGGGCATGATAGCCGACACAGCTATGAGTGACATTGATGCCTGAGCTATTTATCCAGGCTTGGATATAGCATTTGTTTTCCTTGCAGGTACATATGCCATATTCTGATGCTCATCTCCTTTGAAATAACTGTTCTGGACATTGCTGTTTTTGAAAAGAAATGAAACGAAGCACAGTGAACATACTATACTGTAAAGTACAGTATGCACAGCATTTGTCATGTAACATTAATGTTTACACCCTCTTTTAACACCTTTACCATCGAGTCAGGGATACAGTGCCTAAAAGTTCAACCTCCACAATGGCTGATCTGTCTCAGAAACAACTGCTTTCTGTCCAGATACTCTATTGTGCTTAATCCTCTGACATGGATCAGTCCCTATTCTACACACGCAACAAGTGGCTAACTGCTGCTGTCCCTGAGAATAGAAAGAGAAATGCAGCAGCTGTCTGTGTGCCAAAGGCAAAGATGGCCAGAAAGCCTACAATGCCTAAAGAAAAAGCACTAAAAGTTCCCAAAGCAAAACATCCTGGACCGGGCTTTTGCAGGAAGAAAATTGGAACCGTCATAAATAAGGACATTGAATGGGTTCAAGCGAACGTTGTCGAACCAGCCGACCCTCGGTCTACCCAAGCTGAAGATGAACAAGAAGTCCCCAGAACCAGCTATACACAGCCAGACGTCCAGCTGACAACAGAAGCCGAACCAGACGTCCCTTGCCACGCTGATGCACAACCAGACGGCCCTTTGACAACAGAAGCCGAACAAGATGATGCACTGATGCACAAGCAGAAGACCCACTGGCAACAGAAGCCGAACCAGACGACCCCTGTTGCACTGATGCAGAACCAGATGACCCTCTGGCAACTGAATCACTCAGCCTCTTAGAGAGAGAACACGATTCCATCCTCACACCTTTTGTGAGCCCAAGTTCCGTAGCTCACATACTGGAATCTTTAGGTGACTTCGGAAGAATTTTTAACACAACACAGCAATACAGGGAAAGAATGGAGGAAAAGTTGGATCAACTGTTGGAGAGAATGGAGGTGATGGAGAGGGGCATGGGCAACATTAACAATGACATTGCTGGGCTCTATTTTTTTATTTCTATCCCTCCCCTGTACAGTATGTCCAATGCAGAATCAGGAGGGTGACCTGGAGGAATGTTATCCATCACCTGCACCTTCTACACCTTCTTCTTCACCGGAATTACACACCGCCAAGGCAACGCACACCACCGGAGGAAAGCACCCTACCAGACACTCTACCCTCACCCACTGACAGAAGCACACCTCTTCCACCAACAGCCGCTGTACCCAGAGGTGTACAGGTGCAATTGCGAACCCCACAGACCATCTATCCTCGCCCAGTGAATTAAGCACACCTGCTGCACGACCTGCAGCACCCAAGAGAGTACAGCTTCAAATGCAACTCGATCCGGGCACGATCCCAGACATAAGGCTAACAGACCTCCCGCAGAGCATAAGGGACAAAATATTTTGTGAGAAGCACAGGAAAAGTGACCAAACTAGCCCTTCTCATTATGAAACACCATGTAAGTTATGAGCTGTATCTTCAGTGGTTTAAGGTGGTTAATTATGATGGCAATATTGGCAAGAAAGCATTGCCTTCGAATTTGCGCAGAAATATTATGGATGAAATAAAAAGGCATTACATTATGACCCCGATTGTTTTCCGAGCTGTGAACGACAACATAAATGACTTTTTAAGGCATACAGTAAAAGGCATCTTCCCTGGAACACTCACGGCTATGGGGACAAACACTTGTTTCAATAATCAACTAAAAATGTACTGGGATTGTTTTTCATCTAATAAAAAATAAGTTTTGTTTTATAAAGTGTTCACTGGTTTCATTGTTTTAAGACATTTTTACTCTGTTGTAGTAAATTTAATACACTTACAATAGGACTGTACATAAAGTATTAAGGTTTTCTAGCACTTGTCAGCATGTAACATTCATTACACATACAGTACATCATAGCCCTTGTCCTCATGTAACATGCAGTACCGTGAGTGTCACTCAACCTAGCCCTTGTCAGCATGTAAAATGCTGTACAGCGAGTCTCACTCAATCTAGCCCTTGTCAGCATGTACTGTAACATACAGAACAGTGAGTGCCACTCAACTTAGCCCTTGTCAGCATGTAACATGCAGTACAGTGAGTGTCACTCAACCCAGCTCTTGTCAGCATGTATAAAGTGTTCACTGGTTTCATTGTTTTAAGACATGTTTACTCTTTTGAGGTACATTTAATACACTTACAGCAGTTTTGTACAGTAAGGGTTTCTAGCCCTTGTAAGCATGTAACATTCAGCCTTGCCCTTGTCACCATGTAGTACAGTGAGTGTCACTCAACGTAGCCCTGGTCAACATGTAACATGCAGTACAGTGAGTGTCACCCAACCTAGCCCTTGTTAGCATGTACTGTAACATGCAGTACACATTTAGCATAGCCCTTGTGTAACAGGGGACTTATCCCTGTTCACAAATGTGCCTCTAATCCAGCAGTGTGGTGGTTAACTGCTGGTAGGCAATTAACTAACACCCCCTGGCTGATTACAGGTGGTAGAAAAAGCCAGCCTCTGAGACAGGAAGAGAGACTCCTTAGCTCACACCTGAGCTGAACTAGGAGACAGAGCAGAGATTCCTTAGTCCACAACTGGGCTGAACCAAGGAAGGACAGATGTCTTGAGCGACAAGCTGACCACAAGACAAAGGGGACAAGATTCTAACCTGGAGCCCGGAGATTGCCTTAGCACACACGGTGCGGATCCAAGAGAGCATAGAAGCTTCCCCTACAGCAGCCCAGCTAACAGATAAGACTTTTCGTATAAGACTTTATTTTCCAATGACTGTTGTCTATATTTATATATATATCTATATGACTTGGGCTGATGAATAGCTTGGGTAGCCACCAAGGTTAAAAGGGGCTGGAATATAAGGATACATATATGCCAAAGTGGAGCAGGTTTTGTTTGGCTCACTATTTCGCTTATGTTGATTTTTTGCTGTGTTTAAAGCGACAGGCACAATAAAGCCTTGTTTTAATTTCACCTTACAACAGTCTCCACTGTGTACCTCTGCACATGTCCTCCTACATATGGTGTCAGAAGTTTGCGATGAGAGGTGGTCTTTGAAGTTAGAAGGTCCCAGAGATTTCCTGTGGAATTTTTTGCCTACAAACAGCCTGAGCAACATAAACAATCACATGCAGCAGAGATTAGAGTTAAAGCGACACACCCAGGCAGGAAATCTACACTGCACTGAAACTCACAAAACCACAGATGGACTCTTTTTCCCAATCCCAAGAGGAGAGAGAGAGAGACTGCTGAAGCAGGTAAACCTTATTTGCCTATCACAATAAAGTGTAATATGGTCATTGAAATAAGGGTTTTGCCTTCCAGCCGTAGTCAGGGTTCAAGAAGTGAGTTAGCCCTTAAAAGGGATAGGTGTTTGTTGTTTTCAAATGTTTCGCTGAAGCAGTGAATACAGATGGTGACCCACGAGCGGTACTGATTCTGCAAATAAAGGTTGCCACACCGCATAGGACTATCAGTGAATGGAGTATATGCAGAAAAGTGTGAAAATTGATGCAAGACTGTGCTGTAGCAGGGGAATTTTCAGCAAACAAATGCTGAGTGTAAAATTGCCATACCGGGGAAAAAGGGATTGCTGAACTGTGTAAAAGGTATCCCAACGCCAATTGCTGGGTGTTGAGTCACCCTGCCGGGGGTGAAAGAAATATTCCACTGCAAAGAATGTTTTTTTTTCTGCAAGTAAAAAAAGTCTGCCTAAAACAGGCACCCAAAGTGTGAAGAGTGAATGCCATAATACCCAAAGATGAGACTGAAAATTACTGAACTCAAGCAGAAAACCAAATTCTGTTGCTGAAGCGGAGGGATTGCACTAGCAAGTAAATAGTGTAAAGTAAATGCCTTTGCTGAAGCCAGAAAATGGGCAGCTAGCAAGCACTTTATTTAAAGAAATAGAACACTGGAAATTTAAAATGGCCACCCAGCTGAAGTCAAATACAGACTGTAAAAATAGGGAAGAAAATGTGTTCCTGGTGTAAAGAACCCCACCATACGGAGCAGTGACCCTTCAGGCCTTATTCAGATGACGAGAGTGAATGCATGCACAGTAATGCTAATATTGTAAAACTTACCCAAGGGAAGAAAAAGTCTACAGAGAGGCCTGTGAGAGCTACGACCTCTATAAGCAAAATATGCCCACCTGTAGGACAACAACCATTTGGGATTCTAGCAAATACAGTGGCAAGAGCTGCAATAGTGCCTCCTGAGGTCAGGAAGAAAAATACATCTGATAGCCCCAAAATGGAGGACAAGATGCAGCGTTCCTGTAATGAACCCTACCCCACGGAAGAGTGGCCCTTCCAGTCCGATGAGGAGGAAGACATATGTTATGGGGAACCCAAACCGAGTCACACCCACAAAACACCCCAAGAATAGTGGGGGTTCCTGAACTCGGTACGAACCAAAAAGACCGCTCCCTATGATGACGAATATGATCGGCAGGAGAAAGACCGGGAGCAGTGGATCACCGAATATTTCCATCAGCTGTTACAGTTGCAAGAAAAGCCAGGTGGATCCCGTGACGCTGCTAAAATTTCAAATGAAGATGGAGACCCCAGTATCCCTGAGGGGACGGTGTCATCCAAAACAAAAAGGCAAAAAAAGAAAAGCAGTTCTTCACTTATCGTGGAAGGAACAGACACATCTGCAGATCTTGCGGAGGAAAAGGGGGTCCGAAATGCCCTGCAGCCTAGAGAAAAAGGAGAAGTCGTCCCGCGGATGACCGAATATCCAGAGGGCCCAAGGCAGAAGTTGTGTACCCCAAAGAAGTGTCTGTCCGGTGCTAATAGTGAAAAAACCTCAACCAACCATCCCAGGGAAGCGGAGCCGGAACCGCTGAGTGACGATTCCTTGACCAGCCCTGGGGATGCCCTGAAGGTTGCCAGGCGTGACTGTAATCGGCTCCGGGAAAATAACGTGAAGCTACAGAAAGATGTGCTCACAATGTACTCTTTGGCCAGGACAGAATTGGACGATCTCAAGACTGAGCAAACTCTTCTATTACCGCCATGGATGAAAAGCAGAGCCAATCTGATAAAATGATGGCTAAGCTGAAGCGGAAGTATGAGGAGGCACTGAAGCAGATGACAGTCTTCCAGCAAGAGATGCACACTCTTCGCATAGAGCTGAATGCCTCACAACAGGAGGTCAACAGTGTCTGGACAGAGGTAGACGTATCTCAGAAGGAGGTTCATACACTCAGCAGAGCACTGGATGCCTCACATCATGAGATCAACAGCTGCCGCACAGAACTGGAAGTCTCCAGAAAGGAACTTCACAGTCTCACTGATGAGCTGCACATTTCAAAGAAAACTATCCTACATCTTAACTTAGATCTCAAAGTCTCTCATAAGGAGCTTCAGAACCTAAACCTGGAGATGAAAGTCTCACGCCAGGAGACAGCCCGCCTCCAAGCAGATGTGCAAAAATGGAAGGTGGACTGCAATGAGGCCCTGAATAGTACAGAGACTGAAAAAGGGAAAATGTAAGATTAGAAAAAGAAAATTCTGAGTTGACAGAACACGTCAAGGGAAAGAATGAAAAGCTGCACGAGCTTAAAGAAATAAATAAACTTTTGGAAGATGAAAAGTTTGAAGCAGAGCACCGACTGCAGAACCAACTGCAAGGTCTGCGTACGCACCTCCAGTATGCCGAGAAGAAGCAGCAAACGCTGCAGGAAGAAAAGCTGCAGGCTGCTAAAGAGGTACAAGCGCTGCAGGAACGTCTGAATACCCAGTACGTCCCCACAGAGCAGTATGAGGAGCTAAAGGCCACGCTGCATGTTTTCAGAGCATCGTTGGAAGCGGAGCTACGATACCAGGTGACTTTGTATGAGAGGGAGCGTGAGAAGGCTCAGAAACTGGAGCAAGAGCTGGAGAGACAGAGAGACTGTTCCATTCCCTTGAGTCAGTACACCAAGGAGAAAACAGACGCAGCGGCAACCTTGACGACAAAAATTACAGAGCTCCAGTATATGAAGGAGACACTGATACAGAGTCAGAGAAAGCAAAGTGCGCAGATAAATTCCCTAAGAAGAGACTTGCTAGACGCACTCAAACAGAGTGAGACTCTGCAGACCAGTAACTTACAGATTCCTCCAATACGGGAAAAGGTATTGGCTCTGCCCAAGCACCGGTATCCCACAGTAACTAATGCCTGTGAGGACAAGGGTACAGTGAGAGTTGGGGACTCCACGCACCTTCAAAACAAGATTACAAAGTTTGAGCCACCTAAGAAAGCTCTAGCCAAACCTGCAGCTGCCCAACATCAACAAACAGAGGTAGGAGTGCAGAATCAAAGCCAGAAGAATCCTTAGCTGAGGAAGCTGAAAAGATAGGACGTTCTCTGGAAAGGGAGGTGGAGGTGCAACTCAGTCCCAAAGAAGCTGAACTGGCGACTCCGTTGTGTGGAGGAGGTGCAGAAAGACCGCTTCAAGAGCGGAAAACTCTAAGGGCTAGTCCTAACTGCTCTACAACTGTTGACATACAGTTTGTCTACAAAAATAAGAGTGCCCGACGCAACGGAAATCTCATGACCGCTCACTCTGTAAAAAGACTTTACTTGGAAAAAGTCCTCCTCGAACGACTGAGGATAAAAACCACACTTTAGCCAATTCAATCAGTTAAGAAAGGTAATAACCCTTACAATCTGCTAACCCTACAGACTGCAGCCACTTAGGTCCACGGCTCCACAATTGCCGCCTGGAAATTGTATAGGAAAGAATGACCTAGGCGCAAATATGCAGGGAAAGAGAAAAAGAAAGGAACATCATAGGGCAATATATCTAAAAATCCAGATATTATAATGGTAAGATATGCACTTACACTTAATGGAGCAAATAACAGCCTTTAATCCACTTAGGGACTCAGGAACTCTGCTCCCGAAGCTTGTCTTCTTCTGTGTCTGGTCTCTGGTTCTTTGGGATCGTTGTTCACATGGAGTATCAACAGCAATCACGGTGTATCTGTTGCACAGATTGTACCTGGCAGATAGATCTCACAAAGAGAGTGGGTATGGAATAAAAGGAGAAACAGGGATAGTGTAAAACCTTTTAATAAAAGTGTAGCTCAAAATAAAAATATAGGTAATAAACTCACATTCTGTGAGTTAAATAAAGGCAGTTGAGAGTATTAGCGAGTCTCTCACACTCGTGGTAGGAGAACGCCGGTTACCAGCACTCTTCACTCCGGCGGTTACTTCCGCATCACGTGGCCCGGCTCTCGCGAGATTTTGTCTCTGATGTTTTGAGAATGCACTGCCTCGGCTCCGTTGGGATCAGTCTCTCGGCGTGTCTCTCACTGCACCTACAACGCCTGCCCAAGATGATTACCAGGGTAAACTACGCAGAAAACCCAAACAGTGCACATAAACCTTCAACACGTGTAAATGTCCATTAGAAATGTATAGCAGTAACTGGATATATAAGGCAGCAGTTCCTCTTGCCCAACAATTGTAGGAATATCAAAGTCTCTTTGATAAAGTGCCTCCCGCGCGAAACGCGTTAGAGTGTTTTTTAACCCATATGTGCCAATAAATAGAAATTTTACTGCACTTACCTTGCCTTGTGGAGTTTTCTTTGGCTGTGCACCACCCTCCGTTTCCTGTTCTAGTTGTGGCACATGCCCCATCTGAACATTGGATCCCACCACCTCCTTACCGCACTTTCCCACAGCAGAGTTAGAGATACGTAGCATTATTCACATTGTATTGTATTGTATGTCTTTATTTATATAGCGCCATTAATGTACATAGCGCTTCACAGTAGTAATACGCGACAATCATATAAATAACAGGTCATGGGAATAAGTGCTTCAGGCATAAAAGTTACATTTAGGAAGAGGAGTCCCTGCTCCGAGGAACTTAAAATCTAATTGGTAGGTAGGAAGAGCGTACAGAGATAGTTGGAGGGCATTCTGGTAAGTGCGCCTGCAGGAGGCCAAGCTTGATGTATCATGATTATTGTATTAGCCACGGTGCTACTCATATACTTCTTTAAGCAAGTGTGTCTTAAGGTGGGTCTTAAAGGTGGATAGAGAGGGTGCTAGTCGGTATTGAAGGGAAGGGCATTCCAGAGGTGTGGGGCAGTCTGTGACAAAGGTTAAAGGTGGGACAGGGCTTTAGATACAAAGGGGATAGAGAGAAGACATCCTTGAGAAGAACGCAAGAGTTGGGATGGTGCATAGCGAGAAATTAGGGCTTAGATGTAAGGAGGGGCAGAAGAGTGTAAAGCTTTAAAAGAGAGGAGGAATTTGATAGGAAAACAGGAGATTGATTTCAGCAGGAGAGACGCTGAGACAGATTTAGGAAAGAGTAGAGTGATTCTGGCAGCTGCGTTTAGGATAGATTGTAAGGGAGGCAGGAAGACCAGACAGCAGACGGTTACAGTAATCAAGACAGGAGAGAATGAGGGCCTGAGTCAGAGTTTTAGTAGTCGAGCGACAGAGGAAAGGGCGAATCTTTGTAATATTGCGGAGGGGGGAAAGCGACAGGTTTTAGATACTTATTGAATGTGAGAGGAGAATGTGAGAGAGGAGTCGAGTGTGACCCTTAGGCAGCGTGCTTGGGCTACTGGGTGAATGATCGTACTTCCAACAGAAATGGGGCCAGGTTTGGAGGAAGTATAAGGAGCTCTGTTTTTGCCATGTTCAGTTTAAGGCGGCGAGGGCCATCCAGGATGATATCGCAGAGAGATATTCAGAAACTTTGGTTTGTAACACAGGTGTAAGGTCAGGGGTTGAAAAGTACATTTGTGTGTCTTCAGCATAGAGGTGATATTTAAACCCAAGAGATGTGATTAGGTCACCTAGAGAAAGTGTGTACAGAAAAAAGAGAAGAGATCCCAGGACAGAGCCCTGGGGTACCCCAACAGATAGATCGATAGGAGGAGGAGGTGTTAGCAGAAGAGACACTAAAAGTACGATGGGAGAGGTAAGAGGAGATCCAGGATAGAGCTTTGTTGCGAATACCAAAAATATGGAGAATGTGAAGGAGAAGAGGGTGGTCCATGGTGTCAAATGCTGCAGAGAGGTCGAGTAATATGAGCAGAGTGTAATTACCTCTGTTTTTGGCAGCATGGAGGTCATTAGTTATTTTAGTGAGGGCTGTTTCCATGGAGGGAGCAGTGCGGAAGCCAGATTGTAGAGGGTCTCGGAAAGAATAGGTGTTGAGAAACTGGAGCAAGCGAGAGAATACAAGACGTTCAAGGAGTTTAGAGGCAAAAGGCAGGAGGGAGACAGGTCGATAGATAGAAAGACAGGTAGGGTCAAGCTTGCTGTTTTTGAGTAATGGTATAACTGTTGCATGCTTGAAGGATGGAAAGGTACCAGAGTAGAGGGATGAGTTAAAAATGTGTGTGAGTATCAGTAACACATTTAGGGGCAACGGCATTGAAGGGGGCGGTGGTCTGACAGATAGGACCATTGACATGTCAGGGCACCAGGATAGTAAGAAGGGCATGGTCACAGGGTTGGGCCGGCACTATATTGTCCTGCTTCGGCACGTAGGCAATCACCTCCACTACCGGAGCGAGCACAGTGTCCTGGCCTTTGCCTGGTTGACCACAATATAGGATAGTTCCACTCTGCCTTTCACCTTGGTGCAGTCCCGGCCCATTACCGTCATAACATAGGCCCTCAAGTTCGGGGACCGCAGCCTCCACAATGGCTTCAGCCACCATATTGTCTCTCTCTTGCTCTCGTTACTGCAATATAAAGGGATCCGCTACATCAATACTCACCGGAGCAGGAGAAGGGGTCTTCAGATCTCTCTGGCCAGAGAAATCGCTTTGGTTGATCCCCACTGGCGGCGCCAGAGGAGTATGGGTAGCAGCAGAAGAAGTACAGCAGAAACAGATTCCTCCACGTCTATCATCTGGGCGGATGCACCCACGTGGAACTCCTCACCGACCGGAAGCAGCAGCTTGTCGGTCGTGGCAAAGGGCACCACAGCTCTTTCTCAGGTCTGCTGGACCTTCTTACCCAGCTCTAGGAACCAGTTGTGATCACAAGTCCTGCCGCCTATATTGGGTCGATGTCCTGGATCACTGCACTGAAGTAGACGCCTGGTGCCGGAACGGAGGAAATGACTGTCACATTGGGTACGATGGAGGCACCGTCCGGTATCTCTATGATGGATGTACCCTTGCTGGCTTTACGGTCGGAAACTTCCACCACCGTTGCAAGCATCTCCTGATGGGGACCAGTCACCAGAATCAGGGTGGAGAGTGTCCAGCGGGACCATCCCGCACAGCGATCCGCATCCTCTAGCACCAGCTCCATCATGGAGAAGGAGATGACTCGGGCCTTTCACACCAGCTGGTGCGGAAGCAGGTAAGTGTCCTTTTCTTTCTTCCAGCTCATTACTACGTGCGACGAGTTCCATCTTGGGGGTGTTATTTTTCAAGTGGCCCCACAGGCTGGCATACTCAACAGGCACTATATTCCTCCCCAACTGCAGGCGGATAGTCCCAAATTGGGGATGCTGTTTTTCAAGTTATATCCCAGGCTGAGCATACTATCCAGCTGCTGATCTAGCGCATATTATTTGAGCACACGCTGCAGTCCCATTGCGGGGGGTGTTGTCTTTCAAGTCATATCCCCAAGGCATGTGCTGCAATGTGTCCTTGGCTGATACCTTGATGGTCAGTCACATCTCAGCCCTGTAACATGTAACAATAGAGGTACCCTACAGATAGTCCAAGTTGGGGGTGCTGTCTTTCAAGTCATTTCCCCTGTAGGCATACTTATCTGTGGACACTCGACTAATACCATGGGGTTCAGGCACGTCTCACCCGTTTGAAGGTGAAGGGACCTGGCATTGATACAGTGTCTTTCAAGCACCTCTCAGATCTTGCAAAATGTTCCGGACAAGGTAATCAGATGGCCTTGATATGGATTGGTTCAGACACCTGTCATACGGCAATGGTGGCGTTTGCAATCTTGAGCCGGATACCATCCATATGTATCCTGCTTGCAAACAGCTGGGAATATTTGACCTGGATATGGTGAGTGCCCAAATTCACTTCTCCTGCAGCATATACTGTATCCAATCCAATGTAACTGCCCATGTTACTCATCTCAGCAGTGCCTCCAAATGCAGCACCTGTCCCCCCCCTCTCCCTTTACGGGAGATGTGGCAGCTACATGGGTGTTCTCTGGTGCTGTTAGCTCACCTGCGGTCTTTCAGGAGGTCTGAGGGCTCCGCGGGTGGTATACGGGAGCAGCAACAGGACAGGTTTTTTCCTCCTTAGGGTGCAGCGCCTCCATCCCATGGGCAGATGCAGGATGGGTCCCCACAGGCACATACTCTCTCATGGACAGACACAGAGACTCATGATGGTACAATGGGTCTTTATTCCTTCTTCTCTTCCCTGGAGCAGACCCCAGGAGCTTGAGGCCCCCAAGAGTCCCTCCTCAGCTCCTTCACCCCCTGACGAGGCAAAGGGAATCACTCCCACTCCACAGAGGGAGGGAAGACACACCAACAACCACACACAATTTGGTGGAGTGCCAGCAGCTTTTATACCCGGGGGGAGGGGGGAGGGGCTTGTAACCCTGCCCCATAACAGGGCAGGTCCAGGTACAGACAGGCATCACACAATCTGCATGTGACCTAGTTAGTATCCTCCCCAGGTATGACACTCCAAACTGACGGTTGGCTTGCCCCTGGATATGGCAACATAATACCCATCCAGGCTGCAACTGCAGGCTAGGCCCTGTGCAGGAGTTTAACCCAACACTGCCTGTACCTATCAGGCTTTAAAGTGTTGTGGCCAGTGAAAAGGCTATAGCCAGGGGCACTAGGCTACACGTGCAAAATATTTTGTTGTGTAATTTTAACACTAACATTTCTATTTGTGACACTTAGAAGATAGACCCTGATGTCTTGTCCAGTATGAAGAAACTGAGTCACAGCCTATTAAACAAGTACCCGAGAAGAGATTGAGATCATCGTGTGGTCTTAGATTTAAAAGTACAGTCTCAAATAGGTCAAATAGAACTAATGGTAGTGATACATTTTAGAGGTTCAAACTAGAAGAGTAAAGGAGCAATCCCTCCTAACTAACATCCATTTTTTAACAGGATTGACACAGGTCCTCCTGAGTTGATCCGCGCTATTTTTTTTTTTTTTTCAAACATTTTTATTGTTTTCTGACAGGGGTAATTACACATCACATGGTCATTTATAGACAGTAAACGTAATTAACACATACATTTAAAAGTGAACAACCCGAAGCATCTCAAGGTTGATTGATCGAGTACGGGCGATCTGCCCCTAGAATATTGTAACCTCCTATGCATTTAGAATCTACTATGTAGGTCCCGTCCGGGAGAATTAACAGTTTTAGGAGGATCTTAGATCAGACCCCTTAGATTAGTACTGTAAAGGATAGGCAGACAGAGAGAGGGGGAGAAGAGAGAAGAGCAGAAGAAGGGGGGAGGGAGGGGATAGGAACGGGGGGAGCTAAGGGAAGGGGGGTTGTTCACCGAATACTGGTGAAGTTATTACTTCCTTGTTTTTCAAGGAGCTTTAAATGGCTGTCCAATAGGAAACCACAACCGATGTTGCAGCTTACTTCTGGCCATAAATTTGGCAGCCATTTTGTTCCCTCCGGGGGAGATTTAAACCTGATAACTTCACAGGTAAGTATCTTGATAACCGAGGAAACCCAAAGCTGAAAATATCAGCATTTGGGTTACCATGTTTTTTTTCTAAATAGACAAATGTAAGTATAATTTTTCTCTGTAAATGTACTGTCCCGGCCAGCCTTAATGGAATGCGGCTGCCTCCGCGGTTTAAAAATAGCTGCGGACGGCGCGCGGCTGTCTTCGGCCATTTTCGGCCGGTTTTCCCGCGCCTCGGGCGCTTTCAATAGTAAGCGCCATTAGCGCTTATCTATTGAAGCGGCCGCCGCGCGGGAAACTCCGATTCAAATCGGAGAAAAGCCCCGCGGTTGGCCCGCATTAAACCCGGCAAGCTTTAGAATAAAGCTGGCCGGGACAGTACCATTGTTTCCACTTTTAACATGCCCTTTTGTAGGGTAAGTGATTGTAATTTTTGTTTGGAACACCTCAATATTTATAATTATGTACACCAGCTGTGAGTTAAATACCCAACATAAAGACTGTGGACAGGACAAGGAATACAGTAGATAAGATAGCGAAGAGGGCCAATATAAATGTTATAAGGTGTGTGCAATTATTGGCAGGAAAACTTTAATATATTATAATATATTTTTGCATGTCTCAATCACCTCGTTATAACTGATTAAACATATCACTGCCATTAGTTTCACTTGACTAAACATGTTGTGGTGTTGGCCAACCACATTTTAAGTAGGTAGGGTATCTGTGGCCACACTGGAGAAAAGAGAGTGATGTAGGAAGGGATATCGCATCTTTACGAGAAGCAAGAGAGTGCAAAGAGGTAACCAAAGCAAGAGACAGTCAGCAGCACATCCTCTGTGCTGCACACCCCAAAGATAAAAAAGCAGAGAGGATAGGAGATGAGAACATCTTTGGACTGAGCCAAATACATTAGGCTGCAAAACTATTTTGAAACAGAATCAGAATCAGTTCAGATCAACAAAAACCACAGGCCCCGTTGAAAGCATTTTTTTTTCTTTGATAACTCTTGAATTGCTTAACACATAGGCGACTGTTTCTCTGAATGAACTGAACTGAACACATTTTGTTTCTAGCCAGGACACTGTGAAAATAGTTCCAAAGAGTAAAGAGATGAGGAAAGAAAGAAAATGAATGTCAGCAGTGTTTGACTGAACAGATAGTAGTACTGTGTCTGAAGCCACAGTTACAGTGTTAAACCCTCGGAAAAAGTATTTTGGACTCAAAATCACAAGTCATTACTTGAAAATACAAAAGTAGTGAGCGTGATAGGGGCCAATTCTATATTGTCCAAAAACATCCATTGACTTAAATGGGGAATTCCGGCTGATTGGTTTCTGCGATCTGCGGCTTTAAACAATGTACAGTATTATTAGCCTCTTAGTCTGTAAATAAAGTAGTAATAATAATAGTAATAGTATCATCTCACTTTGACCACTAAAAATAATCATGGGATATTATTTTATCAAAATGCACTTTTCTTTCACCATAAAACTTTGATAAAAATAGCAGCACCTCCAAACGTACTCAAAATGCATCAGTTTAGTACAGTATTTGTTATTCCACTGGCTGTGTAATAATTAGCAGATTATTAATTACATTTACCTCCTACTAGCAAACCCAGAAAAAAATGTAATAGACAATAATTCCAGCATCTGAAACAGGTAAAGAGGTCATTTACATTACGAACCCAAGTGGTAACTTTTTGTGCAATATACCTCCTTTTTCTGTTTGATTCTTAACTGTATTATTCTTATTGAAACATACATGAATTGTTTTCTTTATACCACAGCCTGATTTACCATGTGTAAACATAGCATCATTGAACCATTCCTGTATATTCGTTTGCATGTCTTAGACAGGTCTGCAACCCTGTCTTTCACCATTATCACCCAGCAAACAGCACTTCCACTGCAACAAGGGATTCTGGGAAATGACATGCAAATGAGCACACAGTGCCACTTTTTATCTCATGCTCACATTACATGAGCAACCCTTAGTCAATGCATGCTGCTTTAAACACAGCTTTTAAGCAAGGACTTGGAAATGGTGAAAGACAGGGTTGCAGACCTGTCTAAGACATGCAAATGAATATACAGGAATATTTACAGTTGCTTTATGCTTTACTGTGGAGGGTTTTAGTCACTTTTTTTACCCACCATAACCTTAATAGTCGTGGTATATATCTATACTATATGATATATAAATATATGTATATATATATATATTTATATATATACAGTATACAGTATACAGTATATATATACATATATTTATATTTACGTTAATTCAAATAACCCGTGATTATTTGTAAGACTTAACAAGCTTAACATAAACCAGACAATAAGCACAAACATATATTTCTTCTTTGTCTTATTTGTTCAGTTTGATCATTTAGAACAAAAATACAATGAACAGTGGGACAGGTTGTTTTGTATCTTTCATCAGAATATTCTGAGTTTGTTCAGGCTGATGCAAACTAGGTTACTTTAATGCACTGATTACTGATGAGTCACAGGCGCTTTAACAACAAAGGCTAATCCCTGTCTAATCTCAATGAAAAACATCCTGTTAGTGTTGCCGTATTCTAGTAATTGTTATAACAGAAGCAGGAGAATTAAATGCTTAGACCCATCGCACTGGGTCATGTTTATTGTCACATAAATCCATCTGTCTATGGATTGGACTTTATACGGTATAATTAAATATACTTCCCATCCAATCTCTGGAAAAATACTGACCACATTCCATTCTATCCATTCCAACCATTAGAAAAACAAAAGCACCAGCCCACCAGTCATCCCTGTCCTGTCCACAAAACACTCCCAGGCTGTGTGAATGAATTGGAAGCTATTGTAAATAGGGATACCCTTGGCCCAATGGGTGTGCGTTTGTGTTGGACTGACCAGTGTGATCACTAGTTGATTGGGGTTTATCAAGTCTGTATCACTGGAGCAAGAACGTCAGCAATACTCTCATCAAACTTACAATCGTATTAACCCCTTCCCTAACAGAAGAGTTGGAAAAATCAAGGTGTGGTTAATGTTGTATGTGAGGGGGGGTAAAAGCACATGTAAAATTATGATGACACATCTCTCGTAAAGGTTTCTTGCGTGAATAGCACTGCTGCACATGATGATAGCATACGTTATGAGCACTTCCATACTTTGCATTCGTTACATACTGTATGTAACAAATCTACATTGTGTTACTATTATTGCATATTTACAACATGCTTACATTTCTGTGAGATCTTATTATTTCGGTCTATAAGCTCCGTCTTTTTTTTTATCAGCCATTGCCTGCCAAAGAACATCAATATTTGATGCAAAATCATGATCGGATGTTTATTACATACAGTGTTGGAGACAAGTGGCTTGCATAAGAAGAAGACAAACAAGAACGTTTGACAGTACAACACGCTTTTATTGACTGCCTTGCACTCTACCCTGTCTCAGTCCCTACAATTTTCTAGTGATGTGTGCAGCAAGGCAAGAGACATGTTTGCATAAAATAAGCCAGAAACTCATGGTGTGTTCCAACTTCCAATTACTACGTCTCAAAAGACTGAAGTTTTGATGTTGATGTTTTTCAACATGTATCAGTACGTACACAGCTATAGTCTGCCAAAATAAATCTTTACACAGCAACACAGAATTGAGGTATTACAATCTAGTCAAAAGAAACTGCTCTAAGTCTGTCCTCTGAAACGCTGTAAATGTAGCTATTCACATGTACATATTTTCAATGTATTCTTTATAGTTGGAAAAAAAAAATGTATGGAAAAGTGAAGCAAAAGGCTGCACCAGATTTACCAAAGAAATAAATTCCATTGAAGGCAATGGGTTTGTATGGATAAGTCTGGTGCTGTTTTTTTTTTTTTTTGCTTCACGTTTGCCCTGGTTCTGCAGCCTGAGTTTAAGGAGTTTAATTGGTAAGAGCCGCAAATGGAATATTTGGCTTTAAATTGACACAAGGAAAATGCAGTAAGCTGCAGTAATGTTAACCAGTGTTAAAAGAGCCGGAGTAGCAGTGATGCCCATGACTCACATATTTAAATGAGATGTTGTAATGTATTATTTTCTTATGTAAATGTAATTGTAAGCAAATTAAATTGGAAAACTATATATACAGCATGACAAATACAATTAAACATTGGACCTACGGTATGTAAAAAGCATCACAAACTGTTTTTTTGGAATATAATTGGCCAATTGAAATTCATTTTAAATTGTTCTTGTGTGCACCTATATAATCACCTGAAACATCTCGATCTGCACCATGATTTTTTCATTTTTTAGGGACACACAGAAATGGGCTGCATTAGGCATACAGATGTAAATGGTATGTACTAAAAAATAATGTTACTGTGCGCATAAAAGAAAAGAGAGTGTGTCAAAATCATACAGCAAATTCAACTAGGTGTAAACCCTACGCCTAGTATTGGAAGAATAGAGAGCACCTTTTCAGTGTCCAGGATGGTAGTGCCATAATTTGGTCGTCCACCAGACTGGGGAGAGTACAATTGCCCTATACTGTATGTACTGTATCTGATGTTATTGCAATGTGATGCATTAACGCCGGAAAGTTATTTCACAGTAGTGCTACTAAAAACAATGGAGATAACACATCATTTAATGTGTTATTTTGTGCACTAACTCGCGTTAATGGGGGTAACAATGTCTACTACATCTGTATGTATTAATCAAAAATGTACTTGATTCAGCACTGATGTTTTCATTATATAGGTTCAGGTCCGACGACAGATTTCCCGGGGCACAGCACTGGAGGTTTCACACTTCGCGAGCCCCCTCTATTTCCCCTTCTCACTCTAACCCCTCACTCCTCTCTTACAACCCCTCTCTCCATCAATTACCCCACTCACATTCAATCCCCCTCCTCACACTCATTCCCCCCACAAACACAATCCGCCCCACAAAATACATACAAAGCCCCCACCCCCAAATACATGTAAAAAATCCCCAACCATCAAAACACATACAACCCCCCACCCCCAAAATACATACAAAAACAACCTCACACCAAATACATACTGTACAACCCCCTCACCCTCAAACACATACAACACCCAAAAATAGATTTTTTTAAATAACCCCCACAAATACATACAACACCCATCCCCCAAATAAATACAAAACCCACACCACCCAAATACATATTACCCCCCCCCCCCAAATACATAGAACCTCCTCCCCCATAAATAAATAAATAAATAGGAACTTCCCCACCTTGGGGATGGTTTCAGGCCTCTGGCCAGTCCTCTCGTTGCTGGGGGCCTCCCTCACTAACACAAACACTGTCCCACCTATGTCCACCATGCCGGTGCATGCAGGAAGCTGAGTCCAGCTTGTTTTCCGTCGTCAGAGAGGCCCGGCACATGCTGACATCAGAAGCTATGCATGGGACATTTGTCCCGGTTCTCCCTCCCCCTGTTGGCAGCCCAGTAAAGGTTACCAAAATGTATTTTCACAGTAAGGCTATTGTAAATAATGTTATAGAAGTATAATGTGTGGTGCTAAGGCGGGGACTGCCTGTGGGGGCGCGTGAGCGCGCTCTGGTGACCCCACACCAGAATCTCATCGCCCAGATTATAGGGAGGATCCCAGATATGGTTCAGGATTGGTAAGCCAATTATTTCTTACTCTTTAAATATGTTAATGATGATGGGATGTGTATGCCTTGATAAAGTGCTCTGTGAAGCACGAAACATGTTGCTAGGGTAATGCCTTGCCTTTTTTCCTTCCATGACTATTAAATCTTTTTATGGATAACGCACTTTCTTCCTAATTTTTCTTGTTTGGATGATTCCGGTTGTGCTCTGCCCTTATTCTCTTTTATCTGTATTGGAAATAATGTTACACTAGTTATTTATTTTTACTGATTCTCGTAAATAAAAAAATACACATAACGTTATTTTAACTTAATTTGTATAAATCAGGTATTCAACATGCCGCAATGCGACACAATTAATTTAGAAGAATAAACTATGCATCATATGTAGGAAGCCTTCCCTTACAATTAGGCATCAGTAATCAGGATTTAAATTAAAATCCTGACACTGCCACATCAAAAATCCCAGCAGGACCCTTTCCTGCTTAAACCTAGAGGACTTTAAGAGGGCTACTGTATGTATCAGGCAAAAGTGGTGCAATTCTGCTGCAAAACAAGCTGCACAAGATTAATCAAATGGCAGCTTAAAGATCTGATCACTCCCATGGAGGGAAATGTTTGGTTTCCGAAAGATACTATAGTGATATTATGATATTATGAAGGATGCCATGCCAAACTAACTGTATTAGTTTCTTTGAGGAGGTAAGTAGGAATTTAGACTAGGGTAATGCAATTGAAAAAATGTGGTCTACTTAGATTTTTGCAAAAGCTTATGATATTGTTCCACACAAGAGGCTGGTATACAAAATAAAGCAAATTGGACTTGGTAAAAATATTTGCACCTGGATTGAAAACTGGTTGAAGGATAGACAACAGGGAGTTGTAATAAATGGAACTTTTTGAGGTTGGGCTAAAGTTGTGAGTGGAGTATCTCAGGGATCGGTACTGGGACACCTGCTTTTTAATTAGTTTATTAATGCCCTTGAGGTTGGCAAAGTCTCCATTTTTGCAGATGACAATAAATTGTGTAATGTAGTTGAATCAGAGCAGGATGTAATTTCTCTCCAGAAGGACTTGGAGAGACTGGAAACTTGGGCAGGTAAATGGCAGATGAGGTTTAATACTTATACACAGTGTTCGACAAATACGCAAAACCACACGCCCGTGGCGAGTGGATTTAGGCCGCTGGCGAGCCGTGCTGCGGCTCTATGAATTCCCCTGCTCGCGCCAATTTTTTTAAATAAATAAATAACCCCCCTCCCTGATTGGGTTGACGCAGGGAAGAGGGCCGGCTGGCAGCTCTGGGTTAGCCCCTTCCCCCAATCTCCTCCCCCTCCTGCCCCTGATCTACTCCCCCTCCTGCCCCTGATCTCCTCCCCCCCTACCCCCCGATCTCCTCCCCCCCCTGCCCCCGATCCCCGATTGCTGCCCGGGGCGGGAGTTAGGCTGCTGCGGCAGCGGCGTTGTCTGCCTCTGGAGGGGGTGCAGCGTCCGCTTCAGGGTGGGGGTGCTGCGGAGGCGTCTGCTTCCACTTCGGGGTGGGGGTGCTGCAGCGGCGTCCGCCTCTGGGGGGGGCTGTGGCGGTGTCCGCCTCAGGAGGTGGGGGCGGAGGGCACTGCCATGCGGAGGGCCCTGCTGCCATGTGCAACCCCCCCTGCCTTGCTGGTGAGTGTGTGTGAGTGACAGTGTGAGAGTGACAGTGGGTGAGTGTGTGAGTGTGTTACAGTGTGAGACAGAGGGGACAAATAATAAAAGGGACAATGTAGTGCAGAGGAACCTCAGACAACAAACAAGAAGATGTCAGAGAACTGGGAAGCTTATGAGAGAAAGGAACAGGGACAGTCGCACCAAGTAGGGAAAAAAACGTAATTTCATACTCTGGAGTAGCGACAGAAAGGAATTGTTTCGAAAGCAAGCGAACTAACAGATTGGGTGGGATTTTCATGCCACACCCGCAAACTAAGATGCAGGTGGTTCTAAGCTGTTCTCATAGGACTGTTCTTGTCCTAGCTTGTTCAAAGTCTGAAATCCTAACCTAGCGGCTGTGCGCCGTCCTACAGATCTTGTTAAGGGAGTATGCGGAGGAAGGAAAGTGATGGGGAGAGATTAAGATGCGCCTTACCGCAGGATTTGTATGGGCTCTACACGCGCGAGCACAGCATTGCAGGCAAGATAGGCCAAATAGTTCTTAGCTGCCTGCTCCTATGGGGGGCCCCACGAACTATTAAAGGTTGGTAAATATATTGCCTAAAGGTCGGATTGCCTGCAAGGGCATATATAAGGCAAAAAATCTGGGAGACTAGCCCCTCCCGTTTCTAGTATTTTTAAGTATGGCCCTGAGATTACCACTATTCACTTCACATGTAAGTGTCTCATCTCAGTTTTAACTGCAAAGATATATAAAGCACAGTTTGGGACATTTAACCCCATTTGGCATTGTTCACATGACTGAGTAACATAGTTGCAGGTCAGTGTAGGGACCTGCCTATGAGACTTACCCTTGCGTGTTTTGGTGGCAGGCTTGGGCAGTTGATTTGAGCAAAGTGAATGTAATAAAAAAGTCTCGTTGATCTCTAGAATTTTGCCACATCATGTGATATATATTTATTGTGCTATATAGATGGTAGAATACCCATTAGACAGACGCGGAGGATTCACTTTCCGTGTTTGTCACTAGTGAGATGGCCAATATTTTTGCCTAGATGAATGCTCGCCGTTACATGGAGATGAGAGCGCAGGGTGGAGGGGTGAATATATATGGGTTTTGGTCAGCACGGCCTGCTTTTAGGCGCCAGCTATTCGCATTTCCCACATATACGGTGGGGTTAACGAGAGAGGGGGGCCCGCCATGTCTGAGAGATTGTTGCAGAGACGGGGGGGTGCCAGAAGGTGGGTGTGTACATGGTGCAGAACGTGGGTGTAAGCAGTGATGAGCAAAAGGAGGGATGAGGCGTGCATGCGCAAACCTGCAGGGGGGAGACAGCGCGGAAAATCACTGGTTCCGCTTTCGGGTGATTTCTGCTTTGAAGCGGGGCCATAGAAAGGGGAAGGAAGCGACGGCACGTCATTAGTGCGGCCCGCTTGTACGACGCAATAGCAACCAATACCAATTTAGACCACCAATACAACAATTACGGCTATGGTGTCCGTTAACTTTTGGTTGTCTTTCAATTGCCCAGGTCTAACAGTGTTTCTAACCTGGGGTGGGGGATGAGCTTGTAGTCTTCCTTTGGGGTCTTAAGGTTATTATATAGGGTTGTAAGCTGAAAACTTTTCCCCTGGGTTCGTATAACTATGTTCATGTTAATACCTTAGTTTTCCTGGTACACTGAGTATAACATCTCTATTTCTCTGACCAAAGTCTGGGCCTCTTGTTTGTCTCATAGACGGTGCAATATTTGATATAGAATATTCACCACTGGTGCAGATTTTTAGATGGAAGGTATGGGTTTAAGAGTAAGAATTATCTATCACTGGTCCACGGCTTCTTTGAGACAGGTTGATGATAAGATAATTGCTGTCAGGTTTTTCATGTCATGCTGTCTTTTTGTAAAACTTTCAGCCCAGTTTTGTAATTATCTCATTATGGGTTCTCTGTGATTGTGGCTTTCTGCATATGCCTCCCTCATCTAGGAAATGACAACTTGACATACGTTCTGCATATGAGATATTTCTTTGTATTATACTAGCAAGTTGTTGTGGGGGTAACTTCCTGTGGATCTAGGTCATCCCAGGTCAATCAGTTGTCTTCTGTATGGGGGGGTCGCTCTGAATGAACCACCCCATTGGGGGCAGCATGGGGCAAGCAGGTAGCACTGCACACGCAAGTAGTCCATGCACTAAGGAATCTCCACATGTGGCTTAGGTGAGTTGACCCCTAGCTGTGCCTTCCAGGCAAGCTTTATGGGCGCGGTCAAAAATATGGGACAGGTGGCTGTATCGATGGGAGAAAAAGCCATGTGGTGAGCAAACATGGAAGGGGGCTGTATGTCTAGGCATGCAAAGATCTTACTTCCTTTTCCGGCTAATTGTTGGGCTTCTGTTAGCTCAAGGTCCTTAATAGGCTTTCTGTGAAGCCACTTTGGAAGAGTGAGGTAAAACGCTCCCACGTCCACTTCTGGCACGCAAGTTCTCTCTCTACTGCAGGGCATCAAAGGAGTGAAAATGTAGTGAGGCCTCAATATAATTCTAGGAACCACCATTGTCGGAGGAAGATTGCTTACCCTTCATCTTGGCGCATGAGTGTGCTTCCGCTGGGGCCTATGACCCCTCTCTCAGAGTGTCAAACTCCTGCTAAATTGGGCAGCGTTAGAGATAAAGGACTGTTGCTCCTTTCTTAGCAATGCTTGGTTTCTTGTTGTGTCAAACCATAGCATCTTGTTGAGTACCGATGTTCACAAGAATAGAGCTTGCGACAGTTGACGATTGGTATCTCATGCCACCATGAGGCTGGTTAATGGGTCAACATGAGTTTGTTATTGCGTCTATTCATTGTTACAGTGGTGTTCTGTGCAGAATGAAATGAAGGGGCTTGGAGCAAAATTTAGAATATCCTTTTAGAATATCCTAAAACCACAGGGCCCTTTTGAAGTGAAAGGGACTTCTTTGCTGGTGCCTAGAGGGTGTTTAATGGGAAAAAATCCATGGCTTGTATGGTAAACACTCACTCACGAGGGGGAGTGGGACGCGATTTGTACTACAAGTGCACACAATCGGGTGCGTGGCGCCATCGTGCTCGTGCCAATTGCGCTTTGTCTGTCACGTCCTCGCGCGACTGCACCTAAAGAAACCTATGCGTGGTCGTCAAACATGTGCTTTGGTGCCGGGCCGGGAACATTCGAGTGGCGGGCTGGACTCAGCGCAAATGCAAAAATCGCGGCTGGGCCCGACGTAAATAAGCCTAGTGGCAGCCGGGGTCTCGGTACACCATGGCGCACATGCGGACCGGCCTCGGCGCACCCGCTCATGCGCAAAGCAACAAGAACAAACAAAAAGGGTGTGTGGAGTGACAGACGGCACCAGAGGCGAGCGCACAGAGACACCAGAGGAAGGACAGAGGGCACCAGATGCAGGTACAGAGTACCAGCGACAACACATCAGAGAACAACAACACACAGAGACACACATGCACACACAGAGACAACCACACGCATGCACACACACCGCACGCAGCGCGCTCAATGACAAAATGCGGTAGCAGAATGTGTGCGCTCATTGTATGTATTTGTGCTTGAGTATGGGTTGGAACAAGGGGAGTTGAGTTAGAAGTAAGCCGAGGCATTCATGCCTTTATCACCTATGTAAACATAAAGACCATTTTGGGGGGGGCGGACAAGAACACAGGTATGAAAACATGGTGCAACCATTTATAATGTCTAGAATACAATGTGTGTTTTTTAGAAAGAAAGTGTTTCCAACAGTTCTATTCCCTCTTCAATAAAATGAGAAATGGATGATTGAAAAACCTCGGATAAGCACCTAACCACTTCTGGAGTAGTAAATAATATTTAATGAATGTGAGTAAGAGATAAAAACAAAAAAAGTGTTTTTGTTTAAAAGCCTAATGCCTCAGGAGAGGCTTGAGATTGTAACTAGGAGTGGTGGGATTCACGCTTGAAATAAGCAGAAATCCTATACTGTCAGATTGGTATAACCTTTATTGGTCTCTAGGTGTAGACTAACTGCACAGTTCTCACATATTGCGTACAGTGTGCCGTAGTCATTATAGGGGCCGCCCATATGTATCACCTCTGCAAACTGATGTTTGCAGAAGCTCGAGCTTCCATGGTATGTCTGTACTCGGTACAAAATGTGAAGTGACTCTATAATCTTGGCCAAGTATATTGACCTAGAAGGCGGTTCATGTGCTAACTAAAACACGACTTGCGGGGTTCTAATGTGCAATGTGCCCTCGGTATATTACGTGCTATAAACAAGTGAATATGTAAGTACAAAAAGGGGTCTCGGTGATGGTCTGGGGTTGGTAGGACCTGATGGGTGACAGGGTATAACTCCTGGGTGTGTACCACAGATCACTGCTGCATGCGGTTTCCCTCTAAGGTGTGGAGTGAAAACTTGCTCAGTTGAGTATTGAAACAAATGTATGACCAACGAACTGTGCTGCTGTATGTAAGCCAGTGATGCCTCCGTGAGTGCGCAAAAGGCATAGTTTATATGACTATTAAACTTGTAACACACTAATTGCGAGTAAATATCTGAGACATTTCATATGGAAACAGCGCCCATTAACCATAATTCCTTATACGATTATTAATCAAATAGATCGATTTAATCTCTTACACATCAACAGTTATCCTTATACCTGGCTGTTTGCTTATCTGCCCTCTTCGTAAAATTCATTAGGTACCTTATTGTTAGACACCGCAACATTTTCAACATAGGTATGTTGTTATTATAGTTCAGTCTAATGTAAGTATACAGGTTGTTGTAGTTTTGTGAGTATGGAAACTGTTGTACTGTGGTGGTTTGACGATCATGTAATCTGTCATTTTGTTGCACTTTCACTAGTTTGCACGTGTTAGGTTTAGCAACATGAATTACCATTTTCCTTATATGGTATATTTTACCAGATGATTATGTTTGCAGATGTTCAAGCATTCCAGTTTAGCTTAAGCATGTACGTGATGGTTTGAGTTCTTGTCACCTGCACATCTACAGCCTCTGCGTAAATATATTTCATATTCTTATTGTTCCCTGTTACTGCAAATTCCCTATTCTACCCATCTCCCCTCCCCTTCCACCCCTCCAGTTACTTTCCCCTTATCCTCCTGCTCCTAGTAATAGTCAGTGGCAATTCATGAAGTGGTGTATGTATGAGGATGTCTCATATGTATAGTTGTAAAGATTTCACACCTTGAAATATCATCTATGTCCCAACAATATGTATACCTCATAATGTAGCCACCAATTGAGAATATTGTTGGGCAATATGGGTGGGGACAACATATTCACAATAACATTAGTAGAATGGAGTAGATATTTTGTAATTGTTTTTGAATGTATGTGAGACTAACTATGAGTTTAAGTATCCCTTTATCGCTGGCGGAGGGACATGGTAATATAATGACCCCTGCGGTGGTGGGAGGACATATAAGTTAGACAGAAAGACAATGACCTGTAACATGAACCCGAATTATGAGATTTGTTTGAAAGGGGTTAAGCGGGGAGTTTTGGGGAAAGCTTGAATTTTCAATCAGAATCTGCCGCAGGATACTTAACGGAGGGGCCCAGGTTCGCATCAGTATCCTGCCATGTCAATTCCCTCTGGTGAGACACAACCCGTAAGTGCACAGTATCGTCGGAGTACTGTCAAACCAACCCCAGAGTGCAGGACTTGAAGCTGGCCACGTTTGGGCAAACAACCACACTTCCCTGCATTCATGCGGCTTGAAGGCCAGGTGCTGTGGAGTTTACCACTAATTATCTAACTTTAATTGTAAGTTGCTACTTACTATTTTACTACTAAATATACAACTTATTACAATGGGGGGGCTTGCGTGTAAGGGTCATCTTTTCCTGTCTTTGCACTCGAGGATTTTCCTTTGGGTGAAACCTTTGTGGAGCGGGGAGGGCTCCGATACAGCAGCAGCTGCGAGGAGATCAGAGTTCGTACCTCATTCATCAACACCCTTTGAAAGAGACGAGCACAGTGCACATTTTCACCCACATCCTCACCCACATCTTTCTCTTCGCTGTCTCTGCAATCTACTAAAAAGCAAGCCAAGCAAAAACAACCTCCTTGCCCAAAGAACAGGGGTAGTTTGCAACAGGGAATTCTTTCATAACTACAGTAACTAATTGGTCATCAACATAGAAATATTTGCTTAAATAATTGTTCAATTGAGAGACAGCTGTGGTGTCAGTAATGGCCAATTATAAGCTAGTTAATGTAAACACGCTTTAGATTGTAATTGAGCCCTATGGATAGGATTGGTTAGGGGAAACATATTTAGCACTAACATTCGTTGTAGGGCTCTCTTTTGATCTGAGACCACACAAGTCGCCCCAAAAGAGTGGGTCTCCCCACCATACTACCCCGCCCGATGGGCCCTGTCACTAAACCAGGCAAGAAAATGGTTACGTTTCATCAAGAAAGGATTGCTTTGAAAACCTGGATTGTAGTACTTCACCGACCCACGACCTCCTCCCCCAGGCATTTTGGCTGGGTGACTTGGTTAGCAGCTGAAAAGCAATCAATTCCTCCAGGAATCTTTTCTCTACACAAAGGGGGTGTCAGATGTTTGCTGACGTTAGTATGTTTGAAATTCCTATGGTGTCGCAATTTCCCCCAAAAGATATGATCTAACTGTCAATGAATGTCTTAAAGGCAATACTTGACACGAAAGGTCATTCTCAATGTAATACTTCCTGGAAAACATGTTATAAATAAAATAATAGTAATGCAAGGGTTTGATACACTGAAAACATATGTGCTGAGTGTTTGCTATCTTCTTGACACGGGTTGCAACTAGTCTGACAATAGAGTGACTTGATACTCTTTATCCTGTGGCTCATTGTGCCTAGCAGAAATAAACTGAGGTGTTGTCAATTTTTCTGGGGTTTGCCCGGGTTGAGATGTGGGAGTGTGCGGGTCACCTCGCTATGCCAAAGGGTATTAAACCCTAGGATCGATGGGTGGGCTTCTCAATGTGAGCCGTTTCAGAATCTGGAAGGGATTGCTACCAACCCGAGGCGCATGTGTATATTTACATTACCACTGTTTTGGGCTCGGGTTTTTGGGGTTTTTGTTTTTTTTGTAGACTGACCTCTTCTTCTGGCGGTCCGGTCCTCTAACAAAGAAACAAGTGGCTTAAATTATATGTTTAGTGGTGAAGGGGGGAGGAGGAAAGATGGGGATAGTACTCTCGCTCAGCTTATTTGTATAAAGTATAAAGAACAGGGGTGCAAGTAAGAAAACAAGGGATACATTGGCAAATAAAGAAAGGAATCCCTCTTGAAGAGCACTGTGCTATGGGGTCAGCAGTAAGCAGCCGCAAATGCAATTTCCGCACGTTTTGCTGGCAAATAATGCATACCAAGTCAGTAAGCCATGAAAACTGTGTCGAAAAGCAAAAAAAACGCACTTTGCGCTGCCAACTAGCCATGTTGTCAAACCCGCTCAATTCTGGAGTGGCGAGTGCTTTGCGACCGAGTACTCGCCCGCTCTAGAACTTGAGATTTGGACGCAATCCGTCGTAGCCCCATAAAGTTGGCAAGTTGATGTCGAGAGGCTGCGGTGGATGCGCGGAGGAAAGGTCCTTCTTAGAAAAAATCAGGCCTTTTTCCTGCCTGGAGATTAATGCCAGTGGTCTCCGGAGATGATCCAGTAATACGACAGCAACAGGACCCCACGGAATTACACCGAGGCATGAAAAATGCATTGTTTGTAAGCTCAGCTTCATTAACTTAGCGGCTCACCTGCTAAGGCAAGAAGGGGGTTAAATCCGTTCAGGTTATTGGTGTAGCGAGGGGGGGTTAAGGGGTATTGTGCCCATTGTGGGTCCGTTAGGCATGCGAGGGGCTGCGGGTGAGGAACTTACCCTTCTAACCGACGGTAATACGCTACGGTCATGAAGGGTAGCCAGCCCTTCCCGCTACCCACCCGCAAGCCTAAACAGCCCTAAAACTCTGTGATGAAGGTTTGCACATCTTTGGGAAATCTCATAGCTATAGTTTCAGTCAGTTTCTGGTTTTCTGTGCTCGATGCCTCTCTCCTATGGGTGGTAGCTGAGCCTTTGTCTCTCTAGGCGTTTTTGTCAGTCATGTCGGGGACGATGCGCCAGAGGCACTATGGGCTGTTGCTCATTCTCGGCGCCGTTTTTGACGCAGTCTGAGCACCGCAGGTCAATGGCTCGTTCACTTCCCCCGGACTTGAGGAACAGTTTTCTTTTTCTTCTGTTTTTGCTGGTTATTTAGCTCCAGAGATACAGTGGACTGGGCATACACTCACTGGTATCAGCTTCCACTATCTTGCTTGCACTCACGGGGCATTGCTGCTTTTGCAGATGTTTGTCTTAGAAAATTGGGGGCACACATCTTCCATGTGACCGACTTCAGACAGGCCCGAGCATTCTAAATTCATCTGTGGGTACGGCTCTCTCCGAGGGTCCCGGATCAGTAGGATGCTGAAGGACACTGTTTTGTATGTTCGTGCATTAATCAAACAAACATTTCACGTCGGCCATTTTAGAAACGTATGCCGGCAAGGACAATTTGCTAGTGCCAATTTCACTCACTTCAGCAATTACAAACCGCACTTCTAGCTGCAATTTTTTTTTTTCTGCCGCAAAACGTTTGGTTTTCTGTTGGGTTCAGGGTGCGAGGGAATCCACACTTCGCAAAGCTCTGTGTATGCTAGGAAGCACAACTGATGGACACAGTGGAAAGACTTAATCATAGCATCTGTTACTTTAGTTCAGCTGGGCGGCACTATTTTTAAACGCCCCATTTTTGCAAAAACCCACAGACGTTTTAGTGGGGGTCGACCCGTTCTCACCAGATGGTGACAAACGACCCTCTTTGGGTAGCGATGACGTCTGTCTGGGTTCTTCCCAAACACAGTTTCAGGGTCATTATACGAACAAACAGGACATGCAAAGTAGTCAGCAGTGCTTAACTCAGGCTTCTGCATGCTTTATTTTCCATCCAAGTAAGGGACTGACAGCTTTAAGCATGTGGTGTAGGTGTAGAGGCACTCGAATTTTTAATCAGCGGGTGCAATGTATATCAGGTGTCAATGTATTCCCACATGTTATTTCAAGTAACAAGAAGACAAAGTTTATAAGAACAAATCCGGATCCACTTTCAGGGATCTAACTACACATTAAATCAGCATCAACATGCTGCTGAGCCAACTAAAACCTGGTTCCCCAGCTTAAAACAATGCCATCTCATTTAGGGTAACTAGATACAGCATGTCTTTTCGAAACAGCAATACATATTGTTTTGTCTAGCTGTTCGTGGTGGGAAAGTCGGGTCCCAAGGGTACGAAGGCAGAAGAATCCTTGGTACTGTGGTACTTGGAGGGGGGGCGGTCCAACGCGACTGGATGAAGGGGGAGCAGCGCCACCCCCAGCCAAAAAAGGCTCTTAAGGAGAGAGAGTGAAATGGCAAACCTCTCTGCTTCGTAGAATACCTGTGATAGTGATTAGGAGAATCAGGTGAGGGGAGAAACTCGACCCATTGTAATCTGTGTCTGGATTGTTCCATCCATCAGCGAGTTAATTGTGAAGCTGTGGATGGCTCGTTTTTGGAAAATTCCTGCACTTTCGTGACGCTTAAAACAGGCAGAAAGCGGTCCTAAACATCTTGGACTCGGTGCAAAGTGAACACTTTATAATATATATAATTCAAAACATAAATAGATGATTACGCAGTTCTGTGTTGTATAAGTGCAGGCGTGCAGCAGGGCTTTCTGAGATAACGGATCTCAATCCGGCGATGTTACAATGGAATGAAGCAAGCAAAAGCAATTACTATAAACAGGGTACTTTTGGAAGGTATCTGTGCTGGTCCTGCCCCGTGTGTATGTGTGTTATGGATGGAGGTGTCAAAAGGTCTGGAAAGCAAAAGCGTTCATCACTTGATTCAGGGAACCATGTTGACACCTCCAGACATAAAACAATCCACACGGGGGTTGGGAAGGAGTTCCAGCACAGATAACATGTGCCAATAGACAGTGTTATAGTATAGCTTTTGGCTTGCTTCATTCATTGTAACACTCGACGGAAAGAAAAGATCAGTGTGAGCTCGAAAGCTCGCACAATAAAAGTATTTTCGTTAGCCACAGAACGTTATCATCTATTATTTTGTGTGTATTGAAAGCTCGGCAAACATGGTACTGATAACCTCTACATGTAAAGTTCCTTATTTTGTTGTTGGAAGTGGAAAAGCCACTTCAACCCTGAGTCAGGGAAAACCTAAGTTAAGTTATTGCTCAGGTGAGCAGGTTTTTGTTTTGCTTGTGTTTCTGTTGTATGCACTGTGGCAGTCTCAGTGCCTGGGACTGAATAAACCAGGCATAACCTGTTTAAAGTAACAGCACGTGACGCCTCGTCATTTAACCTACCCTAAAAGACTGTGTTCTAACAGTCCTGGACAGACGGCGGAGCCCCGGAGTAAGCCGTTTGTAACACTATATACAAATATATTTGGGGACAATACAAGGAGCTTTCAAAAGAACTATTCATCCCACGGGCAGTACAAAGGACTCACAGTCATCTTATGGTTGGAGCAAATGAGCTTTACCTGTAACAAAGGAAAGGGTTCTTTACAGTAAGGGCAGTTAAAATGTGGAATTCATTACCCATGGAGACTGTGATGGCAGATACAATAGATATCTTTAAGAAAAAGCTAAACATCCTTTTATAAAAGCAAGGTATACAGGGATATACCAAATAAGTAAACATGGGAAGGATGTTGATGCAGGGAGTAATCTGATTGCCAATTCTTGGAGTCAGGAAATAATTATTTTTTTCCGCTTATGACATATCATTGTATGATATTTCACTGGAGTTTTTTGTTTGCCTTCTGCTGGATCAATAAATACTGTAAGTATGGATATAGGATAAAGTATCTGTCATCTAAATTTAGCATACAGTATGTTAAACTTAATGGACGTATATCTTTTTTCAACCTCATCTACTATGTAACTATGTGATGGATGCAAGTCTATGCTAATTTGACATCAATGTACAGTAGTCCCATAAGAGTCCAGCTTGCCTTCTGGATTTCCCCTGGAGGAAGAACCCACAGTATAAGGAGCAGACCAACAAAACACAGTGTTGATGTGTCTGACCACTTGCAAACAAACGTTCTTTCGTACATCAAGCCATAAATGCCATGTTTGTGTGGTATCCCACGAAATTGAGAGCTATTGTTCCAAAAAGTTCTAAACTGTGGGTTTTTTTTCACTTTTGAATTTTTACTGTGCTTTGATTGGTGGACATTTTTTTCACATGAGCCTCCATACTTTGCGTGTAACAATTGACCCTCATACAGTTCACTTCTAATATTTCAGCATTTTGAAATAAATGTAATTAGAATAGCATACAGTAGTTGTCTCTCTTAATATTCAAATACACAAATTCATATATTGTTGCCTACGTGTTTTCTTTTTCTTTAATTGGAGTCAAACAATTTGCTGTGCTGAACTTTACTGAACTTTGGCCTTTTTTTTTTTTTACTTTTTCTTCACCATAGCATAAGCACAGTTGCCACAAACCCTAATGCTAAACAGGATATTATCTCTCTTGGTCTGGAGAATTCTTTGAGTTTAGGTTTTCATGACATCTGCCACATGGAATCAGTGTATTGAGTGCATTGAATTACAAACACTAAACACAGCAAAACTACAAAGTAATAAATATATCCATGTGTTGTTAGCATCTTTAACCCATTTATCCCTGTAATGAATCACTCTGTATGTTTGCTTCTTTGTTTTGCAGGACCTTCTACAAGTGGAGTGGTCTATACAACGTGTATAGTGTGTGCATATTTTTTATTATATTTCCTTATACATGTGCTGCATTCATAAATATCGTCCTAAAGCTGAAAAACAATGCAAAAAGGGAAAATAATACAATATTGCAGTGCTGTGCTATAATAGCAAATGTTGACAATATACACACTTACAGTATATAGAAAATGTTATACATTTAAAACTCCTATGATTATTTTTACAGGAAAACATTGTCTTGTTTTGATCTTACTAAATGTAATAGACAAGTTAACCAGATACGTACCATTATCCATAATCATTGGGATATTCTTAAATTAGACTCTGACCTCCAAACATTGTTTTATTGCTCTCTCATTTTTATTTTGAGTAGATTGAACAACTGGAAATATGCTTATGACCGGTCATAGAAATAATATTTTCCTTACAGTGAGCAAAGACGATATGCAGTGTTGTACAGATATTTGTTTGCATGTACAATTAATTGCTGTCCTGAACAATTTACATTCCCTGTCCTGAAGAACTTAAAGGAGCAGATACTCCCCCTAAAAAAACATTATTTTTTCCCCTGGGTGGGAAGCAGGGGACCCCCGGAGCTGAACCACATTAATTTCATCTCTGGGGACTCCCTGCTTCACAAGATACTTACCTTGGAAGTGGTGCCGGTAGCAGCTCGGCAGGTAAAAAAATTCCTGGTCACGAGGACCAATAGGAAGCCACAAGGGATGACATCATGGCTTTCTATTGGCCCACATGACGTGAGAGCTTTAAATCCAGTATTTCAAGAGCTATGGAGGTAAGCATTTCAGGAAGCAAGGGCTCAGCAGGGCTGAAATTCAAATTCACTATGTCCGTATTGGGAGAAGAGAGAGAACATTTTCAGCTGCCACCATGGCAGAGCCATAATTTGGGAAGAGTAAATATTTGGGGTTTTGTCCCTATATTAAAAAATATATATTTTGAAAATACATATTAAACATTGGTTGCAATTGCGTTTATAATCAGTAAGTCATACATTGTGTTCTTCTGCTACTAGTCTGGTGATAACTTTGGGACACTTTAAATACTTACTGTTGTAAAAGGTCCAAGACCCTCTGTTATTTAGCTGTTTATTTTGAAAAATTTATAATCAGTCTTTTATATACAGAGTATGAATAGACCACCAACCAGCAAATATAGCAACTACAAATGTAGCAACTGCAGTTATAAAATCAGAAAACAAAACCGTTGTAGAATATATATATATATATTTAACTTGACGTTTTCCTGTAGCAACAGTATCAACATAAATATGAGTTAATGGAGAAAATGATGCGTTGGCAAAAAAATCCAAAGGAAAAGGGATAACACCTTAGAATTATATATCATTAGCTTGTTTTTCTTTTTGAGATAATTTCGCAAATCTCCCTCTAAATTGACATAAGAAATGTGTGACCCAAAATCAAACAGACATCTGCAGAAAAAAAACTTTTAATGACAGTTCTCTTTTTACCGCACTAACATTGATCATTTGGTCTCCTGCTGATCCTACTTGATTTATTTGAACAATCAAATTGGTACGTAGGAGGAAAAAACAATTTATCTCTTGCTCAATAGACTTATCTTTTGAAAATTCAATAGAGGTGAATCCTTCCAACATTTAATGTACAGCATTCCTTTAAGTTGTCAAGAACAGTTTCAATCATATAAGACTCAAATACCATGAAAAATTGCAATAGATACAAACCCCAGGATACCTGTGGAAATGTGTGCAGGATTCACTAAGCTCTGAGGCAGGTTCTTGTACAGAGATCCTGTGTTAGCTGTCATTGACTTGAATTGATGTGGGGTTATAGTTTGCGATTATACTGTACGTGTGATAACTCAGAACAGAGCTAAGTGAATCAGCCCTGTGTCCCATACTACACATGCCTCGCAGTGCTGAATCCATCCATTTGTGGATTGTTTTCCAAGGATTTGCAATATTTTCTGTAGCTATCTCACGTGAATATTGACGCATAACATCATCTACCTGGAAAACTGACATGAACCACTTGAAACTAGGTGATTGTTAGCTCTTTCTTGTAGTTTTTATTTTTTATTTTGATACTTTAAAATGTAATATTGCTTTTAATATTTTCTTCCCAAGGTTGTACTTCCTCGGAAATTCTTTCTATTGTTCCATGAAAATTTCTGTGACAAAATAAGATGTAAACTCAATATCAGAGCAGTATTGTTTATGTGGAAGCAAAAAAGATTGATTGTATGATGGCAAATCAGTAATAAAACAACAACCATTGCCTACACTTGATAAAACATAATACATGCCACACTGAAGCATTATATATTTATGTAAATTATGTCAATGTGGTAAGAATATAATAGTCACTCCTGTACCTATTTTCACTATTGTAGAAAGTGCAATTGTAAGTGTAGCCATGCTGTAAAATGGCTGCAGTCATCTCTTCTGCTGACAGTAAGGCCTGGTAAGTTATGGGCATGCCAGCAGTAATCATGGAGGTTTGCCCTCACACCCTGGTGAGGTGCCCTATATATGGATGGGAGTGGTCACAGGCTCTGACTCCAGGGTTAGTGATGTCAGAGTTGTGTCAGCCCCCAGAGGATACATAAGGCACAGCACTGATCAAAAGTTAGTTGTTGCTAGGCTGGATTAGATAATAGGTTCTTCCCAGTTCAGGAAGGAGCAAAGAGTGATTATGTTATAAGCTGCGGAGACTGTGACCAGGGACCTGGCACAGGGTAGATACCCCTACGGGGATAGGGAATCCCTAATCAAGGAGGAATATACCTTTCAGAGGGAAGCCACTGAACAATTATGTGTGGCTAGAACACTTACTGCAAGGGGCAGCTGGCCCACATCCCTCAATAAAGATGACTCTGATAAAAGATACTTTCGTGTGTAAGTGTGGAGTAATTGCACAGAGAGAAGCACCACAGAGGAGTTCCTCACCAGGACCATCCACAAGCTCAAGCTGGTATCCTGATGAGGTGGAGGCGCTGCACTGGATCTAGGTAGGACTCAAGCACACTACCTCAGCTGCCTGTCTGGGTTGGCAATCCCCAAACACCATCATGTGGGAGACTCAGGAGTCCTGTTGCCAACAGATGCACCACCAGAAATCACACTGTAATGGGGTCTGGTTAGACCACAGGGGCCAATATGAGATTGGGTGATTCAGGCCAGTTCAGAAAACCCGTTACATTTGGAGGCGCTGCTGAGATTGTACATCAACAGGACAGGCTTTTGCTAGGTCACTGGGAAACAGGGAGAAGTGTCTGCTGCCACTTTGTGCTGCGTTGGGACGGACCTAGGGGTAGTCAGGGGGCTGATGGAGTTTGTCAGTTCGCAGGGACAACCTAGGGGCCTGAAAGGAGTTGGGGGTTTGGAGCCGGGCTATAGCTGTCCTAGTCACCTTGAGGTAGTGCTAGTTGGTAGGATGCCTAAAGGGATAGCCTGTTAACGTGGTCAGGAATCCTGGAGAGGGTCTGCACTAGGCTAACCAAGATAGGCAGACTCCCCAGTACTGCATGGAAGCCCCAGAGTACTCTAGCCCATTCCAGACCACTTACCATAGGGAGCACAGACTGGGAGGAAGGAGATACAGCAGACACTGAGAGAGTGAGCCTAGCCGGAGGTAGTGCATACACGAGTCCAGCCTACATTAGGTACACATGGTGGTGCATCAGGGAAATCTTTATTGTGCCGGTGTGGAGGCTGCCCCGCAGAGAGGAGCCCCATGTACAATACTATTAAGTACAGCGAGAAAATGGCGACCGCAAGAATGGAGGATCCGCGCGGTGCGGATAGTCCAAATTGGCAACCGGAGGCTGATGGGGAGAACACGCCTGGCACGCGCCCCACTGAAGAGCAAGCTGTTACCGAGATGTCTGTCACGAGCCTGCTATGGAGTGGAGTGAGAGCCATGGCCACCCCGTTTTGGTCCTGCCTAGGGCATCGAGGCGCTACCCTGGAGGACTGTGTTGAGGACATTGTTATAACAGGAGGGGAACACAGTGAGAATGACTGTCAGTCGGCATACAAACAGATGAACGCTACCTCATTCATTGACCAGACTGACAGTGCGACCCAAAATGGCGGCTCCCACTTCCCTGGGAGACCGCGTGGGCCGATTGCAGAAAATTCTGCAAATGCAAAATTTACAAGGAATTGGCCAGAAGCGGCGCCAACAGGAGAGCCTCGCCCTGATGGGGGGTATGGCGCGAAAGCTGCGGCCGCGCCTTCATGGACAGTGACTCCCTCAGCCCCAGTGCTGAGCCAACCGATTTGCCTGTGGGACCCTCCCCTAATCTCAACCAGGGGGAGTGGTTTCCAAATATGCCCCGTGGGTATGAATCCAGCGGAGCAAGGAGCTGGTGAGGCGACAGCGCTGCTACCAAAAGTAGTCCCTGCAGCTGGTGTTGTGTGCGGAAAGGAAGGGTATTTTGCACGCAAGGCAGCTGCAAGAAATCGGCTGGGATTGGCGCCAAAGGAAGAACCCCACCCAGTGGGGGATAAGGGTACGAAAGCTGTGACCGCGCCCTCTAGGACTGAAAGAGGTGCGGCCTCAATTAAAGGACATCCTATCCCATTGTGGGATCCGCCCATAATCGCTACTACTGGGGCGGATTCCAATTGTGTCAGACAAGGGCGGAGCTGAACCAAGGAGTGGCTGACAATCCAACCCCTGTTGGTCACTCACGCGGAACCAGCTTCCAGAACAGACCATTGTTGAAAGTGGCTCCCACCAGGACAATGGCCTGCTCCCCAGACGTGAACAAGATGGTGTCTACTCAGCCCTACCCAGGGGGGGTACTGGTGATACGCTTCGCTCGGTACTAAGTAATGATGTGCGATAGTTTAGAAAATACATTCACAATTTTTTGACTAATCGATTCCTGATTAAACACTTCGTAAAACTCTTTAAGACTAAATTCTAATTGTAATCATTTAAATAAACTTTACGTATACAAGTAAGCATATTTCACAGTTGTTTTGAGGTTTGTTCCCAGATTTCTTCCTACGTACTGTATAAAGGAGTGTTTGGGGAGGTATAAGTCACTGTGTACTTTTGCAAAACAGGACTCTCTCCCTCCCCCAGTATCTGCACCTCCCACCTCCCTCCATCCAGCCTCATCCTCTCCCTCCCTTCTTCACTCTCACTTTCCCTCTCCCCCCCCCCCCCACCCTACCTCACCAGACAAAATTGAAATACAAGTGCATGGGGGTTTCACTCGTGAACTCCGATTAAGCCTTTCATTTTTGTCTCCAAAAAAAAACTCAAGTGAAAGCTTCATGTATCCTTAGTACTGAGGCAATTTGAGACAAATTCTTGCACACTGTGTCATTTTCAACTTGCATCTTCACTTCACTGTATCATGGTCTTTGCACCAATTCTGACCCATGTCTGCCCACTTGTGATTTGGAGAGTGTCTATAGGAGAATATAAGAATAATTGACATGATTATGAGATTATCAAATTGTATATCTGTGCATCACTTCATATTCCTCTAATCTGCGTAAAAATTTGCACTGGATGAAAGATTAAACTATGCACTAAAAAAAGTCTCAATGTATCAATACATACTTTCTCTGCTTTTAAATTGCTTTAGTACTGTACATAGGCCCTGTTGTCTGCTCTATATCTTGTGTCTTATACAGTGTTTCTCTTTCATTGTTTGTCTTTTGTTCGTGGGCCAAACATTACATTAATAAATCATTTTGATTGTAAGCTCAGTGGGGCACAAACGCCTTTTGCTTACTTCCTGTTCATCAAATGTGAGTAACTTTGTATATTATCTTCCTGTACTGGCTGTACTATAACTCTGGAAAGTGCTGCCTGCAGTACATTGGTGATGCTATGTAAATAAACATATACATATATTAATATAAAACTGAGTTAGTGAAATATACAACATTTTGAGGCAGCTAATAAATATCTTATTCACATGCACATTAGGGGCATTCACTTGTGTTCAAATGCATTGGTAAGTCCCAAAACCTTGTGTGGTTAGTGGTCATCAAGGAAAGATTGGAGAACCTTTCTCAAAGGTTTCAGAAATATGTCCAATTTCTGATAAGTACTGTAGATGATCCATGCAAACTGCTTGGACCAAGTTGTTGAACAGATTATTAATTATATGAGCTTTATGTTCTGTAGATTTATATGTACCATCTTCTGTAAACAATGTACAGATGTAGCAGATTTCACTGCTCCCGCTGATAATCTGACATATATCGTTATAAAGAAGGATTTCCATAGGATTCAATGGAAGTGATAAGGCAGAGACACAGAATATCATAATGCACCTGTGGATGCAATAACCTTTGCTATATCTCTATACAGTAAACGTGTTAGATATTCTACTATTGTGTTGTGGTGAGTTGCTAATATATGATGATGAAATATTTTTCGTGGCATTTCTTATTAAAATACTGAATAAGCAGTAGTTGTCTGATAAGTTAGATAAGCAGTAGCCAGATTCTAAATTCTATGCTTGTGCCATCTGCTTGATAGCTCCAAAAACTTGTCAGAGTGCCAAAATTTCCAGCAGGCATGGGTATAGCACCCTTATCAATACAATCCAGGGACACAGATAAATTGTTTCCTTGAAAATACTGTTCCCCAAGGACATTCACCTTACCTAGGAGCTCTATTCAGGGAAGGCAAAATATCAATGGCTGCTAATGTGATTGAGATTGATTGCCGCATAGTCAAAATGCTAGAAGCCACTGCACACATTATTTTCTTCTTGCTTGTGAAGACATTGTATTGTATGCTTCCTCTATGCTTATGGTTATAAAACAAATGATTTCATTGGCAGGAAATAACAGAATGGCTTGTACCCTCTGGTAATTAAGATATCACTGACACTCACAGGTCTGACAAAGGGTGACAGCGATTTATTGAATGAAGGATCAACATTTCCGTCCACACTCAAAACGTAATCAAGATAAACAGTAAATATAGACCACTATATGTACTCTCAGTGTGGAAATGGTGTGCACTTCCGTAAACAATGTTGAAACAAGTAAATAAAGTGAAAAAGGAGAGGAGGAAAAAATATAAAAAGAAAAACAGAAGGTGTAGTAAGGAAGGGAGATAAAAGTAACATAAAAATTACATAAAATGCATAAATGTGTATACCTTCAGCTTTGTCTGAATTCCAAAATGTAAATCAAGTAGAAGAAAAAAAACACTGGTCCGAATGCAGACAAAAACATTTTTTTTATCAATAAAATCCAACAAATATTTTTATCTATGGCTTTATACATTTATAATCCAGCGTTTCCATGCTTGGTCACATCCTTTTGAACTAATGTAACCTTTCACATGGTACAGCAACCAATGGGATTGAAGACAATCCCATTGGCTGTAATACCATGTGATATAGCCATGTGGTTTTAAGGATGAGATGTACCTCCCTTGGAGATGATCTCTCTCTCTCCCTCTCTCCCTCTCTCCCTCTCTCCCTCTCTCCCTCTCTCCATCTCTCCCTCTCTCCCTCTCTCCCTCTCTCCCTCTCTCCCTCTCTCAGTCTCTCCCTCTCTCCCTCTCTCTCTCTCCCCCTCTCTCCCTCTCTCCCTCTCTCCCTCTCTCTCTCCTCTCCTCATAGGTACCTTACTGCTTATTTCAAACTTACACTTAGAACGCCACATGCGCTTGTAACAACCAAATGCTTACAGGCAGAGTTTGCAAGGGAAGAAGTCCCTGTATTACTAGAGTATAAAATCATGCTAAAGTCCTTGACGGAATGCTAATTTGTAAAGCCTCCACCTCAAATGGCTGGTGTTATATGAGAAAGTAGCCACTAGCCAGGTATGAATAACAATAAATATAAACATAATACCTTGCAGCAATACTTTGGATTAAAACCTTTATAGGAATAAAATTAAGCCAAAACACAAAGGAGAAGACACAATATAAGAAATAACTACATACACCTATTGTGCAAGAAATAGCCAACAGGCAAAGTTTTTACGTTGTTAAATTTGTAACTCTAAATCACCTAGTGACAGACTGATTAATAGTGCAGAATGTATACTCTGGGTTTATCTGCAGCTGCAGTCTCTGCTATTAAGCAGAGGGACACATAATTAAACCTTAATAAATGTCTGTGCTGTTTAAACCAGTTTAAAAATAAGCACACTAACAAACATTAAATACTGTATATTTGTATCTGCTCTTTATTCCCTGGTATATGCAGTTACCCAGATGGGGGCTTGAGTCCACCTTCCCGGTGTTAGAAATGAAATGTTTGATGGTTTTGAATGCTTCCTCAAACTTGCAAATCCCTCTGTATCAAAAAAGCTTTTTTATTTTAAAATAGTTCTGACTACTGACACCCGGGGCCAAACTAAGTCCTAGAAGGGGAGAGGTGGTGCCCCAAACACTCTTTAGGGCAGGGGGGCGTAAACTGGGGGGCGGAAGATTTGTCTGGGTGTGGGGGTGGGGGCGCGGGCAGTTGCAGAGGTCCTGCGCTCTTCCCCAGGGCATTTAAATGAAATGCCGGGGGATCGCTTGGGGCCTCTGTAACAGGAAAACTTACCGAGATTCAGAATCTGTGGTGCGTCTCCATGGCAACGCGGCGTCAAATGGCACCAAGGGGTCATGTGATGTGACGTCACAGGCTTCAAATAACGCCGCGAATCACATGACCTGCTGTCACGTGACCCCGGAGCGTGATCTGACAAGGCGGCAGATAGGAGGGGGGGGCGCGAATCCGGAGCAGGACAGATAGGGGGGCGCAGCAGTAAAAGTTTGCGCTCTCCTGCCTTAGGGCATACATTCTAATTGATTGTAACCCAGGGGGCATATGAAAGCCATCTTCTCTTTGTCCTGCTCACACATGGGTATCTGACAGTAACTACTCTGCCGGTCAAGAACTGAGAACCACTTGCTTCCAGTGAGGTAGTCCAGCGCATCCTCTATACATGTCATAGTGTACTGGTCGGGGTAGTCCATTTGTTCAGGGTGCGATAGGATGCACATCCTTACAACACCACTCTTCTTCTGACCCACCACTATCGGGGAAGCATACAAGCTCCTGGATTCTGATATTATAGCTGCCTCCATCAATTACTGCAAGTGTCATCTCACATCTTCTACATCAGCTTTGGCTAATCTCTGCAACCTTTCTCTAAAGCAACGGCCATCATGGAGGCGTATCTGATACTCCACTCCCTTTGCATGTCCCACATCCCACACGAGTGGAGAACAGTATAGGCCTTCGGGCCAACTTCTCCTTCAATCGCTTCTTCCATTGTTCATTGTACTGTCGCCAAACTTTAGAGCAGAATATGGTGTCAAGCAGGTTTTAAATGGATTGTAGAAAAGTGACAGGTTGTGGAGTCAATAGTGGTGACAAGACACATGGATATCCTCTCAGAGGGTTACTAAAGCTCAACAAGCTTTGTTAAATCAGGACTCATAACAAGATGTTACCTGAAACAAGAACGGATGTTACATTACTAGAGATTAATACTTATTGCCAAAGCTACTTATATGCAAAAATAACAGACGTTGTACATCTCATTAGCATAGGCTTAATGTCCCGTTATTGTACTATAATATTGTGTTATCTTCCATGTAATGTTACATTATGTCTGCCTTGGCTTTAATCTGATCCAGACCCTGAAATACCTTAAATTGAGAAAGAGGATATGGATATAACACTGTCTATAATTTTATATTAGTATATAGCTTTTTCAGAATGAGGTGTGAATAACATTAAAGAATAACCTAACTAACATATCGGTATGTCCCCATGTTAACTTTAACGCACTTTTGTGGATAAGCTCTGTTATTGTAACTCCTCAATTGTATGCCATTATCACTATTGGTTAGGCTGAATGTGTCATTAGGTTAAGTCATGTAAAGTTAAGTCATGTAAAGAAGCTTTGTGGATTTGAGCTAGAGAGAGGTACTCACCGTTTCAAGTCAGCGGTACAGCTATGGACCTTTCTGAAGGCATGACAGATGGGTAAAACCACCAACTGAGGGGTCTATATATCAAGAAAGTGGTTTCGTTTGTGGAAACAATATTGAATTTTATCCCTTCTTAAATACAACATTCCAGTTCACTGGAATACCTAAGCACAATTATGCAGAACACCAACAGCATCAGCTGAAAAGTTGCAGGTGTGCTTGTCTAGGCGTCCAGGGAGAGAGAACAAGAACAAAACAGCAACTTGTCATTTTATAATCTTCTAAGGCTCTCCCCTATATCCTGCTGTATGGTCAGGGTAATATGACACTCTCCAGAAGGTTTGTGCTTATCCAGCTACTTTATTGGTCAGATTCAGAGTAGCCATTTGTCTAGCAAATGTTTGTCACCGGAAATGCCATGTTTTACACTCCCCAATGGATGGTGGGAAATTTATTCAGCATGTATAATTAGCCACATTCTATGTGCACCATATTGTATTGTATTGTATGTCTTTATTTATACAGTATAGCGCCATTAATGTACATAGCGCTTCCCAGTAGTAATACATATGGTAATCAACAGGTCATGAGAATAAGTGCTTCAGACATAGAAGTAACATTAAGGAAGAGGAGTCCCTGCTCCGAGGAGCTAATAATCTAATTGGTAGGTAGGGAGAACGTACAGAGACCGTAGGGGGGAATTCTGGTAAGTGCGTCTGCAGGGGGCCAAGCTGTATGTATCATGTGTCCAGTATTATCCACAGTGGTATTCATATGCCTCTTTAAGAAAGTGTGTCTTAAGGTATGTCTTAAAGGTGGATAGAGAGGGTGCTAGTCAGGTATTGAGGGGAAGGGCATTCCAGAGGTTCGGGGCAGTCAGTGAGAAAGGTTTAAGGTGGGACAGGGCTTTAGATACAAAGAGGGTAGAAAGAAGACATCTTGAGAAGAACGCAAGAGTCGGGATGGTGCATAGCGAGAAATTAGGGCTATGTAAGGAGGGGCAGAAGAGTGTAAAGCTTTAAAAGTGAGGAGGAGAATTGAGTGTAAGATGTGGGATTTGATCGGAAGCCAGGAGAGGGATTTCAGGAGGGGAGACACGGAGACAGATTTAGGAAAGAGTAGAGCGATTCTGGCAGCAGCGTTTAGGATAGATTGTAGGGGAGACATGTGAGAGGCAGGAAGGCCGGACAGCAGGAGGTTACAGTAATCAAGACGGGAGACAATGAGGGCCTGAGTCAGAGTTTTAGCAGTCGAGCAACAGAGGAACAGCGTATCTTTGTGATATTGCGGAGGAAAAACCGACAGGTTTTGAATGTGAAAGGAGAATGTGAGAGAGGAGTCGAGTGTGACCCCTAGGCAGCGTGCTTGGGCTACTGGGTGAATGATCGTACTTCCAACAGTAATGTGGAAGGAGGTAGTAGGGCCAGGTTTGGGAGGAAGTATGAGGAGCTCTGTTTTTGCCATGTTAAGTTTAAGGCGGCGGAGGGCCATCAAGGATGATATCGCAGAGAGACATTCAGAAACTTTGGTTTGTACAGCAGGTGTAAGGTCGGGGGTTGAAAAGTATATTTGTGTGTTTAAAACAATATACATCAAGGTAGACATAGAAATAGTAGTGGTCTAAATAGAAATTAAAAAAGAGATTTTGGGTGTCTTAAATTACATTTTACACATTTAGTTTGCTTGTTATCACTCACAAATTGCTTAGATGAACATACAGTCAATATATGAATTTCCCTAGCAAATCATGTAAACCTAATATTTTCATGAATCTTTAAATAAAGCTCCTAAAAATACAAAAAAGCATTAAAGTTAAGCTAATGTCCCTCTGATTTTTTTTAAGCTTAATTCCAAATAATTTTTAATCAGTCCCCAGAAAATACCCATCAAAATGGAAATCTTAAGAGTCTACCAAAATAGTTTTTAAATAGATGTTTCTCTTCTTTTGAGAGAAAGCAGCGATGTGCATTTAACAAAAAGAGAACAACTGGAAATTGAGCGATGTAAATTTACAGCATTTATAGGTATTTAATAACACTTCTCTTTTAAATAAAGTGAATGGTGGTATCTATCACTGTCATATCAGGAAGGTTATGAACAACCTTCCAGGCCCGGTGCTTAATCAAAAACATAGTATTCATAAGTATAATAAATTACATTTTTTCTGCATCATTACCCCAAGGCTACAGTACATATCCGATGCATAGCTCTTGTAAAATGGCATATGACAAATGCAATTCTGTAAATCCTGTGCCACTGCACAGTGAGAAACGTAGGTTTTCTGAGTGTTCTTTGCTTATTTTTTGCCCACATTTCCTGTTCTGGCAAATTAATTATTTTTTTAGAAAATGTGTGTATTTTAGATTTACAGCAATAAACCATTTTATCACTAGTAGAAATCATTTCTGCATCACCTATTTTGTAGACTAATATCACAAGTGTAACAATGACAGATGTTTAAAACAATAATATTTTACACAGTTTTTCTTTTGTCTATATTGTTGGCAACCTACGCATATATACAGGCAGATGTTTTACTTCCTGTACTGCACATTTCATCCTGCTGTGCATACAGTATCTTATTCCCTGATGCAAAATGTAGGTCTGCCACATACAAGAAAATAATAATAATATCTCTTTATACAATTCAAAAGCTCCAAGTGTAAAAATATTTAAAACATAAACTTGTTGGTTGAAAGTATACTGCAGAGGAAATAAATATATTCTCCCTCAGGATATAGTGATCGTGATGCCTAATGGTTACATTCATATTATATTATATACATTATATATTATAATGGTATCATGTTATGTGATGATTATATTATATGATTTATAAGAGGGAAATAATTAATAAACACTTCACGGGCAGAGAAGTCAATGCATGGAGGTTGACAAAATAAAAACCATATAGCTTCTTTACATTTATTGAAAGGGTTGTACATTACAAAAGGACAAACATATTTTACCATGGACTGTAGTGAACTCCACATTTATTATCTACCCTCCACTTTACCTAATTTCCATAAATGATTGATGAGAAAAACTTTTGATAAATACATCTCATGTTTTCCGTGGTACTTGCATCAGTTAGGCATTCTGGGAATGGCATTTGGAATTTGAATTAATACAAAATTCTGGGCAGAAGTTACTTGTTAACTGTATTATTATATTGCACATCAAGGTCTGTGTCTTTGGACATCATTCTTTTCTTCTTTATTCTGTTTTCTGCATTAATAATATCTGCCATATCCAAACAAGCATAAACCAGGCTATCAGATCTGTTATGTATAAAATGCAAAATACCTGATTTAAATTTTTTTATCATTTTCACCGGCACTGCGAGATGGAATTAGAAATTATTGAAATTTTACAGTCCATTTGGTGAGATAGACCAGTACAGTATGTGCTAGACTTACTGAATGGCATTTTGATCATCCTGCAGTATATCGATTAAATTAGACAATATACATTTAGAGGGTTGTAAAACTACCAACAGATAGATACAGTATTTAAGTAAATGTATTTACATTTACAAAAAGCCTCTTTTACTTATTAAACTAAAACTCATTCAAAAAGAATGCCTGCTTCTTCTCATCATGATGCCAGTAAATCATGAATTGTAACTTAAATATTCTACGATCCTGTGGTGGTCAGACCACCTAATGCAAGCAGGTGTTTATTGTGACACTTTAGTAGTTTATTGCTAAAGTGCAATAGCATTATAGCTTGTTAATGTCACTGTGATTGAATATAGTCTTTAATTCCAGATGCCGCCTAACAGCATGTGTTTCAAAAAAGGTATCAATCACATACATACTGTAGTTACTGTAGGTGCGAGGTGGGATTTTAGAAGTTTACACCATCTAGTGAGTGCAAGTTTCTGTATGATTGAGGTGGGAGCTTTGTTTTAGAAATTCAGACTTAAATGTCAATTCTGCTGCTTATTTCCACAACAAAACTATTACATACTGTATGCATGCAAACTGCTTCAAAGTTTACCTTGCTTTACCTCAGGACCTCTACAGAATAGACCTTAGGAGCTGACCTAATTTATGTGTGACAGACATGCAACCTATATGCCATGCATTCAGTTTTCAGATATCTATCACCCATTGAGAATTATGAACCAGAATACACTGGGATTACCGTTAGAAAACTAAAACTGAGGGGAGAGACCCAATGCAATGTGGGAGTTACCGCCCCATATCGCTGTTGAACAACGACCTTAAGCTATACAGCAAAATATTAGCGAACAGATTAAACCCCATTCTACCCAGACTTATCCATAACGACCAAGTGGGATTTGTCTCAGGCCGCCAGGCCTCGGACAACACCCGCAAAATTATAAATATAATAGATCACATTAACCTTACAAACACCAAGGCAGTTCTCCTGAGCTTGGACGCAGAGAAGGCGTTTGACAGAATCAATTGGCTATTCCTTGACAAAACCTTACAAAAATTTGGTTTCAGGGATTCATTCCTAGAGGGGGTCCGAGCATTGTACCAAAATCCATCAGCAGCAATCAAACTCCCGGGAGGTACAGCGCAAAGATTTCCAATAACAAATGGTACAAGGCAGGGCTGTCCTTTATCCCCTCTCCTCTTCGCCCTGACAATCGAACCCCTGGCGGCCAAAATACGCGAGAGCACAAATATCCAGGGCGTACCAATTGGCGATACAAATTACAAAATCTCGCTCTTTGCCGACGACATAATACTGTCCCTAACTCACCCCCATACATCGCTCCCCAATCTTCATAAAGAATTGGTGGAGTTCGGCAAAATTTCGGACTACAAAATTAATAATGATAAATCAGAAGCCCTAAACTTAAATGTATCAGAATCAGAAATTAACTTACTAAAACTGAACTTTAATTATAGATGGAGTTCCTCATACATTAAATATCTGGGAGTGAATGTATCAGGTAACTACCAGTCATTGTACAAATATAATTACCCGGCTTTATTCGGGAAAATCAAAAAGGACCTGGACAAATGGGAAGACTACCAGATCTCATGGATCGGAAGGATGATCTCAGTAAAAATGAATATACTCCCCAGATTGCTATACTATTTCCAGACACTCCCGATCCATGTTCCCAGCCCTGAACTCAAAAACATCCAGAATAGAATGTTTAATTTTATCTGGAAGGGCAAAAGGCCCAGGGTTGCCAGATCGGTCCTCCTGACGCCAAGAGAAAGAGGGGGTCTGGGTGTCCCAGATATCACAAAGTATTATTTAGCGGCCCAGTTGAGGCAAGCCGTAGTGTGGAACGCAGACCCGGGTCTCTATTGCTGGCGAGATATTGAATCCCACTACGTAAAAACGCCTTCTCTGCAGGCCCACCTTTGGTGCATAGACAAGGGGGATAGACCACCCCGTAGGTTCGACCTTGGTGCCACCAGACACACCTGGGAAGTTTGGCGGAAATGCAGATCAAAGTTCAAACTAACTGCTCCGGGCTCGCTGCTTATTCCGATCCACAACAATCCCCATTTCCCCCCAGGATGTGAACCAAAACAGTTCGACTACTTCCATCTGAAGGGGGTTAGGGTGGTCGCCGACCTATTGAGCGATGGAAGGCTGCTGAACTTCCAAGAATTACGAACAAAACACGAGGCCCCAGAATTGAGCCCATTTAAGTATCTCCAAATTAGACATTATCTCCAAAAATTGTCCCCAAAATTTGAGTATCCTCCCCTCACCAATTTTGAGAGGCTCTGCCGAACTTGTACACATCAAACAGCATTGATCTCTAACATATACGCTGGTATGGAGAGAACAACAGGCCCCTCCACTCATGACTACATGTCCAAGTGGGAGGCGGAACTGAGTATAGACATAGACAGAGAAGACTGGGAGGATATATGGGACGCTGCTTCAGGAACTTCCATCTGTACCACGACAAAAGAGAATATCTACAAAATCATGTTCCACTGGTATCTTACCCCAGTTAGATTAAAGCAAATCTACCCCCTGGCCTCAGATCTATGTTGGAGAGGCTGTGGACAGAGAGGAGACATGGCCCACATTTGGTGGTCATGCCCAAAAATCCAAACATTTTGGCTTTCTATTCAAACTTTAATCCGAGAGGTAACTAGCCTCACATTAGACCCAGATCCACTGACCTTCCTCCTGGGCAGGCCAATAGAGGAAATTGACCGCCCGGTAGGAAAATTGATCTCCTCCATCCTTACCGCGGCTAGGTGTGCTGTGGCATTCTCCTGGAAAAAGATCTCTCCCCCCTCCATTCATGCGGTTAAGAGAAGAATAGACGATGTAATGCTCATGGAACGTCTGACGGCGTTTCTCAAACGCAAGACTGCAAGCCACTACAAAATTTGGGAACCCTGGGAGATTCACTGACACCCAAGAGAAGCTGACAGAAGAAATTATGACCATTCAGACCTCAGCCTGAAGGACGCTAGGGTCGGCGGGGTGGGGGAGGCTCACCCCTCACCCGCCCATCTCTATACCCACCCCCCCCCCCCCTCTTTTCAGTCTCGCTCCCCGGTCACCCGGTGACCCAGAGGGCGCGCCACTCTTGGGGTACCCCCCCCCCCCCCAACATGGAAAATTTGAAAATCAAAGCGTATTAGGATATTGCGATGTGAAATATGCCTGTAAATTTGCCTGTTTCCTAATAAAAATGTTAAAAAAAAAAAAGAAAACTAAAACTGGATAAAAGTCTCCAGATGACATGGAGCCAAATCATATATCATTACATTTCGCACTTCAGAAGGCAATTAGGTTGACAGGGGAGTTTACTAGCAGTGGTCCGTAATTCCTTGGTCTCATAGGACAACTCACTTCGCCTTTTAACCCCATAATTTTATAGTAGAAAATGTACTTTTTCAAATGTAAAATAGGAAAATGGAGGTACCGCTGTAATTAATAACACAATGGTAAATAAAGAACAACAAGAGGCCAGTACTTTTCTCTTTTTTAAGTATAAATCATTATGATTTCTGCACCTTGACTGTAATAATGCATAACATGATGGTAAACTTTGTCTAATCAAAAGTAATGAAATGCATCATCTTTATTTCTACAGCGCCATCCATGTGCATAGCGCTTTACAGCAGTAACACACGTGACATAACAGGAATAAATGCTTCATTCATAAAAGTACACATTAGGAAAGAGTCCCAGTCCCGAAGAGCTTACAATCTACACTTTCAATTCCATGCTTAACATACTGCTATGCAGTAGTACAATCTTCTCTTTATTTCTCTAAATTAATGAAAATTGTAAGTGGACTAGTAACCGCTCATATCCTTTAAGGAAAGGCATATAAATTCAGATCTCCTCAGATGGGATTATGCCTCAGCACACACATGCACACATTCTCTTTGCTTACTTCACATGTCAATCTGGGAGAATGGCATAGTGCCCACTTGCTGTTAGTAAAACCTTTGCCTAGGGGGTAGATGGCAGGTAACGGATGGATGGGCAGACAGCAGAAAACTAATCTCTGTCAGGAAGTTCCACTTGTATGTGCCAAATTATGGCTGATTGAAACTCTGTGCACATTTGCCAAACAGACACAATGCAAAGGGGAATGGGAAGTATTGCATTTTTTTAAAACACCAGTCAGGTAATTTTTCCTTGTGTAAGAAATGTTGGTTGCTAAATCATACATAAATAGATTTACCAAATGCAGAATTGAATATAGTTATTGGTAAAACAAAGGTTCCACATTAATTGGAGTCAAGTAACAATAGCTGTGGACCAAATTGTATGAAATACAAACATAAATTTAAGTATTTGTAGTAATTTTAGTATATTTTATTTATATTTTATTTTTGGATTTACATTAAGGCAGCATTGTCTTGTTCATTATGAACTATGGCCTCAATCCACAAATGTCCATTAACTCTATTAACGGGCCGTTATCAAAATGAGTAACGGATGTTATTTTCCCTGAGGTTAACGCATAATCACAAAGCTAATTATATGCAAATCAATGGCCATTGTACAACTCATTAGAATAGGCTTAATGACCCATTAGAAAGCTTTAACACATATGTGCAATAAACATTTTAGCACATATGCACGTTAACATAAAATAACGCACATGCGCATGAATCCAAAGATGTACACATATGCAATAAGAAATATATCACACATGCCCCTTACAAACGCAGACAGCACATGCGCATTAACAGTTAATACCAACCATGCGCTAGAAATATAGTAGCGCAGACCCACATTAGCTATCGTTAACATGCATGTGTAAAGCATAAACATAAGTTGAAGAACATATGTTATTCAGAGCATGGACCTCTGCCGAGTTAGCCACATATGTCTCAGCAATGCTCCACTGGTTCCTCTGATGAATCTGGCAGAATCAGGATGAGGAGGTATATATATGTATATTTGGGACATTTGGACATCTTAACCACTACATTGAAATGCTTATTCTAAAATATTATACTAAAAAAGTATTTTCAATGTCTATACATTGAGCACATCATTTGCACATGTAATGTTAAAATGAAGAATGGTTATTATTGTACGTATATCTAATTTTAATCTCTATATAGGGCAATCTCACAGACAAGCTCAACCTACCTCAGAGAGTAAGGAGATGTCCCAAAACACAGACGCAGAATATTTTATTTTAAATCTGTCTGAGGTTACAAAAGAGGCAACAGCCTCAGCATCCAGTGTGCAAGGCCAGCAATATACACCTGCTGCTGCTGTGGCCCCTCCTTATACAGTAGCATCACCTTTGGCTGTGCCCCATCTGCTGCTGCTGTGGCCCCTCCTTATACAGTAGCATCACCTTTGGCTGTGCCCCATCTGCTGCTGCTGTGGCCCCTCCTCCTGCTTCTTTGGCCCCTCCAGCTGCTGCTGCTCCTGCTGTGGCCCCTCCTGCTGCTGCTGCTGTGGCCTTTCCTGCTTTAAGTCCAACCGCAGCTGATTAAATTGTTGATGCTGCTATTTTACAATATACGTAAAATGTCATAGTAGTACATAGGGTGCTGAAAGCCAACACCTGCAGTTTCATAAGGGATGGGAGACAGCACCACTGTGAGGACATCAACAATCTGGCAACACAGATTGCTGGTGTTTTACAGCAGATCATAGAGGTCTTTAAGCCTCCTCACTCCTTATCTCACCAACTTGAGTCAGTCAAGTGGCTTGTCAACTCCACATGAACTAAAGTCCATTGCTCCTCACCAGCACAGGAGCCACAACTCAGGCATGGATTGACACATCAGTGTGGCAGCCAGTCAAGCACTCCTGCTAAAAACTAAAGATCCTGTTGTTCTAGGTTTTTTTTTCTTCCCATGTTTGGGATTCTTGAGTGGATTAATGTTGTTGAACTAATGGTAGTATAGCGGGATTTAACACACTTCTGCTTATAACCCTATTTTATTTAAAAAAAAAGCTTTGTGAATCTATTGTTAGGATGTTTCTACTGTATTCTTTCTTTCTTTCTTTCAGAGTCTGCTCTGATTTTAGACAGTTCTAATTGGAAAAATAGAGAGTTACCTTTTTCCATTTCCAATGCACCCTCTGCTTCTTCCAGTGCCAATTGCAACCTTATCTTTTCTTGTATCAATAGCCTCTTCTCCTCTTCTAATTAATGGAGTTTCATTTCTCCATCACTGACCTGGACAGAGAGAACTGAATTATTTTCTTGCAGATTCTTGCACTTTTGGTTTACAGTATCTGAACCACTGCTAAATCCTTCAAAGATCTTTCCATGAATGCACCTCTCAGTTAAAGTGGTGAATACTCTCCTGAGAGGCTTCCAGCTCGGTACTAAGCCTGTGAACTTCTTTCGTAGACCCTTCCAGCACTGCGCCAACTTGAACCATGAAACTCTGGTCCTGGGCAGCATCAGCGAATGCCTTCTCCAGCTTACTTGACATGATCACCATGTCACTCTCCAACTGATGCTTTTATTTCTCCTGGAGTACGCACTTTGCAATTGCTGTGGACAGTCACTTTGTAGTGCAGACTTGGCCTCTTGCTCTTTATCAAGTCGTCCATAGAGGCAATCAATCTCTTTCTATGCAGATTGAAGTGCCTGAGTTAAGGCATCTTTACCTTGGTTAAAGGCATCCTCTTTCTTTTCCACTATTCCTGGGTTGATTCTGCTAGTCTCCTATTGCCAAGCTTATAGTGTGCACTGCAGTGTGCACGACCACGTGACATCATTCACGCGGTTCGTGCGCTCGAATCCTGCTCTTTATGCAGATGACAGGTGGGATGCCACAGGGGGTGTGGCAGAGGCATGGCCCATGATGTCATGCGAGTGGTTCGCCATTGTTGGCTAAACCGCTTCACATGCGCTGACACCACGCGGCGGCCGCATGGAGAAACAAATTCATTTGTCTCTCCTGGATCCTGCCGCTTGGTCGTGCCTCTGCCTGGTCGTGGTCACGTTCACTATCTGCAGCATGATGCACAAAAAGGTATGTGTTCTGGTGCAGCGTGCCATCGCAGTCGCCTTCGCCCGCAGCTATAAGCGCGGCCTTGTGCCTGTGCATATCTCTGTTCCCTTCTAACACAGACTTTCCTAATGTTGAAGAGTCATCCTTAATTCTTTCTGCATCTTCCACTGTAACCAGAGAACCTCCTTTCTTCTTTTTCTTTCTCTTTGCCTTGAGAAGCTCTGAAGAATCCTTTCACCGTGTTCACATTTATTACTCAAGAATGTTTTCAAAAAGGAAGCCATATATTCAGACATAAGAAAACCAGGCTCCCCAAGAAAAACCAGTAAAGAGGAAATGTGTCTTTAAAGCAGAAGCATAGGAATGAACAACAGAAATACCAGACAAAAGATAGGAGAGATAACTTATAGGTTTGAGACCTAACATCAGTCATAGAAATATCATAAATTGCAGGGGAAACTAAATACAAAGGAACTTGCTGTTACATCTGAAGCTTTAGAATCACACATAAAAAGATCACAGGTTGCAGAGAAATCATGGAATACAGCAACAAAACAATTGGAGTACTCCAGTTTTTGTTAAATGGGAACCTGTAAAAACAGCAGTGGTATACCCAAACAAAGAAATCAAGGTAACACAAGTCTGTTTTAGAAATGCAAGTCTGAAAATCTGAAGTGGTGACACCAGGTACTGCAGGGAAATACAAGCAGATCTTTGGAAAAGGGAATATGAGGATCAGCAGGGGTTAAACCAAGCTCTGCAAAAACCTCAAAGAAAAGTGCACTGGTCTCTGCGGCAACAGTTTCAGCCTTAGCAAAAAAGTCTTGGACGCAATACGTCTTCCCTATCTTTACAGGGGGTACAATGGAGAGTTTTCTTTTGGAAGCTAAAAAAGCCTCTTCAACTGGAATTCCCACAAAAAGAAAACAGGCTCTTCTCGGGGACAAAGTGCACAATAATTCTACAGAACACTTGCAGCAAACAAAACTCTAGGATCCCAAATGGGTCTTCAAAACACCAACAAAAGTGCTTATCTTAACCCAATGCAAGTGGTAGGGGTCTTCTGAAGCAGGCAGGTGATGGATCTGTTCCGGCGAGGTCCAGAACTGGCTTTTGCTTTCTGTCATGAGAGAGACACCAGGAGCGGGTAGGACCCCAGTGGCCGGAACAGCAGGGAGAAGGCAAGACTCCTCAGGGTTGCTGGCAGATGGCAGATAGCGTGGTCGGGGTCACCGACAAGGTTCAGTGGCAGGCGGCAGACAGGGTATTGATTTATTTAAATGTAGGCCAGGATTTTTTTTTACATACAGGATTGGTACCTTAGGTCTTCAGGCATCTATGGAGACCACCTGAGGACCCCCAGATGCCCACAGGTACCATCTGCGTACCCACGGGGGACAATTGCGGGTAAGAACCGAGGGCCCCACAGCTGTGGGGGCACCGTGGACCCGCAAGGACCACCCGAGGGCCCCAGACCCCCTTGGGAACCACCCGAGGGCTCCCAGACACCTGTGGGATGACCCTAGGACCCCCAGACACTATCGGGCCCACCTGTGGACCCCATTGTGGCCAACGGCGCCTAGTGGGGACCACCCGGAGACCCCCAGACACCTATGGGCACCCCCCTCTGGAGCCTTGTGGGGCCTACGGACACCGATCGGGACCACCGGGGACTACTGTAGGCTTGAGGTATTAAGCCTATATGTAAAATAATAAATCATGTTTTTATGGGGGGGCACAGGGGGTGGGTGGGTTATGTATTGTTTCTTAAATATGGTAATGTATATTGTGGGGCCTAGGAGGATGGGTAGTGGGGCTGTTCTGTGTAGTGTTTTATTGTGGGTAGTAGGGGGGTGAAGGGGGTATTGTCCCCAAGGGTAGGTTGGTGGGTAGGCCTCCCCGGTGGGTAGTGGGTGAGGGTGGTTAGGCCTCATGGGTGGGTAATGGAGGAGGGGGGTTAGGCCTCCCGGGTGGGTAGTGGGTAAGGGTAAGTTAACCCCTTTATTACTCTAGCGGTTACTAACCGATAAGGTGATAAAGGGGTTAGGGGACATTATATTGTCTCTTTTGATTCTTGTGTATTTTTTGCAGCAACGGAGAGCAGGGACGGGGTGAGGATGAGGACGGCCTTCATTGTGGGTGCTTAGCAGGGGTGAGTGCAAGATGTATTTATTTTATTTCTGCTGCTTATTGTATTTCAAATGAGCAAATGCATTATTATCCATATGTGGATAATAGTAATTTTGCCCATTACTGTATCTGTTATGGTGCAGGGGTGCGCGTATTTTTTTTAAAGTATTTATGTGTTTTTAATTTATTTTTGGGGCACCGAATTGGTACTGCGGGTGAGCGGGAACCCCGGGCACCCGCGGGGACCACCCTGTGGCCACCGCCGACCTGTAGTATAATTCCTGTGCATAAAAAAAATGTACTGTATGTTAGGGGGTATAGGGGTTAAGGGGTTAAGAGGTTTTTGGGGACACAGGGGTGGGTGGTGTATTTGATATAACAATGTTTATTGAGAGCCTAGAAGGTGGGTAGTGGGGCTGTTATGTGTATTGTTTTTTATTGTGGGTAGCGGGGGTGGGTGAAGGCTGTTTAGCCCTAAGGATTGGTGTTTAGACCTTGCGGGTGGGTATCGGGAGGAGTTAACCCCTTCATTACCTTTGCGTATTAACCGTGAAGGTAATGAAGGGGTTAACTCCACCGCAGTCCCCTCGCAAGGCCTAAACACCCACCAATGGCAAAATACCCCCTTAACCCACCCCCGCTACCCACAATAAGCCTGGCACGGATGTTAACCCCTTCATTGCCTTAGCGGTGAGCCGCTAAGTTAATGAAGTGGGCTGTAAATGCCTTTTTCCTGCATCGGATGCATGCCGGGGGTCTCCAGTGCTGGTATTAATGGGTATCAGCTCCAGAGACCCCCGGCATGAATCTAAGGCAGGAAAAGGGTCTGATTTTTTCTTTCCTCTCTCTCGTCGCTCCTCACCGCTTCTCCCCAGCCTCTTGCCAACTTTTTGTGGCAGGACGGTTTGAAGAGGAATTCTCAATTTTAGAGCGGCGAGTAACGGCGAAAAGCTGATCGGGGCTACTAAAATTAGAGTTTAAAAAAGTGGGGAACAGGGCCGAAAAGTGGTTTTTCACTGAGAGTCTGCCGAAAAAACACTTTTTTGGCAAAAGAACCCGGCGCTTTTTGCCCTTCTCACCAGCTTCTTAGGGCATCTCACTGCAGGCATTTTTTGTGAGAAACTGGCGAAAAGTGCCTTTTCGCCGTTTACTGCATAGACACCTTAGACGCTAAAAATCCTCAACCTTATTTATGGTTGGAGCACCCCTAGAACCCCTATACCGGGTTCTGGGTGACCTGGGCATTATCTGGGCACCCCCCCTTAACCCAGGGACCCCTTTACCGTTCAAGAGATACCTTATATCCCTATGCCCCATTTACCTTTCTGGTCTGTGCTGAAGCAGGGAATCCCAGCAGTGAGTCACGCGAGCGTTCTCAATGTATCGAGAATCCTACCTGATTTCCGGGTACATTTTTGGGGTATCCAGCAACTCTGGAACCGGCTAGGTAGACACATTCTGACAACACTTTCTCAGTAAAACATCCCTTTGAAACTCACAGCACAGCAATCTCTGCTTGCTGGCACTCCTGGAAACATAAAAACACATACATTCGTTATTGTCGCTTAATTAATTACAATGCATAGACAATCAGTGGGCTCAAGAGCTGACACTCCCGTACCCCAATACAAGGATCAGAGGTAAACAAACAGGCTTAACCTTTATTATTGAGCCTTGTTACCCCCTCATCATCACAATATTTCACTGGGGTTTTTGTTTGCCTTCCTCGGAATCAAAATGCTGTAAATAAAATATAGGAGAAGCATCTTTTATCTAAATTTAGCATAGGTTTAACATTTTAGCATTTACTTTAATTGACAGTTATGAATATGCATTGATAGTGTAACGGGTTTTGTCCGGGTTTACCTGGAACTTGCCCTTACGTAGGTGTTGCTGCCATTTTGGTCCCTTGCAAACTTCTTCCTGGAGTCAGTAATTCGTTGCACCTGTCCCATAGCTTTAAATAGCAGGCAACTACTCCCTGCCCCTGTCTGAGCATGGTTTTCTGTTCCATTTGTGCCTTGTTGACTCCTTATTACCAGCCCCAGTCTGTAACCTTGATCTTGCATCTCTGCCGCCTTCCTTGACCACTGCCTTTGAACCCGATCTTGCTCCATTGCCACCTGCCTCGACCCCAACCTGTGACCCCAACGTCTTTATACTCAATTCAGGACTTTGTCTCATGGTTCAGGTCAGTGATTTCATATCCTACCTCTGCCCTGCGGGCCCTTTCCTACTGTATGGTGAAAATCACATAGTAATGAATAGTGTATAAGTTTGATTGCTTTCATATATTTTTTTGAAGCTGTTTTTTCCTGTCCCTTGGTTTCCCTGCTTGTGAGAGGAAAAATAAATTCTATATTGTGACAAGGCCTACTTGAATTATTTATTGCCAAGCCTTTAAAAACATTACATTGGACTGACTTCAAACTCCTTATACACATCCTTAGTGGAATGGGTGTATAGACCTCGAGATTGGCAATTGATTTATTATTGCTAATTATAAAAGAGCATCCATCTCCGACAAACGCATTGTTTTGTCAGTATCAGACCTTTGTGAATCTGGGTCTAAAATTGCCCAATAGGGTAATTGTTTATGACTTTCAAATCTTTAGTATGCTCCGTGCAGTGTATGACTATTGCCCAGGCTTGTCAAGAGATAAACGTTATGTTATGAGATTATTTTGATGGGAATAAACAGAAAATGTGCAATGGAAGGAAGAAGTGTGCTTATGAACATGAGCACAACCAATAAAAAATAAATAACGAAGAATTGTCATGATGATGTTATCCAAAAGAAATAGGATTTCAAGCAATCAATTGTAATCTTTACATGTGTTATACTCATGACCAGTTACTGTATATGTGAACAAGGGTCTTGAGGGCTGATGGAACCTTTGTTTGTGGAATATAGGTATACAGCTGCACAACCAACAACCATTTCTTGGTTCTTATAACAGGATTCAATGTAAATTGGGATACTATTAGTAGACCAACATTAGAGTTCTTCATAGATAAAAAGTATAGTGTGCAGAGCTTTCTAAACTTCAAAGGTTTCTTCTTCAAGTGTACTGAAGAAGAAACCTATGAAAGCTCTGTACACTATAATTGAATCTATAAAGAAGTCTAATGTAGGTCCGCTAATACTAAAGGTATCACAATCTACACCACCTCCACTTTTTTCCAGGACCAATGCGGCTACTGGAACTTTGTACTATAACAAATAATATTTCTCTGACTTATTCCTTGTCCACTAAATTCAATCTAATATTGTGTTTATAAGTATTTTTTATCAGCATTATTTATGCAGGTTTGTAATCTCCATTTCATTGTATGTCCCACAAAAACAACCAAGAGCAGGCTGACAACATTTGCATTGTCAGCTGGGGAAATTTTAGACAGGCTACAAAGTAGTCACAGCACATGCAACTTCAGTAAACACAGAGGAAATTAACAAGCAGAATAAAGCAACACAACAATTACAGATTTGCAGCATCTAACAATGGAATGCTAAACGCAGGCTACAATAATACCAGTCTGTCATTTCACTTCTCTGGAGATGCTAAATTTACCCATAGTACTCAGAACACAAATAGAACTATTTGTTCTTCTGAATACAAATAGGGAACAAATTTTAGCTATGCTGCCACTTCCCCCGCTGTAGAGAAAGGTATATCTTCATAGACAAAAATGAGAAAAACCTGACTTTAATCTTTATTGACTAAAAAAGGAAAGTCAAATGGGATGAATTACTTCTTCCTTCTGCTCAGGGCCGCGGGAAATCTGAGATTTCACGGGGCCCAGGAATAGAGTTTTGACTGGGGTCCCCCCATGTTGGAGGCCTTGCAAGCCCCCCCCCCTCCACACCACCTCATGAGCCCCCTTTCCCCATGTATTTCTCTTCCCCACCCTCTGTTTCCCACTCTTCCCGCCTCTTGTCTTCAATCATTCTCCCCCTCTCTCAACATCCTCCCTCTTCTTCCCACCCTCCACTATCACTTAACTACCCCACTCTCCCTCAATCCTGCCACTCCACACACAATCCCTGAGATACCCATACTACCCCCCTCTCCAAAATAAATACCCCCTCTCAAAAATACAATACCCCTCTCCCGAAAATACAATACACCCACCCACACGCACACAAAATACTACCCCTCCCACAAGGTTACAAAAAGCAACACACACCTACCTTTGAGGCCTGTGGTACCCCGGCTTTCCCAGCTGCTGCCAGGCCTCTCTCCCATGCTGGGCATCTCTCTCTGTGAGACCTCTCTCCCACCAGAGTGCGCTGGAAGCTGGGCCCATCCTGGTAGTTCAGCTTCTAGCACGTACCGGTAGGAGAGAAGCCTGGCAGGGCTGGGCCCACAACAGCTGTGAAAAGCCAGGGCCCGGCGGCAAACAGAGACCTGCTGCTGGATGCAGAAGTTGGGCCTGGCTGGGCCAACTTCCAGCACCGGCCAGGCCCCCCACAGCCCCCAGACTCGAGACATTTGTCTCGTCTCTCCCCCCCTATCGGTGGCCCTGGTTCTGCTACTTGCAACAAGATACTTTCTGGTTATGACCAGTTAAGAATGAATGGACAGTGAAGGCCAAACAGCAGTACTTCCCTTCTGTCATAAAATACATACTATGACAGATCATGTCAGCTATTGACTTTTTTCCTTGCAGATCCAGTGTCAAATATTGCCCACTTGGCTATCACACTTAGGGGTCAATGCACTAAACAGCGAAAAAATGCATTAGCCAGTTTTGCAATTAGCCATGTTTTTGGCGTGTTAAACTTGCTGTATGCTGCAAGGGCTGAATCCCTGGCGAATGAATGCGCCACCACCATTTGATATAATGGCGAGTAACCGGTGGCGAGACGGCTGCCTGGCGAGAAGCTGCTGAGAAGCCGTCCCCTGCCGAGTTGTGTTTGCAGCAGAGAGAGATCCGTTCCTCTCTCGGCGCAAACATCGGCATATTAAAAATTATTTTATATACAATTTTATTCATAGTGTACATGTGCAAGGGGTCTCCGGAACTGAACCGCATTGGTTTCAGGTCCGGGGACCCCCTGCTTCCCGAGATACAGACCCCTTTATGAGGTGCCGGTATCCCTCTGCATTTAAAGGTCCCGATCACGTGACCGCGGAATGTAAACAAAGCAGAGGGATACTGGCACCCCATAAAGGGGCCTGTATCTCGGGAAGCAGGGGGTCCCCGTACCTAAAACCAAAGCGGTTCAGCTCCGGAGACCCTCTGCACATCTACAGTATGAATAAAACACACATATCAATAAACACTCATTCCTTACCTTTGCGGCTATCTGCTATGGTAACCAAGCAGCATGAATGTATTTTTAATAATACTGTACAGTGAGCAGGGGGTCCCCTGAGCTGAACCGCATTGCTTTGTGGACCAGGGACCCCTGCTTCCCAAGTTACAGGCCCCGGTATGTGTGATCGGGTGGGCAGTGTCGCCGCCATGTTTATAGCGTCCCATACGCTACGTGCCCGCAATAAAGATGGCGTCGACACTGTAACCGATGCCCCAAACCGGGACCTGTAACTCGGGAAGCAGGGGGTCTCTAAGCGAGAAATCAATGCGGTTCAGCTCAGGGGACCCCCTGCTCCCGCACAATATTATTAAAATACATTAATGCTGCTTCATTACCATAGCAGATAGCCGCTAAGGTAATGAAGGGCTTAACGCATAATAGCATGTTTATTGGGGACAATTGTCCCACAATAAACATGGCAATACACAACATACAATACAGTAATGGGCAAATGATGGATAATAGTGAATGTGCCAATTTAAATACATTAAATACATATAGCTCTCACCCATGTCCGGCAGCCACGTTGAAGGCCATCCTCATCTTCATCCTGCCCATGCCCCATCCGCTTCTGCAAAACAGAAAAAAGAATAAAAACATCCAATGTAATGTCACCTAACCCCTTAATCACCGTAGCGGTTAATAACCGCTACAGTCATTAAGGAGTTAACCCACCATCACCCACATACCCTACCCCACTACCCCCCCCGTGAGGCCTAACCACCCTCACCCACTACCCACAAGGGAGGCCTACCCACATACCCTTGGGGCCAATACCCCCCCCCCACCCTAACACATACAGTAAGTACAATAATGCGAAAAAAAAAATGCAACATACTATAATGTCCGTTTTGTCCTGGGCGCTCGCAAACAAAAGACAGCCAGCCTGTGCTGGATGCCCACATCCTGTTTATTTCATTAATTGCCTGCTATGCGTACGGGTTGCCCCAACCACATTATCATAGTTTTTCGTGTTTTTTTTCTTTCTGTACACAGGTGAGCATGATTATTTTTTATTACTGGTTGAATATGTGGGCTATAATAATGTGGTTATCACGAGCGTTACCCACCCTGCACGTCCCGAGGAATCAACGTTGGATTACCACAACGTGGATGTAGCGTGCCATGTCTTTTATCTTGATACAAATCTCTGGATTTTCTCTAGTCTGTGTGGCTTTTCACTTTTCTCTTCCCGGACCCCCATCTGGTACATCAATCTGTGCTATTGCATATACTGGTATAGGGAATAAGCATCAGTCAGTATTATTTGTTACAGTGTGCCAACTGCTCTGTCTTATAAATACTGACTATATATATATTATATATTATTATATAGACTGACGTATATATATATATCATATAGTATATACACACACATATAACCAATCCATCTAATTCTCATAACCATGGTTGAACAAAACCATCTCCAAATATAAAATATCCCCACTTATGTCCCTCATCATATCTCCCTGCATCCCACCTGCTCTTTCCTACCCCAATCGACCTGTTAATCGCTACCCACTCTACTCCCTCCACTATTCCATACCCAATCTCCACTTCCACTTCCCCCCATTGCATTTACATGATACTGCAGATAAAGTACTCAACATGTAACGCTGCATCATGTACCAATTACATTTCCAAAGAAAATACCCTTACACACATCAAAGAATATCCTAATGTATCCAATAAATCACCATCAATCAATTGCATACATAATTACTATCCCAAAACAATTAAAATACCATCCATACCAATTACACAATTAACATTTAGCACCGTTAAAGAGACAAGGTAACCATCATACAAAATAGGATACCAAAATTAAAATATACAAACAATCCTCACCATGACCTAAAGTACCGCATAGAAGCCCAAAAATTACATCAATCTAATTATAACATACATTGAACACACATCTAGGCATAGCAGCATAGCCAAATATCATTTAAAATAGTGCAAAGCAAGCTTTTCAAACACAATCATTTCTTCCCTGTTGTAATATATCTCTTAGACATACATACATAATACATACAGTGGCAAGAATATGATGTACAATAAAAAAAACAACACATGTAAAAGCAAAAAAAAAAGTAACATAAATACATTTCTTCTATTTTCACTTACCATTACTACCCACTTACCGACTCCCGTTGAACAGCTTACTCACGAACCAATCCACGAACGGAACCCATAAAATATTAAACTTTAAATATTAAATCAAAACAATCCACGGGTCTTTCTACTTGTAATCCACTATTCATCTGTATTCTTCTTTTTTTTTCAGCTGCGGCTCTCTTTCCGCCGGGTCGCTCCGTCGCTCCGCCCACCCCTGGTCTTCCTTTTCTTTTCTTCTTCTGAGTCCTTCGCCCTCCCTTGGCGTCTGGTGCTTCAAAATGAGACGCCTAGGGCTTCTTTAATTTCTAAGGCCTATGACGTCACATTTTCAATCATGGTTTTCCACGGCCTGATTGCGCCGTAAAAACAATGTTTTTTTGGCTCCATACCAAAAATGATGACTCACTTAAAGGCAATAATCACACGCCACGGCCATGGCTTTTGCTTCATTGCCGTTAGTGATGTCATTAAAAGACACAAATCGGCCTGGCCTTCTACATGGTACGGTAGCCCAATTTAAACCGCATTTTCCCTTCCTCGGTCCATGCCGGGGGCTCCGGATCTGGTATTATGGTAATCACTCAGGACAAAAACGCCTTGCACCAACAACAATCAATCCCACGCCATTGAAAAAAGGCCAAAAAAATTCTAATTGCGAGCCACACCGCTCATCAGCAAGCCTCTCACCATCACGAGCCAACTTTTTTTGTGCCGGGCAATCAATTCTGCCACTAACGCCATTCTAGGTGGCGCTATAGCGGCGCAAAGCTAACTTCGCCACTACTAAAGACAGCGTGGCGGAGAAATGTTTCTATTTTTATGCGAATTGCTTCTCGCCTCGCCAATGGGCGGCAGACAAAAAAAACAAAAAAAAACGCCACCAAAACTGCTTTTTTTTATTCTCGCCCTTTCTCTCGCCCCTTTAACTGAATATCGGTGCATTTTTGGTGGCGGGAAAAACGGGCAGTAAGTTCCTTTTTCTCCGCTTACGCCATGATGCCCTTATGACGGGCTAATATACATCCTTGTTCTGAATATGGGGCCGTTATTGAGCTGCAGTTCACCCATTCAACGCAAAAAATAAACAGAGCAATGGTAGGTAACTGTTACTTCATGAGGTGTCAGCAATACCAAGAACTATTTTGCCAGCAATTTATCTTGTAATGTTCAACTCTAGAGTTGGTGCTTTAATTATTTCCCCTCCAGCGTTATATTAATTTTTTACTAGTCTAAGACAGCGTTGTTATATCTGTATTTACAGAGCATTAATCAATAAGAATCAAAACTACTGTCCAAGGGCTGAATTCTCTGTGAATGTCTAACCCTTGCAAAAATAATATGTTATTAAGAAATTAGGAAGAACATCTAATATAACGGCACTCTGTCCTTACTGATCCTGCTCTGCAGAGTGTCCAATCATTCGTCTGGTGGCTTTCTCCTTAAAACTTGGGTGTGTCTATAGAACACACCCACCCCTCCCATGACTTCCTTCCTTATCTTGCCCTGTACCACAAGCCCATGAGGAAAGAGGTGAGTTTTCCTTGAAAAGACACAATCTTCAATATTACATTGTGCATTTGAAATTGCACTTCTTGCATTTTCTTGACCCTCTGAAAAATAATTCTAGTTTCCAACGAACATAAAATATCTAAGCTTTTTGCTCAGGCTGTTTAATTCTGGTCACCACTCTGCTCAAATACTTTACATAACAACGACTCGCATCTCTGGAGTCTTTCAAATAAACTCCTACCTGCCGACAAGCAACATTTTGCAGGCAATCCAAAGGGCCACTTATACTGCTTTGTTTCCAATTTGCTGCTGTTTCTTTGATCCAATCTCTCCGATACGGTAACTTCCGTGGCCCGGACATGTTAATATGGCCTGAATAGTTTTCTCTACCTCCTGGATACAGCCTCCTTACGTCCACTCCCTCACATAATCCCATTTTAATCTAATCTTCACCCCAAATCTTATAATCCAACCCTAGACACCTACCACAACATCAAGTTTTTCTATAGTTTCTTCTTTATTGCCATCTTTCTCAACCAGAATCTCCTCCTCCACCATCTTTAAAATCTTGCAAGATCTCTCCACAACACATCCCCTCCTATAAATTGTTTCTTCTTCTCCTTCTTCTTCTTCTTCTCTTCTTCTCTGCTTCTTCATCTTTTCTTCTTCTTCTTCTCTTCTTCTTCTTCTTCTTCTTCTTCTTCTTCCTTTCCTATCTTCTTCTTCTTCTTCTTCTTCTTTTCTTCTCTCTCCTTCTTCTTCTTCTCTTCTTCTGCTTCTTCTTTCTTTTCCTTCTCTCGTTTTTTACTTCTTTTCTTTTCTCTTTCTTCTTCCTTCTTTCTTTTTCTTGTCTTCTTCTTTCTTCTTCTCTTCGTTCTTTCTTCTTTTCCTCTGTCTTCGCTCCTCCCCATTACTCCTCCTCATCTTCGCGACAGACTACTTGGGGAGATTATCACAATTTTCCTCGAAAGTAGCGGCCATTTCTCACGGCGGGGCTATTATTGGCATATTTTCACATTGCAGCCTCTTCAGAAAATTTTTCTAACATTTTCATTAGTTCTCATCCTTCTGGCAGAATCTAATAAACTCATTTCTCTTCCTTGTGTGAACTCATACTGTACTTTCCCTCCCCATATTTAACACTAAAAGAAATAAAATTTGGCAATGTAACCATTATCTAGACAGTTAAAGCCCCCTGGTTTTCAGGAGCCGTAAACAACATGATTCCTAAATGTTCTATGTTACTGATTAATGATATCTACTATATATAAGTAGCAAGCCTGAGTTTCGATATCACATATTATAGATCTTACTCAATTTCATTTCTTGTTTTATGTTCCCACTCTGCAACTAACATGCTCCCAATCACTAAGAAATGTCCAGTGAACTTCAAGGGCTCAATTATAAAGAATTTATATGTCTAAATAACCTTGAGTAATTCCATACCTGCGGACAGCAAATAAACGGCCTCTGCAAAACTTGGTACTACTCCCTACATACATTAACCAGATCAAAATAATAGACTCAAAATAAGACAGGCACATCTGATTATCTTCTGCAAATTAAAATGTTACAGCAGTGAACTATGTACATATCTTTGCAATAAACACATCTTCATTCTTGAAATAAAGACAACAGCATATCGGCGCTATAGAGAAATGTCCAATGTGCTTCACTCGCTGTGCTAATTCAGTCAATGCCTCCAAACATTCTTGTTTTTGCTTCAGTATAATCTAATATAAAGTGCATACAGTAGATTGCAGTCTCTATCGTTGGGGGGGCATTGCATAAATTTTTTTATGGAAATTCGTATAAAATTATTTAGATCATAGAACACATCATCCCTTGTTTAACACCAATGACACACATTTTTTAAACCTGTAGAGCCATTCGCTATTTGCATGTTTGTGTACCAGAAAAGCTAACGCCTAACTTTACAATATCACAGAAACTAAATCTGTAGCAATCATATCTTTACTTGCTTTTTGCATAAACATTTCACGTGCGCTCAATAACCTGGGCGTCACTGAGAGTAGTCAAATGTTCCATAAAAACTATGTCGAGCGAAAGAGTGATGGAAGCACAGGCATAATAAGCTGGGCAGGCCAATGGGGAAAAGGGGGCAGGCCTGGAGGACTGCAAGGAGTCTCCCTGATAGGAGAGAGGTGTTACAGCCCAGCTGAGTGTAATCATGATTTGCATGGAACTGTGTGATGCTTGGGGGCGACGCCTCATGCAGGCAGCAGTGGTTTAAAAAGTGCACTGTTGAGCGATCGTGCTTGTAAGCTGGGAATGCATGCAATAACGTCTGGGGCTGGGTGCAGTGTGTGCGTGGATCGGTGATGAAGCGCGTATGCGCTATGGGACAGAGACAGATGCACGTGTGCGCATAGAGGCGGAGCTGGGGACACCACGCAGAGGTGGCGGTCAACAGGCACTCTTCGGTGGTTGCAATCCTGTGATGGGAGGAGCCAGGTAGTGCCAGTGGAAGACACGGAGGGTATGTGGGGGAATTGTGTGCAGATGCTTGGACGCCTGAGTACCGACGGGAGGTGAGTAATGGTCGCGCTGACGGCGCTTAGACACCAGATTCCTTACAAAGAGAGCCGCAGCTGAAAAAAAAGAAGAATACAGATGAATATGGATTACAAGTAGAAGACCCGTGGATTGTTTTGATTTAATATTTTAAAGTTTATTATTTTATGGGTTCCTGTTCGTGGATTGTCGTGAGTAAGCTGTTCAACGGGAGTCGGTAAGTGGTCAAGTAATGGTAAGTGAACTAAAGAAAAATGTATTTATGTTACTTTTTTTTTTTGCTTTTTACATGTGTTGTTTTTTTTTATTGTACATCATTCTTGCCACTGTATGTATTATGTATGTATGTCTAAAGATATTATACATACAAGGGTAAGAATGATTGTGTTTGAAAAGCTTGTTGCACTATTTTAAATGATTTGGCTATGCTGCTATGCCTAGATGTGTGTTCAATGTATGTTATAATTAGATTGATGTAATTTTTGGGCTTCTATGCTGTACTTTAGGTCATGGTGAGGATTGTTTTGTATATTTTAATTTTGGTATCCTATTTTGTATGATGGTACTTGTTCTCTTAACGGTTGCTAAAGTTAATTGTGTAATTGGTATGGATGGTATTTTAATTGTTTTGGGATTGTAATTAATGTATGCAATTGATTGATGGTGAAATTTATTGGATACATGTATTCTTTTGATAAAAAGAATAGAGGCTGGGGCGGCTCCCTGTGTTTCTAGGCTGTGATGTTGGTGTTTTGTTGTGTAACCAAAAAAAAAGGGTAGTGTATACTTGCCCTTGTTGTTTTCTGCAGCTGGATCTGTAGAGAAGATAAAGCCCGAAATCTTCTTTAGAGTTGCAGTGGAGATGGTGGGTTGGTCAGCGCACGGGCAGTCTTACTTTATATAAGTGCTGCCAGGAACCTGACGAAGCATCACTGCGAAACGCGTAGTTCCCTGCCGGAGCCCATTGCCTGAAAGGACCCCAAGCCGCGCTGCTGGACATCCGGTAAGCACCTCCTCTTCGGTCCGCCATCGGACGCGAGCACGGGAAGTATACTGGTCGGAGGAGTGTGAACGGACGATCGGGCTATGAAGCTGGGCTGCTGCCCAAGCTGTTCGTAAGGTTATTTCTGTTTGCTGTTTTTTGCACTTAATAAATTCCATTTTTACTTACTCACCGTGTCTGGCCCTTTTATTCCAATTGGGCAACCCGGGGGATAAGTCACTTACCATACTGCTCCTTGGGAGGGGGAGGAAGCTATATTGCTTTGGCAGCACTTAATAAAGTAAGATGCCCATTATACTCTGCTAATTCAGCACTACACCCCTGTCAGACAGCAGGATATACAGAAGAAACTGCTAATCACCCGCTCTTACCCCCCCTTTTTATATATCACCATCCCCACTTAGATCAGTCCTAAAATAACAGATCCCCATTTTTTAAATTATGAAAAGTTTTATTCTAGCTATCACATTCAAAGCATTTATTTAAACTCATTTTATTAAATATTTTAGGTAACAACATTTTATTACTGCATATGTACTGTTTGCCTACTAAACACTAATCACGTGTTCCTTATCCTCTCATTTCATCCTGTGAGCACAACAATTCCCGTGCGCTGCAGCAACCCACCATCTCCACTGCATACTTCTTTGATGTAATGGTATTTCTTTTGGAATATTGTATTGTTAACATGATTGCTGCGGTTACATTTTGCTTACATTTTATGCAGCATGTATACAATGAAAATTTTTCGTTAGGAAATCACATTGTATTTCATTGAGGATGTTAGGATAAGTGGTATTTATATTGGAGCATCTTTTTGTTACCCTGAATGAGTAATTTGTGTTTTTCATCATGGTATATGTGTGTGTGTATTATATATAAATATATTATATATAATATATATATATATATATATATATACACACACATGATGAACCAATACAAATAAATGTTCAGGGTTAACAAAAAGATGCTCCAATATAAATATATTATACAGGTAAACAACCCGTTTATAGCGCGGTCCTGGGGTCCACCCCGAGACACACCGCCTATTATATTCATGATGCATTCCCATGGCGAGGGGGGGGGGGCTGCTGACTGTGAGGGGGGGGTGGATGCTGCATGTGAGGGGGGGGTGGGCTGCTGACAGTGAGGGGGGGGGGAGTGGGGCTGCTCGACATGTGAGGGGGGGGCTGGCTGCGACATGTGAGGGGGGGGGGCGGTCTAACTGTTGAGGGGGGGTGGGATGCTGACATGTGAGGGGGGGGGTGGGCTGCTGAATGTAGGGGGGTGGCTGTGACATGTGAGGGGGGGGGGTGGGCGGCAAAATGTGAGGGGGGGGGGGGGCTGCTGGACATGTGAGGGGGGGGGGGTGCTGACATTGTGAGGGGGGGTGGGCGCTGGACATGTGAGGGGGTGGGCTGCTGACATGTGAGGGGGGGGGGCTGATGACATGTGGGGGGGGTGGGCTGCTGGGACATGTGAGTGGGGGGTGGGCTGCTGCAATCGGTGCTGTGAGAGCTTGTGTGCTGTGAGCTGTGTGTATTGAGAGTGTGTGCTGTGTGCAGTGTGTGCAGTGTGTGCAGTGAGCAGTGTGTGCAGTGAGAGTGTGTGTTGTGAGCAGTGTGCAGTGTGCAGTGTGTGCAGTGTGAGCAGTGAGCAGTGTGTGCAGTGAGAGTGTGTGTTGTGTGCAGTATGCAGTGTGAGAAGTGAGCAGTGTGTGTGCAGTGTGTGCAGTGTGTGCAGTGAGAGTGTGTGCTGTGTGCAGTGTGAGCAGTGAAAGTGTGTGCTGTGTGCAGTGTGCAGTGTGAGCAGTGAGAGTGTGTGCTGTGTGCAGTGTGCAGTCTGTGCAGTGAGAGTGTGTGCAGTGTGTGCAGTGTGCAAAAAAACAGGAGCCACGGGAAAACCGCGTTTTAACCGAATCGGGCTATAATGGGTCGCGTTATAACGGGGTTTACCTGTATATATATATAATTTTTATTTTATTGTATTTTTTTTTTCATGATGAAGCCACTGTACAAAGGAATGCGTGAAGGGTGGGTATGTGGCCATGATGGATTAACCTCTTAATTACCTTTGCGGTTAGTATCCGATAAGTGTTAAGGGGTTCAGTGATATGTGAATGTCATTTCAATGTATTGGCTATGTATATTTTGGCAACGGACAACAGGATGATGCTGGCGACGGGGCCTTCTTATTGATGAGGTCAGTAGAATTTTCTTTATTTTTCTATGCTGAGTTAATGTGTTTAATCATGGCCAAATAATGTATTATCCCTATCTGAGACAAAGTTTATTTGGCAACATGCTTTCTGTACACAGGTGAGCATGATTATTTTTTAATTATGGTTTGATGGATGTGGGTATATAAGGTGGTTCACTAGCATTTACACACTGCATGTCCCTGAGGAAGGTCACACTTTGATGACCGAAACGTTGGATGCAGTGCCATGTATTTATCTTGAAAACAATATCTCTGGATTTCCCTGGCTGTGTGCTGTCTTGTTTTTTCCCGGACCACCATCTGGTAAAATCAATCTGTGTATATAATATATATATTATTTTTTATTTTATTGTAATTTTTTTTTTCATGATGAAGCCACTGTACAAAGGAATGCGTGAAGGGTGGGTATGTGGCCATGATGGCTTAACCCCTTAATTACCTTTGCGGTTAGTATCCGATAAGGTGATTAAGGGGTTCATTGATATGTGAACATCATTGCAATGTATTGGCTATGTTTTATTTTGGCAACAGACCACAAGGATGATGCTGGCGACGGGGCCTTCTTATTGATTAGGTCAGTAGAATTTTCTTTATTTTACTATGCTAGTTAATGTATTTAATCATGGCCAAATAATGTATTATCCCTATCTGGACAATAGTTATTTGGCACATTATTGTACTGTATGTGTTGGGGTGGGGGGATGGGGTATTGGCCCCAAGGGTATGTGGGTAGGGCTCCCTTGTGGGTAGTGGGTGAGGGTGGTTAGGCCTCACGGGGTGGGGGGGTAGTGGGGTAGTGGGGTAGGGTATGTGGGTGATGGTGGGTTAACCCCTTAATGACTGTAGCGGTTATCAACCGCTACGGTGATTAAGGGGTTAGGGTTGGATGTTTTTATTCTTGTTTATGTTTTGCAGAAGCGGATGGGGAATTAGCAGGATGAAGATGAGGATGGCCTTCATCGTGGCAGCCGGACAAGGGTGAGTGCTATATGTATTTAATGTATTTATTGTTCTTTATGTATTTTAAATGGGCACATTCACTATTATCCATTTGTGTGGGTGGAAAAACCTCTGATGGCGCTGAGGGTAAGTCGCTGGAACAAAAGTCTTGTGCTGAGGTGTCTTTGGAATGGCTCAGAGAGGGAGACAAGAGAAATACAAGCACCACTATGGTGTATTACCCTTTAAACAATGTGAGACATATGCATGGAAATATGGAGCATTTAATGGTTAAAACAATTGTTAATACAATTGAAGTAAAATGTGAACTGTAAAATAAACAGTAGATGATCTTCTGTTAATAAACGAATTGAGGGCTTCCCAGCACTTAGGCCGAAAAAAGCCTTGCTGCTCCACCAGAAGTAAAACTGAAATCCTACTCACCGTACTGGAGTAGGACATGTGCAATGGTACGGGGTCTTTAGCCAGGGCTGGCTGTCTGCTGTGGGGTGCTCGACGTGCTGGAAGCGTGCGGGGAGGTTTCAGGAGTACTCGTGTTCTCAAACAAAAGAGTGGATAGCGCGCGTCTCCTCCGCTGATGTCACTGCCGGATTGGCTCAGCTACGGTGTCCCTGGATGGCCACAATGTATTAACAATTGTTTTAACCATTAAATGCTCCATATTTCCATGCATATGTCTCACATTGTTTAAAGGGTAATACACCATAGTGGTGCTTGTATTTATCTTGTCTCCCTCTCTGAGCCATTCCAAAGACACCTCAGCACAAGACTTCTGTTCCAGCGACTTACCCTCAGCGCCATCAGAGGTTTTTCCACCCACATCTTGCATATCTGGTTGGAAGATCCCAGATTAAACCTCCACGGCAGCTCCAGGACTACCTACTCTCTAGGACTGTATCCCAGGTTTTTTTTCCTGTTTGTTCAATATTGTTGCACTAGCGCTTGTATACACTTACTTTTTTACACATTATCCATTTGTGGATAATAGTAATTGTGCCCATTACTATACTGTATGTTAGGGGGGTATACGTGTTGTTGGTGTAATATATATATATATATATATATATATATATATATATATATTTATTTATATATATATATATATATATATTTTTATATATATTTAGTTAGTGCGGGGCTGTTTTGTGTGTTTTATTTTTATTGTGGGTAGTGGGGGTGGGTGAAGGGGGTATTTAGCCCCAACGGTGGTTTGTTTAGGGCTTGCGGGTGGGTAGCGGGAGGGTTTAACCCCTTCATGGCCGTAGCGGTATTAGCCGCTACGGTCGTGAAGGGGTTAAGCGCACCCGCAACCCCCCCCCCGTAAGCCCTAAACAAACAACAAGGGCTAAATACAGCCTTCACCCACCCCCGTTACCCACAATAAAGCTGGCACGGCGGCTTAACCCCTTCATTGCCTTAGCAGTTAGCCGCTAAGGTAATGAAGTGGCCTTTAAAAGCATTTTTTCTGCCTCGGATGCATGCCGGGGGGCTCCGGTGCTGGTATTAATGGTATCAGCTCAGGAGACCCCCGGCATCAATCCCAGCCAGGAAAAAGGCCAAAAAAAATTCTAAGTGCTGATCCGCCGCTCATCAGCAGCCTCTCACCATCAACTAGCCAACTTTTTTTGCCGTGGCTGATTCGGCATCAAACGCCATTCTAGAGTGGTGAATAGCGGCGCAGAGCTACTCGCCACTACTAGAATACAGCGTGGCGGAAAATGTGTCTATTTTTGGTGAAAAGTGCCGCCTCGCCAATGGCGGGGAAAAAAACCGCCACAAAAACTGGCGTTTTTTTTTATTCTCGCCACTTTCTCGCCCCTTACTGAATAGAGGTAGGCATTTTTGTCAGGAAACGGGCGAGAAGTGCCTTTTCGTCGCTTACTGCATGATGCCCTTAAACTCTAATTTTACTAATGTTTAGCATCAAGCAGTGTTGCTTGTTTATTGCTTAATTTTATTGCTAAAATTACTTGAGCTAAGAAGTGTCCCAGAGCTAAATCATGGAAGTCCAAGTTCCAGGGATCTAAAGATAACAGTGATTATATCTACCAGACAAGAAAACTTATCTGGTAAGCCGAAAGAAAGCCACAAGGTCATTGGCGGCAAAATATATATATATTTTTTTTTTATTATTATTTTTTTTTTTTTTTTTCTACAAAGACACAAATGAGCTTGAAAACTGGGGATCCCTGGAGCTCAGAGTGCATGGTTCGGTAATATAAAAATAAAAAAAATAATTATAAAGGTGACAGAAGCCTTGTGTAATGTGAGAAAAGAAGCCTCCACTTTGTAAAATCCTAGCATCATGTACCAAATGTTTTTTACTTGTAAAAGAAGAAAAGTTACATGTGTAATCCCTGTCAAATGCCTCCATTCGATATGCTGTAAAACTATATTGAGAGAATTTGTATTGCTAGCCTTACTTAATGCTTAAAGAGTTGCCCCGTTTTTTGTGTATTAAAATAAGATTACATGTTGTAATCCTTTTATGAATACATCATTCTTAGTAAATATGGCAGAATTCTGAAAAAATAATCACTATAACCTCCACATTGTCAATGTCTGAGTGGCAGCCACCACCACTGCCGCCCCAGTCATTGACTGAGACTGTATCTGCCACTATTATACAGTGGCGGCCGACCTGAGTCTAAATCGGCTAGATCCGTGATTTTCAGATTATCCCGGTTATGTGCGGTTTTGTGTCGTTTTCGCCCGAAGTGAACTGCGTTATTTTCGCGCTCGTGATATTAGCATTTTATTCTCGCTGTCTGCAATACTGCAATGCTGTGTAAAAACTCAGGGGGGCGTTTGCGAGCTGTTGTCTTGGAAGTCTAATACCTTCGCGGTTCAACCTACGTCAGTACACAGTCTGTGTGTACGCGCACAGTAATTGTAAATTTGCATATTTAAAGTATGCATGCATTTGCAGTGCTGTTCTGCAGTACAGTACAGTATGTCTCATTTGAAAATTGTTGAAACGCATAGGCGTGTACAGTACTGTAACAGTGTCACATTTCGGCATATACAGCGCTCTCCCCTCGCTCGGGATAATTAACTGCAATGCAGGGTATTTCAACTTCTTATCTTCTGTGCAATGCAGTACATCTCTCCCACACCATTCCTTTGAACATGTGTCTGGTTTCAATCACATTCCTGCTTGACAGCAGGAATTTACTGCGCATGCGGCTGTAACTTCGCCCACCACTGCTTACTTGAGTGAGTGAATAAAACATTTTTATTGTAATTTTTTTTTCTCCACAAGCCTGCAAAAACCATCTTACTGTATTATGATATTCAATCTGTGCTGTACAGTAGCTTTTGTCTGCGACCCTGTGCACATGGTTGATTTGTGTGCTTTTCACGTACTGTATTTGGGGGTGTATTATTATGATGAACTGCCTTTTGAAATTAAAGTATATCTTTAGCTTTGAACTTCATGCGGCTGTCTTTAATTTTTGGAATCTTGCCATTGTGTTTTTAATCCATCCATAGCCGAGCTTCAAAGCCTCACTGCGCCTGCATGTAATCCTTGTTCAGATGGGAGCTATTTAGCTGCTTAGCTGCTTACTGCGCATGAGTCACCCAACTCCCCCCTCTCCACAGAGTCGTTAATTTTCTGAATCTTGCCATTGTGTTCTTAATCCGTCCATAGCCGAGCTTCAAAGCCTCACTGCGCCTGCGTGTGATCCTTTTTTAGATGGGAGCTATGTAGCTGCTTAGCTGCTTTCTGCGCATGAGTCACCCAACCCCCCCTCTCCACAGAGTTATTCGACAGACACCTCCACAGAGTCATTCATTTTCTGAAGTTAGTCATTGTGTTTTTAATCCGTCCCTAGCCGAGCGTGAATCGCCTCACTGCGCCTGCGTGTACTCTAAGCCTCTTTGAGATGGGAGCTAGCTGCTTACTGCGCATGAGTCATCCAACCCCCCCCCTCTCCACAGTCGTTAATTTTCTGAATCTTGCCATTGTGTTCTTAATCCGTCCATAGCCCAGCTTCAAAGCCTCACTGCGCCTGCGTGTGATCCTTTTTCAGATGGGAGCTATTTAGCTGCTTAGCTGCTTACTGCGCATGAGTCACCCAACCCCCCCTCTCCACAAAGTCGTTAATTTTCTGAATCTTGCCATTGTGCTCTTAATCCGTCCATAGCCGAGCTACAGTACAAAGCCTCACTGGGCCTGTGTGTAATTCTCTTTGAGACGGGAGCTTTGAGGCTTTGTTTACGGCAACATTTTGGAAAATACCTTCTCGAATTTGATTTGCACAGAGCATCACCTTGATATTATAATAATAATAATAGCATGTTTTGTATAGCGCTGTTAGTTACAGTATACGTAGCGCTTTCCAGAGACATTTTGTAGGCACAGGTCCCTCCTGTATGTTTTTGGTGCCTGAGGCACAGGGAGATAAAGTGACTTGCTTTTTATGTACTGTATTTGGGGGTTTATTGATCAAATTATTATGATGAACTGCCTTTTGAAATTACTGTACTCTACTCTACAGTATGTAATTTCTTTGAACTGCAGCACAACTAATCCTTCATCCCTCCCCCACGGACACACAAACTCTTTTCGACAGACACCTCCACAGAGTCATTCATTTTCTGAAGTTAGTCATGTGTGTACAGCAAGTTAAAACATTTCTGTATAAATACAAGTTAAAAAACACACAACAACATCTCCTTTATTTAAGTACAGCAGGTCAAATCATGTACAGTACAGTTCAGCACAACAGTATGGTCTTACAGTTCCCGTGATTAAACCAGAAAGTCCACCAGATTGTCCGTCCATGGCCGATTTCTTGCATGGCGCAAAATGCCATTAATGCAGTCTCGAACGCCTTTCATTACAGGATCAGTAATTGTATAAAAGCGCCGCAATTCCACCAGAATAGTCTTTCTTAAATTGGCAGGAAGCGCCTTTTTTACGCGATTTCCTTCGTAGTTCACTCTGAAGGCCCAGTTGCAGAACAAAGAGTAGGGAACATAGAGCTTAAAAAGTAACAAGGCATACTTGTGGGGTGCGCCAGCACTCAGCCCCCTATACTTCTCCCTGAGTGCCGGTGGCAGATCGCGCAGGGTGATGTCGGGCACCGTCTCGATGCGAGCGAATGTAGGTCTTCTCGGAGCGGGTGTGCTTGAGGCGACGGGCGATGGTAGATTGTCTGGGAGGAAGCTTTCCTCCAGTCTTGGTCGCCGTATTGTCTTCTGGCGTGGTTTTGACGGGGTTGTCATGTTCTCCTCAACGGCATACATGTACACAAAATCTTCTGGTGGAGGGTGTGCGCTTGGTGATGGAAGGGGGTTGATGCTCCCATTCAGCACATCCATGCCACCCTCCTGCTCCGGCGTCGGGGAAACAGAGGCATGAACACAGAGCAAATGATGTATAACCGCTATGTCAGCCCCTATCTTCTCCATCCGTCGATCCATCCGTTAATACATATGTTGCATCCGTTGATCCATATCTATCATCCGTTGATCCATATGTAGCATCCATTGCTCCACATTTAGCATGGTCTCCAGAAGCAGATCTATCTTTGCCAGCACAATAGAGTTCCCGGGGATATCCACACTTATCTCATTCAGCATCCGGTCTAACGAGCTGCTTCTTGTGCATGGCGTGCTGTGGACATCTGGGTGGATGGGTGCAACGGAGGATGAGATGGGGGTTCGATGGAGAGAAGCGGCAGCGTCATCGAAGAGGGATGGAGAAAGTGACCTTTGGATTTCCGGGCGAGAAGAAGAGTCGTCTAAGAGCAAAGGAGAAAGTGACCCGTGGATTTCAGAGGCACCAGCGGCAGCGTCATCGGATAGAACTGGAGAAGATGGCCTGTGGGTTTCCAGGAGGGCGGCGGCAGCGTCGAGGACGAGGGGTGGAGAAGACGGGCTGAAGATTTCCGGGACAGCAGCGGCAGAGTCATCGAAGCGTATGTGAGGAAGTGGTCTGCGGGTTCGATTGGATGGCTGCCATTCGTTTTGCGTCGAGAGTACATCACCGTATTTCTTCTTGACATAATAAGGCTGACGTCTATGAAAACCCTTAGCCTTTGGGGTCAGCAGAAGGTTTTGTTTATTGGCCTTAGCCTGTCACTTTTGCCTTGGCGTGGAAACGGCAACCGCCTTTCACTTTTTATGCATGACAGACACGGCAGAGGCTAGTGGGTTCCTACGTCCATAGAATCGGGGTTGATCCATGGAAGCAGGTGGCACAATGCAGTATCTGGACAAGGGCAAGTTCAGATAAAGATCATCAAGTGGTGGGCTATGCAAAGAGTGTAACCTTTTATGCATGGTGGCGAGGTACAGGTGTTGAAAGTGGGTGTACTCTAATGTGAGTCATTACCGTATAAATACGCCATCCATTTTGTGGATTCACTGCACATTGAATACACAGACTAAACATCGAAAATACATTCTTGTGTTTGTATTTCTTTCTACTCGCAGCAGTGCCTGTTAAAAAGATTTCCAAGGATCTCAGCATGCGAATTAAGGAGATGTACAGGAGCGGACACCGAATTGCTGCTATCTAACGCTGGTTAGCTACTTCTGGCCTTGTTGTGCCAGCAACCACCGTGAGCTATCATGCACACCGGAAAACCAGAGAACGCAAAAGGGCACCAAGGGTAACAAACGCGTAAGTATATTTATACAACTTAAAAAAATTTATATCAAATAATGTACTGTAGATCTACAGTACTTTATCTAATATTTTTGTTATTTCTGTAGATATATATTACAACAGTATATATATTTTTTCTATTTATATTTATATAACAACAGTATATATATTTTGTATATTTTGTATATTTATATTATAACAGTACTGTATATATATATTTTATATTTATATTTATATTACAACAGTATATATATTTTATATATTTATATTTAGATTACAACAGTATATATATTTTTTATAGTTATATTTATAGAACAACAGTATATATATTTTGTATATTTTGTATATTTATATTACAACAGTACTGTATATATATTTTTTATATTTATATTACAACAGTATATATATTTTTTTATATTGCTACATATTAATAGAACAATATATTGTATCCTGTTGATTGATCTACTGTCTCTAATATTTATACTTACCGGATTGTTTTTCTTTACATTGTAGGGAGACAACTCTTCTGTGGACAAAATAAGTGAGGAGAATGATGAGCAGAGTGCATTAAGGGTCAAATACACTCTGCAGGAAAATCACAATCTCACTGTATCCGAGACCAGCATAAAGAAGATGAGACGCAGCTTTGGATGGAAATATGGACGTGTGAGGCTAGTACTGGACAGTACAGGAGGTAAAAATGTTGTTTAGGAAACTGTACTGTACTGCTAATATTATTTATTCCTTGTCATTACAGAGCGTACCCCATGATACAGGACATAAACAAAATCAAAAGAGTGGTCCAGGCCCAGGCATGGATTGACAGTGGGGAAACTTTCCAGGATTGCATCTTCACTGACGAGTCAACTGTGTCGCTGGAGAGATTTGCAACCTTTGCATTCCACAAAAAAGGCTGCATATCTTTGAAGCCGCGGCCAAAACACCCCGTAAAGCTGCATGTGTGGGGTGCCATCTCTAGGCGTGGACCAGGATGCATTGTCATCTTTGAAGGTAAAATATATAAAATATAATGTAGCCTTATGCACTGTACTTTCCTAGTGTAGCCTCACTGTATGCACTGTACTGTACTATTGTGCAGTTTTTTGAGCACTTTTCTTTTCTTGCTATAGGAATCATGAATAAAGCTTTCTTCCAAGACAACATTGTCCCTGAGATAGTGCAATACATCACACGCGAGTGCCCGGATGGTCACCGTTTCTACCAGGACAACGATCCGAAAGCACACCGTGTCAACAGCGCATATCCTTGAGCGCGGTATCAACTGGGTGAAGATGCCAGCGGAGTAAGTGCGGTAACCATGTCTCATTTTTTTCCCACTGTTTTTACTGTGTACTGTATCTCTTAAACTAATTGTCCTTTTTTTCCAATGACAGATCGCCAGACTTCAATCCGATCGAAATGGTCTGGCATCAGCTGAAGGACCATATCCGGAAAGTGGTGAAACCCTCCAAAAAGGACGAGTTGTTGAAAGGCATAATGAGTTTTTGGAACGATGTACTCACCGTGGAACGCTGCAATAAATATATAGACCATATTGCGACTGTGTTGCCCATTGTGATCGCGCGTAATGGGCAAGCATCAGGAAAGTAGTACTGTACTGTAGTATTGTAAGTACAGTATGATACAGGTAAGTATGGCACAGATTTTTTCGTTCCTAATAGTCAGAGTATACAGTAGTTACAGTTTTTTCTTTACAGAGAGAGCAGCACCAGCCATCAGGTTACAGTACATAGTATTTAACAGTAGTCAGAGTATACAGTAGTTCCAGTATGTATGTATGTATGTATGTCTTTATTTGTATAGCGCCATAAAATGTACGTAGCGCTTCACAGTAGTAATACATGTCATATAAATAACAAATATAAATAACACATCTTGGGAATAAGTGCTTCAGACATACTGTAAAAGTAACATTAAGGAAGGAGTCCCTGCTCCGAGGAGCTTACAATCTAATTGGTAGGTAGGGAGAACGTACAGAGACAGTAGGAGGGAATACTAGTAAGTGCGTCTGCAGGGGGCCAAGCTTTGTGTCATGTGTCCATGATTATCCAGTGCTACTCATATGCTTCTTTAAGCAGATGTGTCTTAAGGTGGGTCTTAAAGGTGGATAGCGAGGGGGCTTGTCGGGTATTGAGGGGAAGAGCATTCCAGAGGTGTGGGGCAGAAAGTGAGAAAGGTTTAAGGCGGGAGAGAGCTTTAGATACAAAGGGGGTAGAAAGAAGACATCCTTGAGAAGAACGCAAGAGTCGTGATGGTGCATAGCGAGAAATTAGGGCTGAGATGTAATGAGGGGCAGAAGAATGTAAAGCTTTAAAAGTGAGCAGTAGAATTGAGTGTGAGATACGCGATTTAATCGGAAGCCAGGAGAGGGATTTCAGCAGGGGAGACGCTGAGACAGATTTAGGAAAGAGTAGAGTGATTCTGGCAGCAGTATTTAGGATAGATTGTAGGGGAGACAGGTGAGAGGTAGGAAGGCCGGACAGCAGGAGGTTGCAGTAATCGAGACGTGAGAGAATGGGGGCCTGAGTCAGAGTTTTAGCAGTTGAGTAACAGAGGAAAGGGCGTATCTTTGTGATATTGCGGAGGAAAAAGCGACAAGTTTTAGAAACGTTTTGAATATGAGAGGAGAATGAGAGAGAGGAATCAAGTGTGACCCCTAGTATAGTATAGTATAGTATAGTATAGACTAGTTTGACAGTAGTACAGTAACTGCCTACTAACTGCTCAATTTTTTTCTTTCCAGAGAAAGCAGCACCAGCCATCTACAGTACAGTAGTACTACACATCACACAATGCCATAATACAGTACGCACATAACTGCACTAATTTTTTGTTTTCTTGTCGTTTCAGGAAAAAAGGGTGGCCTGGGGGGAGGTGGGGTGTTGTGTCCAGTCTAATCTGCTTGTACAGTAAAATGTACAGTATATAAACAGCAGTAATGATGTACACAAAACCTCTCCTCTCTCAATGAACTACTATACTGTACACAGAATGAGGAACAAGATAAAGACGGAAAAAATAATATTACTATGTATATATATATATATATTATACATTACAGTATATATTATTAAATAATATTCTTATAAATGTGCATTATTCATGTTTATCCATGTTTTACAAATGTTTTCTAAATGTTTATCCAATTTCAATCTGCCAGAAGAACTTAATAAAGACTGCAATATGTATTATTTGTATTTTTTGGTTCCTGATAAAATAAAATAAATATTTATTTACATTCCTGCTAATCATAATCATTGACATCACCCCGCTCCCCACCCACAGTACACCAATGAATAAGAATGAATGACAAAACAACATGAATCAGTTAATGTTTTTTTTAACTCTCAATTCTCACAATGCTGTGCAAATCAGATTTACATTTCAAATTCGAGAAGGGATTTTCCAAAGCGTTACCGTAAACAAAGCCTCAAAGTGTTTGGGGGGGGGGGGGGGGGTGAGTCATGTGCAGTAATCAGATAGCTCCCATCTCAAAGAGGATTACATGCAGGCGCAGTGAGGCTTTGTAGCTCGGCTATGGACGGATTAACAACACAATGGAATGGCAATATTCAGAAAAGTAACGACTCTATGGAGGGGGGTTGGGTGACTCATGCGCAGTAAGCAGCAAGCTACCATCTCAAAGAGGATTAAAGTACACGCAGGCGCAGTGAGGCGATTGACGCTCGGCTAGGGACGGATTAAAAACACGACTAACTTCAGAAAATTAATGACTCTGTGGATATGTCTGTCGATAAGAGTTTGTGTGTGCGTGGGGGAGGGATGAAGGATTAGTTGTGCAGCAGTTCATAGAAATTACATAGAGTGGAGTACAGTACAGTAATTTCAAAAGGCAGTTCATCATACTACTGTAATTTGATCCCACACCCCCCAAATACAGTATAAAAAAAGCACACAAATCAACCATGTGCAGGCAAATGCACAGATTGCAGGCAAATGCACATGTGCAGGCAAATGCACACATATCGTAATATCAAGATTGTTTTAACAGGCTTGTGGATAAAATAACAGTTAAAAAATCATAATTTAAAAAAAAAATTTGTGCATGAGCAGGAATCAACTAGCTCCCATCCGAAAGAGGATTACAGTACACACAGGCGCATAGAGAGGTGATGCTCTGTGCAAATCAAATTCGAGAAGGGATTTTCCAAAGCGTTGCCGTAAACAAAGCCTCAAAGTTCCCATCTCAAAGAGAATTACACGCAGGCGCAGTGAGGCTTTGTAGCTCGGCTATGTACGGATTAACAACACAATGTCAAGATTCTGAAAATGAACGACTCTGTGGAGAGGGGGGGGGTTGGGTGAGTCATGCACAGTAAGCAGTTAGCTCCCATCTCAAAAAGGATTACACGCAGGCGCAGTGAGGCTTTGTAGCTCGGCTATGGACGGATTAGTAACACAATGTCAAGATTCAGAAAATGAACGACTCTGTGGAGAGGGGTGGGGGTTGGGTGAGTCATGCGCAGTAAGCGCAGTAAGCAGTTAGCTCCCATCTCAAAAAGGATTACACGCAGGCGCAGTGAGGCTTTGTAGCTCGGCTATGGACAGATTAGTAACACAATGTCAAGAATCAGAAAATAAATTACTCTGTGGAGAGGGGGGGTTGGGTGAGTCATGTGCAGTAAGCAGTTAGCTCCCATCTCAAAAAGGATTACACGCAGGCGCAGTGAGGCTTTGTAGCTCGGCTATGGACGGATTAAGAACACAATGGCAAGATTCAGAAAATTAACGACTCCGTGGATTTTCCTTGAGCTAGCCTTGTGTGTGTTCATGGGGGAGGGGGCTATAGGGTACAGCTGCATAAATTTCAAAGATAAAGACATACTTTAATTTCAAAAGACAGTTCATCATAATAATACACCCCCAAATACAGTACGTAAAAAGCACACAAATCAACCATGTGCAGTCAAACGCACAGGTTTGCAGTCAAAAGCTACAGCACAGATTGAATATCGTAATACAGTAAGATGGTTTTTGCAGGCTTGTGGAGAAAAAAAAATTCCAATAAAAAAAATTTTTACATTTTTTTTTTGGTCATTCACTCAAGCAAGTAAGCAGTGGTGGGCGAAGTAACAGGCGCATGTGTAGTAATCACCTGCTGTCAAGCAGGAATGTGATTGAAACCAGACACACGTTCAAAGGAATGGTGTGGGAGAGATGTACTGCATTGCACAGAAGATAAGACGTTGAAATACCCTGCAGTGCAGTTAATTATCCTGAGCAAGGGGAGAGCACTGTATATGCCGAAATGTGACACTGTTACAGTACTGTACACGCCTATGCGTTTCAACAATTTTCAAATGAGACATAATGTACAGCAGCACAGCACTGCAAATGCATGTATACTTTAAATACGCAAATTTACAATTACTGCACGCGCACACACAGACTGTGTACTGACGTAGGTTGAACCGCAAAGGTATTAGACTTCCAAGACAACAGCTCGCAAACGCCCCCGTGAGTTTTTACACGGCATTGCAGTATTGCGGACGGCGAGAAAAAAATGCTAAAATCACGCGCGAAAAAAACGCAGTTCACTCCGGGCGAAACAAACAGAAAACCACACCTAACCGGGATAATCTGAGAGCCGTGGATCTAGCCGACTTAGACTCAGGTCGGCCGCCACTGTACCGCAGGCTACCAGACGGAACATTTGGGCAGACGACTATGTGGAGATATGAATGTTATTTTTGGGGTATAAAGATTTGCTTGAAAAGGTGGTTGATGAAGGGGATAGTAAGGAGGAAAATATGGGAAAGAAGAAGGTAACCAATACTTTTGGGAAGTGATTGGAGGCGTTTCTTATCTTAATGAGTGAGGCAGGTAAGAAGATGCCCCAGAGGCGTTCAGCGCCGTTTAAGTACTTGGACACAATTTGGGAAACGTATAAACTGTACGATGGGGTTGCCTGTTGGAAGTTTGATGAGTGTTTTAGTTTCTTAACTATATGTATAATAATATATATATATATATATATATATTATTTATATATAATTAAAAATAAAAGATGATACCGTTCTGTGGCTACGAAATGCTTTTATTTGTGCGAGCTTTCGAATACTGATCTCTTCTTCCGCGATGTTCATCGCCGAAGAAGAGATCAGTGTATCTCGAAAGCTCGCACAAATAAAAGCATTTCGTTAGCCACAGAACGGTATCATCTATTTATTTTTTGATTATTGAAGCTCGGCTAACACGGTACTGATACCTCTACATATATATATATATATACCTCTACATATATATATATATATATATATATATATATATATCTCAATTTAAAACCAAAACATTGGGGAATAATAAAATTCTAAAAAATGACACAAATCATGTATGTTCCAAACTATTGGGAAAATGCATGAAATATAGAAAAAATCTGGGTGTCATCAATATGTTAACTGATACTAAATATAATTATGGTCAAGAAAGAAAACACATAGAAATAAATGTGGTAAAGCTCAATACAGAGACCACACACCTAGTTCCTCATTTAGACCCAAAGGAGAGAGGGTCCTCATATTGTATATCCAGTAGCTCTATACAATACAATACATTGGAAAGACCAAGAGGTGTCTGAAAACACGGATCCTGGAACACATGAGAAATATTAGGATTAATTGTGATAAACAGTGTCCCTAGACACTTTAAAATATTCCATAATAGTGATCCTAACCTTTTAAGAAATAAGGGTATACAGATAGGGGGGGAGACAGGGTTAAAGCTCTATCCAGACAAGAGAGCTACTGGATATACAATATGAGGACCCTCTCTCCTTTAGGTCTAAATTTGATTTGTGTCATTTTTAGAATTGTATTATTCCCCAATGTTTTGGTTTTAAATTGATATATTTATATTTTATATTGCCATATATTTTTATAAATGTTGCTTTTTTGTTCTAGTTTTCTTGTGTCATTACATGGAGAATATTTAGCTTTTTGGGTATTCATTTTATCCTATCCAATACATTGTTTGATTCTCTCTTTTATATTGATATTCAGTTTTCTGGTTACTTTTATACACTTTTTTTGTAACAAATATTATTGTTATTTCTGTGTCTTTATGATAGTATTGTTCACTTTCAAGATATTGAGGACGAGTTCCTCGGCATTTTTCTATGTGATTTTAGTGTTCATATATATATGATTTTATCACATGTTTTCTATCTCTTTCAGCATAATTTTAATGCACCAATTTTGTCTAGCAACTTTAATATTATGTTCTTAGATTGATTTATTTTAGTTTTGTAGGTTTTTTATATATATTGTCATTAAAATTGTTTTTGTGATTTTATAATTATTGTATAAACAATGTGCTTTACTCATTGGATGTATGAAATCACTTTTTGATTGGTTGATACGCCCATTTTTTAAACCTATCAATGTGACCCATAGGGTATTTAAGTGAGTCTATGAACAGAACAAATTATCCCTGAAGAAGTAAGTCTGACACTTACGAAACGCGTAGGATAGCTGCAGGGGCTTTTTATACTTTCACTACACCCTCCAGCTCTCCGCCAGACTACCTAGATCGTGGTAATTACTGAACACTTAGACGTCTTGCTTACTCGGTAGCTGCCTGACGGCACATACTGGTGACATCAGTGTTTGCCACAAGGGTCACGGTGTAAGTCATTCTAGAGCGGTTTAAGTCTGGTAGGGTGTCGGGAGATCCCCTGCATTAGTGAAGTACAGCACCCTCCCCCCACCCCCCTCAATCGAGCGGAGTGCAGGATAGAGGTGGAGAAGGATGGTATCCGGTGCCTGGCTCGTGGAGAGATGGAGAACAGAGAACAGAGAACCACGGACTGCCTCTATTTGTGTACCGTGTATGCTGATATCCTGGATCCCTGATGTACTTCATAGTGGTAACATGTCCCTAACATGTACTGCTTGATTTATTCTAACTAAGTGTACGTGCGATACTTACCTACCTGCAAAGAGTTATTATAATCACATTTAATACACTATGAGTTGTGCGCTGTTTTTTTTGTCTTTTGTTCAATACAGTCAACCAGGGCATCAGCCTAGACGCCGGTATGTCTGTATATAGTCCGTAGTTCAAAGAGGAGAGGATGTCCAGAGGTGAGAAGACCATTTGGTGGGCGAGGAAGGGTGAATTGCCAAGTCCGGAGAAAAACGGGCAACCTGTGGGGACACCTTTTGTATCTGCCAGACTTGGTGGAGCCTGCCCAGCAAGTGGCAATGACGTAGCTTGGGGAGATAAAGCTCGTAGGTGCTTCTCCCATTTGCTAAATCATATTTCCCGCTCACTTAGCTTCTCGAGCCGGCTTGGCACGCCTTCCAAATAGCAGGGCAACTGGCTTCACTTTGAAGCTAGGAAAGTCTGCCCTGCTGAGACTATGACAGACGTGAGGACCAAGTTCTCATTTTAGACTGTAGTGGTCATGGTCAGGAGTTCCTGCTGAAAACAGTTCCTGGACTATCGGGACTAGGTCCTGGTCAGGAGTTTCTACTGAATCCCGGTCCAGGACATCCAGAACAAGGTTCCGATCAGGGAAAACCCTTGCTAGCGGGCACCCTGCACCTAGGAAAGGCTAGATATCAACCCCAGACCCCTGTAAGTGTGTATATTTCTGTATTTTGTGTGTTGTTATATTTCCAAGGTATTATCCAAATAAACACCATTTTATTTCACTGCCTTGTTTTGCCTATTGAATGATCCCTAATATATAAATGTGTTAAAAGACCTGGTGGGATGATGTCACATCATTTAAAGTAATGTAACATATCACATGGTACAGGAACAAATGGGATTGTCTTCAATCCCATTGACTGTAATACCATGTGATATGAGATGTGGTTTTAAGAATGTGACTACCTCCCTTGGAGATGACATCACATCCTTAAAAATTTTTTTATAAAAGAGGCGAGCATCATGATGCAGGGTCCAATCGGATTGGAGCTGTACCATCAGACCCTAAAATGTGACATCACAGGCCCTATATTCCCTATGTTCCGTCTCATTCTAGCTGAAGAAGACGAAGGAACAAAGTAAGTTGTGGATTTAACAAGGGGTTTTGGAATGAAAGATAGAAGAATAAAGAAAATAATGCCAATGAAGATAGAAGAAGGTGCTAGAAGATAAAAGGAAGAAGATTTGTTTTATCTGATGCTGATCTTCAAGGTGGATGGAGTTGGATTGCAGGTGATGATGTTGCGGGTGGAGAGCTTGCAGAAATGCTAGGATTCGGAGAGTGAAGACTTCTAAAGGTAAGATTAATATTGAATGTATGTAATTGTCTTTTTTCAGGTTTTTTGATTGTATTTATTTCTCTTTATGTTTTTGCTTGCCCATTGACTGATACTGTATTAATCTGCGCTAGGGTACAGATAAATACAGTGACAGCCAATGCATTTTTGGGCAGATGCTTGTTTTCAATTGTTATTTTTTATATTTCTGTTTGTTGTTTGGAGTTTGGATGGCTTCTTTTTAGTACATTTTAGGATTGGTTAACGTTTTAAATTAATGAATTGTTTTGTTGGCTAGTGGTTTTATTTATTTTATTGATTTTTTTCTAGTGGTTTTATTTCTTGAATTGATTTGTTGGCTAGTGTTTTTATTTCTTGAATTGGTTGGATAGGTGTTTATTTAATTTAATTCTTATGTTTTGGAACAACATAATTTTTATACTTTTGCTATTTTGGTGATAGATCATTTTTATTCATGTGTACTATTAGGCTATTTAGTTCTTTTATTGCTGGGGTGTTTAGGTGCTTGTGTATTTATTTTATTATTGTGTATTTTTGGCCTTCATGATTTGTATTAGGTTGACCATTGAGTACTACAGTGGCTTATCATGCCCATATTATATGGGTATGATTAACAACTGTGCCAATCAACGGGTAGAGGGTGGGTATAGTGGGGCCGGGGTGGGTGGTTAGGCATCCGAGGTGGGTAGAGGGGGATGCCTAACCGATGTGATTAACCAATTAATCACTACGGTGATTAAGGGGTTAGGGGCCAGTAGTCTTTTTTCATGTACTTTTGCTGCAACGGAGGACATGGACCTGGTGTATGCTGACGAGGATACCCTTCATGATGGCAGGGGTAAGTAGAAAGTTTGATTTACTTTATTTATGCTGGCTGGCTAATGTTTGATTTTATAATAGGCAACTTAGCTATTATCCATATGTGGATAATAGTTATTTTGCCCATTACTGTATTGTATGTGTTGGGGGTGGGGGGTGGGGGTAGTAAAGGTGGGTAGTAGGGTTGTTGTGTGTATTTTTGTTTATTGTGGGTAGAGGGATTGGGGGAAGGGGGTTGTAGCCCCAAGGATTGTTGTTTAGGCCTACTGAGTGGTAGCAGGAGGGTTCAACCCCTCCATGAATTTAGCGGTATTAACCACAAAGATAATGAAGGGGTGAACTCCATCCCGCAACACCCACCAAGGGCCAAATACCACCGTTATCCACCCCCACTACACACAATAAACCGTCCACTGGTGGTTAAACCCTTCACTGCCTTAGCGGCTAGCCGCTAAGTTAATGAAGCCATTTTAATCATTTTTTAAATACTAGTGTACATGAGCAGGGGGGCCCGGAGCAGAACCGGAGCAGATTTCAGGTCTGGGGACCCCTGATTCCCGAGATACAAGCCCCGTTATGTAGTGACGGTGTCTCCTATGAATTTTATTCCCACAATCACATGACGCGAGACATTTAAATGCATAGGAGATAATAGCACCCCATAACGGGGCCTATATCTTTCGAAGCTGGGGGTCCCTAGATCTGAAATCAACGTGTTTCTGCTTCCGAGACCCCTTGCTCACGTACTCTAGTATTATTTTTTTTATTAAAAGCCTGAGATCGCTAGCGAGATATGCGCAGGGAGAGGCGGCTCTCTCTGTGTAGCTCTCTCTGCAGCTGGAACAAATCACAGAGTAAGCTCTTTTGAGAGAGGCGAACATCATGTCGCCGGCTACTTGCACATTTAGGGAATTTTGCTATCACAGGTAATCTTGGCTTTCTGAATACCGTGATAGCAACGCTCAAAAAAAAGCGGCGTTACCGGCCCAGCGATTTTCTTTATGAAGCCTTATAGAATAGGCCCCATAGAGTACTGTTTTTAAAAAGTGCCTAAAAATGCTCCAATTTGTTTTTCTGAAATCAGAATTTGTTTCAAAAAGTTTAATTTGAAGTAATGGACAATGATGTAATGTAATAAAGCAATTTGTTTGGAAATGTGTTTTTTCCCGTTGAGTCACAACTAACACAATTGTGGAAATGTTTTTGGCCATTGAGTCACAACTAACACAATTGTGGGTACAATTTTATCTTCTATAACTATTTTTAAAAAAAATAAGGAACTTTGTTAAAAGCTTCTTTAGGTGCCCACTGATATAAAATAACCCCCAATTTAATTTTTTTGTTTTAATTAAAAAAAATAATGACTGCGTTAAAGGTAGAAACAATGTAAAAAATGCATTGGTTGAGTTTGACCCAATTAGAGATTCAGTGGTTCCTTTATTACTGTATGTGCAGTTCAATGTTTGTCTGCTCAACTTCAGCGCACTAGTCCTCACAGGGTAGACACATACCAATCACTCATTAGATCCCGGCCACTGTTCTAACCAGTTGGAGTTAACATGGTTAGTGGATGTATCTTTATTTAAGGGTCATCCCATGGAGGGATTGTTATAACAAAAGCTGCATCAAGGAGCAAATACAGTAGGTATATTTACCTATTATCATGGAAGATGTGTGTCTGTAAAAAATCCCTTATTAGCTTTTAACAAGTGACAGGGGGTGCCCAATGCTACATCCCATTGACAAAACATATATGCTAAAAAGTATAAAGTAAAATACTTCAATAATATAATACATACTTGGTTATTTAGTTAACCCCTAGGCAAAAGCGTCATAAGCCTGCATACCAACGCCAAGGTATAACCAAATAAATGCAGGTCCTACACTACACTGTGAACACTTCCCTTTACCTCTGTAACAGGGGAAGAACCATCATAGGTCCTGTTCCTGCAGCAAATGAAAAGACCTCCCAAGATAAAAAGCTGAAGGAGGAGTGAGCTCTGTGGGGAGGTGCCACCTGCCTCCAAACAACTGCTACCAGTCAGAAATTGATTAACACACATACCCAGCTAGCTCAAACTCCCACACCCACCACATCATTAATATATATTTATGTCAACAAGAGAGCTACTGAGCGTGGCAATTGTATAGCTTTTATATTGGAATGACACTGCATCAATATATATTTATGATGGACTGACTAATCAGCAGTAGCCATGATGTACAAACCAACCCACTTATAATAAGCATGCTATTTGTCAGAGCCAGCATACAGTATAACCTTATAAAGAATTAGCCAAGTCATGCTTAACTCATTCTCTGCTGCCCTTAGGGTTAATGCGGCCATTAGCCTAATATTGCAAATCCCATAGTCTGTTGTTAATGGATTGAGCCCTGGATAATGGTGCTATAAATGTTGTTATAGATAAATAAATGGATAAATTACAAGTTTCTAGGTAATAGCAGCAGTGAAGCATAAAAAATATATAAACATGCTTACAAGCCCTCTACGGCAAAGAAAGTTGGTTTTCCATTTGTCCTACTGGTATCACCATAATCTCATGCAGTGATTGAACCATACACTCTCTGAGGAGAACTAATATGCTGGTGATTTTCAAATCAATGATACTTTTTTTTTTGCATTGAGATTACCTGTGCCAGCTACTCCATAAGATTTCCATGATTCTTTTCTGTGGACCTGAAAATCAACCCTTGTATACATGAGTGCCCTTCCACTGACATTGCAACTACTCTTACCAACAGTACTGCTCTGTTTGAGGTTGTTTAAACTGCCCTTTGGTAACTTCCTCCCAAACAGATGGGGAATCTAGAATTTTCCAGGGGAGATGCACACATCTCTACATGTATTGTGCTACAGACAAAATATTATGGAAAATAAAATTAGATTTTTTTTTTTTAAATAATAGTAATGTTGTTAAAATGTTAGTTTTACTAATTTATTAAATAATTCTAGTTGTACAGATGCATTTTTATTTCTTGACTTAATGTAGTCTTATTTGTGTTGCCGACGCCCCTACCCTGCCTCTGGTGCGGGGGAACTGGCGGTTAGATGGCTGGAGCTCCGTGCGATCGGGAAGTGGGGGTGGCCATTTTTGGTATAGTATGAGCAGTGCAGCAAGGTATGCATGTGCAGTGTGTAGAGTGCAGCAGCCATCTTAGGATGGCTACGCAGATGCAGACGCGGGACTACATGTCACAGGATCCTCCGGGGGGAGGGAAACATCACATGGGGCCATCCTAGCCAATGGGATTTGTGCAGGCAGGAGGAAGAGAATATCTTTCACACGAGGAAAGCCCACGAGTCAGTCAGATGGAGGGTGGCAAGACAGCAGGTAGTGTCCAGGGAGCAATGCCTCCTGGACTAAGCCTAGACCTTGCCCCTTTAGGCCCCAGCTAGGCCATGAGTCAACCTAAGCCAAGTGTTGTAGGGAAGGCCCCAGATAGGGACTCTTCCCATTAGTGTAGAGAATGGTGCTGTTGACCAGATGGCCACAAGACCCTGTGACATTCAGGTAAGACACTCCAGCTGGAGCTCACCCCACAAGGTGGATCAGGACCCTTAGGAGAGAGGGGATCTGTATGGAGGCCCTGCTAGGTGGGACACGCTCCAACCCATCGTGACAAGCACCACATGGGTATCGGAGTACCCAGGCACGTACCCAACGTGCATGTACATCCACAGGGGGTAGCGCTATCTCACACTTGGGTGGGGACTTGCTGGGACAGGACACCAAGGGAATTGGTGCCACGGCACTCTCATTATTTTGGGGGAACCGCCAAGTGTTGGGTCATTGGGGTTATCTGTGGGTACAGTTATTGTGTCATATGTGTGCAGTATTATGTATAGTAAAGCTTAGTTATATAGTTGGTGTGGTGTGTTACTATTTCTGTGTGTTGGTTCCTATGAGAGGCTATCCTACCAACACTGTGATCCCTCATAGGTCTCGGCGCTGCACTGCAAGGAGAAAGAGCTCACTCCAGGCTCCCAGCGGCGGAGATTAGGCCTCCTGTGAGCAAACAGTTATAGCAGCATGCGTACTTTCCCTAGGCACAGGGAAAGGGGGCTACATTTGGAGGTGCTACTGAGATTCAGACCTGCGGTGCCTGAGATAACAGAACAACATTTAGGGAACCATGTTCATACCCACAAAACAAGAGGTCCATCATTGGGCAACGGAGCTCCACGAGTCTCCCTGCCACGTGATCGCTGTGGAGGATGTCCCGGCCGCCACACACTCACTTCAAGTATGCACCTCCCTAAGGCAGTTTCCTGGCTTAGTCGGAGCCCGGCCACTAGGCCACAAGTGGGATCCTGCTTACCAATGGAGCCTAGTCATCGTCTCTGCTGGCAACGAGTTAACTGAAAATGAGGGCCCTCGGGATCTGCATTTTCCAGAAGCCCAACATATGGGTTGCCTGCTCATATACCCTGACCTACCCATACAGATTGAGTATTTTCACCCGTGACCAGCAGCAGTGGAGCCTCCACGGCCATCCCTTGAGAATAGCCCCAGACAGAATGAAACTAATCCAGAGTCAGCTGACAGCGGACGGGCGGGTTGCCGGAGAACACAGGCACAGGTGTCAAGGATGTATTACAGAGATTGACTGACAAATTTGCGCAGTCCTCCCAGGGTCATCACTATCGCAAGCTAAAAGCTTTCTCTGGGGTATGGCCCACGCTGCTGTGAAAAGAGGAGTTTGCAGAGTGGAGAGACCATTCAGTGCAAGAGCTACCAGAATGGACTTGCACGGACGCTATCAAGAGACAGCGAATCGTGGAGTGTCTTCGGCCCTCGGCCGCCAACATAGTGCGATTATATCATGAGTGTCATGCAGAGGCCGATGCCCAAGATCTGATTCCGGCCTTAACCAAAGCCTTTGGCACTAAGGACGACCCCATTGCATTTCTGGCCCAGTTCATGCCCACAAACAGGAGGGGGAAGAATTCTCTGACTTTCTGTCAGGAATCAGCATTTTCCGCGCTCCCCACACAGAGCACTCCCTTCCCCTAGGGAGGCGCTGGACACACAACACAATCCTACCTTACCGGTCTCCACGGCTCTCCGCCCCTGCTGCCGTCGCGGGATCACTCCCCTCGGCGATTCCTCTGCTCAGCACCGGGCGCGCCCACACCCTCCCGCGCGCACACCTGCACCCTCCTCTGGCGCAGTCCACGCGCTTACACGCGTTACGGAGCGCGCTCATTCTGCACACTCTTCTTCCTGTCCCCCGGACCTCAGGCTCCGCCCCCGCATGCAGCACGGGCATACTCAGGTTACCAACAAGACTCACCTGGCTTGTTATGCCTGCACCAATCTGCAGTGTCTACCTGTAGTTCTTCCTGTCCCGCCTCTGTTCCTGATTGGATCTCCCTGCTTTTTCTAGCTCCTCTCTGCTCTCATTCTTTGCTCGACATAGTCTCTGCATGAAAGCACTCCTGGATTCTCTTAATGTTTTCTTAGGTTCTGACATGGCTCGTACGACTACCCTCTCTGGCTCTCGATCTCGGCACTCTTTGGACAACGCACATTCTGGTTAACCCTTGAACACGGCTTGGACTACAACCTGCCTCCGCTCTCCACTCCCTGACCTCGGCAAGGCATTCTTCACTCTATCTCTACAACCGGTACCGGCAAGTATTGTCTACTTTACTACATCTGGCCTGGCAACACTTTATACAACACTCCGGACACGCTCCCTTTGCTGCGGGTGCATGTATTACCACTTCCCCCTTCAGCTCAGGGGATGGGTCTGGTCTGCGGGCAGCACCGGCGTAACACTTTCTTTGACAGCTGCAACTGGCAGCTGATCAACAAGAATGTCATCTGCATGGCTGAGCTAGATGATTATCGCACCAAGCAATTCCTTCGTGGCCAGGATCTGCTACACTCTCTCTACAGAGAATCCTCCTAAATTTCAGGACCTAATGGATCAAATACAAGATCAGGAGCTCATCTTGCAGTTTCAGACACCCAAGACGTCCCGGGAATCATTCAAAGGGAAGAGTAACACCACTCCATCTAGAAAGTCAAGTGCGAAGCAGAATTCTGAGGACAATACTCCCCAGGGTCCTACACGACAGACACCCTCAACGCCTAGGAGCTCGGCTCCTAATTCTGCTTCAGAGAGACCCGAAGCAACCATTGCTTTAACTGCCACCGAGAAGGTCACTTCGGCCGGGACTTAGAACTTGATATACAGTATATATATAAATAAAATTAGTATACTAAATTATTGCTGGAGTTAACTAAATCTGCCTAGTTCAACGAGATGCCGGCTGACCCGACGTACGTTTTTTCGTTAACAAACTGACAGCTTTTTCTGGGGTCTATCTGGACAATATCATTGTGTTTGGAAGAACATTGGAAGAGCATGAAGAATGCCTGCTGAAGGTCCTGGATCGACTGGGAAAAGGTCTGAAGTTGTCCCTGGACAAATGTTGTTTCTGCCGTACTTCGGTCACCTATGTGGAACACATAGTGCCGGCTGAAGGAGTGGCTACCACCCCGCTAAGGTCGAAGCCGTAGTGAACTGGCCCAGACAGATAATGTGATGGATTGTGGAGCTACAATCCTTTCTGAGGTTTTGCAGGTACTACCGAAGATTCATAGAGGGGTACTCCAGCAAGGGCAAAGTCCTCAACAATCTGTTGAAGATCTACTTAGAAGAGCCTCAGCAAAAATCTGCAACCCTGCAAACACTGTTTGAGGACAAATGGTCTTCTGCCTGTGAGAAGGCCTTCACGGGACTGAGAAGAGTCTCACTGAAGTCCCTGTCTTGGCCTATGCAGACTCGGAGCAACCGTACATCCTACACATGGATATCAGCTTCAACGGGCTGGGAGCAGTATTACACCAAAAATACCCTGCAGGCCTCCAGTTGGTAGCATATGTGAGTCGCAGTCTGACGGCGAGCGAGCAGAACTACCCAGTCCATAAACTGGAATTTCTAACGCTCAAGTGGGCTATTGTAGATAAGCTTCACGATTATCTCTACAGGGTCTCCTTTGAAGTACGAAACGACAATAACCCCGACATATATCCTGATGTTTGCCAAGTTAGATGCCACCAGCCACATGTGGTTTCCAGCCCTGTCTAACTATCAGTTCCCGCTAAAATACAAGCCAGGGCCCTTGAACATCGGAGACGATGCTCTGTCCAAAAGGCCTGGACTGAGTGCAATACCTGATGAGGGCCAGTAGGAATAAATTCCTGGCCCTGGGATTCGAGCCATGTGCTCCACAGCAGCTATTACGGAGGACAAAGTATCCTTTTCCGAACTCAGAGTAGCGGACTCATTCGGGTGTCAGTCAAAGGCACTTCCAGCCACACACTGCCATCCTGAAGGCATGTCTATCACGCAGGATACCATAATGAGGTGGAAGGAATTAGTGATTAACCAGATGCAAGACCCAGTGGCCAAAGCCATACGTCGGGCCATCCACGAAAACAACCCTTCCTTAGTGAAGTGTGCTCCCGTGTTCATGGTCGCATTCATCATGAGGGAATGGGACAAGTTCCACATGGACTGTGGCCTTCTCTACCGGGTTATCCCCCATCACAACCATCCCGGTAGGAGACAACTCGTGCTACCCAGAAGCTTGCACTAACATGTCCTACGATTTTTGTACGATGATCATGTACACCTGGGAGTGGACAAAACATTTGGACTAGTAAGAGATAAGTTATTCTGGCCCAAGATGCGGGAATCAGTGGAGCACCACTGCTGGATGTGTCTGCGGTGCATACAGCAAAAAACACTGCCTACACGCGCAGCCCCAATGGGCCACTTAAAGAGCTCTGGTCCCATGGACGTAGTCTGCATGGATTTCCTCTGCATCAAGGCAAACTTAAAGGGTATCAGGAAAATCCAGGTAGTAACAGACCATTACACCCGCTACGCTCACGTGTTCCCTATCAAAGACCCGAAAGCTTTCCCAGTAGCCAAAGTACTGTGGGAGAAGCATTTAATCCATTACGGGTTACCTAGTCGGATGCACTCCGATCAAGGGAGAGACTTTGAGAGCAAGTTAATCAAAGAACTTCTAAAACTGCTCAATATTGAGAAGTCTCATACGACTCCCTATCACCCTGAAGGAGATGCCCTTCCAGAAAGGTTCAACCAAACTCTACTGGACATACTAGGTACTCTGACAGGTTTAGAGAAGGCCGGATGGAGCAAGCATGTCGAGCAATTAGTGCATGCCTACAAAAATATGTGACCTTGGTGCCTACAAATTTCAGAGCGATTGTTAAAATCTGGGCACTACAACACTACTACCAAAAACTATAGTAGCTACTGGGTGCTAGTAAGAATACAGCTTAGCAGAAAAACACGACAACAAGAAAAAAAGAATTAAACGCTAGTTACATGTCTCCACTTTATAGTATACCACAAAAATTGACCAACTGCTCGATCCCAAATGCCGCTTTGTAATTTTATATAAAATTGAGAAATACAACGGGGCAGAGGGACAATATTAACTAAGTTAACAAACAGTTATGTAAGGTAAGGTCCTCACACAATAATCCCTATAGTTTGCACTCAAAGTACATAGGTATAGTATATAATAGATTTAATAATCGAGGAATTCAAATATTCCTATTAAGAGAATATATAATATATCTCATATGTACCACTAACAATTATGAACACATAAAGTTTTATTATTCATTAACGACAACGCATTGTGACATAATACATACAGTGTAATTAAAATTCCCCATATTGGAGGCGGCGCAAAGCTACTAACCTATTGTAAGCATACATCCAAATAATTTGGATTGATATAGTGGTATGGTAAGTGTTCGTTATTGATATATGGTACCACTGTTTAAGTTAAAAACCTTTGGTGTAGTAAATTCCAATTAAAGGGATCCATGGGACAAATTCTGCTATCTAATAGTTTTCTCCTCAAAGATAGATAGTTACCCATATAGGTAAACCCCTTTAGATTAACTAATTAAGCTAGCTGGGCTAGTATCAATATTAGCTTATCATAACCAGTACTACACAACTTAAATATATATACATACTTATGACCAAGTATATGGTTGTATGGTTAACCACTTATAGGTATAATAGATCCTTAGTACATTCAATCTGTTGCACAACACGCAAGATGTTAGTATAGATGCATATTAAGTCACATATGTAGCATATAGGTAGATTCAGCCTGCTATGGTTAATATTCTCTGCTGTCATTGGCATGTATTTCTGCTGCCTCAGAATGAAGTTAAAGAGATATTCCTTTAAGACAACAGTAAGCTAGATACGTTCAAAACATACAATGTGTTATTTGAGCAAACAGTCCTGAATAGCCAATCTGTGTAGATAGTTTAGTAACTTATATGGCCACGCAACATTATCTGGCTACAAAATATACTTTGCATCTAGGTATGATATCATAGCACTAGGATAAATCACTTAAGAATCTCTCCTATCATGAGGTAACGTAGATAAGTATCAGCATGTGGCTATCTGGCAGCAAAGTAAGTAGTAAAGACGAATTAGAGTACCAGATTATCATCATATACTGTAGCTGTCCATCAGTAGAATGAATTGCAGGAGGAAAAATAGATTGGTATTACGATATCACCATTCAATCTGGTCTTGTCGGATAACAACCGCCTCACTCTTTTGGCGCCACCGTTGTGGCGTCAGTTAAAATTCCCTACGCACGTTTTGTGTACGTTCATACACTTTGTCAGGGGGGGAGGAGTAATGTACGTAGTGACGTCGTCCTCTTTATTGTGAAAAAGAGTAGGAGTGGCAATAGTCACACCAATCACTGCTGGGGCAGTGGGGTGAATAAGCGTTGCGCTTGGCATGTAGCCAATTGTAACGAATCAGTGCAGTAGGTCTCCACTTTATAAATACAGGCTGTTGTTTTGAATCAGGCCTGAACATTTTGTACTTCGGTCTCACCAATGTAATGATTTTTAAAGATAACAAACTGTACAAACAGGTTTTCTAATCCCAAACAGATTTAACTGTTATGGGTTGGACTACATGAGCTGAATCACAGTGTCACTAACTGTGGTTAGCAAACAATATTTCTAAGTGTGTTTGACGTGCTTTGCATCCTACAGTAACACAAAACAGTAAAGTAAGAGTGATGGTTTCCCTCAAATGTGTACAGAATATATAGAATGTGGAAGGGAAAAATAACTGTGATGTTATGAAGCACAATGGACATTGATAGCAACTTAGGAAACATTTAGCAAATGTTACATAAATAGGAAAAGGATGAGGCCCATAATTATCAAACGGTACACCATAAAACAGATGATCCTTGAGCTGTAGTGTAACATAGGCGTAGAGTGCATTTCTGGGCTAGGAGTGAAGTGGAATTACAAGGCATAAGTTTGCATTATTTGATTCCCTAAAGGAGGTGGGCATTGGTTGGGAAGGAGTGAAGGGAGGTGGGGCTAAGGGGCAGTATTGCCCAGGATCATTGCAGTTGAGCGGGAGAAGCATGCAGGGAATGTATCACTGACCTGCTCGGAATAGTGTTTATTACAATGCGTGGATATGTTTGTGTTTAAAAAGAAAAATGTTGAATGAAGGAGAGGTTGTCACAGCTGGGGTGCTGGTCCTTGCCAGTCGGAGGGAATCCCAGAAGTGTTTATTTGGATGGTAATTTTGTCTGGAAGACAGGTGATACCCCAAGGGCAAGGTCCCAGGAGGGGTGGTTAATTGTGATAATGGGTATTGGGATGTGCTCGCCTAGCTGGTAAAGGGTATGGCTGATAACTAGCAGGGTTTGGAGATAGGTGTGATTAAATTTGGAAGGGATCAGAGTGGCGATGGTGATGTAATTAAATGTAGATAACTCTGTTAAAAATAAATGCTATGGCCATTTCACCCAAAGCAATTGTCTGGTGGTCTTTATTGTTTACATTGGGGGTAAGGGACCTCCCAGAATGGAATGAGGATATGTAGCATTATCAATGATGTATCAGTCAAGCTTTCGGTGCTTCAAGGTACATTATGGGTAGAGATGTACAAAATGTTCTCCCAAGTATGTGAATCATGTAACATGTGCCCAATGTTTTCACAAATATTTTTTTCCTTTTGCAGGAGAAGAAAGGAGAAAGGAGAAGAAGAAAGAAAGAGAGATTCAAATCTAGTGATTTATTTTAGCATGTTTCCCAGGAATCTCGAGTGTGTTCACAGGTATCTTTTCACATGCAATATTGCCAACTCCTGCTGCATCCAAGCCTAATTTACCACATTTTTAAACATATATGGGGGGGGGGGGAGAAGCGCTAAATGTAGCACAATTGAGACACTTTCACAGTTCTCTACTTAAGGCCCATTTAAGTGAATAAGCCATGAGATGCCTTCCAGAAGGTGCCATGTGGCATTGCACCGCTTAATAAATATGACCCTTTATCTTGATCAGTGTGGTAACTGTGCAATTGTACTTGAATTTTCAAAAGTGAGATGGACTTTCCTGCAAAAAAAATATGGCCTGTGCACACACACACATTCTTGGTAAAACACAGAGGCTTATGCATTAAACCATATTTATTCCAGCCATGAGCTGGAGGTAGAAAATACAAAAATACATATAGAGCAAGCATTATTACCCCTGTTCAAATGACTTCATGCAAGAAATAAGGCAGAAAATAACAAGTGCGATAAAGAGATATGCATGCATTACCACTGTTTTAAAGCTGCAGTTCAGTCTTTTTTTTTTTTAATTAATTTTTTTACTTCAATAGTTTCATGTGGGCAATCTCTTATTACCTAAGGAATTGTATAGCTGCCAGTCAATTCGTTTTCCATGTATTGATCGGCAAAATTTGGCAAGATCTTTAGAGATGGCATATGTTTTTCTTCTGCTTCTGTCACTCAGTGGAAGCTCATGAATATTCATGAGCACTCCTGCACTGACATGTGCTAGAGGGAGGGCAGGGCTGACAAAGGGGTGTGCCAGGGCTTGTGACATGATATGAAGGGACAGTGCCTTAGCAAATGGTTGTTAAAAAAAATAAAAGAAAATTGGTCTTTCAAAGTTGTTTTTTTAAAAACAGAAAAGGCTAAAAGTATTTTTTCTTATTACAGAACTGATTTATTAAAAAAAACACACATGCAGGATATTCACTGAACTGCAGCTTTAAATGGAACCACATTATTTGTTGCGGCAAATATTGTGGTAGCGTTAACAGGAAAGGTAACATCTGCTACTTTACATCAGTAAAATCTTTCGGTTGGGTCTACAAGAAACAATGCTGGGGATATAGGGATTTTTTTATTTCTCAAGGAAAATTTCTCATTTAAAAAAATGCAGCACACTGAGGAATAGCCGTGCCACCCCAAAGCTTACAGCTCGGATGGCATTTTTATTTGTAGCTAGAACTCCCCCCCCCCCAGTTATAATGCGGTAGCCTGGATCTCTATTAAAAAGAGAGTAAACTAGTGATATAAGAATTTATTTATTAAACTGCGATAGTGCCACTGGAGGAAATATCACAGACATTCACATTGATGTCAATGGGAGTTTCCATGTGACAGTGCACTGGTGATCTGCAGTTAATGCATAATCCCCATAGTGCACAATAATGATTGTAACATCTCAGTGAATGAGTCTCTGGTGGAAGTTCATTAAATTGTGATAGCCATGATCACCCTTAAATCACGCTTTGACTGTCATTCAAGTCTACGGCAGCCAGCTTGTGATCACCGCTACAGTACCACCATCTGATGAATCTTCCCCTTTGAGGGTTATTAATTTCAGCCGAGGTGGACGATCAAGTTATTTTGAGCTAAAATTCACCATTAACTTTAATGCGAAAATTCATCTAGAAACAACACGATCGACCTCTTCGGCTGATATAGAATAAGCCTTTTAGTCTTTTTATATGCAAGTCCGTGCTCATAATTTAGAGGATATTTTAAGTTTAAACACTTTTTTTCATTTTGAGACACAGGAATAGGCTTGTGAAACCAGTATGAGATGAGAATGCATGTGTGAGATTTTGTTTTCTGAGATCTGCAATGCCAAATAGAAGCCATTGCTAACCCTCAGTCACTTCTTTCTCTCCGTTTGGTGTAAACAGAGACAGGGAGGGAAGGGCACAGTCGCTTGATCTATAGCAGCACAATTTAATAGCTAATTCTTTTCTTTATGCCAATGAGGAAAGAAGTATGAATAAAGATCACCTGACAGGATTATTCAATGGAACATCGACTATTTATGTTTACGCTGAAAACCCCTGAACATCTTGTCTGCAGCTTTAAACAGGTCTAGTATAGGGAATGTTTCCACTAGGCAACTGGACTAGGGATGAAGCAATGGATTGATTTTACTTACTACATTTAAATGTGGTTTTCTTCACAAAGAAAATCATTTACATTTTAGTTTTTTTTTCTGTCATAGTCACATATTTCAGGGTAAATATTCCAGCAGAATTCAGTTTTTTATAAACATTGATGTAAATTAAAATTATGTGGACTCCTAAAAATGACTGACTGTTCTAACAACTGCTTTATGAGTCCCTCCTAATTACTATTGCTTTGTAATCACAACATCCTTATACTTCAGTTGGTAAAAGTTCCCTAATGAAAGCAATATGTATTGTATAATCCGTTACTGTATTTGTTCTTTTGTTTTAGTTTTTTAACCTTTATTTGAAAATCAATGTAACATATTAGAAATAATAAAGCCTTTATTTTCCTTGTGGGGGGTGGGAACTGTGTATGTCATTTTCGCTACCTTGCTTTATCAAAACTACACTACTTCACGCAATAAATACCAGCATACAATAGTGATCAATTGTGTGGATTATGGTATAACCAGAGCAACTATTGTGTTATGCTGATATTTTCCTAATTCACTAAAATATATATATAAATTAGCTTACAGTATTTGACTTGCCATGAAATAGATTGTATTATATGTTAACACACTGTTTATGACAACAAGAAAACATGGGGATAGAAAGTAAAAAAGGATTATGTTGTGGGTCGGTGATAGAGACATGTGGCATTGAAAGGAGATATCCTTTAAGTGCGTATCATAGTTATCACTGAAATCCACCCTTAAAAGTGACCAGGGTCATTGTATTTCCCCTTCTCTCGCCATTGACTGGTGCTTTTGTATGGATGGCTACATTTGTTCAGGGATTAGTAGCATGCATCAGAGAGAGGTTTACTTATTTACAAGAGCAATGTACACATTTGTAAACATTCAGGGTCATTTTTATATTATAAGAAAAATATTTAGGAAAGGGAGCTGTCCAAGTCTCTACCGTAAGAGAGGCTGGTTTACCCTAACCAAGCTGTCAGGGCTCTGGCAGTTTGAGGCCCTCCCTTAGTGGAGTGGAGGGAAACCGTTTCCTCTTATCCCACCAGGGGATAAGGGAAGGGCTAGGACCGCTCCAGGTGCCCTTTGGCTGGGAGTGAGTCCAGGGACATCCTGAGGGTGGACACCCTACAAGCAACTATCAACTGTGCTGCTGAATACAGAGAGACTAATAAAGAACACTGTGTTTTATTATACCTCCTGCCTGAGAGTGAAGTCTATTGGGAGAAGGGTGAGGAGAGTCTTCTGCAGAGGCTTCTCCCCATACACATGGGGGCTGCAAGAGATGTAGGTGCTGCACCTGTGAGTACTATTCGGGCAAGATACCAGAAGTGCCCCCTGTTACCAGCAGGTTTGCACCACACTAAACCATGTAACCAGAGTGAGTTTCTGTGAGGATCCGCCATCCTGGCGGCTGGAGACGTCTCCTCACCTGGAAACACCTGCCGCCACGGACACCCAGGATGCGCAGTCTCACGGCACCGTTACGCGTGCGCAGATCTTGCGCGGCCTGTCTGCCCACCCGCAGGTTCCACCTCTGCCCCTCACTCCGGCGCGTGGCGAGTATGCTCATCCAGCCTCCTTTGACGCACGCCCCAGTCTCCGCCCCCACCCACGGTGACGGACAGGACCGGCATTGGAGTGACTTGCGCTCCGGTCTCGGCCCCCTGACCTCAGTGATGCACCCGGGTCGACGCACGCTCGGTCCCGCCTCCGTTCCTGATCTGGCTGCATCATAGGGCACCCCTGTGTGCACCAGCAGCCTATATGATTCGGTTTCCTGGTTCCGCCCTGGCTCTTCATTGGAGGATCTCCCTTTATATACCCTCTTGCTCCAGACTCTCATTGCTGAGCATAGTCTTGTGTGACGCTGTACCTTGCTACATCCTGTTCCTGTATCTCCTGCCTTGCCTTGTTTGCCTTGCCTGTTGATCCTGCTGCTGCCTGACCCTGCTACTTACCTTAGTATAAATCGAGAGGGGTGGCGAAGCAGTTTTGCATTTGGATTCTTCCGCTAAAGGTATCTGCTAATATCCTTTCATGAGATCTAGGGTGGAGATATACCCCGCTTTGCCAAGAGAGTCAAGCAATTCATCCACCCTTGGCATTGGGTATGCATCAAATCTGGATACGGCATTTACCTTTCGGAGATCCACGCAAAACCTCACCTTCCCATCTGGTTTAGGGACCAACGTTATAGGGCTACACCATTCGCTGTGCGACTCCTCGATCACGCCCAATTCCAATTCCAACATGTCTATTTTCTCCCTCTCTACAAGGTCTTTTTGGCCCTCTGGCAATCAATAGAGATGGGACCGTACTTTTACCCCAGGTTCCATCTTAATCCTATGGGACACTAAATCAGTCTGTCCTGGCAAATCAGAAAAAACATCTGGAAACTGGTCACATAATTCCAGTAGGTCTGACCTTTGTTCCGTTGTTAACTGCTCTCCCATAGGGACCTGATGGTCATTGAAAGTACTACCCTTTGGAGGCTGTGGACCCAAATCCGTCTCTCCTTCCCGAGGGTGGATGAATAGCGATCTCATAATTTTCCAGGGTTTCAGGAGATTTACGTGGTAGATTTGTTTACCCTTCCTGGACCCTGGTTGAGAGATCTCATAGTTCACCTCCCCGGAGCGGCGGAGAACTTGGAAAGGACCCTGCCACTTCACAAGGAGTTTACTCTCCGAAGTCGATAATAGCAGCACTTGGTCCCCAGGCTGGAAGACCCTTATGTGGGCATTTTGGTTATACTGCCTCTCGATGTTCTTGAGCAGATTTAAGATTTTCCTTAGCAAACCGACCTATCATGTCCAGGCAGTTTCTAAGGTCTATGAAATACTGAAGGGTATTCTTGGAGGGTTAGGGCTCCTCCTCCCAGGATTCCCTCAATAGGTCTAGAATACCCCGGGGTTGGCATCCAAATAGGAGCTCAAACGGGGAGAAGCCTGTGGATACTTGGGGAACTTCTTGTAACGCAAACAATAGGAAAGGGAGAAGATCATCCCAGGATCGCTTTTCAGTGTCCACAAACTTTCTAAGCATGGTTTTTAAAGTGTGGTTAAACCTCTCAACCAATCCATTAGTCTGAGGATGGTAGACCTAAGGTCGGGACGGATTTAACCTCCAATAACCTCAGGATATCCTGCATTAACTTCACCATGAAGTGTGTTCCCTGGTCGGTTAACATTACCTGGGGAAGTCCTACCCGGGAGAACAGATCTAACAGCCTGTGAGCAACCTGTTTAGCAGTGGCTGATCTCAGAGAGAATGCCTCAGGATATCTGGTGGCATAATCTACAACCACTAGTATGAACTTATGTCCCTTCACAGAGGGTTCTAATGGTCCTACCAGATATACACCAATCCTCTCAAATGGGACTGATACCAAGGGCAGAGGAACCAAGAGAGCTGGCTTCTGTCCCTCTTGGCTAGTCAATTGGCATTCAGGACATGTCTCACATAGTTTCATGATGTCACCATGTATGCCTGGCCAGTAGAACCGGGACAAGATGCGGTCCATGGTCTTATCTCTGCTCAAATGACCACCCCATGGGAGTTTATGGGCTAGGGTAAACACTGTTTTAATCAAACCTTTAGGGACTAACATTTGTCGAATTACCTCCCCTGTTTGTGTAACCTTATTCACACAATATTGGATGTCATTCAATAGTTCGAAATGCGGAAACACCCTTAAACCTTGTTCATTCACTATGTTATCTTTGACCCATACCACCATCTCATATTGTCTAGCCAGAGCTGGGTCTTCCTCTACCTCTGACGGAAGTTAGGGAGAGCCAGGTCTGGCAAAATTCCCATATCTGTCTGTTCCCCACCCTGGTCATCTCCTGCCATGACTTGCAGTCTGTTGGGCTGACTAACGTTACCAAGAGTCCCAGTCTTTCTTAACCAGTCCTCTTTTTCCACACATCTCTGTTTACGTGTCTTTGGGACGCTATGTCTATGGTGAAAAATCTCTGGGGAAAAAGGGAACAAGTCTCCGGGCTTCTCCGGTACCAGAGAAGTAGGCTCCGTTGGAATAGGGGCCAACAATGTTTCAAAGTAGGGCCTGTCTCGGCCAAGTAGAATAGGAGCAGGTAGCAACTCCTACTAGCAGTCTAGCCTCTCGATCATTGATGCAGAGGAGGATGTTCGCCGTCGGGTATTTCTTTGGGTCCCCATGGATACATTCGATATTCCATGGAGCATCATAGGATAGTTGTTTGTTTGGAATTAGGCCCTCTGGGATCAAGTTTTTTTTCCAGATCCCGAGTCCACCAGGGTTTTTACTGTTTTCCCCTCCCAGAAATGCGGGGACAAACGATCGATCGTGATCCCCTCGAAGAGAAGCAGTGGCAGTTGAACAATCCTTCTCATCATATCCTGAGTCAGAAAACTCTGTCATCAGCCGGGGATCGCGAGGAGTTTCGGCGTTCGGACCTCTCTGCTGTAGGACGGGATCCTCCCTTCTGTTTGGTGGCAGAATCCTCTCCACCGGATGGGTGCCGGGAGTCCAGGCTCTCGGGGGATACGTTGGTGGCGTCTTCCCCTTGGTGATCCAATGGCCTCAGGTCCGTGACGGGCATCTCTGCGGGAGTCTGTACCAGGACCCCTCCGAGATGGGAGAGGGTCTTCCGATCGGGTTAACTGGACCTCCCGAGCTGGCTGATGGTATACTTCTCGATTGTCAGCTCTCCTGCCTCTGGCATCACTGGAAGCAGCTGGTGTTTGCACGGACCGATCCCAGCTATCCTGTTGGCTGTCATCACCAAGAAAGTTTTCCACCAAGCGGACCACTGAATCCAGGGAAATTACATCATGCCTTTTCTCCCAGGAGCGGGAGGAGGGGGCAGTATTTGTATGAACTGCTCAATCACAAACTGTTGAAGGATCTCTGCCTTGGTATGTTTCTCTGGTTGTATCCACCTGGTACATAAGTCTACTAAGCGGTGGGCTATGACCCGGGGTCTGTCTTTGTTTGTATATTTGACCATCCGGAACCGCTGTCTGTAGGTCTCTGGGGTGAGGCCTAGGCGATCCAGAATAGCAGCCTTTAGTTGCTGATAGTCCATGGCCTCGTCTGCCGGAAGAGCCTGGTAGGCTGCGTGGGCTTCTCCTATGAGGAGTGGAGCCAGAGTCGTTACCCAGCGATCAACTGTCCAGCCATGGGCCGTTGCTACCCTTTCAAAAGTTAGGAGGAATGCCTCCGGGTTTTCGGTTGGCTTCATTTTAGGCAGCATCACAGTTGGGTTATTTGGAATCTCTGGTCTGACTGGGGCTGGACCTGTAGCCAGAATTTGGAGGAGATTTTCTGTTTGCTGAGCCTGCATCTCATCTCGCTGGGCCTGCTGGCGCAAGAACTGAGAAAAGATGTCTTCCTTTTTTTTTTTTTTTTTTTAAAGTGTGTGGCCCTTCGGATACAGGAGCCATCCGAATCCAACTTCTGACACCACCTGTGGAAGGACGGCCTGTAGGCGTGGTCAGTCAATAGTCCACACGTGTAGTTTCAGGTTAAAGAAAATGTTAAGTGGTTTTATTTCTCCACAGTAGAATGTAACATTTGGGCACACTGTCCCTTTAAGGCAGGGGTGGGGAACGTCCGGCCCGCGGGCCGTATACGGCCCGCCAAATATTTTAGTCCGGCCCCCGTGAGTCAGGGGGCCTTTTGCGCGCTCGCAAGAAAGGAGGGGGAAAAAAAACTTCCCCTTTCCTCATTGGCTACCTCGTTTTGGCATATTCGCAGCACATCCAAAGAAGAGCGAGTCTGCGGAGGAAGAAACTTGAATACTGACTCTCCACACCGAACAGCAGTTGCGGAGGTGGGCACCTGCACCGATCCCCTCCTGCTTTGATTCCCCCCCCTGCGCACGTCCACGGACCTCCTCCGATTCCCCCTGCTCAGAATCCCCCCGTGCACTTACACGGTCCTCCTCTGATCCCCCCCCTGTGCACTTACACGGTCCTCCTCCGATCCCCCCCCGCCCACTTACACGGTCCTCCTCCGATCCCCCCCGCGCACTTACACGGTCCTCCTCCGATTCCCCCCCGCTCAGTGTGTGTTTGTGTGTGTGTGGGTGATTGGGTGTGGGTGATTGTGTGTGTGTGGGTGATTGTGTGTGTGGGTGTGGGTGATTGTGTGTGTGTGTGGGTGATTGTGTGTGTGTGTGGGTGATTGTGTGTGTGTGGGTGATTGTGGGTGATTGTGTGTGTGTGGGTGATTGTGGGTGATTGTGGGTGATTGTGGGTGATTGTGTGTGTGTGGGTGATTGTGTGTGTGTGTGGGTGATTGTGTTTGTGTGTGTGTGTGGGTGATTGTGTGTGTGTGTGAGTGTGTGTGTGTGTGTGTGGGTGTGTGGGTGTGTGTGGGTGATTGGGTGTGTGTGTGGGTGATTGGGTGTGTGTGTGAGTGTGTGTGTGTGAGTGTGGGTGAGTGTGTGTGTCAGAGAGTGTGTGTGTCTGAGAGTGTGTGTGTGTGTGTCTAAGAGAGAGAGAGTGTGTGTGTCTGAGAGAGAGTTTGTTTGTGTCTGAGAGAGAGTCTGAGAGTCTGAGAGTGGGTCTGAGAGTCTGATTTCCCTCCCCCTGCCCGGTGTGTACGTGTGTGTGTACGTGTGTGTGTGTACGTGTGTGTACGTGTGCAGACACCAACCCACAGTCAGTCATAGTCACCCACCACCCAAGAGTCAGTCAGTCACCCAAAGAGAAGCAGTTCCAGCCATCACATTAGGGGTGAGTTAATTAAATGTTTGACCAAATATAGCAGGCTAATATTTAAGTTGATAATTTTGTATGGCCCTCGAATGATTTTATAAATATCAAAATGGCCCTTGTCAGAAAAAAGGTTCCCCACCCCTGCTTTAAGGCAACACAAAATATAGCAGCAAAATAATAATCTTCTCCACTGAGAGAACTACTCAAAATAAAAGCCCTATCTATCAGGCTGGCACCCGTTCTCATTCATCGTGATCCCAAACTTCCATTTACTCTCGAAGTTGACGCATCCGATGTCGATGTTGGCGCTGTTCTTTCACAGAGCAAGATTCCTCAGTCCAGACTACACCCCTGCACATTTTTTTCCAAAATTTTCTTCCGCTGAGTGCAATTATGATTTTGGGAATCGGGAGCTCCTGGCCATGAAACTAGCACTCAAAGAATTGAGACACCTTCTGGAAGGTACAGAGGACCCCATAACGATCCTGACGGACCACAACAATTTGTTATACATCGAAGGAGCTCGTCGCCTGTGTGCCCGCCAAGCCAGATGGTAACTTTTCTTCTCAAGATTCAATTTTATAAACTCCTATCTGCCTGGAACCAAGAATATCAAAGCAGACACTCTTTCTCGTCAATTCTCTCTTGATGACAAGACCGAGGACCAAAAAAAAACCATTCTTCCTCCTAAATGCATCCTTTCTGCTACTACTTTCAACACTCTCAAAAACATCGTACTGCAACAGGATCACATCCCTGCCGGCCTTACAGTCCCTGAGGGTCGCCTCTATACTTCTCCTCTGCACCGCAAAAAAATTCTCCAATGGAGTCACTCCTCCAGATCAGCTGGTCACCCTGGGAGCAGGAGAACTTTGGATCTCATCTCTCGAACATTCTGGTTGCCCGAGATTCAGAAAGATGTCAAGAACTTTGTAGCCGCGTGCCCAACTTGTGCCTGGACTAAAACTCCTAGAAATCTTCCTTCAGGACTTCTTCAGCCCTTACCTGTCCACAATCGGCCATGGAAACATTTGTCCATGGATTTCATTGTAGATCTAACCACATCCAGGGGCATGAACACAATCCTCGTGGTGGTGGATCGATTCTTAAAACAATCCCACTTTATACCTCTCAAATATCTTCCAAATTCTTCCAAACTGGCTGATATATTTATCAGGGAGATCTTTCGCCTTCACGGAGTGCCACTGGTCATTGTATTGGATACAGGTTCTCAATTTGTGTCTCGCTTCTGGCGTTCTTTTTGTCTGCAATTGGGCATATCCCTTCACTTCTCCTCTGGATATCACCCACAAACTAATGGTCAGACTGAGAGGACCAACCAGTCCCTGGAACAATACATACAATGTTTTGTGTCCGATTCCCAGGATGATTGGTCCGAGCTCTTGCCCTGGGCAGAGTCCACCCATAACAATGCACAAAGCGGATCTACCACGGAGTCCCCGTTTTTCGTGAACTATGGGTTTCACCCATCTACTCTTGCTCTCTCTTCTTCCTCATCTGGGGTCTCAGCGGCAGACGACAGGATTAAAGAACTGCAAAATCTCTGGAAAAGGGTTCAGGTGAACATCAGGACAGCCACAATAGGCAGAAGACTCAGGCAGATCGTCATAGCAGGCCAGCGCAGGATTTCAAGATCGGTGACAAAATCTGGCTGTCACCTAGGAACATCAGGCTGAAGGTCCCTTCTATGAAATTCGCATTCAGATTTCTCGGTCCCTTCCCTATCTCAGAAAGGATCAATCCGGTCACATATCGGCTCTCCTTGCCTTCTTCTATGAGGATTCCGTCCGTCTTTCATGTGTCCCTGCTCAAACCTGTTGTTCAAAATGTACATTCGGTTCCAGTCTCTCCTACTCCTTCTCATATGCTGCAAGGCCAACCCGAGTACAAGATACAATCCATTCTGGACTCCAAGTTCTCTAGAGGATCCTTACTTTATCTAGTCCACTGGAAGGGTTTTGGCCCAGAAGAAAGGTCATGGATCCCGAGCCACCGGGTTCACGCCAACAGGTTGGTTCGCCTTTTCCACCTCATATTTCCAGACAAACCGTCCTGGAGTCGCCTGGAGGTCACTCCTAGGGGGGAGGGGGTACTGTGAGGATTCTCCATCCTGATTCCCGGAACTCACCTCTTCAGTCTTCTACATCTGGCACTCAAGAATTGCGATTCCACTGTGTGCGCGCGCAGGCGACGTGCAATCAGCCTGCCTCTCCAGATCTGCTCCCAGTCTCCGCCACCGGTCTGAAGACGGACATGCGCGTGCGCTAGTGGCGCGCGATCGAGTCGCCACCCCCTGATGTCAGTGATGCGCGGAAGACAGACTTCCCCTGGACCTGCCTCCAGGCTCCATTCCCATTCGGATGATGGGCACTGATTGATCTGTGTGGTTGATTGAAGTACAGGTTGGTTGGTTAATCAAAATTTAATGAAATCTTTTCCCCTGAGCAATGTCACTGATCACACATTAAAACACAATGTTTATCGGGTATCTGGTCTCATAGCAATTACAGATGGGCATGAGTGCCCCAGCTGTATACAGATTTATGATGGATACAGGAAGTTATGCATATCAGTGGGCTTCATTCTCCTGACATTGGAAAGTCGCAGGTCAGTTTCATTTTGCTGGGTTACGACAGATCCAATGCTGATAATTCTTCCTGCAATTATACAGGTAAATAAGAATTTTAACTCAAGGAGTGCTAGGATCTGCTAACGGTCATGCCTTGAAGTTGGCTAGCAGGCTTAAGACGCTTTGGCCAAAGGGTTGAACTAAATGACCCTTTTCTAAGACAATATATAGGTATTGCACTGTGTATTTTTGTCACATTGGAAGTAGCTTTGGGCATCTATGTTTTGTTTTTTGTTTTATTAGTTAACATGTATCCAGTAAAAGCTTGTCTAAACAATATATTCTATTAGTCCAGAACTTTATCATGAAAATTACAAAAACATTTTTGAAAAACTACAAATTAACAGTTGGAGAGGAGACTAAACCCAGAAAATACCAAGAGCCTGATTGCTCAGGATTAGCTGAGGCCCACTGCATGCACCTTCACGTCCGCCTTGCGACCTGGCGGTGCATGCAGAGCGCTATACCGTGATCTGCGGTCTGCAGGTGGCGTTCTGAGGCGCGGGGGTGTGTGGCCAAAGCGGGCTGTGATGAGGGGACGGGGCCACGACGCCGACCAAACTAAAAAAAGAACCCATGCCCCCTACACACACACACACGCTTCTGTGACACACACGGAACTCAGCAGACTTGCCCCCCCCCCTCGCTCCCACTCCCCCGCCTCTCTGATTGTCTCCCTGCCACACCACGTGACGCGTCGCCACTCGGGATCACAAACTGGCTGTAGCCCCTGCCGGCTGACGCGTCACAGTGCGCAGTGAGCCTGGGAGCACGGAGGGACAGAGGACAGACAGGGAGCAGTTTGGGGCTGGTGAGTGGCGCGCGCACGGCCACGCGTGACGCCGGCTGCTCTGGGGTCCTAGCCTTAGTATAGTGAGGATTCACAAGTCCTAACGGTCACTATAAAAATTGGTTTAATTATTACTATGCACTACTAATGATTTTGTTAACAGTATCACATTATTCATTAAACTTTTTTCCCAAGTGATAGAATATCAGATTTGTAAAGCAGACATGTCATATTGTGAGATTTTTATGATTGAGAAGAAAATGAACATACAAGACATTATCTACTGTCAAATTAGGTATTCACACTATATTCAATCATCTCTAATTACTCCGGATAACTGAATCCCATTATCCTCTGTTACAGGCCTTATTATCTGGGGGATTGTGTGAGAAAAGAGAGAGAGAAATACAGAATCCAAGAGAAAAAAAGCAAATATAAAAAAAGAAATGTAAGATAATAGAATACTAGAGAATATTAAAAAAAAAATTTGAATAATTGGAAAATGTAGAAGGATGGACAGAACATTTTAAAAGGTAAAAGATCACATTCGATAGATGATGCAAAAGGCAGAATGAGAAAAAGCAGATAATTTTAAAGCCAAGTAGAGAGTAGAAATCTATTTACCGTTATTATAATCCAATGTATATTAATGACCAACATGTAATGATACAGGCTTGTAACGAACATACAGTGATGTGAAAAAGAAAGTACACCCTCTTTGAATTCTATGGTTTTACATATCAGGACATAATAACAATCCTTAGCAGGTCTTAAAATTAGGTGAATTAGGTAAAGACAACCTCAGATGAACAACAACACATTACATATTACACCGTGTCATGATTTATTTAACAAAAATAAAGCCAAAATGGAGAAGCCATGTGTGAAAAACTAAGTATGCCTTATGATTCAATAGCTTGCAGAACCACCTTTAGCAGCAATAACTTGAAGTAATCGTTTTCTGTATGACTTAATCAGTCTCTCACATCATTGTGGAGGAATTTTGGCCCACTCTTCTTTACAACGTTGCTTCAGTTCATTGAGGATCGGGTTCAGGTCTGGACTTTGACTGGGCCATTGCAACACCAAGATTCTTTTCTTTTTCAGACATTCTGTTGTAGATTTGCTGGTGTGCTTTGGATCATTATCCTGTTGCATGACCCTTTTTCGGCCAAGCTTTAGTTGTCGGACAGATGGCCTCACATTTGACTCTAGAATACTTTGGTTTACAGAGGAGTTCATGGTCGACTCAATGACTGCAAGGTTCCCAGGTCCTGTGGCTGCAAAACAAGCCAAAATCATCACCCCTCCACCACCGTGCTGAACAGTTGGTATGAGGTGTTTGTGCTGATATGCTGTTTTTTCATTTTCGCCAAACGTGGTGCTGTGCATTATGGCCAAACATCTCCACTTTGGTCTCGTCTGTCCAAAGGACATTGTTCTAGAAGTCTTTTGGTTTGTTCAGATGCAACTTTGCAAACCTAAGCCGTGCTGCCATGTTCTTTTTAGAGAGAAGAGGCTTTCTCCTGGCAACCCTTCAAAATAAACCATACTTGTTCAGTCTTTTTCTAATTGTATTTGCATGAACTTTAACATTTAACATGCTACCTGAGGCCTGTAGAGTCTGAGATGTAACTCTTGTTTTTTTTTTTGCAATTTCTTTGAGCATTGCACGGTCTGACTTTGGGGTTAATTTGCTGGGATGTCCACTCCTGGAAAGATTGGCAACTGTCTTGACTGTTTTCCACTTATGAATAATCTTTCTCACTGTAGAATGATGGAATTTAAATTGTTTGGAAATGGCCTTATAGCCCTTCCCAGATTGATGGGCAGAAACAATTGCTTCTCTAAGATCATTGCTGATGTCTTTCCTCCTTGGCATTTTGTTAACACACACCTGAATGCTCCAGACCAGCAAACTGCTAAAACTTTGGCTTTTATAGAGGTGGTCACACTTGCTGATGATAAATTAATCAAGGGAATTTGATTATCAGGACCTTTCTGCTACTTAGCATCTTAATTCCTATGGAAGCAGTAAAGGTGTACTTAGTTTTTAACAGATTGCTTCTCCATTTTGGCTTTATTTTTGTTAAATAAATCATGACGACACCTGCTGGCTGTTGGAGGGAATGGAGACTTGATTCCAGAGCTCCTCTCCCACCGGCACTATTAACGCAATTACAAGCGACAAAAGTGTGATTCTACCTGATCGCTACACAGCACATCATTTATAAACAACCAGAGATGCCGATTAGCAAAACAGCTCGGTCCAAAAGCCAACCGGTTACTACTTATTTCAAGAAAAATGGAGCACCCCCAGCCGAAAATAAGGAGATCCCTATGCAGACATCAGACAAGGCCCCTGTTGTGGATCCTCTCATAGAGGAGGAGGGGGATGAAGAGATAGTCCGGCGCAAAGACCTTAAAGCATTCTGCACAGATATGAAGAAATTCTTTATGACAGAACTTTGGGCGCTTAGAAAAGACCTTGATGCTCTCGGGGAGCGGACTGACTCCATTGAAACCAAAATGGATGAGACAACTACTGTTCTAGCTCAAACTCACGACCAAGTCACTGCATTGAATGACAGAGTCAGGTTCTTAGAGGACAAGGCGGAGGACGCGGAAAACCGCGACCGGCGTTGCAACATCAGGCTGCGGGGGGTCCCTGAAAATATAAATGATCCTGAGGACTTTACCAATAGGTGGCTGGAACACCTTTTTCCAGATAAGCCAGACTCTGAGATACTGCTGGACCGCTGCCATAGAGCTCTACGTAGAAAACCTCAGGTTGGTGACCCCCCTAGGGACATAGTGGCAAGATTTCACCATTTCCGCACCAAGGAGGAGGTGTGCAGGATTGCCCGGGAAGCTAGGACACTGGAGTTCGAGGGGGTCAAGCTTCAGATATTTCAGGACTTGGCCCCTGCTACCCTGATCAAAAGAAAGGCTCTGGCTCCTATAACAAAAGTTCTCCGTGAGCACAGCATCAGATATAGATGGCTGTTTCCCTGTGCCCTCCTTTCAATTAAAAATGGTGTTGCTCATACATTAAAAAATCCAGAGGACGGAGAGGGCTTCCTTATCAAACTTGGTGTCACTGGAGCCATTCATAGTCCAGCACACCCCCCATCCGCTAACACCAACCCCCCTTCTCCCTCATGGAACAAAGCAGGGGCCACCCACGCTAAACAGTATGCAGCACCTAAAGCTTCAGGCCCCAACTGAACACTCGCAATACAAGTCTACAACCTTAAATATCTCCCGGAGTGAACCCCAGTCCATACCTGCTGTCTCCTCAGTGCCGGCTGTCTCCTCGACATACCCATCCTGTCAGCTACCGGTTTTCGCCTGGATCGGATCCGCATGCTAACTTTGAGCGGCAGCCATATTGACCCGGTCCTCCCCTGAGCAGAGCGGGAACCTCAATGTTTTTGGCGCGAAGGAGGTGACGTCATCGGCAAGCACCGTCTTCGCGCGAGACTTCAGCCGCACATTGATGACGTCAGAGTGGCTGCGATCCCAGAGCAGGAGACAGCCTCGGCATTGCCCCAGAAGCCATGAGAGGCGGAGGGGGAGGCTCGGAGACCGGGTCCCTCTCCCCACTCTGGGATCTCGGTCCACTCACCCGGAGCAGCTGAGGGGAGTGTGTTCATCCCCCGTTGATCTCCCCAAACATGCCCCTGTTCCCCATGAGATCCCCAATGTCCAATAAAGATTAACCCCTTAATAAGCGCTGCCCCACTTAGAGTGACACAAGGATTAGGAACAACATAAGCAATGAGTTAGACCTATACAGTCCCATGCAGCTGAGCAACTTCTGGTTAAGTAAGATTAGATATGGTCAGTCTATGTACTACTATGCATGCACCCCTAATACAAAGTATACCTGACACCTGTAATATAATATAGGTAATGCATGTTATATAAGATATTGTTATAATATTCATGTCATAATGTGTTATATGTATATGTGTGTGTATGTATGTGTATGTGTGTGTGTGTGTATATGTATGTATGTGTGTGTGTGTGTATGTGTATGTATGTATATATATGTATATGTATATATATATAAATCTATTGTTAGACAGGGTCTATAGGGTATTAATATGATACCCACCTTACGTCAGTTTGGGTGGCAAAGATAGGCTATAAAAGGATATTCTATATCACGGCATAATTGTCATATCAATATCAGAGACACTCCAGCACCAACACATTCATGCGGTACAGGTGGGTTGGTATATATCTACATGAAGGGTAGGGTATATAAGAGATATATGCAATACACTTCGGGTATTCTCTTTCTACGTGTTATAATTACCGTACGTTTTGTATGCATATGCTTTGGTACATAGGTTACTGAGCCCAGATAGGTCAACTCAGTTATTGATAAGGTCAATATATTTAATCCGGTACTTCATTATACCACATATAGCTGACAACAACCTAATCGGCTAAAATACATTGTTTATTTTAATTATCATATCTGTCATGAATGTTTATGCAGATAGTATACAGATACATATATACCTATTTCAATTCGGATAAGAAAGTTTGTTAAAAGTTGTTCAGATGCTGTTCACTTTAGATAAGTACACAAACATATAGGCTATTCGGCCTACGGTCACTGTTATTCCATCAATTATTCCCGTTATTATTAATGTTAACATCACTGTTTACGTTACAAATAGGAATCACTTGTCGCTATCAGTTGCACTATGTTATGATCACTGTCACGTTTGCTGTCACAGTCTACAAAATATACATTTCCTTTACAAAAAGTGCCGGGGGAAGTACCCTCCCTCGCGCATGTGTCCCCTTTTTCGGTCCCCAGATTCGAGGGACCGATACCAAGACCCAGGGTGGGATGTCTCCAACACAGGAGACTGGTCCATCTTTAAGATGGAGTCAGATGACCCACCCTATGGGCGCAAGGGCTACTCTCGGGGGCTCCCGAGATACGCCCTTGTTTTTTGTTCATACCTTTTCACATTTTCTTCCTTTTTATTATTATTTTCCCGTTCCCGTTTTAGCCCGCTTGTCGCTTTCCCTGTTTTGTCTACCTTTCCCTACCCTCTCCCCTACCCCCCCCTCTCTAGGACGTATGGATCCCACCCAGAACATCTTGCCAACGGGATGGACATGGACACAGCCGAAGGAAACCTCAGACATGATATCACAAGTAAGCATACAGTTCACTACACATATAATTTCTTGCACCGTAAAGCATGGCGTTAACATTAATCTCTCACAATGTGAAGGGCTTTAATAGCCCAATCAAAAGGAAGCTTGCCTTTACGGATTACAAGAGAAAACAAGCGGATGTGTTATTCCTACAGGAAACACACTTTAGTAATAGTAACTCCCCTAAATTCCTAGATAAGGGCTTCTCCCAATTTTACACAGCATCAGCATCAGTCAAAAAACGAGGAGTAGCCATCTTATTTAGTAACTCAATCCCATTCGTGCTACAGACAACCAAAAAAGACGTAGAGGGTCAGTATATCATTTTAACAGGAACCATACATGAACAGCCCATCACATTGGCCTCCCTCTACGCCCCATGTACACAGGATGCGTCCTTCTTTGACAAATTCTTCCGCTTATTGGCCTCGGTAGCTAAGGGATATATTATATTAGCAGGAGATTTCAATATCACACTGCAATCTTCACTAGACAGATCAGGTGGAAGTGATTCCGATAACAAGAAAGCTCAAAACTCCCTACACAGTGCCCTAAAAGATACTCAACTAGTAGATATATGGAGGGAGCTCCACCCTACGACAAGGGACTACACTTTCTATTCCCACCCACATACCTCATACAGCAGAATCGATTATCTCTTTGTTTCGTGCCACTTGGTTCCTAAGGTCACTCAAACAATGATCCATGATATTTCATGGTCTGACCATGCACCAATTGAGCTCAGGTGCAACAATATTCAGACCAATAGACCAGGCGCAAACTGGAAACTTAATGAATCTATTCTTAAAATACCCGAAACCTGCGAAAAGATAGGTCAAGAAATAACTCAATTCTTTGAGATAAACACAGGCTCTGTGGAATCCCATATGACTTTATGGGAGGCTCATAAAGCAACGCTAAGGGGCATAATAATTAATCTCACTGCTAAAAGAAAACGAGTGAGGGATTCCAAAATTCGGACGCTCCAATCCAAATTGCATTCCCTCTCAGCGAGTCATAAGATCAATCCCGATCCACTTACGACACAGGAACTTAAAGATACAAAAATTGAATTAAATATGTTATTGACTTCCCGGGCGGATAACTCCCTATGTTGGTCTAAGAGGAAGTTTTATGAAAAAGCTAACAGGCCGGATACGATGCTGGCGCGCGCACTGAAGGATAGGCAATCTAAGTTTAATATCCAAGCTATACGCTTAAAATCGGGTGTACTTACGGCCAACCCTAAAAAAATAGTGGAAGAATTCGGTTCATTCTATGGCTCCCTATACGACGGTAAGAAGGTGGCACACAATAAAAACACGAGCAGCGCACTGAGAGATTTCTTAGCCAGCTCAAAACTGGAGAGATTGACAGAGCTAGACAGAGAAGCTATGGGCGCTGACTTCACATTGGAAGAAGTGTCGCAGGCCATCAAGGAGCTTAAGCCATCAAAGGCACCAGGCCCTGATGGCTTTTCGGGGCTTTACTATAAGAAATTTTCCGAATCACTTGCTCCGAGGCTGCTCCAAATGTTTAATGCTATCTTAGCAGGAGCCCCTATTCCTGGGGACATGCTGCGGGCGTCTATATCACTTATACATAAACCTGGCAAGGATCCGCTAAATTGTAAAAGCTATAGGCCAATATCTCTAATTAATACCGATATCAAAATATATGCGAAATTATTGGCCAACAGATTAAGTCATATCCTACCCAGACTAATACACCCAGATCAGGTCGGTTTTGTTAAGGGGAGGCAGGCAGCGGATAACACCCGACGATTTATTGATCTGTTGGAATTGGCTAACAAAAATAACACACAAAGCATGTTATTAAGTCTGGATGCAGAAAAAGCTTTTGATAGGATAGACTGGCCATACTTAAAAGAGACGCTCGCGGCATTTGGCTTCGGAAATCGGGTGAGTAGAGCGATTATGTCACTATACTCAGGCCCAACCGCCAGGGTCATACATCAGGGCTTCCCCTCGGTCCCATTTCAAATCCAGAGTGGCACAAGACAGGGATGCCCTTTATCTCCCCTCCTGTTCTCCCTATGTATTGAACCCCTCGCGGCACGAATTCGAGATAGCCCGGATATCTCAGGGTTAAACGTTTACTCCCAATCACATAAAGCGGCCCTGTATGCTGATGATATCCTATTAATCATCTCCAAACCCCTTACGTCATTACCTAACCTGTTTGACCTACTAGATAAATTCTCCAAGGTCTCAGGTTTCAAGATTAACCAACCCAAATCTGAAGCTCTGAATATCAACCTCCCTAGACATACAGAGAAATTACTGAAACTAAATTTCAATTTTAACTGGCAAAAGAACTCGATAAAATATCTGGGGACCTATATCACCAAAGATGCAAAAAGCATCTATAAAGCAAATTATCCCAAACTGATCTGGACTCTAAAACAAGACCTAATCAGATGGTCTTCCAAGAAGATTTCTTGGATTGGAAGGATTCACAGCGTTAAGATGAATCTACTTCCCCGTATCCTATACCTCTTCCAGACACTACCTGTGCCACTCAAACTGAAGGACATACTCTCACTTCAGTCTGGAATATCTAATTTTATCTGGGGAGGTAAAAAACCGAGAGTAAATAAATTATCTATGAAGAGACCTACCTTAGCGGGTGGCCTAGCAGTACCCTGCCTGTTGTCATATTTTAAAGCGGCTCAATTAAGCCAGGTCATACAATGGCATTCCGACCCCAAATTAAAAAGATGGGTAGAGCTCGAACATGCGGCTTGCTCCCCTTTAGAGCTTAACAATTTGATTTGGCTACCTAAAACATCAAGGAAAAACACTATTCTACCGCTTACCTCAATGACTAACTCCTTATCTGTTTGGGAAGCATCAAAATTAAAAAACTCACTTACTTCAGCAAATTCCCTGATGTCACCCATTTGGAATAATCCTAGCTTTGCGCCGGGTCTTATTGGTCATAATCACTCAATTTGGAAACAAAAAAGCTATACTAGACTCAAAGATCTGGAGGGTCATGATCTAAAATGTAAATCTTTTGACCATCTCAGACTAGAAAAAGACAGTCCCCACGCTGAATTCCATAAATACCTCCAGCTCAGATCATTTTATAATAAATTTGCCCCATACCCCCCATTAACGAATTTTGAAAAGCTCTGTCGGGCAGAAACCGACACTAAGGGACTCATATCTACGATATACAGAGAGGTAGTCGAGCCTGCAATCTCAAAGCACCAATCACCTACATTTCGTACCCAATGGGAAAGAGACCTAGGGGAGACCCTGGACGACGAAGAGTGGAATGCTATATTCCTAGGAGCCGCAAAAAGTTCTATATGCACCACACTGAAGGAGAACGCATATAAAGTTCTTATGAGATGGTACCTCACCCCACTCAAATTATCTAAGTTTGTACCAGGGTCCTCCCCATTGTGCCCTAAACAGTGTGGAGGAACAGCTGACCTGTTACATATGCTGTGGTCTTGCCCGCTGATATACCCACTATGGGAAAAGATCAGAAATTGGATTCAGAGAATATTTGATCTCACTATTCCCCCAGACCCGTGGCTGTTTCTCATGAACAGACCCCTAATGGGCCTATCAAAATCACACAATAAACTAATTGCACATTTTGCTCTAGCTACGCGGTGCGAGATCGCAGCACTATGGAAACGCCCCGATATTCCAATTATCCCAAAGATTCGGAATCGTATTTGGTTTATCTGCCAGATGGAAAAGTTAACGAGCTTAGTTAATGACACTGGCGACAATTATCTAAAAGTTTGGGCCCCCTGGCTTGCCCAAACAGACATCCCTGGGGTAGAGCGTAACACAATTTGGCTATAATAGTAATAAATGTGTTCTCCTTTGGGGACATAAGAACCTACCCCACACCTAGAACCTTATACTCCTTACGCCCAATCACTTATTCTACCGAAAGGCCTCACTAGTTGATACATAGTCCTCACGCTGTCCAGGTGTTCCCCGGAGGCAGATGTATTATTATCCTTGGATACACCTTCCCTCTCTCCTCTCCCCCCACCCCCTCCTTTACCTCCTCCCCCCCACCCCCCTTTTTTTTTTTTATTATTATTTACCCCAGTACCTTACACATGACGATTCCCACTCACGTGGTTAAGTAGGGCTCGAAAAACTACGTGAGTTTATTATGCTTTTGTTATTGTATATGATATGCTAAATATGCACCTGATGTCTTTTTTTTTATGTATATCATGCATTTATGTATAATAAAATACAAGTTATAAAAAAAAAAAAAAAAATCATGACACGGTGTAATATGTTATGTGTTGATCATCTGAGGTTGTATTTACCTAATTTTAAGACCTACTAAGGAACAGATTATTGTTATTATGTACTGATATGTAAAACCATAGAATTCAAAGAGGGTGTACTTTCTTTTTCACACAACTGTTAAAACTTTTCAAATGACATTGGTCCTGTGTTTTTTTCTACTGTTAAAATGTAGATTGATAAAATATAGTTTGAAGAAATAAGTATTGCTAAGTTTTAATGAAATATTTTATGCTAATAAGTATTTTTACACTTTATATTTTTGCATTGGTCATTTTCAGGGCTAGCCTGAAATCGGATACAATTGTGTTAAAGGGTATATAAGTATCACCTTGCCTAATAGTACAAAGAGAATCCTACACACATGAACCAATTGCCCTCTACAGCTTAAACCTAGGTAAACAACAAATAGACCTATTAATGTCTAGAAATAATGGCCAAGTAAGGGCTAATGTATTCAGAGCATAATTATGGTCTACAGTTACCTAGTTTGGAGGAGTGGAACGTTATCCGTCATAACCTCAGATGGGTAACCTGCTCACATAATAGAGCTAGATTTAAGTGAAACAGTGTAGCAACAGCCCTCACTTACTAGGCTGATATATAAAGTTATTAACCAGAGGCTACAACCTGATCACTTGTTCAGCATATAGTCGTTCATCTCACCCCTGCTGCACACCGGGAGCATTGTGATGTCAGTCAAGCTCCACCTCCCACCTGACGTACGTTTTGCGTGGGCGCTTTTTCAAAGGTGGTCCAATAGTATGGACCGTTACATTGTCACACAATGGTTACTATTTTACCAACATTAGGTTAATTACCATTAGGAGGCTATAACTGGATACGAAATTGATTCCTGCCTCTAGGCTAGTTTACACATTTTGTGAGCCTATAGTTCAGGTTGAGCAAACCAGCAGCAATCTGCTTTAAGCACATTACCCACATTTGAACATACTGCAAATTTATAGTACTCACTCATATGTTTTGGTGTTTACTAATGAGCACGTGACTCACTATTGTAGTATATAAATATGAGCCTTCACGCTACCTGCTAAACTGACACAGGTTTTTATATTTGTTTTCTTCCCAGTCCACATTTATTGTATTTAGATTTAGAGTGATTTTGATATCTGACTAGATTATCTAAGTCTTCACACAATTGTACAAATGACTATGTACCCGTCACTCTAGTGTGGACTAATTAGGGATCAATAACAACTGTGTGTATATACATTGTAATTTGTATGTCTGTTTTTGTACTCTGTTCACCGATTGGCCATAGATTGTATCCTACCAATCAACTGATTTTTAGACTATTACCAATTAAATTGATTTTATGTACACTCATTCTACAGTTGGCACATAGAGTGCTTTCAAGAGGGATCCCTTTCTTCATTTGCCAATGTATCCTTGTTCCCTACTTGCACCTGTGTCCGTATACATGTCTATCTAACTAAGCTGAAGCAAGAGTGCTATCCCCATCTCTTCCCTCTCCCCACATTAATTATAAAAAATATGTTTTTTAGAACCTTCTACTCATCGTGTTGAAGAAGCCATTTGCCATTTTGTTTTCCCCTTAGAAGATACTTCGCTAACCAACATAAAGAGGGTATGTTAAAATACTCCCTGTATGAAACCACTTCCAAATGTACCAACAAGGTGGGTTTTTCTCTGTTTTGGGACTTTGGAGGAGCTAATTTGTCTTGTTTTGTTTGAATTTTGCTGTTTTTCGCATGAATATGAAAAGTTTTGCAACGTTGCATGCTTAGTACAGTAAGTTGCAAGTTCTTGATCTAAACTGGAGAGCCATCTGCATAAGCCCACAAAAAGGACAACTCGTAACTGATCTTGTGCCACTGAAAGGGGCTGGACAATTAAAGGAACATAATGTAAAGGCTTAAAGTACACTAAAGTTTTCCCCTACCTTTCCCCAGTAGAGAACAGCAGAAAAGATCGACAGAATTCAAATCCACCGCGGTTTGGCCAGTTTCATAAAGTATTCTGATGAATGAGTGACCTCGCAGCCCAGCAATGTAACCTGCAATAACTGGTGATAGTAGAAAATGAAAAGTGAAGAGGAGGACAATGTAATCTTGTAAAATACAATTTGCCTCCTCCAGCAGAGGAGTGCCAAACACCTGACCCAGGGTCAACTCAGAGCCTTGCATTGGTGAAACTGATGGGGCTGTGGGAGTCGCAGATATTATTGTACTAAATGGGTCGGGTACAGTACATCAAACTGCAGTAACCTAAAAATGTGATATTATCGTCAAAAAAGTGTGTCATTTTTATAGTGCAATACATCAAAGTTACACTGCCAATTATTGAATGTATTAAAAATATCGAATCCGGTAAAAAAAAAAAGTCATAATTACGCATTTTTGGGCATTATCATGCCATAACTCAAGAAAATATTTATCAAAACGGGATTAGTACCAGAAACAGCACTTTAGCTCTTTCTTTTTTTACATGTGTAATGGATAATATACTGGCCATTTATCTCTTTATTTATATTCATAGGTACCTTTATTAATGTTAACGCACTTTTTTATTGAGATTGGTTTTACCAAGTGCACCTTTAGTTTTTAATCATTACAACTTGTTTACCCTTACTGTAAGGATTTTTGTCCTTTGAGCTTTACGTGATTAGCCTGGATTTGGCATTTTTCTTATTGAGGTTTTGTATACCGTGGTTACCTTGGGAACCAGCACATATTTAAAAAGAAAAGGCCATAGGAGAGCTACTCCCCTGATTGTTCCTTGAAACGAGTAGGGGTTGCTATTTTTTGGCCATCCTTACAGGGGCAGTTTAGGAAGTAGGAGTAGAGCAGCTCAAGAGTGCGGTCGTCCTACGCGGTGACTTCATTGTGCAATCAAATGGTGCGAAAGGACCAGGGGTTTGCCGAATGGAGAGAGGACTCCTCTACATGCTTGGAATCAGCTATCTGATACCTCTTTCTTACTTGCTGATTCTTCATTGACTTGTGTGAGTTTGTCTGATTTTATATATTTTTGGTGTTACCAGTAAAGGCTTCACCATGGAGTTTGCACTTGTATTGTCTGTTATCTAGTGTCTGTGGAGGATTCAGGAATCCTTTTTTAGTCTAATCAAAGCTGCATCTCCTTTATCTGGGGATTGTTTGACTCGGACTCTGTGGGATTAACTTGTAACTTTCTGTTCTTGAGGAATGGGTATTGAGTGTTTTTTACATCAATTTGGATATTTTGTGCTTGAACTGTTTTATTTGTGTTCTGGGGTTTATGGGTTTATGACTGTTTTTTGGTCATAGCTCTGAGGTTATGTCTGTTTAATTGTACTCTTATATTTCTATCCACCTGTAATTTACAGTATCTTTTGCTGGGTTTACTACACAGATGCATAAATCACCTATTTTCCCCTTCATTCATTCCCCCACCCCTTTTTTTCTTTAAGTTTATAAAGTGTTTTTATTGTTTATAAATTGAACACACCATTTGTACATGTTATGTTAAAATGATGAATTGCTATTTTTTTTAATCATTATTTAATTGCCAGCTCTACATACTGTAGGCCAATATCATAGACAGATACTGTATATGTAAAAAATCTGGTTCGAGCTCTATGACAGGCACTGGTTAAGCATTGAATGTGTATTCAAAAAATAAGCGGGTAATTTGAAAAGGCATAAATACTGCTCAGATCTGCTGCAATGCAATAAGAGGGCCAAATATGTTGAAAGCAGAGGAGAAGGAGAGCGCTGAGGGGGTATTAAATACAACCAGCACAGGTAGTCCGAAGAAAGTAAAAATGTTATCTCTATGTCATCACCAGGGACGGAAGTTGACCCGCGTCTCCTGGAGTCATGGTGGGAAGTTTCTGCTACTCCTTGCGATGCACAATCTCTGATTCAACTGGCCAGTGCTGCAGCAGGCATATGATGCAGGCAGATCAGTACTGCCTGGATGCATCCTTCTAATCGGGAAAGCCCGGGCAAGAATGAAGCAAAGGATTGGTGGGACTGCAAACCCCCAAAAATGTGAAACTCATGGGAAATTAGAAAAAATAATAACAATGTATTGGTTTCATACTAAAATACACTAAACAAAAATAGAAACAAGAGAAAAAATCTCCTCCCACACGTTTCGCACCACGAAGGGGCTTTCTCAAGGAGTACAGGGGGTAAGTGAGATGTCCACATTATAACAACCCTCCTGCATTGTCAGATCTGAATAGAGTTTGATTAAATTGCAAATGGCATTGACAGGTGTTATGATTGCAGGTTGGAGCCAATAGTGAGATACTATAATGGGTTCATGATATCTCAGAAATGAACCATATCTATCCCAGATCTATTCGTAAACTTGCTTAATAGCATATAACCATTTAATTTAGCAAAGAAATAATCCATATACAGTAATATAAACAAAAACAGAAAGGCCAGAGCGACATACAAAATTACACAACATATAGTACAACACATCAGTGCTTATCTGCTCATGAGTAAGGGTCATTTAGTTAAACCCTTTAGCCAAAAGGTTATAAGCCTGCAGCCACTTCGCGGCATGACCAGTCTGCAGGTCATAACACTACCTGGCACAATTCCCCTGTACCTCTCTTTTCTGCTGGAGGGAGAAAGACCATACTGGGTCTGTGATTCATAGGATCATGATAAAAACTGCTAATTGGAAAGTGGGGCGGGCGAGCTTTAAACCATTGGGAGGAGGGCCACACCTCCAAGAAACCACAGCTGCATAACCCAGCGCTGCGCAAACTTTTTCAGCTGCGGCCCCCTTTCTGGGAGCCGCAGCGTTCTCTCCCCCTACCTCGAAGGTACGGCTTCAAATGAATGTGGGTCACGTCACGTGACCCCACCGAGTCATTTGATGCCGCATTGACATGGTGACGCGTCGCCGAAGACCCGGCTGCCAGTAGGTTAGTGAGGTTACAGAGGCCTCACGCCTCCCCCGACATTAAATTAAATGCCTGGGAGTAGAGCGAGGGGCCTCTGTAACAGCCCGTGCCCCCCCTGCAAATTCTTCCGCCCCCCTGGGGGGCGCCTCTCAATTTACGCACCGCTGGCATAACCCATAAAACTCCAGAACCCCAAAACCCATATAATATATATCAAACCTATGGCCCGAACAAACAAAACATCATCACAATATATAATGGACTATACAGTACATAGATAAATCTGCATAACAGTTGATACATAAATTAGCCTAAATATTTATATAAATTGCAAGAGAAAAAGTAAGAAAAACATCAGACATAGTGAATAGATATATGAAAACCATCACAGATATAAGGGCCTATTCTAGTAGCCTCGATGAGTTCACTGTTACATTGCAAGGCTTGAACGGTTTGTCAGTTGAGTTATCATGGTATTCAGAAAGAAAATGCCTAGACCGTGTTTTGCAATGAGATCGGACAAGGAAATATTCATTTTAAATGAATACATAAGTTTTAACACTTTCATTGTCTGAGGGGACCGCAACAAGGGTTAATTGCTGGTCCCTCTTGCAAAGAAAGGGTTAACTGTCTATACACTATCTTTAGGTTGAAGCACTGTTCCTCCTTCATTAAGTAAACATGTTGTTAGTCATTATCCTCTATATCCAGAACAGCAGTGTTGTTTAAAAACTGGTATAGAGGGAAAAGATACAGTATAAGCATTAATAATTAATTCACATTTGCAACCTCCTTTAATACTTCGTCTTGAGTCGTTCATAATACATCATTACAAGTGCCTCAGCAAAGCCTTGTAAGTCAATACATATTTTTATTAAGAGAAAAATTATCAAACCATGAAGACAAACATCCCGTTTTTCTAACAACAGATGATGTACAGTACAGTCCAATGCAAATTGTTTTCAAATAATCTGTTAATTAAGTATATTACTATATTATGCTATGATTACAATTTATTTTTTAGGTGATACAATATATTAAAGATGTGTTTTATATACTCAAGACCCATATCTGAAAGTTTAAATGCAGGAGATCTATTGTAATAATGAAAGTAATGCTGTATTTCCAAATATCCAACATTTATTTTGGTTAGACTGGTTCATGCAAATAATTACAGACAATGGCGGAGGTTAATATTAACCACAGAAAGTGCAAAGATGTTTGTTTTGACCCACAGCTCCACTTGCTTGAATTAATGTCAAATTGAAGTTTCCTACATTTGAAGCAAATTGTTATCCAGAGAAGTTTATGACACCTCAGACTGGCCAGATTTTTTTGTTGCTCAAATACAAAATGAAAAAAGTGATGCACAAAGTCAAACAGTTTTATACATATGATTATAATCAGTGTGTCATGAAACTCCTCCTATTGTCACTGCCCTAAATGCAAGATGACGAACATGGGACAAAAAATGGAGCATCTATGTAATTTGCGTACATTTGATCCAAATTTGCTTTGATACATCTTCCACATTTTCTCCCAGTTCACATTCTGAATTCCATCTAACATCTTCAAATACCAATAAAACAAGATCTTCTGAGCAGGAAGCAGTTTCTGCTCATTATTTCTGTAGATCAAAGGCTATTATAAGCAAATACAATACAACATTACTAAATAAGACTTCTACTTTGGTTTTCTTCAAAAAAACATGTGCATTGAATTATTTGACATTATTTAAGTAATAATCCCCGAAGAACAGGGCATTACTGGCCAATAATGCCCTGGCTGGAAGAGTTGAAGGCCCGAGGCGAAGCCGATGGACTTTAACCCAGCCAGGGCATTATTTCTAGTAATGCCTGGTTCTGAGGGGATTATTACTATTATAGGCTAAATGTAGGCTTATTTTTTTTAATGTGTCATAAAAAAGATACACTTTTGTAGTCATATTGATTTTTATAAGCATGATTGTCTATATTCTTATGCTTTTACTGCAACTTTATTAAAAGGAAATTGTACATACACAGCCCCCTCTATACACTTCAGCCCTCGCCCACCCTCTAGACTCACAAAACACACTCTGCAGCCCTCCTCTACCCTCTACCCCCACTGACACACACACACACACACACACACACAAACACACACACACACACACAACAGCCCCTCTCTACACCCACAAAACACACTGCAGAATGTGACGGTGAAGGGGTTAGCCAGGCTTATAATAAAGGTTAAGCCCACTTGGTTAACCCTGACCCATGTGTTAGGGTATTAAAGTGTCAGCCCTGGGACCCAGATGTCAAGAATGTATTATTGCAACTGTATACTAATTCTGCGACATTAAAGATTTCTGTGAATTTTTTCCTTTCTGGTGATGCTGGGATCAGGAGATTTCTAGGCTGTAAGTTTCAGGCTGGGTTTGCCGGAGAAAGTCTTTGCAGAATGTGTCTATGTAGCGGGGTTCCAGATTATGGGATACCCCAAGAGTTGTATCCGGAAATTGAGTGATATCCTCGGATACAGCTAAGCGCATTTCTCCACCAACCTCGTACCCTGAAAACCCTCTTACGACTCACCGCCAGAGTTCCTGCTGCAGCATCTTCCAGACAAGGTAAATGGGTATGAAGGGGTTAAACGATATCTGCAGGTATATACTGTACACAGAGTCCTTAGTATAGCAGGGGATCCCCAGTATAGCAGAGGTACCCACATACATGCCCAGGTATCCTGAGCCTACAGTAGGGGTTCAGGAAGGTGCTCACGCTAAGGTTATAAAGCTGAGCAGGTTTTTAAAGTGTCTAAAAGTTTTAAAGTTATTTTCTCATGTGTGCCAGAAATTAGGCTCGTGATTTGTAGGGAATATACACTCACTCCATTCATGACACCAGAATAGGAACTCATAACTTTTAGCACACAAAAGACAAGACACAATATATTTTATTAAATGGTTATAGTTTAATGTGTATATATATATTGAAAACCTATAAATGTACTGGGATTTCAAAGTCATGGCTACTAGGCTGGGTGCGAGACAGCCAGGACTTGAAAGCCTCAGAGATCCCAGAGGTGTGAACCCTTTTGTTAGCATGGAGGGCTAACTGGATTACCCATATCCTCTGTTCAAAGGGTCCATGTAACCTAGATCGAAGTCACACATGTTGGCATAGGTGTGCAAGCCCTCAACACAGGATGGCTAAATTAAGTGTCCCAAATCCTGTGATGAACTGCAGGCCATCCTGTCAGTTGTCACTTTTTCCATACGTACAGTAGTGGCATTAAGCCGGTGGGGGGTTTTGAATAGTGAATGAGCAAAGATGGTGGTTTGTGCACATGCTCTCTCACTGTTCTGAAGCCATAGAAGCCAGCTTTTAAAAACCTGGCAAAGTGTGTGAGTGGCCAGTGATGAATTTTATAAGACAGATAACCCCCATCCCAGAACTCTCTATGCTGTTGTTTTTTCTTGGGTGTTCCATGTGTTCCCAAGTGATTCCAGAAGTCCAATTTGTCATAAGGGCAAGAACAGGTCAGACTGGGCCCAAAGACACCTTTCTCCGATTGCAAGGAGAAAGACTGTAGACTTTTAAAACCGGAATATTTTCTAAGTCCCCACTTCAGCCCTAGACTGTTTTAAAGACTATTTCAACTAGGAAAGTCAGTTTGTCAACCCCTGATCCCAGTAAGTGTATCTTTTTCTGTCTATTGTCATTCAATTAGTTGTTTGCCTGTTTCTATGGAATAAATGACAATTTATTTTACCTATTGGCGTTGCTCAATGATAAGATCCCAGTATAAAATGTGTATTTGCTTGATCTCCCAAGACACAGACCTACACACACACACACACACACACACACACACACACACACACACACACACTGTTGCCCCCTCTACTTCCACAAAAAACACACCAGCAGCCCCCTCTACACCCACAGCAGCCCCCTGTAAACTCACAGACTGCAGACACACAACACTCTGCACCCCTCCTCAACCCACAAAACACACACTGCAGCCCCCCTCTGCACCCACAAAACACACACAAACCAACAAAACAGACTCTGCCACCTAGACATCCACAAAAACACACCAGCAGTCCCCTCCCAACACCTACTGCAGCCCCCTGTAAACCCACACACTGCAGACACACGCACCAACCAAACACTCTGCACCCCTCCTCCACCACAAAACACACACTGTAGCCCCCCCTCTACACCTACAAAACACACACAGCAGACACACCAAAAAAACAGACTCTGCTGTCCCCTCTACACCCACAAAACACATATCAACAGAAGGCACATACAAATAAAACACTTTGCTGGCCCCCTTTACACCCACAAAACACACAACAGACACACAAACCTTTCCCCTCATCCTACAGTGTGGAGCTCTCTTCAGACAGGGTGGGGGAAGAGTCAGTGCCTTGCTGTTGCCTCCTGTCCAATCACATCTCCTGTCTAAGAGCTGATCTCCCTCTTTGTGAATGAGAGCTGAAGGCTAATTGACTGAAAAACTTGGCAGGGGTGCCAAATAATTCCAGACCATTACTGATTGGTTAATGCTCGGAATTTTAACCAATCAGAGAGCAGGGATTTCAATAATGCCCGGAATTTAACAGCTTTAGCCTATTATATACAGTATTTTATGTTTATCATTAAGGTACAGTATGGTGTGTGTTTGTGACCTTAAGGAAATAATGCTCAAACAAACTATCTAATTATACTCTCTACAAGCGCTAACCTAAACCAAATAATGTGATGTGCAGACAAAAGTGGTGAACAAATGGATCTAAACACAAATAATCAGTGAATTGTGAAGTGATCAATGAAAAAGCTGCCAAGGGCAACCTCATAAAACAGATAGTCCCAAACCTGTTAGACAGTACAACAAAACACAAAATATACGTCCCCGGCGCTAGTGGATAAGGTGTCCAAGATACCGTAGTCCAAATGACAGTCTTTAGATAAGAGATATATCCGGATGGGTTGATGGAGTAACCAGGAAAGTTCTAGACAAGTGGGGGTGTCCCTGTAGGATGACTCCGAAATGATTCTGAGAAAAACAAAAGGACACACCAATTGCGCAGTATATAAAGGCAAGGACCCTTATCTAAAACATAAAAACCCTACTTATAAGATGCAAATCTTGCTCAGACAGGGGAGAGAATCTGTACTTGTGCCACGTCTTCACCTCAATCTTCCAAGGACCCTACGTGGTCTGACGAGATGGTTCCTCTTTGGATAGTGTTTAGGGCTCATGGGGCACACAAATGACAGCAACACGCTCATACACCATCCAAGTTTAACGTCTGAGTGCTTACATATTGGGGTTCTTTTCTCCTCCAGTTGCCGTTATTCCCAGCCAAACCTTGTAATGTTCTCAATAGGGGGCATGGACTCCAGGCGTCCGTCGTCACGGCGTCTTACGTCATCTGTCATGGAACTCCAACTCAATACCTCAACGTGTTTCACGTCTATGATGCTTCATCAGGGGGTGAATTATTGGCTCCCTGAGTGAATATACTTATACCAACCCACATTGAAGCCTTAACCAATAGGATGGGTATCCTTCAGCTCTCACTAACTACACTTAACACAATACATAAACAATATCTCTAATAACAATTATCCCACATACTTTTAAATACAAAATTATTTAACTCATATAAATGAAACTAAAATCATACATTAAAAAAAATCTTTATATTAAAACAAACATCTATACATATATATATATATCTTATATTATATATATATATATATATATATATATATATATATATCTCAGTACCATGTTAGCCGAGCTTTAATATTCAAATATTCAATATTAAGATTAGAATAGGGGAGCACATTAGTGGAATCAGAAATACCAAGCGGCACATGGAAAGTGGCAAGAAAGTTCATAACCTGGCACAGCACTTTCTAGATCACCAAGATGGCCAATATATAAACCTCAATTTTAGAGGTTTAGAGGTTATCCCCAAAGATCCTAAAAGGGATAATAAAGAACTGTGGTATTTGCAAAGAGAACAGTTTCGGATTTTTTCATTGCATACCAAATCCCTGAATGGTTTGAATGAGTTAGTTGAATTGACACCTTTTTCATAATAGTATATTATAAGTAATGGATTTTCATTTGATATAATCCTATATAACTGTTATCACGATTTTATGATGTACTGTATAAGAAATGATAAAAGATAATAATGTATGTTTCTCATGTTCACAAGTAATAGAATAATGGCTGAGATATTATAACTATTGGATCATGTGATGTGGGGGAACCTCTAAAAAATTCCTCTATTTAACAGATATACTAGTCATAATGGTCATACAGTATATGTCTGTTTCATATGTATATAGAAATATAATAAATCTTCAGTTTAATTAAGTATTGGGAACAATATATGTGATAAAACTAACGTTAAATATTACAACTTACAGTATTATGTACAGTATTTTTTTTTTTTTTTTTACTAACCTTTCTTTTCTATGGGAGGTTTACAGGAGAATGATAGTATAAATATTTAGTTACAATGCTACTACCTATAAGCGACATTAACATGTCTAATGATACCAGTAAACACCAGTGTGACGGTACTACTTTTTAAAATTTTCACACTACTAAAAGCTACCAATACTTTTCTACAGTATGTTCATGTAGGAGATGTTGGCAGAGGTGAAAACCGGAGTCATGCTTTGGGAAAATAAATGTAGACTTTTATTTTGACAAAGTGCAATAAACAAAAACACAGGCTTTCCCTCAGCCAAGGTGCAGTAAACAACCAGGGGTGGCAATGTAAAGGATAGGTTTTCTTAGGCCAAAGTTCTGTTTCCCCAGCGTCCATATATGTATATGGATCTGGTGTCCAATGGCAAAAAGGACAAAGGAATATGGCCTGCATGCCCTGATGTCCATAGGGGTCAAGGACATGCAGGTGTGGTCTGTACGCAGAACAGGGAGCAACAAACAAACTGTTTCCTTTCCTGCCTTTTAATCCCTTTTCTAGGTTTAGCTGGGCTCGTTAGTAGTCCTGCCTACCTCCAGGCAGGGATTAAACTATTACGTGGCTGACACCCAACAGGGTGCTGATAACAGGTCGCTCCTGGTACAGTACACATTTACATTTTTTTGTCTGTTTTCCCCCTTACTATTTTTTTACAGAAAAAATGATTACTTACATCTTTCTAAAATACAGTACAAAGAGTCAACCTCGAATACAGGATGACACGTATACATTTTACTGGTGCGTCAAAAAAAAATTAAGACACTTTCCTGGCAAATGGTTTAGTCAGCCATTGTTACTAGAATGCTTTCTCTCGTTTTGTAAGTTACTTAGTACTGTAAAAGAAAGGTTCTTATACTTTGCTATTGTGTTAAATGGACCACAGGGAATAATCATGATTAACTTGCAAGTCAATTTCTTAAACATCTATGCTGCATGGAACAACTCAAAGGTAATTTCGTTGTAAAGACCAGTTTAACATAACTGGGCCCTGGAGCTCTCCACTAAGGCATGATATATGTTTTGATTTCTAATGCACAAAAACAAACATATCCTGAGAGGGAACCGCTATAAGATTACACACACACACACACAAAAATCATTACAAGATAATTATTTATAGCATGTTTACGAATTCATAGCACATAATATATCTTTTAACTGCCGAGTATCGCTTTATAAAACAATAGTGATTTATGAAACAACACATTTTAGTCATATTGTGCAGTGAAAACTGCTAAATGTTGCAGCTGTAATGCAAGCTTTATAATACACTAGCTGAGAGACCCGGCGTTGCCCGGGATGTAAATGCGTAATAGGTAGTATTATTTATAAATGGTGGAACAATAGGTTGAGTATTTGTTGGAAAGGTTGGATAATAATGTTGAAAAGAAAGATGGAAGAAAATGTAATACGATGTTGTATAAAAATGGTTTATTGTAAACACACCACAGTACAATGTATATTTTGGTGACATAAGTGATGTGAAAATGTGAGGCGTGTGTCCTGCTAGGGTGTGAGCGTGTGTGAGGCGGCAGGTGGGTGTTCAGTACGGGTGGCGCATGGGTAAGTGCAGTCGCTGGGGAGTGGGTCGGTGTCCTGTAGGGTGTGAGGGCGGGGCGGGTGTGTGGCGAGTGGGGTGAAGTGGTCAGGTGATATTGTTGTGTAGGGGCAGGATGGGCAGGTGTGTGTCGAGTGTGTGGGGTGGGTGAGAGGCGGCGGGTGTGTGTCGGAGTGTGGGGGTGTTGTTTGTGCGTGCGGCAGCTGTGTGGCGCAGGGGGTGTGAGCGGTGGGCGGGTGAAAGGCAGAAGTCACCGTCCGGCAGCTCCTCAGCCGTCCGGACGCTCCCTCACCCGTCCGGCAGCTCCCTCCCCGTCCGGCAGTCCACGTGGAGGGGGGGGGGGTTAAAGCGCGCGGAAACAGGGAGAGGCGGAGGGAGAGGCGGAGGAAGAGGCGGAGCCTCCGGGACCGGTGGGGAAGAGAGGGGAGATGTGCTGCTAACACTGTGAGCCCGGAATGTATGTAACACCGTGTGTGGGGGGGTTTGGGGGGGGAGTGATGTGGGTTGGTGTGTGGGGGGTGGGGGGGGGGACAGGGGGTTGTGTGTGTGTTTATGTGTGTGTGTGTGTGGTGTGTGTGTGTGTATAGATGTGTGGTGGTGTGTGTTTATAGTGATGTGTGTGTGTGTGTGTGTATAGTGATGTGTGTGTGTGTGTGTGTATAGTGAGTGTGTGTGTGGTGTTGTGGTGTGTGTGTGATAGTGGTGGTGTGTGTGTGTGTGTGTGTGTGTGCGCCCTTCACTCCGCCTCAGGCCAATGAGAGGTGTGCGGGGCGGGCGGCCCAAGGGAGCAATGTCATTGGCCTGGCCCAAGGTCCAATGAGATTGCGCTAGGGACACGGGGAGGGCACAGGGAGACACATACAGACCCGGACACATAGGACACTTTCAGAAATATATAGTAGATTAGACTTTTTTTCTCAGTACTAGGTGATATAATGCAGTACTGTTGCAGATCACACCAAAGCACAATAATGATATTGTTAGCACACTGTCAGGACTACTAACAGGGGGGGGGGGGGGGGAGCTGGGAAAACTAGCCTGGCCCGGCTGGTGCTGGAACTTGAACTTCTGCATCTGACCTCCGGGCCCCAGATCTCCTCAGACACTGGGGGGCCTCCTCTCCACCACTAGTATTTGTGTATATTGTGTGGGTGTTATTGTGAGGAAGGGAGGGTATTATGTGTGTGTATATGTATTGTGTGGACTATATATTATATTGCAATTATACCACATTTCCAGAACTCACCAATTTAATACTTTTAGCACAATTTATAACATGAAATTGAAAGTTGTCATGTGCTTACATAGACAAGACAAAAGGAGAGAGATGGTAAATGGAGATGTTTAACTTTGAACTCTGGTCAGGGTGCAGGAAGGAGGTCAAACTAGGTGTCATATGGTAAACAATATATTGATTTGGATAGATTGGACTTTCTCTCAACCACACCCCCTTATTCCTATATATGTAGGGCTGAGTAAATGAAGGCCCAAAAAGGTGGCAACCTACAGCCGCACTCAGAGAAGCAAATATATCCCATGTGAGTGAGACTTAAGGGGAATCATGGCTAATGCTCAGAACTTTGCAGTACTAAATGAAGTAACATTAAATGGGATCAAGTTCAGTATAGAGACTGATATGAATTAAAATTCCCATAAAGACTAAGTGTAGGTCAGTGAATACTGAAGCGAGGTTTCCAGGAATTACATGTACAGTACAATGCCTGCAGAATGCCACTGGTAAGACGTGTATTATTTTGTGGAACAGGGCAGCAAGGTTTTGGTGAAATAGACCTAGGAGTGTGAGGGCTGGTACACATAGAGCTGCTGTAGCAGAATGCTGGTGGCAGGCAATCAAGATATTCTAACAAGACAGCAAAGTGCCAGTGGAGAAGTGCTTTGCCCTCAGGGCATCATGGGAGAAAGAGGGTTATGTATCAAAGTCTTCAGGATGGAAAACTGGGGCAAAATTGGTACAAAAGTACATTACATGTATCAAAGAGAAAAACATCCCTAATAAATCTGGTGCGGTTTTTTTGTCCCCGTTTTGCAGCAGGTAGACTTTATTAAGAGACCCCCCCCCCCAATCATTTTTGCCTGGTAAATGGTTGGTGAAGGAATGTCAGGTGCTAGCATCTATGCATTGTTATGATGTACAGCAAGATAGGGTCAAAAGGCAGTATGCTGGGTCAAGGGAGATATTGGCTATTAAGCTTGGGAATGCAAGAAGCAGGTGAGAAGTGCGTGGATGTGCATACTAGCAGGTAAACACTCTCAGAGTAGAGAGCTGGTTCTATGCAGACCAGCAAAGAATGCTAAGATATTTATAGGCCAGGGAACCAGCTGCAGACAATTAGCTTGCTGCAGATGGAAAGAAAGAAAAACCTTACCTTGGACGAGACAAATACATGTTTTTCACGACTCACTACCATTGCATATCTACATATAAAAATCTAGGCATATTTATACAAATATAATTATATAGCAGTTCTAAAAATATAAAATGTATAATCCATCTGAAAATCTAAGTACCCATAGCAGACAAAATGGTCGCTATTGAATAAAATGTGTATTATAAAAGGCAACAAAACAATTTATAAAATATTTAATTTTTATAAAGGAGACTAAATATTACACATTTTGGCTAGCATAATTTATTAAATAAATGTCTCATTTAGTCATTTCTAGTGATGTACTGAGTACCGGAAATTACACGGTACCCGGCTTACCGAGCGCTTTTTCAGCTACCCGGATATTACCCGGACCTGGCAACTGAGAAGTGGGCCCGGCACCGAGTAATGTCAGAGTAGCTGAAAATACATCATCACTTACCTGCTGCCAGCGACGGAAAGTGAGAAAGACCCGTGAGGAAGACCGCAGCGACATCTAGGAAGATCAGCAGTGGTCCTGTGGCGGTGGCAGCAACAGAAGTCTGTATTCAGCCGCGTGGGAGCAGCAGGAATCCATTAAACAGCAGATAGCAGTGTGAGCCGGGGAGCCATATGACTGGAGCAGGAGCTTTCCTACTGGACAGCCGGCTCCTGCTCCAGTCACATGGTTCCCTGACTCACACTGCTGTCTGCTGTGTAATGAATTCTGACTGCTCGAACGCCGGCTGAATACAGACTTCTGGTGTTGGCACCGCCACAGGACCTCTGCTGACCTTCCTAGATGTCGCTGCGGTCTTCCTCCACCCTGCAGGTAAGTGCCACCCGGGTAACCGGGTACCCGGCCGGGTAGAACAATTGGTTTTGCCCGGGTACCCGGTACCTGGGTTTTTTTTTAAAGTAGGACCCGGTACAACACCAGTAATTTCCCTATTGACTGGTAACTTGAATCCTTTTTAAATCTGAATAGATCCCTAATGTGATAAGGATACTGCACAGAAAATATTTATCTTTCCCATGATGTGCACTCATGGCATTACATCATCAGTCCTACTTAGGAAATACTTATTCTTGTTAACACTTATTTACATATAATGTTATTGCTATATTGTTTCATATTGTTGGCATACAGTAGATTTTCCAATATAAGCCCAAAAGTTTAACTTTGAAAATTACTATGACTGGGATATGCAAATTGCAGAATTGTATATATAGTAGCTTTTGTTTAGGGATCATGACAACAAAATAAAGCAAGATTCGAAAATTGTAATGTTGCAAACCAAGGCTAAATTACAAACCCGTTTTGAGGAATTTCACAATTTGCTCAATTTGTAACAGGCCCTCAACATATTATATTCTACAACACCTACTGGAGTATTTCACATGATGTGTTCAGATTGTAAAATAAAAACCTGAGCCAATTTGTCAATATAATAAATATATTTTTTGGGGCTTGGTGTTTTGTGCTGCAACAGCAAACATGCTTTGGAGCCAGACACTTTCCTCCTGCTAACACACAAAATTAGCTTGTTCCTGCATTTTTATTCCCTTTGGCAGCAGCAAAAATGCAGTTTTAAGTTGAGCAGCAATCTGAAGCCAGATTGTACTTTATTTCTGTCTGTTTCTCTCCTGCTTTTTCTCTCACTACATATCTCTTTGGCCCAGATCCACATCCCAGGGCCATTACGTGAGTTAACAAGACGCTATCCTAAGTTAATGTCACCTTATACCATTAAATTTAAGTTATGTTTTCTCATAAAATAAGCCTTGCATTAACTATAATGGCCATTAGTGATAATTATATGCAGAAGAGATGTCCTACCTAGCGCATATTCACATAAGTACATTAAGGTTAATGCAGGTAATTTAGTTGCTGTTACTCTTATCCTTACCGGTAACATAGTAAGCGCAACAACAACAAAAACAAAAACTAGAGAAACTCCTTGTAACAGAGAACAGACAATGGTGGGAGGCAGCCACTTTGAGTAAATACCTAGAATATCAACATGTTCCACGTGGTCTAAGAATTCTTAAAGTGCCCACTATAGAAACGAATAATGAGGCATTTATGCAGAATGGAACAAAATATTGCTTCAGTGTTCATTTTCGTTAATGAAATTGCTGATCTTCCATCGAAAACAATCACTAATCCAATTAGACAAACAGATTGATGAAATGAAAATCAAACTGGATCCATTTAAAGATAATGAGGAGTTGGCTGAATTGGAACCGGCAGTTAAGATAATACAGGGCCAAGTGGAACAAGAAATAGTGAGCACGAAACAGAAGAAATTCTTCCGTGACAGCGATTAAGCCGATTAAGACACGGACTGTCATAGAAGTTGGAACAAAAATTCTAAGGAGAATCAGGTTAGAAGCACATCAAAAGATAATAGAAATCGTCGTTCCAATTCGACACATACAAGGATAGAAAAGGGAGGGCATCCCCCAGCTAATCTAAAAAGTGGCCACGTTGGGCCCAACACACATCACGGTTGGTCTAAAATACAGCCCAAAAAACCACAGCATATTAAAACACATTCTGTGCAGCAAAAAAGAGTGACAGATAGTAACAATGTTCAAAGATCCAATCAAGGGGCGATCCAATCAAGGGGCGGTAGCCACTAGTAATCAATATTAGTTACTCTCAAAAATAGAGTCAGAGAGCGAGGTGGAGAGTGTGACATATACACGCTACCGACAAAAGGAAATAAAGTAGCATTTTCTTTTTTAGAGTGGAGAAAGGAGAGGGAACACATATTCTCAGAGGTGGAGATAGTAAAAGCCACTATAGATTCTCTGTTACCCCTGAATACAAAAAAAAAAGAAAAAACGATGCACGGGTAGAAGAGGGGGTATTAGAAGAAATTGTGTGAAATTAAATAACGCATATAAAAACATTTTCAACATCAGCAAATCTAAACTACTAATAAGTGACGTTGAACTTGCTTGGAAAAGGTTTAACTTTTGCGCCAGTATGTGGGCCAAATAGTTTTAATTTGCCCATTGACGTACATAAATTTGCTAGAAATATGGCTTTAAAGAAGTATTTTTTAAGACATGCCACTATCAATCAAATGAATCCATGCCCAATCGCAATTACTTCTATTACTTCTAACACTTCCCAACACAGAGTCTTTTAAAAGCAATCCACATTTTACACAAAGTTTACGCAGGGTCATTTAGTGAGCACTTTTGTGGACATGGTTACCAAGTACTTGGAAACGGCAAGTCGTGCTTTCAAAATTCGGCATGCCAATCTGAGTACCCAGGAGAAAGTGGCATTGACTCAATTAGAGAACAATGAGTTGATAGTTATTAAACATGCCATCAAAGGAGGAGGTATTGTGGTGATGGACAAGTACTATTATGTCCAAGAGTCCATGAGATTGCTTGGCGACATCTCTCCATACCTCCCCCTGAAGTCTAGTCCTATCAGTAAATTCCATACTGAACTTATTGTTCCACTGGATGGTGGACTGGCTAGTCGAGCTATCACTCAGGATGAATATGATTTTTTACATATTTAACTCCCCTTTTTTAATTTATCCCAAAGATTCACAAGCACTTAGAACATCCATTGGGTAGACCTATAATTTCAGGTATTAAATCACTCACATCCAATTTGTCACAGTTTATTGATTTTCACTTCCTACTTCCGACCATGCAATAGTGTACTGTGTAAGGAAAATTAAACCGCTCCATTCAAGCCCTAAAGTTCTCCTCACTAGAACATTAAAAAACTTTAACCCACAACAGTTTCTGGATGACCTTACCAACTGCCCATGGCACAGAATCGATTTAATTCCCGACCCTGATTCTGCGCTCGACTATTTCCAATCTGAGTTCTTAAAACTCTGCGATACCCATGCTCCACTACGCAAAATAAGGGTACGGGGGGCCCACCTTCCATGGGTTACACCTGACCTTATAGCACTCTACCAGTTCAGGGATGCCTTGTGGAAAAGCTACAAAGTAACTGGCACTACCAAGGATCTCAATCACTACAGATGCATGAGGAACATGTGCACAAGGCAAACAAGGCATGCAAAAGCACAATATTACTCTGACAATCTCCACCAAAATACATCAAACCCAGCTAACTTCTGGAAGGTTATCAACAATATATTCCAGCCTCCTAACCATCAACAACCAAGTAATATCACTAAGGGGGATATTACTCTGACAAACCCCACTGACATTGCAAATGCATTCAATGATTACTTTGTGGGGTGTGCCACTAACTTATTAGCGAAACGCAGCCCAAACCACAAACCTGAATCTCATCCTGGGAGTACTGCTGCGACACACTTTATTCGAGCAAATACCCAGTATGTACCTGGCAGATACCTGGAATGCGCCGCTCCTCGCCTCTGACAAGCCCCGTTGTGTTTGCCTTCCCAGCCATGGTTCATGCCTGGCTGACGGGCGGCTGATCTGTTAAATGATAATGATTAGGATTTAATAGGCTGCAATGCTTCGCGTGTCTACCAGATGGCATAAATTCATGAATTGTAATGCAGTATATATATATATATACTGTGCAGTATTGCAGCCAGCGGGAATAAAATGCTTCAATCCCTGCCTGGAAAATAACGCAATGCACTCGGGCAGAAAACAGTCACAAACCTCAATACACCCGAGTATACCCGAATTCGTGGGAATAGCCGAGCTCGAATAAAGTGTGTCGCCAGTGTACCCCTTTAATCCCACCCCCTCCCAACACTGCCCACAATTTTCAATTTGGCCCAGTATCTGAAGAGGAGATTATACAAGCGCTCCTCAAACTAAAACTAAGCAGCCAATGTGGACCTGACTTACTACAATCTAGGTTCCTACGACTTGGTGCCCCAGCCATTGCCAAACCAATTGCTTCCATTGTCAACTCTATCCTGTCTGCGGGCCATATCCCTAAGACCTGGAAAACTGCCAGAGTTGTCCCAATCTTCAAAAGTGGGGACAAAAACACTGTCTCAAACTACAGGCCAATCTCACTTCTCCCAATTCTATCCAAAGTCATGGAAAAATGTGTCCACTCCCAATTAAGCGATTTCTATACCAAAACAAATTTCCCTAGCCAATTCCAATCTGGCTTTCGTCCCAAACACTCCACCGTAACTACCCTGCTAAAAGTTTGCAATGAAATCCAGTGTGGAATGGAATGGGGACAACTCACTGGTGCAGTATTCCTAGATTTTGCAAAGGCTTTTGACACAGTTGATCATGCTATCCTGCTTAACAAACTCCAGAGCTCTGGAATAGGGAAGCATGCTTTAAACTGGTTTCAGTCCTACCTATCAGGAAGATCCCAACATGTGTCCATCTCAGGCTCTAACTCCAACCCCCTGGATATCACCTGTGGTGTCCCGCAAGGCTCTGTTCTGGGGCCCCTACTCTTCTCAGTGTTCATTAATGATCTTCCCACAGCTTGTAAGGAATCCTCAATACACATGTATGCAGACGACACAATACTATATGCACACAGCCATAGCCTCTCTGACCTTCAACACATACTTCAGTCTGACTTTTTGAGACTCGAAAACTGGATTTCTCAAAACAAACTGTTTTTAAACACTGACAAGACGGTAACAATGGTATTTGGGACCAAGACTAAATTTGTAAAGCTTCCAGTGACTGAGCTCCTGATTAGAACCAACGCTAACACCACCCTAACACCTGTCACTAGTTTTAAATACCTGGGCTTATGGTTTGACTCCCACTTAACATTCGGGATGCACATTGATACCTGACAACCAAGACCTACAGTACGCCAAACTGGGGGGTACTTTACTGGAAAAATCCTCCCTAAGTCTCCCGATCAGAAAGCGTATCGCACAGCAGATGCTAATGCCAATTATTGACTATGGAGACATAGTATATGGCTCGGCACCTCAAACCCACCTGAGCAAACTTGACACCCTCTACAATTCAATTTGTCGTTTTGTTCTTCAATGCAACTACAACACACATCACTGCGAAATGCTCAAAGAACTAGATTGGTCAACACTAGAGTCTAGGCGCAAAGTTCACCTTTCCTGTCTTGCCTTTAAATTCTTCATGGGCAAGCTACACAGCTACCTGAACAAGCTCCTCACCCCTACCACTTGCAGCACTTATCACCTGAGATCAGACTCCAAAAGACTGTTCATGGTCCCAAGGCTCAACAAAGTATCCGGACGTTCCTCCTTCTCCTTCCGTGCACCCCAAAACTGGAACAACCTACCAGAGACTCTCACATCCACCACCAGTTTAAGTTCTTTCAAATCTAAGGCTGTCTCACATTTTAACCTGGTCTGTAACCTTTTCATACGCTCATAATATATATTTTCTTTAACTGTGCATGCAATGTCTTGTATATAATGTATTACCTGGTCATTTATGTAACTATTTGTAACCATGTATTATTTGTTTTACTCTGTGCCCAGGACACACTTGAAAACGAGAGGTAACTCTCAATATATTACTTCCTGGTAAAATATTTTATAAATAAATAAAAAATAAATTGTCACTCGGGTTAAATCTAATTTGCGTGACACAACTCATGTGTTGCAAATTCTTAGAGAGGACGAGTGGCAGCCTGGCTACATTTGGGTCATGGCAGATGTAACATCTTTGTATACTGTCATTGACCATGGGCTAGGCTGCCAGGCCATATCTCATACGCTAGAACTTGATAGTAGTCTGACTCCAGCCATTAAGACATTTTCATTGGATAGTATCCAATATATTAGACCCACAATTATTTTTGTTTTAACTCACAGTATTGTGTTCAGATGTGCGGTACAGTCATTGGCACTAGGTTTGCACCGAGTTATGCTTGTTAATGGGCAGGTGGGAGGAGGATTTTATTTGGAATAACTGATCCCTTTGTACAAACCTAGTGCTCTGGTGCCACTACATCGATTATGTGATTTTTATTTGGTCAGGCAGTCTAGAACAGCTTGACACTTTTATTATTTATCTTAATAATAATAAAAATAATAGAAATCTCCAGTTCACATGTCAATATGACACGCATACGAGAGTGGATGGTCAGGCAGTAGAGGTCAGGATTGGAGAGTTTAGATAGTCTTGATATTTGCCAAGGTCTGAGGTAGGAGCAGGTAGAATAGTCAGAGTCCAATAGCCATGGTCAGGGTTAAAGCCAGTTGGATAGTAGAGGACCGTAAGCCGTGGTCAGGTTTGGAGAGTTGCGGAAGGTCAGACGTAAGCCGGGGTCATATGACCAAAAGTGCGGAGTCCAAGGGTCAAGCCAGGTCAGTACACAGGAGATCAATCTGGAAAGCAAGGCAATAGAACACGGAAAAAGGCAAGACAAGGAACCAGGAAATGGGAGAACAATGCTACCAGGAACTATGCTCAGCCAATGTGCAAGTGGCACAGCTGAGCATATATGGGAGAACAGGACCAATGAGAGAGAGGGGAGGAGTATAGGTGCGGCCTTAGCAGAGGCAGGGATAGCTGGAGCGCTGCAGGGACAGGTGAGCGTGATGAGAGTGATGCAGAGTGTTGACACGCAGCTGGGGAGTGGTGCAAATGTGTCACGTGTCACGTGTGTGCGCCACACGACACCGACGCGCATTGTAACCGGGGGGCGAAGCCAGACTCCGCGATGTCCACAAAGCTCTTCCATGAGCGCGCGTGCTGTATAGACAGTGGGGTTGCGCGTGGCAGCAGGTAAGGAGGGAGTGCCTCGTGGGTGACGCGCTCCCCGATTCCTTACAGCGCAACACATTAACTTTTTGGATTTAAGTATTTATATTATTAATTACACTATTCATACACAGACTTATTTATGTCTGTGCAGGCCAATAATTACCTGATGGAGGATAGCCATCATAATCCTCAGTGGATTAATAATATTTCTAAAGGCCAGTTCATTCGCCTGAAACGGAACTGCTCCAATAATGAGACATTTGCTGTTCAGGCTAATGAACTGAAAAATAAGTTCATCAATAGGAAATATTCTGAAAGCCAATTAGACAAAATTTTGGAACAAGTAGGACAGATGGATAGGTCTAGACTATTAGGCCTGGGACATAGTGAATTGAAGCTCGCTGAGGCGGGCTGAGCCGCGCTGAGCAGATGCACAAAGCCCCTGCATCTGTCATCAGCGCGGCTATAGTTTCCCCCTCCGCATGCGTGCTGATGAGGGGGGGTTAACCCCTTCACTACCTTAGCGGTATTAAAACTAAGGTAATGAATGGGGTAACTCCACCTTCTCAAGGCCTAAACACCCACCGAGGGCCAAATACCACCTTCACCCATCCCCGCTACCCACAATAAACATGGCACTGGTAGTTACAGTAACCCCTTCATTGCCTTAGCGGTTAGCCGCTAAGGTAATGAGCTGCCTGTAAATGCATTTTTATTGCATCGGATTGATGCCCGGGGTCCCTGTTGCTGGTATTAATGTGTATCAGCTTCGGAGACCCCCGGCATCAACCCAATGCAGGAGAGAGTCCCTCTCTCAAACCCTTCTCACCAGCTTCACTCCAACGTCACGCCAGAATCTGTGGTTGTCTTTTGCATCCTACTGTATGTGATGCAGTAGTGGATGCCGCCTGGGCACTGCAACTACATATGCAGAGCAACCATTGACAAACACCTGCACCATCTTCTTCCTTCACATGTGAAAAAACTGCTCTGGGTCACCCACACCTTTATCACTAAGGCAGCACACCAAGATAGGCATGCCCTACAGTTTGACCCTCCTAGGAGTTCTTCTACTAGGAGTAATTCTGTGGTGGCAGTTTGTCCTTCACCCCCTCCCCACTGTGGAATCTCCTACTCCTCCTGAACCACACACCCAACCACCACCCCAGAGACAGTAGGGTCATGAAATGAGAACCAGACAAAGCAGAGGGCAGAGTGATATGGGATCAGGTCCCCCATGTCATGTTCATCCCTTCATATCGCAGCATGCAGGTGTGCATAATCTGCACTGTTTACATGCTGTTACAAGAGGTGCCACTCATGAGTTCCATTTTTCAGGAGTGGTCGCAGCCACTGGCCAGGCTTACAGCATCCGGAAGGATGTGCTGCTTTTGTGACATCTTCTCAACTAGGTGATGAGTGAGATACAATATCCTCTTCATCCTTAATGACCCCTTTTAGGGTCAGATGATACAGCTCCAATCCAATTGGACGCTGTACCATGTGCCCGTCTCTTTTTTTTTTTTAGGATGTGACGCCATCTCCAAGGGAGGTACCTCACATCCTTAAAACCACATTGCTATAGCACATGGTATTACAGCCAATGGGATTGAAGACAATCCCATTAGTTGCTGTACCATGTGTTAGGTCACATTAGTTCAAAAGGATGTGACGTCATCCCTTAAAGTGATGTCACTCACAAAATTAGATTGTAAATTCACTGGAATTTCTATATACAGCGTGGCATCCACTGAAATATTATATAAGAAAATAATATTTTAAATAGCTACAATTTTGTTAAGCAATAAGTGTATTTAAAACATTATGGACATATTTTCTGCTCCGTAAGACACATTTGGGCACAGGAGGGCACCTTATAGTCCATTGAAATTAATGTACTGTCCGTGTATTTTGGTACCAGAAGGTGTCTTATGTAGTTACACGGCTTAGGAAATATGACCTTAGTATGACACAAGTAATATGTAATCTTCATTGTCTAATGACATAGTACACATTTTGAGGAACAGTAAATCTTTTGGCACCTTTATGATTTTTGAGAAATGCCCCAAAGATACCAAGAAAGTTACATTGAAAATACAGCCATAAAACACAGACACAAAATCATCAACTTGGCTTATTGCACAAAAAAAGAAAAAAGTAAGTTGATTTCTAGAAAAAAAGGTATCTTTAAATAAAAACTAACACATTCATTATATTTACCACCTGAATAAATGTTTTTGCTAAATCCCTACACATTTCTCTGTGATCCTCAGAAACATATACCATTAAAAAACAACAAAAAAAAAACAGTTTATCAGTACTTCAACAGTTCAAACTATTGCTATCAGACCATTCCCCCCCTCAGTAAAATTGTGAATATTCAGGTTATAACAAGAAGTAACACGCTTATGTGAGGGTTGATGACTCTTGAGTAATAACTATGATTTTCACAGTCAGTGTTTACAGAATGTCACTCTGCAAAGCACCATGTTAAACATACTTCAATTATTGTGCACTGAAGTGACCTGCTAAACTGAGATAACCTTTCGTGGGACCACACACCTGGCCTCCAGGCTGAATGTGCAGAATAGATGAAGACATTATTTATTTAATTCCAAAGTGAGAGAGACCCACCATTTTGAGTACAATTACACATTCTACCTTTAAAGAAAGTTAATATTTTAAACATGTCCCGCTCTCCCTGACGTACAGACGGACTGGGACAATTGGTCGCAGCCGTTTTGCCATGACCAAATCACTGCTGGTGTTCGGCTGCAGACGGACCTTCCACTGCAGCCAATCCACCTCTGGAATCACTGCCACCGGCTGCTTCTAAGGTAAGTTTTATTACTGTTTAGTTTAAGGGATTTTAGTGCTCAGTTTAGCGTGTTAATTTAACAGTTTTAGTGGTTAGTGTAGGGGGTTTAGTGTAGGGGTTTTTAGTTTTGGGGTTTTTAGGGTAAGGGTTTTAGGGTAAGGGCTTAGTGTAGGGGGTTTTAGGGTAAGGCCAGAGGGTAGGGGTTTTAGGATAAGAGCTGAGGGTTGGGCGTTTAGTCTCTTATCTTAGCAGTGAAGTGGCCAATGGTGACAGGTTCTGGTGGTGGGGTGAGCCGCGGCAAAGCAATGTACTAGACTGTGTACAGATGTAAATTGGAAAAATATATATATCAATGTGGCGCTCTAAAATTATATTCCTATATAAACAAGTGCATGTAAAATAATTAAGGTGATACTAATACAAACATGTGAATGCCGCTTAACCCAGGGGGGGGTCGTTCTCTCAATCCCGTGGACGTGGAAGAAGTGAAGATCATCGGGAAGCGCAAAGTCATGTAAAACAGAAACACATTTCCTGATGGTGCAGTATTGTGATGTTGATAAATAAATATTTAAAGTGCGGTGTGCTAAGTACTCACAAGTGTATGGTGAGTGTTGTTCCCATAAAGGTATCTTTCAGGGACAGCCCGTCTACCCGTGGTAGAAGTGGGTCAGTGTATCTGAGTGGATACTGAGGACCTTAGGTAAAAAATGAGGAAACAGACATAGTGCAGACTGTACGAAATATCTATTAAAATTGGTAAGTGGATGTACAATACACTCACAATGTTTAAAAGAATAACAAGCGTTTAGATCACATATTGGATCTGCTGTATCAGTCCCCCCTTCGCCTCGGCGTGCGTTTCACTGATGCGTCTCACCCAAACCGGAAACCGGAAGTGACGTCATCTGCGCTTGGCTCTCTGGGGAACTTCGATCCTTTAGTGGTCTTCTCTCATCAGGGTTCACTCTACGCGTTTCTCCGTATTGCGGTTTCATCAGGAGTGTAATCTGACATGTTCTAAGAGACTATTTATAGGCTGTGCTAGAGTCCCATTGGCTTACATTAAGTATGGTAATCAAATAGCATAGCAGCGACAGACTTGTAGTTAACAGCAATTAAGACTCATATCAAACATATATGAGTCTTCCAAAATGACATAAAAATTACATAAAAATTAAGTACATATGTTTTAATAAAAACTAAATGGCAAACATCTAAAAATACATAAATTAAAATATAAAACTTAAATATGAATCGCCTCATTACAGCTAAGATAAGCAATTAACCTCTTAATGGACTGAGCTAAATGCAAGTATTTGCTAATGGTAGTAAAATATAGCATCTAGTGGGAAAGAAGAGAGACATGTTAGAGTCAGAGAAATGGTTTTATATCGAACTCTAGATTTAAGCCTTGAGGATGAATCGTTTTTAGCTCGAACATCCAAAAGGACTCCCTTTTTATTAAATTTAAATCTCTATTGCCCCCCCTCCAGTGGGGCAACACTTGTTCAATAGCTTTAAATGTAAAGCTAGCAGGATTATAGTTATGTTTTAATAAAAAATGGTTTGACACGCTGTGGGTTGTGATTTTACGTTTTATGTTACCCAGATGCTCTAATATGCGCGTTCTAAGCGGATGTGTGGTTTTGCCAATATACTGTAAACCGCATTCACATTCTGCAAGATAAATAACAAAACTTGTTCTACAGTTCAAATGCTGCTTAATAGTATAAGATTTTTGTGTTGTGTTTGATTTGAAACTGTGTGATATTTTAGAACTGTGTTGGCAGGCAGTGCACATTCTGCAGTCATAAAATCCTAAAGGTGGATCTAACCACGTGTGCTTTTTTGTGGGTATATTTCTTAAGGCACTAGGTGACAGATAATTTTTAATATTTGGTGCTTTCTTATATAGCATTTTTACTTTGTCAGCCAGATGTTCCCCTAAAACTGGGTCATTTTTAAGTATCGGCCAATGGGTGTTGAGGATTTTATTAATTTTGCTGGCATCCTTATTATACTGCGTGACAAAGGGCACTTTTATGGTGCCATCATCAATAGATGTTTTGGGGGCAGGTATTAGCATGGATTCTCTAGGGGTACCCTTCGCTCTAGCTAATGCTCGGTCTACCACATTTTTGTTGTAATTTCTCTCACTAAACCTTCTGGATAAAACTGTGGATTGCTCCTCAAATATATGGTTATCATAAACTAAAATAAAATTCTCTTGCCATTTAATGTCCCTTAGCATCAAAATGGCATCATTTGTGTCTTTTAGATGGGATTGCTGTTTCTTGACCATTCCTTGTAGATAGCTATCCACAAACTCAGATAAGTTGGCCGTTATGGACCCAATGCCAGAAATTATAGGGAGGAGGAATTGTAATAATGAGCCATGAATATTACACGTTGGAAGCCAATAATATACTAGGTGATACAAACACCTATCAAAAACTCACATCCAACCCCTCTTCTGTGTCTAAAAGGGAATTGCAGACCGTACTGGAGGATGGTAAAGAGCGGGGAATACTGGAGGAGCATGAACTCCAATTTTTAATTATGGAGGATCCGGTGTTCCCTGTTTTCTACTTTCTACCAAAGATTCATAAGAATTTCACACATCCCCCGGGGCGGCCTATAATTTCTGGCATTGGGTCCATAACGGCCAACTTATCTGAGTTTGTGGATAGCTATCTACAAGGAATGGTCAAAAAACAGCAATCCCATCTAAAAGACACAAATGATGCCATTTTGATGCTAAGGGACATTAAATGGCAAGAGAATTTTATTTTAGTAACAACAGATGTCACGGCCCTGTACACATCCATTAAACATAATGATGGTTGTAGAGCCGTTAGACATTTTTTGGAAAAGGAAGGGATTTATCCGAGTGAACAAATTGATTTCCTGGTAGATTGCATTAGGTTTATCCTAAGCAAAAACTTCTTTTGGTTCGATAACAACTTTTACTTGCAACTCTGTGGGACTGCCATGGGGACCAAATTTGCGCCCAGCTACGCCAATCTATTGATGGCCATGTGGGAAGATCAGTACATATGGTCTTGGACGGGGCTGGACGCAAATTTGGTCACATGGCGGAGATATATAGATGACATCATCTTTATATGGAAGGGTACTGTGACAGATTTGAATTTGTTTCTCCTGTATTTAGATATAAACGAGTTCAATCTGAAGTTCACATCTACGGTCAGTGCCACCACTATTAACTTCCTAGACCTTTGCATATATGTGGAAGATGGCACTATTAAAACAAAAAATTATTTTAAGGAGGTAGATGCAAATAACTACATCCTCCAGTCCAGCTGCCATCTCAATAAATGGATAGAAAACATACCGTACGGGCAGTATCGTAGACTTAAGCGCAACTGCACTGATAACCATATATTTGAGGAGCAATCCACAGTTTTATCCAGAAGGTTTAGTGAGAGAAATTACAACAAAAATGTGGTAGACCGAGCATTAGCTAGAGCGAAGGGTACCCCTAGAGAATCCATGCTAATACCTGCCCCCAACGTGTAATATTCATGGCTCATTATTACAATTCCTCCTCCCTATAATTTCTGGCATTGGGTCCATAACGGCCAACTTATCTGAGTTTGTGGATAGCATCTACAAGGAATGGTCAAGAAAACAGCAATCTCATCTAAAAGACACAAATGATGCCATTTTGATGCTAAGGGACATTAAATGGCAAGAGAATTTTATTTTAGTTTATGATAACCATATATTTGAGGAGCAATCCACGTTTTATCCAGAAGGTTTGTGAGAGAAATTACAAACAAAAAAGTGGTAGATAGACCGAGCATTAGCTAGAGCGAAGGGTACCCCTAGAGAATCCATGCTAATACATGCCCCCCAAAACATCTATGATGATGGCACCATAAAAGTGCCCTTTGTCACGCAGTATAATAAAGGATGCCCAGCAAAATTAATAAAATCCTCAACACCCATTGGCCGATACTTAAAAATGACCCAGTGTTTAGGGGAACATCTGGCTGACAAAGTAAAAAGTATATAAGAAAAGCCACCAATATTAAAAATTATGTCACCTAGTGCCTTAAGAAATATACCCACAAAAAAGCACACGTGGTTAGATCCACCTTTAGGATTTTAGACTGCAGAATGTGCACTGCCTGCCAACACAGTTCTAAAATATCACACAGTTTCAAATATCAAACACAACACAAAAATCTTATACTATTAAGCAGCATTTGAACTGGTAGAACAAGTTTTGTTATTATTCTGCAGAATGTGAATGCGGTTTACAGTATATTGGCAAAACCACACATCCGCTTAGAACGCGCATATTAGAGCATCTGGGTAACATAAACACAAATAAAACCCACAGCGTGTCAAAACCTTTTTTATTAAAACATAACTATAATCCTGCTAGCGTTACATTTAAAGCGATTGAACAAGTGTTGCCCCAATGGAGGGGGGGCAATATTGAGATTTAAATTTAATAAAAAGGGAGTCCTTTTGGATGTTCGAGCTAAAAACGATTCTCATCCTCAAGGCTTTAAATCTAGAGTTCGATATAAAACCATTTCTCTGACTCTAATAGTCTCTCTTCTTTCCCTAGATGCTATATTTTACACCATTAGCAAATACTTGCATTAGCTCAGTCCATTAAGGGTTAATTGTATATCTTAGCTGTAATGAGGCGATGATCAATTTAGTTTTATATTTTATTTATGTATTTTTAGATGTTTGCCATTTAGTTTTTATTAAAACATATGTACTTAATTTTTATGTAATTTTTATGTCATTTTGGAAGACTCATATATGTTTGATATGAGTCTTAATTGCTGTTAACTACAAGTCTGTCGTGCTATGCTATTTGATTACCATACTTAAGTAAGCCAATGGGACTCTAGCACAGCCTAAATACGTCTTAGAACATGTCAGATTACACTCCTGATGAAACCGCAATACGGAGAGAAACGCGTAAGAGTGAACCCTGATGAGAGAAGGACCACTAAAGGAGTCGAAGTTCCCCAGAGAGCCAAGCGCAGATGACGTCACTTCGGTTTTCGGTTTTGGGTGAGACGCGATCAGTGAAACGCACGCCGAGGCGAAGGGGGGACTGATACAGCTGCTGTGCACAGAGATCCAATATGTGATCTAAACGCTTGTTATTCTTTTAAACATTGTGTGTGTATTGTACATCCACTTACCAATTTTAATAGATATTTCGTACAGTCTGCACTATGTCTGTGTACAGATGTAGCCAAGGTTTTTAGCCTGCTTGTGTAATGACTCGTGAGCCCAGACACGTCCCCGTGCAGGTCCCGAGCTCCTGCACTTACCTGTGGCCTGCTCCGATGCTCGCTGTCAGCCCTCCGCGTTGCCGGTCTCCCTCGCGCACGTATTCCCGCATGCGCAGACTGCCCCCCGCAGGAGCGGCGCCCCTCGCTGGTGCGGTGCATAGGTGCGGATCAGCATCGCGGGATTGGAGGTGACGTGCGCACAACGCACCCCAGCGACGGGTCAAGAAGAGCTCATTAGCTCCATCTCTTGCAGCTGCCTTATTCCATGCAGCCTATCACTGGACTCTGCCGAGGTCACGCCTCCACTCCACCCCTGGGGATTGGTCAGTGCCTGCTACTTATGCTCAGCTGTGCCACTGGCACTTTGGCTGAGCATAGACTCACGTTAACCTGTGTTTGCCTCTGTCTAACCTGCCTCGTTCCTGTCCTGTTACCTTGTTCCTAGTTCTGATCTCCCGTGTACCCACCCAGTCTGCCCTTGGACCCTTCGCTCTCTGGAATACTGATCTCGGCTTCACCTGGCTCTCTGCACCTCTCCTACTTTGACCCTGGCTTGAACTTTGACGATCTGCATCTCTCCAATCCTGACCCTGGCTTTGAACTTCGACGATCCGCCCATCTCCAGTCCTGACATTGGCAATAGTACCTTCTACTCTCCGGACCTCTCCTGCATTGGGCCCAGCAAGTATACGTTTATTCTGATCTCTCCTGTCCTAGACTTGGCCAGCAAGACCATCCTACATTCCGGACGGGGTACCCGAGTCTGTGGCTGGTGTTTGCCTATTCCCATCTCAGCACAGGGGTGTCATCTAGTTTGTGGTGAGCACAGCGTAACAGCTTGCCAGTGTGTGGTAATGGGGCTTCTAACCGCTCTACATTATTTACTTGCAATACCAGTGTTGGCCTCAGTGTACCATGGCCACATTATGGTCTTGTGTAAAACCCGATGTTTTTTAATGAAACACATAAGCGTGCCAAGGAGAAGTGTACGTACCTTGTGTGTTGTACATTCCGCATGTGCAGCTGTTTTATTACACACTGTGGAATGCAAATATGCGTTCTGCGGCTCACTGCACAATAGTGTGTGCGTTTGTATCAGCACATGTTACTGACGTCCTTGGCTCAAATTTTAACACATGCAGTATACAGCTCCATAATCCATATTTGCGTACTGCATGTAATATTATAGCATGGCCGGGTAGTACTCCTTACATTGTAGCATAGATTCCAGTACTAACCCTTTCCTTAAAAAATGCCATATTTTAAAATACATATATACACAAACATACACACACACACACACACACACACACACACTTTAATGCAATTTTTCCTTAAACCCCCCAACAACAACAAAAAAAACCACCCCCTAGCTGGGAAGCATGTACAGCAATGCTGTCTAACGCTATTGCATCATTAGGACCAATAGAAGGTCCCAAGGGATGACAATCTTTATTTATATACATGTAGCAGGGTCCCCCTTCCTTACCTCCGGTGTGAGGGGGAACTGCTCCGCTCCTCTGGTAGCCCGAGAGTAAGTTGCGGTGGTCATTTTGGGAATTGCAGAACTACAACTCCCAGAAGTTTAGGGAGAAAGTTGCGGTGGCCATCTTGGGATGGTTCTGCATGTAATGAAGCAGGACTACAAGTCCCATAATCCTCAGGGGGGGGAGAGGACACTTGGGCTGTCCCAGCCAATGGGATGCCTGCAGCCTTTGGAGCAGGATATCCTCCGTGGACTGAGAGCCCGTGGATTTAGTCATCAAGGATCCTCTGGAGGGTGAGGTACTGTTGCCACTAAGCTCCTGGACTAGGCCAGTGCATTTCCCCTAGGCCCCAGTTAGGCCCCGATCCCTACAAAGAGTGATATTGTAGGAACTGCCCATAGCCATAGGCATTGCCCTGTAGCGCGACCACAGAGGAACTCAGGAATTTGTGCAAGACACTCCGGCTGGAGCTTGCACTGCGTGAGACCAGCTCCAGCATAATTCTGCAAGCTGTACCTAGGTACTGGAGTACCCAGGAAGGTACCCAACGTGCACCATCAGACTAAAGGAGGGTAGCGCTGCCCTGGGACATACATTTTGGAAGGGTAGCTTTGTTGGACACTCAGCTATAGGTGCCCAATCACACTCAAGGTATTTGGGGCTAGCTACCCAAGAGGTTATATTATTATATTACTGTAAGGTGTGACCTGTGTTTATTTTGTCTGAGTTATATTGTGGGACCACAGTAAGGACGAGTTATATGTGTATTGGTTGTGATAGTATTATTGCTGAGTATATTGTTTCCTATGAGGAGCCAATCCCGCCTATGCTGGGATCCTCATAGGTGGAGGAGCTGCACCAAGAGAGCGAGGTATAGCATCCCAGGCTCTCCAGAAGCGGAGGCTTTGGCCTCCTTTGAGCCTCACAGGTAATAGCAGCACGCGTAATCGCCCTTGGTTTCCCATATGTATAGGGAAAGGGGGTTAAAAACAGTACATGCAAGGTGAGAGGGGTTGAGTGAGGAAGAGGGAGTGAGACGGAGGGGAGAGAAATACATGGAAAGAGGGTGGGAAATAGAGGGCTGGGAGGATAGGCCTAAGACGTACCTGTATAGGCCAAAGAGGTACCTGTAAGCAGGGGGCACTTTATATCAGTGAAAGTCCTCAGAAATTTCCCCCGACTCTCTATTATTGTGCAAATGAATATAATAGTCAAGTGAAAATACACAGTGTTGTGAATATAACAAGCTCTGTGTCAAACGTGAATGAAATAAATCAATAGACAGTGACAACAATGAAAAAAGTAATTTCTATGTGATAAAATCAGAAACCAGTTTTGCAGCTCTAACCCAAGTTGAACCTTGGCCCTGGGGTACTTGAAGTGCTAGTCTCAGGAGTGTGGGGAGCACGAGGAACTAGAAAATATAAATAAAAATATGGTGCAATATTGTACAACAATGTGAAAAAATCCAATAAAGCTCACAAAATGCGCACTCACAGAGTGAAGATGAAAATCTGGCATCAAACCCCATGGTGGGCTGAAAGTACTGTATCTTGGCCCAACGATGAGGTACTCGGGTGTTATGGTAGATGAGGTGCAGTATAGGAATCCCATGCAAGAAAGAAAATAGCAGGATGGTGCAGATTGTAGCAACAATGTATTTATATTAGGTAAATATACAACAGATATGCAATCATATGGTAAAAAGTTTAAGAAGGCATTTTAGTAAAGGTGAGAAACTGTCACGGATGTGCGTACAAGCTTCACAGTAGACGGGTCTCGTACACACGCGCCAAGGTACAGATGCGCCGTCAGCTCCTATGGACACCTGGGTCTCCATGATTCCCGTCTCGTGACCAGTGTAATGACCTATGATCCCAATGTCCAAAGAGGTACCTGTAAGCACGGGGCTCTTTATATTAGTGTCTGGGTTGGTTTCCGTTGGGTGGGCCACCCTCTGGCAGGTTCCAGGGTCCACTGTGCCTGGTAATCTCTTGTGGCAACACTGCCCCTTGGTGCTCAAGAGATCTCTCCAGCAGTTCCAGCAGGAGGCTTTCCAACCTGTCTGATGAGACAGGTGGAAGCTGGTTAACTATTTGCAGCTGCAATTAACCAGCTCCCTGCTGGATTCCTCAGACCAATACAGGCTCTCTTTTGAAGTGGTTCTGCCCTGTCACAGTGATGTTTTGAAATCATTAATGTTAAGAAGCTCTCTACTGTATATCATTCTTTAAGTCATTGTATTGTATAAACAAACACAGTACGTTAGCAGAGAAAGATGGACATGAGCATGCAGGATAATTGGAGAGACGGCAGCTGAATGTGTGAGCAGCAGTTACTGTACATTTACATCTGATGACATTAATGCCCGGATGCATCAAACTGGTAACCTAAAAATGCAGTATTATTGCCAAAACAAGTGTGTTATTTTTATAGTGTAATAAGTCAAAGTTACACTGCCGAAAATAAGACATCGGATCTGATCTGATAAAAAGAGGCCAAATACCACATTTTTGCTTTTAATGGTTATTCATCTCATTCCACTATTTATTGGAATGGGATAACACCAGAAATACCACAAATATTTTATCACCTACTCCAGGCTGGCGTTAGCGCTATCTCTCCTATTGTATATAATGGTTCAAAATATATCATATATATATAATATATATATATCTATATATATATATATATGATAGATAGATAGATAGATAGATAGATAGATAGATAGATAGATAGCTAGATAGATAGATATTTATATATAGATATATATATATATATATAGATAATATATATATATATATATATATAGATATATGCAAGATAAGCTAAACCAACATGAAATAGATGATAAAATATTACTTTAAATACATTACAGTGAATATTAACCTCTAAGTAGCAAACGGGTCTACTAGTCATGGATTTTCATGAGTAACTGACCACAAAGAGCAAAGGGGTTAATACTGTAGAAGCATTAAACAACACTACCCACCTTGCCATGCAATGCTTAACTAACCGCTAAGGTAACCAATGGGTTAACTTCTCCCTCCACACAATGGGAGGCCTAACCACCCATGTAGGGGGACACTACCCCCATCACGCACCCCACCCACACTAATCCCCACAGCAAATCTACTCCCTAATGGCCTAAATGGCCCTAATGGCCAAAAGCCCTTTTAGCCAAGTCAGGCTAATAGTGCTTTTGGCCTTTCCCCCCCAAAAAAATAAGATGCATATGTATGTATCCCCCTTTCCCCCGTGTCTAGGGTGACTACCTGTGGTGCGTTACCTGATAGGCTCACAGGAGGCCTGTTCCTCCACTGTAGGGATCCTGGGGTGTACCTGATTTGTTCTGATGACAGCGCTTCCACCTGTGAGGGATCCTAGCAATGCTGGATAACCCTTTCACAGGACCCAATACAATGAATACACACTGTATATAATAACAGGTTTATTGAACAAAGATATAATAGTAACACACTAACGCATCTCATGCAGGCCTCGCACGGCCTTACCCCCACACAATTCCCCACTGTTCACACCACCTTGTCCACACCCTGGTGAGGTTTCCCCCAATGTACTGAGGTGCCCATGGCACCCAACCACTTGGTGTCCACAGGAGCCACAACCCACCCCAAAGTGAGCGGTTGCGCTGTTCACAGAACTTGATACCTGCCGGGTGCTCTAGCACCCGGGTACCGTCGGCTGATGTTAATATCAGTCTAGTCCCATGTATTCGTCGGCCGCGATGGCATCCGCTTCTGCATGGGATGGACTCCTACTAGAGTGTCCCACCATGAAGGGTGTCTCTATCTTGCGGTGGTGGTCTGGTCCCAGACCAAAGGCCGCAAGTACTGCTCAGGCATTCTGCTGTGTGGCCTGCCTCTCTCAACAGGGTAGAGGCACTACCTTTGGCATCAGTCTCCCATAAGTACAGCCAGGAGGAGGGCACCAAGTCTGACCCACGATTGGGTATACTCATACTTAGTTCCACCTTCTCCCCCTGTCACTCAAGGTTACTGCAGGGAATTGGGAAAACCCATGATTACTACAGAAAGGCCAGCTCTTACAAGTACTTACTGCCAGAGAGGTCAAGCTGGTAGCCAGAAACCAGCCCTTTCTACATAAAAAACTTTTACAAATGATCAATATTAAAATACATTACTTACCCGCCTTGACTTCCATAGTGGCTGGTAAACCACTTAACTAACCGCTAAGGTAATGAAGGGGTTAAATCCTGCCACCACCCCTATGCCCCTTGGGAGGCATAACCACCCAGCTAATAGGATCGTCCCCTGGGAAGAACTGCCCCGGGCAGGAGGTCGATGGGACAGTCAAAAGTACGATGCAGTGGTAGTGCCTCGGAACGTACCTTGTCGAATACATCATGGTATTCCTGATACACTGCAGGCAGGTAGTCTGTCTCCTCGGGCGTAGTATGCAAACCTCCCACCTTCTGGAGCATCAAGATACAGGTATTGGCACATTGGGTGGTCCACTGGACAGGTTCCCGGTTGGTCCAATCGAAGTGGGGATTATGGAGTTGGAGCCAGGAAAGGCCCAGGATCAGCTCCACAGAGGGGGTGTTAATCATGTCAAGGCTAATCCTCTCCTTATGGTCCCCGCCGATCTGCAGTTGGAGCGGACTGGTCTGAAGAGATATAAAGGCCGGTTGCAATGGTCTATCGTCAATGGCCTCCAGACCGACCGGAATCCTCTTGTGGGTAAGTTGAATGCTGCTCCGTTCTGTGAAGGCCGGGTCAATAAAGTTGCCTCCAGAACTGGAGTCCACACATGCCAGTGCTTTGTTGTGAAACCACTCCCTAGACAGCGTCACTGGCAGCAGGATCCTGGTGGGAAGGGCATCCTTGGTGATGGGGGAGAGGGACAGTGTTCCCAACGAGACTCCCCAGGATCTCATTGGGATTTGTTTTTTCCCGGATTGTGGGGACACTGGAGCACCAAATGACCGGAATTGCCGCAATACATCCAGAGGCCCGCGCTTCGCCGACGTTGTTTCTATGCAGAGGACAGCTTATTTCCTCTTAATTGCATAGGTTCAGGGGCGTCCGAGGGAGAGGACGACGGAGTAGCGAATGGTGGAATAGGAGGACTCAAAACCTGTTGATGGTGGCGGGAATGCTCTGCCCTCCACTCCTGTAGGCGCTGGTCCACACGGATACACAGGGCAATCAGTTTCTCTAAGTCTGTAGGCCGTTCCTGTGCCGCCAGTTCATTTTTTAGGGACTCTGACAGACCCTGCCAAAATGATGAAGATAATGCCTCGTTATTCCACCCCGTTTCGGCCGCGATGGTGCAGAACTCCATGGCATACCTGGTGACTGGACGATTTCTCTGGGTGATGTGGAAGAGGGAGGAGGCTGCCGTCATCTGCCGTCCGGGCATATCAAAGACCCTCCGGAACTCCCAGGTGAACAAATCAATGTCCTGTGTGAGGTGGGACTGTTGTTCCCAAATGGAGGAGGCCCAGGCCAGGGCCTCGTCTGTGAGGAAAGCAATGATGTTAGCGACCCTGGACCTGAGTTCAAATTGAATTAAGCACTGGTTAAGGAAGCCCCTACACCCTAGGGGATCCCCAGCATAGTGGTTGGGGGTCGGAATTCGGGGTTCGACCGTAGACAGAGAGGATGCGAAGACAGTCGCAGAGGGAGCAGGGGCCCGTGGCGGAGGGCTTTGATATTAAGGGTGTGAAGACTCTGCTGCAGTAGATCCATCGTCTATTGTTTTGCTCAAGGTAAGATTCTAGCCTGGCGAAGAGATTGGTATGGGAAGTCAAGGTTCGCTCCACCTCAGCGGGGTCCATGTTTGTTGGGCTGAGCATAATGTTACGCTGTGCTCACCACAAACTAGGCGGGACCACAGTGCTGAGGTGGGAATGGATATGATGACACCCACAGCCTCGAGGACATGTCTTGAGTGTAGATTGATCTGGATAGCCGGGCCAGGGTCGGAGAGGTACGGATAGTAGAAGGTACTGTTAGCCGAGTCCGGCGTTGGAGAGGGGGACATAGTCGTATTACCGTAAGCCAAGGTCGGGTGCGTAGAGAGTGAGTGGTTGAATGCCGTTAGCCTAAATCGGGTGCGGAGAGAGCGGAGTAGTTGTATGCCATTAGCCAAGGTCGGGTGCGGAGAGAGCGGAGTGATCGTATGCCATTAGCCATGGTCAGATGCCAGAAGTTCAGAGTAGTCGATAAGGAAGCCGGGTCGGTACACAGGAGCTGGACTGCAAAACAAGACAGGACTAGGGAGGCATAGTTACATAGTTACATAGTAGATGAGGTTGAAAAAAGACGTACGTCCATCAAGTTCAACCTATGCTAAATTTAGACAACAGATATTTTATCCTATATCTATACTTACTCATTGATCCAGAGGAAGGCAAACTAAAAACCCCAGTGACATATCATCCATTGATATCTCATAAGGGGAAAAATAAATTCCTTCCTGACTCTAAGAATTGGCAATCGGATTAATCCCTGGATCAACATCCTTCCCATGTATACTTATTTGGTATATCCCTGTACACCTTTCCCATCTAAAAATGTCCAACCTTTTTTTGAACAAATCTATTGTATCTGCCATCACAGTCTCCATGGGTAATGAATTCCACATTTTAACTGCCCTTATTGTAAAGAACCCTATCCTTTGTTGCTGGTGAAATCTCCTTTCCTCCAACCTTTAGGGATGGCCCCGAGGCAGAGAGTGATGAGAACAGGAGCTGGTTCTATGCTCAGCCAAAGTGCCAGTGGCACAGCTGAGCACAAGTAGAAGAGAGCGTCCAATAGGAGAACTGCAGCGTGGAGGTGTGTGGCCGGCAGGGGTTGTGATAGGCAAAGCGCAGGTGTAAGGAGCACCTGTGAAAGCGAGGAGGCAGGGCTACTGGGCTGGATGGCGCCACCGTGCGCGTGGCCGCGCCTCCTTGTGTATGGCCGAGTGCATACCATAGACCGGCACTATTTAGATGGCGCATGCGTGCGCGCGTCTTAGTGCGGAGGCGGTTGGGCAGCATGGAGGGAGGCAGGAGCGAGTGGAGCAGGGGAGCCCACGGTGGTGCAGGTGAGTGGGGAGCACGCCGATGGGGGCGTGGCTCCCCGAGCCTTACAATTTTCAGTTCTGTGTCAAGACCACTAACCTCCTGGTGAGAGACATTCAGCTCTCAGCTCTCTCTCTCTCTCTGAGATATTTCCATGTCTGTACTGAGACGGCAAATCCCTTTCTGAGAGACTCTCAGGTCTGCACTGAGATTACAAAACTCCATTTGAGAGATTCCCAGTTCTGATCTGAGACGGCAAGACTCCTTCTGAGTGAGTTCAAGTTCTGCCTGAGCTTCCTCATACTTCTGCTTCCAGTCAGCAATAACTTCGTCAAAACTGCTCTCTGTCTTATCCATAGCGGTAATAATAGATGTCGCTCTCTCCAAATCTGTTAGTTGAGCTAGGCTTTCATCCTGTGCTGCCTGTTGCTGGGTTTGGAGTTGGACATGCTGGTAAAATGCTGCTGTAATAGGTCATTTTGCTTGGTATGCTTGTACAGAAACACTCTTACTATTTGGTTCTGGTCTGTTTGCAGTGTATACCATCAAGTAAGATACTGGACTGAATATAGCAGAATTGAAAGAAGTTGTGAGATATCGGAAGACAAGGAGCACACTGATCCATAGAGTGGCCAAGAGTCATAATCGACTGAACTGATAACGAGAGAGAGAGAGAGAGAGAGAGAGAGAGAGAGAGAGAGAGAGAGAGAGAGAGAGAGAGAGAGAGAGAGAGAGAGAGAGAGAGAGAGAGAGAGAGAGAGAGAGAGAGACTATTATCTTATCTTCTCCTTCCTTTCTGCGCCCACTTGGTTTAGTCTTTAGAAGTTTTCTAGTATTATCTGTATTTACTATGAGTGACTCTCTGCTTGACAAACTCGCACTTTCCCCCATTCTACCTCTATAACCCCTTGTTTCCTCATCTATTCTATTCAGTTAGTTATCTGTTTCAGCCCCCTCCATCCTTGTTTAAAATCTCCACCAACCTTTTTAGCATTCTCCCCCCAAGCACAGATATCCTGAAACAAGGTCACGTATTGAGGTATGAATAGCTTCAGTTAGCTTTAACTCATGTCTTCCCTCTTCCAAAGCATGACAAGTCCTTAATGTCTTTCTTAACTTTATTGCAGAAGTACAAAACAACAGGAACTTGTAGGTGTAGTGTAGGCAGAGAGTTCTTCTCTATGTGGAATGCTTCTATGAGGTTAGACTACGGTAAGACAGAAAGGCCTTACCAGGGGTGGATGCAGACAGGTCTGTACTCACTGTGATCTTAGGTGGAAAAGGAAGTGAGGGGGAATGTGGGTAGCAGGAATAGTCTTGGGATAGACTATCTGGAGACAAACAAGAGGGGAGGGCAGAATAGCCCATTCTGAGAAGAATCTCAGAAGTTGCTGTAGCAACTCACTGGCTGCCTGCTCACAGGCAGAAAGGGCAACATATTGATACATCACACAGGCACGGTGTGTGTATGTGGAACAAATGCCTGCAGCTGAACTTAAGGAGCTGACAAGCAGAAGGGGGGTCGGGCAGAAATGTGATCCTTGTTCCATGATACTCCACATCTGGTATCTGGAGATACCACTATATAACTGGAATATGTGGAACATATGTGCAATGCATAACAAAGATAACATCACATTCTCAAACAATGCAAGAGTCCATGTCCACATAGCGATGTGACACCGGCTGTTATCACTGGTATCAAGATCCCTTGGCCAAGGTTCTTTGGCAAAGGATGCAGGGTGGATGCACAGCTCCAGGTTAGCTGGTTGCACCACAATGTCTTTGTGTAAAAGTCTCTGGCACTGTTTTCTTTTAGCCTTGTGAGAGAACAGTCTTTTTGTCTCTGTAGTTTTACCTACAGAGTGCATCCCCTTGTAGGTATGCCAGTCGTGGTAGCCTGTCACTCTATCACCTGGCGTTTGGCAGAAGAAGATGGCTTTTGGCTCCTTGCGGAAGCGGAACACTCCTGGAAGACTGGTTGTCTAGTCCAGTAAAGAGGGCGTCGTTCAGGGAGACTCCCTGGAGCTGAGCGCTGGGGATGAACACTACCCGGATTTGATCGGGTTCCTGAGGGTGGTAGGCCCCAGATTATTGGAGGTACCAGCATACTTCACCTTCCTTCATTAGAGGTGCTGGCTTTGCGTGGCTGGTAAGGAGTCTCTTCTGGATGAAGGCCACAAAGTTGCTTTTGGTCTCCGGTTTCCTTTGTAGGTCGCAGCGGTGCGAAGTGAACCTAGAGATGGCATGTTCTCCATTGTTGGGGAGGCACCTTTGTGTCTCTTTGTTGACTGCCCTCAGGAGGTTGTTCTCTAACTGGACATGACGAAGAACAGTCTCATTTGTCCTTGTAAATCCTTTTGGGAAATGTCTCTGCAACTGTCTCCTCTTACGTGTGTGAAAGAACAGTCTTTTTGACACTATGGCTTCACCTGTAGGGCGCAATCTTTTTTTGCGGCTATGCCAGCCGTGGCAGCTGGTTGCTTTGTCACTTGATACTCTGTGGAGAGGAACAACTGTACGTCTTAGTCGTGCCATTGCTCGCGAGAGGATCGTCCGATTGTTTATTGTCTTTTGGACGATCCCTTTGTCGGTAACCTTTGGGAGGTGACTTTCTTCCTTCAGTGGAGTCGATTCATCATCCTTGGTTGTCTGAACCACTAAGCATCCTAGGCCATTGTCACATCCCCCTAATGTGAGGATGTTTTTGTTGATCTCAGGGGTATGACTTTGAATCTTCTCTTCACTTGGCCCTCCTGTCACTTGGAGATGGCCAAGACACGGTTCAGAGAGGGATGTGTGTCCACATTCTGTTATCACAGTTCTGCGGGCGTCAACATAGTCTTGTCCGTGCCCTTTGTCAGTGCACGCGCTGCCTACTATCACCCATCCTAGGTCAAGTCTTTGGGCGTATGGTGCGTTGTGGGGTCCGTTATGCTGTTTACGGACTTTATGTACCCTCATGATGTCCCTACCGAGCAGCAGCAAGATCTTGGCACCTTGTTCTACCGGCAGGATGTAGTTGGCTATTCCTCTGAAGTGCGGGTGTGGGAATCTCGTCCCTGTTTGTGGCCATGTGGTTGCACTCGATTTGTGTGGGGAGAGCTATCTTCACTCTGTTATCCATTGAACATATGACGTAACTGCTTGCTCTTCTCTCTGTTGACTCAGTTGACCCTGCACAGGTTCTGAGGGTGTAGGGTGAGGCATTGTCTTGTAAGTTGAACAAGTTGAAGAAGTCCGTCTTCGCCAATGATCTGTTGCTGTGGTCGTCGAGGATTACATACATCCGAATAGCCTTCTCAGGTTGTCCCTGGGGGTGCACTGCGACAAGGCATATTTTGGAGCAGGACATTTCGTCGCTTTCTTTTCCGCAAACCTCGGTGCGCTGAGATGTGATGGATGTTGGCTCTCCTTCTCCTTCCTCCCCGCCATGCTCCGCTACGGAGGATGGGTTGTTGAGTTGGTGGAGTGTCAGCACCTCTGGATGTAACGATGCTTGTCACTTTTGCACACTGTACATTTGATATCTTCTTTACAGTCTCTGGCTAGGTGAGTCGGGGAACCGCAGCACCTGAAGCAAACTCTGAATTCTCCAAGTAACCTCTTGCGTTCCTCTAGGGACTTCATCCTAAACCCAAAGCACTTGTTAAGTGGGTGTGGCTTCTTGTGTATGGGACATTCCCTGTTTGGGTTCCTCGTCTCCGGCGACCGACAGATCGGGAGTAGTTTGGGTCGTGGGAGGCACGTCGTCCTGTGGACCGAGATGGGTGTTTGGATGTTACCATATCTCGCCACTGGTCTCTCATTCCTCAGGCTGCTTGCACTGTGTGTGGTTTGCGTACCCAAGATGAAACTGGGATCGTTCCTTGTCCTTGCCGCTTCGCGGGTGAAGCTCAAGAAGAATGAGAATGGGGGGAAGGCGACTTGCTTCTCCCTTTTGTATTTGGAGCCTTGTGAAATCCACCTTTCTTGGAGGTTGAAGGGTAGCTTCTCCAGGATGGGTCTCACTCCACGAGCTGAGTCTAGGACGTTGAGACCTGTTAAGGAATGGTCTTTTCTTGCGACCTCCAGCTCTTGCAGCAGGTCTCCGAGCTCTCGTAGCTTCGCGTAGTCTCTAGTTGTGATCTTTGGAAAGCTGTCGATTCTTTTGAAGAGCGAATCCTCAACTGCTTCGGGGCTACCGTAGCACTCTTCTAGCCTTTCCCACACTAGGTCAAGGCCTACTTGGGGGTGGTTCGCGTTTGCCGTCCGAAGCCTCCTCGTGTGCTCCCTGGATTAGTTTCCCAGCCATTTGGATAGCAGGTTGAGCTCTTCCCTTGCTGAGAAGCCCAAGCTGTTGATTGCGTCCTTGAACGTGAACTTCCACATCCGGTAGTTTTCAGGGCAGTCGTCAAAGCTGATGAGTCCTGTTTGCACCAGGTCACGCCGGATCATGTACTTGGCTATGTCTGTCAGGCCTGAGGCATCGGCGTGTTGGTCCCATTCTGAGTTAGTTGCTGGGAGGGTCCGTGCGGTTACCTCTTCCTTGGTGTGAATGCGGGGTGACTGCTGGTCAGTGTGAGGGGCTGTGTTCTCCCGTGTGGGTGTACCTGGATTGCGAGCCTGTTGTGGTGCATCCGTGTGCGCGCTGGCGTGTGGATCACTGTTGCGGCTGTAGCTATCCCAGGAAGCATGTACTACTGAAGGAACAGCGTCTTTTCCTCGTGGACCTAGCAAGTCATTGTGCCTGTGGAGTCACTCCCTCCGTGTTGAGATGGTGCGCAGCTGTTTACACTGAAGAGGCTACTTACGTAGTCTTCAGTGCGTTGGATTGGATCCTCTGAGGCTATCCATCTGTATGGTTGCTCCCCGCCGTCCTGTTGCGTGGCTGCTTCTAGGACTTCAGCTTTGGCTATGGCGGTGGCGGCTTCCTTCTCTTGATTAAGTGCCTCTAGTTCCGCATCAAATTCGGCTTTCCTACGCGTGGTGGCTGCGGCAGCGGCGGCGGCATTAGCGGCGGCGGCGGCATTAGCGGCGGCGGCATTAGCGGCGGCTGTCTGCTCCTCCTCTTTTAATGTGCGCTCTTCCTGCTCTTACGGCTGCCTCTCTCCGACTATATTCGGCCCTGGCACGTGCGGCCTCTGCGGCGGCTCGCGCCTTGGTAGCGTTTGTGCTTGCGCTGGATGCGTTAGATTGCGCTGATCTTGCTGAATGCCTGGATGTGCATGAGCGCTGCGATGCAGTCTCCAGGAGGAGCTCTTTTCTCTCGCTTTGGGCGTCCGTGATGGCGGTCTGCACGATGCCATTACATTCTAGGTCGATCGCCTTTTGCAGTTCGCGTTCTCGCAGGCTATCTTCAGTGTTAGTTCTTGTTAGATAGGAGAAATATGCCTGTGACAGTGCTTGGTAACGCGAGTGATTTATCTTCAATTGAGTTATTGCCTGCTCGAACTGTTGTACATAGTTACTAGCGCCGGCGACATTGCATATCCCAAGTGTGGTTGTTTCCCAGGCCAACTCTAATTTAGTGCGGTGCGCTTCAATGTCAGTCTCAAGTTTTTTGCTGTAGGTGTGTGTAGGCCTTTTGCCAGTGCGTGTGGCGTGCGGTCTTTTACCTGTGTCAGCGATGGGCGACTGTCTCAGATGATGCCGAGCGATGTCCTGCAGCGTTCAGCGTAAGGGTAGCTGTACTCACAGGTATCCGGTGGCTCTGACCCATGTCTTAGCAGGTGTCCGGTAGCGTGGCCCTTGATGGCGCTAGCCGTGGGGATGTGCGCAGGGGTAGGTGAGATGGTGGCTCCTCACTATGGAGCTGTTCAGAGGGTGGACTCAAAAAAACAGAGAAGGCAATCAAGGCTCTGTGTATAAGATGCACTGTCTGTCTGCAAAGCTGCTGCCTTGTGTGCAAGGTTGTTTGCTGGCTGTGTGCAGGCTTTTGCTCTAGAAGGTCTGTGCTCTTATTAGCAATGTAAAGCTGCTCGCTTGTCTTTGCATAAAGCTGTAGTTGTTTGCTGTATAGAGGCTGGTGGCTCTGTGTAGCAATGTGGAGCAGTATGCTTGTACAGTGGTGGTGAGAGACTGCTGTTTGTCAGTCTGCAGAGACTGCTCGGTGTTGAATTCAAGGTGTATAGAATCCGTTTTGCTGTGCTGTTTAAACTGCTGCTTGTTTTTGCAGAAAGCTGTAGCTGTTTGCTGTATAGCTGTGTAGAGCTGCACTTTTGTATCATGAAGGCTGTGAGTGACAGCTTCTGCGTAGACCTCTAGTACACGGTCTCTGTCCTACTATCCTAGGGTCACGTATTGAGGTATGAATAGCTTCAGTTAGCTTTAACTCATGTCTTCCCTCTTCCAAAGCATGACAAGTCCTTAATGTCTTTCTTAACTTTATTGCAGAAGTACAAAACAACAGGAACTTGTAGGTGTAGTGTAGGCAGAGAGTTCTTCTCTATGTGGAATGCTTCTATGAGGTTAGACTACGGTAAGACAGAAAGGCCTTACCAGGGGTGGATGCAGACAGGTTTGTACTCACTGTGATCTTAGGTGGAAAAGGAAGTGAGGGGGAATGTGGGTAGCAGGAATAGTCTTGGGACAGATTATCTGGAGACAAACAAGAGGGGAGGGCAGAATAGCCCATTCTGAGAAGAATCTCAGAGGTTGCTGTAGCAACTCACTGGCTGCCTGCTCACAGGCAGAAAGGGCATATACATAACTTTACAGATACTGAGACTGTTCGCTCCAGTTCAGTGGCAGCATGAATATGCATGAGCAGGTCTAAATGGGACAGAGAAAGAGGCTGGTATGAGATGTAATAGATGCGGGGAGGAGAAACCTGGAGTAGGCCATTGAGTGAGGGATGGCCATTGGATTGGGGTCATACTGTAGGAGGTACAAATTGTAATGGGAGAAATTACAGGGGTACTCCGATATTGTTGAGCCAAATGTGTATCCAAGGTTGCCAAATAGCATGTTTAATCTTGTGTACCCCCTCGGTGCTCAAGATTAAACAACTTAACAGCAAAGCTAGATGCCACCTTTGGATCACTTCTAGGATGTTTTAGCAAAGTAAGGTGCCCAAGAGGAATCGATTGGTAGAATTTGTACAATCTGAAAACTTTTTTTATCATATTCAATCATGAAGAAAAACCTTAAGCCAAAATGTACATGGAATGGCCCCAGTGGTATCAATAGTTAAATTTAACTACACCCTAGATAACAAAAAAACTGTGATTGAAGACAGCACTGTCCAATTTTTACACAAGAAGTGACCACTGACTGGTTCACTGCAAATTACGTCCTACTGCAAAGATAGAAAGAATAAAACAAATAAAAAAAATGACAAACTATCAACATAAAGGACATTATGAATAACAGAAAGTGAAAGTGTTGGAGCTTGCACGAGATGCATGATACTTCGACAAACTCTTATGAAAAACTTACTGTATGGAGATTTTAGCTGAAAGAACAGAGAAAACTGACAGAATCGTTAAAAGAGAAAGTACAAATAACAGGAAATAGCCGATACGATCAAGCAGTAAATGAAGAAATAAACATGACATTAAACCCTCCCAATATTCAAGAACAAAAACTGAATATACAGAGCAGTGCACGTTGATCCACAAGTGTATAACTGAGGATGGAAATTGTTTTAACTGATATGGTGAAGACAGCAATCATATACTGTATAACAAAAATGTAAGGAAGATGAAGCAGTGACATGATTGTAAAGAAGCAGATGATACAAGTTATCATAAAGAAAGCTGAGGACTTTACAAAAAATTATAAAAGAAAACGGTTACTGTAACATGGAGCATAATCAAGCAGATGAAGACCAAGAATAATATAATTTAAAAAAGATTTTAGAACGTGCACTCACCTACATGTATTTCATAAGTCATATGTGCAAAGGTCCAGTACCAACATCAAACTCGTTCAATAGTATACAAAAAAAATCAGGGCTGGACCTGCACGCACAATTAAACATATGTAAATTAACATAAATGAAAAAACAGCAAAAATATATTCAAAAACAGTAAAAAGTGACAAATTAAATAAGGGGGACTCACTCAGATGTGCTGCTTACAAATTGCCTCGGTTTAATATGTGTTCATCAGTGATACAGAAGAAAATGAATTTGGTTAAGTCTCCACATCCAGCAGAATATAAAGTCAGACACATTGCTTGAGATTTTCTATGTATAGCAATGTTTCAAGGCCCTTGGCCTTGAGAAAGCTTGACAAAGAGACCAAGGGCTTTGAAAAGTTGCTTGCGATTTTCTATGTATAGCAATGTGTGTCTGCTTTTGTTTGCCTTTGGATGTGGAGACTTAACATGCATTTGGTTTCTTCTATATCACCAATGAGCACATTAAACCGAGAACATTTGTAAGCAGCACATCTGAGTGAGTTTCCCTTATTTAATTTATCACTTTGTTTTTTATTTTTATACAGCGCAGAAAAAGCATGTGAACCTCTGTCATGATAATAACATGATCAATTAGGTATTTTTTTTTTTTTTTAACTTTGATTTTATTGGGTGAATTCAAACATACATGTTATCACTTCCCGTTAGCATTAAAAATATCACCCATTTTTGATTTTTAACAATCGACCAAAAACTAGACGTACTAGACTCACAGGACAAACAAGGGGGTCTGGTTACGGGGTAGGCTAGGTAGGGGGGGGTGGGAGGGGGAGGAGGGTGCGATAAAGGCTCTCTCATAGAGGCGGCGAGAGATTTCGGGCTTCCAATCTCCCCGTTCTCCTGGTGATTGTGCTGCTCCTCTGGAGTTCCACGGGTTTATATGTGTGGCCTCTCTGCCCAGCGCTCTGTGGATCTATGTGATTCTTCCCTGTTTCCTGCTATGGCCGTTGACTGGCGCTTTCACGCCCTCGCCCCCTGTTCTACTGTCTCTCTCTTGTCATGGATCCCTTTCGTTACCGGAGAACGCCTTTCTCAGCTATCATTGCAATATTGTGGCACTATCTATACCCGGGATGTCCGTCTGTGCCAGCCAGGGCGACCAGACTTTTAGATAATTTTGGCCGGTGTCGTTAACCAGACTTGTTAACTGTTCCATCCGGCAAACAAACCAAATTCTATTTCTAATCTTGGGGATGGTTGGGAGTATTGGTTGCTTCCATAATGCTGCAATCTCGCATCTGGTGGCTGTTGCCAAATGTGTAATTAGCTTATGCGAGGCGTTAGATAGTCCCTCGACCCGTCTGCCCAGTAGGAACAGCCATGGGTCCAGGGGGATCTCCACCTCCAGTAAACGTTGAAGCCAGTCTCTAATTTCTGCCCAAATCGGCGCCACCCTTGTGCAAGACCACAGCATATGGCATAGGTCCGCTCTGTCTCCGCACTGTTTAGGGCAGAGCGGAGAGTAGCCTTTGACAAATTTAGATAATTTAGTGGGAGTGTAGTACCACCGCATCAGGACTTTATAGGCGTTCTCCTTTAACGTGGTACAGATAGAGCTTTTGGCTGCTGCCTGCAGGATCCTATCCCAGTCCTCGTCTTCTAATGTCTCCCCTAGGTCCGTTTCCCACTGTCTCATGTAACTAAGTCTGGGTCGGTCATCCGGCTCCGGACAGACCACCTCCCGGTACATTCTAGAGGTTAGTCCCCTCGTGTCCGTGGCTCTTGCACAGAGCTGCTCAAAATTTGTTCTCCGTGGCAGAATTGGAGCTTCATTGTAGAAAGCTCTGATCTGGAGGTACCTGAATAATTCAGCATTAGGGATTGCTTTTTCTTCTTTTATGTGATCAAATGTCTTAATGTGTTGCCTACTCTCCAGATCTTTTAAACGGAGATACCCTGCTCGAATCCAGTTTGAGAAATTAGAGCTATCCAGTCCAGGAGCAAAATCTGGGTTCCCCCAAATCGGGGTCATCAGGGAATTCGGGGATGTAAGAAAGCATTTAAATTTGGTCGCCTCCCATGTTTTCAAGGAGCTGGCTACTGCCTGCAGAGGTGTACGTATGGCGGACCTATTCCTTTTGGCCAGCCAAATTAGACTGTGAATTTCGATTGGTGCGCAGCACGCCTTTTCAAGTTCCACCCACCTCCGGAGACTTGGGTCTAAATGCCATTGCACAATCTGGCTCAGATGGGCTGCCTCGTGATAGGCGAACAAGCATGGCACCCCCAACCCTCCTCTCAAGGTCGGCCTCCTCAAGATTTCTTTTTTAATTCGTGGGCTTTTCTTATCCCAGATAAACTTTGTTATTAGGGACTGTAACGCAAGGATGTCATCTTTGACTAGGGGGATCGGTAGGGCCTGGAAAAGGTACAGCACCCATGGGAGGAGATTCATTTTTATGCTATGAATGCGACCTATCCACGAGATGCTATACTCCGCCCATCGCCTGAGATCCTCTCGCAAAGTCCGGAACAACCTGGGATAGTTTGCTTTATACAAAGCTTTGTACTCTTTAGTGATATATACCCCTAGATATTTAAGCATAGAGGGTTGCCATTTGAAGTTGAAATTTAGTCCAATTAATTTTTCCACCGGCTTTGATAGATTAATATTGAGGGCTTCAGATTTGGCCTGATTAATTTTGAACCCTGAGATTTGTTTGAAGGTCCCCAGAATTGAGAAGACATTGGGCAGGGAGGTAAGGGGATTTGATAATGTCAGGATCACATCATCCGCGTAGAGCGCCACTTTGTGTGATTGCTCCTTTACAGATATTCCCGTAATATCCGGGTTGTTTCTTATATGTGCCGCCAGGGGTTCTACGCACAAGGCGAACAGCAAGGGAGACAGCGGGCAGCCCTGACGCGTTCAGCTCTTTATTGGGAACTGCTCCGAGGGGAACCCCTGGTGCCGTACCCTTGCCGCTGGCCCCTCGTACAGTGCCATGATGGCCCCCAGGAGACGTCCTCCAAAGCCAAACGCCTCAAGCGCTCCTCTCAGATAGGGCCAATCAATCCTATCGAATGCCTTTTCGGCATCCAGGCTCAATACCATTGACGGGGTGTTTTGTTTTTGTGCCAGATCAATCAGGTCAATGATCCGCCTGGTATTGTCTGCCGCCTGCCTTCCTCCGATGAACCCCACCTGGTCTGGATGAATCAACCTGGGAAGGACGATACCCACTCGATTGGCTAACAATTTGGAGAAAATTTTGAGATCTGTGTTTATCAACGAGATGGGCCGGTAGCTCTTACAGTCTGCCGGGTCCTTGCCAGGTTTATGGATCAGGGAGATGGACGCCTGAAGCATCTGCGCTGGGAACGAGGCCCCCTGCATGACCGAATTAAACATTCTTAATAGGTGTGGGGCTAGAGTTTTTAGGTATTTTTTATAGTACAGATTAGAGAAGCCATCAGGGCCGGGCGCCTTGGCCGGCTTAAGTGACTTTACAACTGTCGTCAACTCTTCTAAAGAGAAGTCCGTCTGTAACGCTTCCCTTTCCTGCCGGGTCAATGTTGGTAATTTTGCTTCCCTTAAAAAGTCCCTGAGATTGTCCCTCGTTTTTTGATTATGTATGACCTTCCCTCCATCGTAGAGCGCCTCGTAGTAGCGTTTAAATTCCGCCACGATCCGCTTAGGATTCGAGGTAAGGTCTCCCCCTTGTGTGCGGATGGCTTGTATGTGATAATTAGGAATTTTGTGACGGAGTCGATTAGCTAATAGGGTGTCCGGCTTGTTCGCCTTCTCAAAGTACCTGCGCTTAGACCAGCTCATTTCCTTTTCCGCCTGGGAGGTTAGTACGACATTCAACTGCTGTTTAGTGTCCGAAAGAGCTTTTAAGGAGCCCTCACTTTTAACTCTTTTGTGCTCCTCTGTTTGGACTGCCAGTTTCTCCTGTAAGAGTTTTATCTGGCTATCTTGCTCCTTCTTTCGTCTAGCTGCTAGATTCATAAGCGTTCCCCTAAGGGTGGCCTTATGGGCCTCCCATAGTGTGGTGTGTGAAGACACACTACCTAGATTGTCTGAAAAAAATTCCGCTATCCTCTCTCCAACTTCCTTTTGGGTATTTGGGATTTTCAGCAGTAGTTCGTTTAATCTCCAGTTTGCTCCTGGCCTGTCTAGTGAATTTAGTGTGCACCGCAGCTCGATGGGTGCGTGGTCTGACCACGAAATATCGTGTATACCCGAATGGGAGACCACTGGGACCAGTCTATTGGATACCAGGAAGTAGTCCAGCCGGCTGTAACGGTTATGGGGATGGGAAAAGAATGTATAATCTCTACTCTGTGGGTGTTGCTCCCGCCAGACATCCACCAATTGGCAGTCCCGTAGGCCCTGAGTGATTTGTTGGATGTCTGGCTTTGGTGGCAACCCCGACTCCGTGCACCGGTCCAGTTTGGGGTTTATCGTCCTGTTAAGGTCTCCCACTACGATCAGCATTCCCTTGGCCTCTCTATGTAGTTTTCGGAAGAAAAGGGCGAAAAAGACCTCAGATATCTCGCAAGGTGCGTATATGGATGCCAGTGTAAGAGGTTTCCCTTGGAGCGAACCCACTAAGATAAGATATCTACCTTCTCTATCAGCTACTTTTTTTTCCAATGTGAAGGCTATTCTGTTGTGAATCGCTATGGCCACCCCCCTCTTTTTTACCTGTGCGGACGCTAAGTGTACCGTTCGGAAGTTTTTGTCTATGAATTTTGGGTAGCTGTCTCTGGAGAAATGAGTCTCCTGGAGGAATAGAAAATCGGCCTTGTGTCTTTTATAATCTCTTAGGGCTAGTTTGCGCTTCGCTGGGCTATTCAGGCCTTTAACATTATGTGAAATGCACCTGACCTCAATACTCATAGTGTATTAAAATGAACCTGCTTCTCACTGACTGTGAATGCCCTAAAAGAAAGATAATCCTTTGCAGGACCAAACAGGGAAATGTTGCTGAAGCCTCCTGGCTATCCAGCCCAAAGTAGTTGGTAGCCATGTGGCTACTTTTCTGGTATTATTGGACCACTATCCAAAGACTGTGCATAGCCAAAAACAGACCCCCAATATGTGCTACCAGCTACGTATGGTTTCATATGTTCTCACACCACTTATGTGTCAATCAAGAAATTACTCACTCATAATGATCAATATTGTTACCCGTTTGATGGAAGCCCTATTTCTTCATGATACAGTACAATATATCCATCAGATTATCCCAAGGGGTTGATACTCTCACATGCAGTTTTTGATGCACCGAAGACTGGATTTTGTCCTATTTGCTGCTGCATACCCGAAAACATCCTGGATCTCTCCCAGGAACCCAACAGGAGAAGTGGCAAGTGACATCGTGGCTACTAAGCCCTGTGTGGTGGGGACCACCAAAGCTTGAATCCCCAGGCAGAGCTCTTCTAGATGAAGAAGGGTTGTTGATCTCCTCTGCAATGGTTAGTATCATTCCCTGGGGTCTCTTTCTGATAAGAGTCGCCCCACAATACAAGCACCCAAATAGGCTCCAGCCGACGTTGCACACAAAGATCACACATGACGAGGAGCCTCTACTGAACTCCACACAGGGTCTCCACACAGTCCTCTGTTAGCTCTCTCACAGTTCATCAGTTCTACCTGCTTATATTATCTGGAATTCCCATTCACAACACATGAACACTAGATGTAGCTTATCACAGACAGGGCTGGGGTTCAGCTTGGGTAGGACAGATCTCTGGCTTTGTAGTAAGTACTTTCCCAGCAAGCGGTCAACAACTCCTCAATTTCCAAACAAAGGGCACAGAATAAGCACATTGGTACATACTGTAACTTAGGGCTACAGGACCACACAATGGGCTTCCCTCCCCAAGCACCTAATCCTTATAATTACACAGTGCTTACAGTGATTAAAAGTTGTGTGTTAGGGAAATTCCGGGTTAACCCCTGAGTATCCACAAACTCCTTGGGATAGGGTGAAGTCAGGTACTAATAGTTATGGCTGGGAAACATACATCTGAATCCTTCATCCAGCACTCAGAGGGTTAACCCAGGAAGAATGGCTGATTGCTTGTGGAAGGTGACTGTCTCAGACTGCAAAGCTGTCCTATGCAAGCTGCTAGCCAGATGGATTTCCAACCCTCTCACTAAAACACAATAAGAACTTTAATATTGTTTCCTGACTGTTGTGTTGTATGTTAAAAGGTTGGGAACTGGAGATAGCCAGCCAGCTTGATAGATAGGGCTTGGATTGTTAGTAAGTTCTCCCAATGTGGAGTAGGTGTTATTTTGCTGCAATTTTTCCTATGGGTTTTGGATTGCCTTAAAGGGACAGTGTGCCCAAATGTTTAGTTCTGCTGTGGAGAAATAAAAACAATTCACATTTGCTTTAACCTGAAACTATAAGTGTGGACTATTGTCTAACCTTGCCTACAGGCCGTCCTGTCACAGGTGGTGTCTGAAGTGGGATTTTAGGATGGCCCCTGCATCAAAAAGGCAAAACATTGGGGGGGGAAATGGAGCACATTTTTTCTCAGTTCCTGGAGCAACAGATCCAGCTAGCAGAGAAACAGGACCAGCAAACAGAATGGCTAATTAAGCAGCAAGCAGAAAAACAGGCCCAGGAAACAGAAAAGCTCCTCCAAATGCTGGCTCCAGGTCCAGCCTCAGTCAGATCAGAGATTCAAAATAACCCACCGGTGATGCTGCCTTAAATGAAGCCAACCAAAGACTCAAAGGCGTTCTTCCTCACTTTTGAAAGGGTAGCCTTGACCCACAGCTGGACAATTGATCGCTGGGTAATGACCCTGGCTCCACTCCTCATAGGAGAAGCTCAGGCAGCCTACCAGGCTCTTCCGGCAGATGAGGCCATGGATTATCAGCAATTAAAGGCTGCTATTCTGGATCGCCTAGGCCTCACCCCAGAGACCTACCGACAGCGGTTCAGGACGGTCAAATACACAAACAGAGACAGACCCCGGGTCATAACCCACCGCTTAGTAGACTTATGAACCAGGTGGATACAACCAGAGAATCGTACAAGGCAGAGATCCTTTAACAGTTTGTGCTCGAGCAGTTCATACAGATACTGGCATACTCCTCCCGCTCCTGGGTAAAAAGGCATGCTGTAACTTCCCTAGATTCAGCAGTCCGCTTGGTGGAAAATTTTCTTGGGGACGACAGCCAAGAGGGTAGCTGGGATCGTCCTGTGCAAACACAAGCTGCTTCTGGTGATGCCAGAGGCAGGAGAGCCGATAACCGAGGGGTCTACCACCCACCAGCTCAGGAGGTCCAGTCAACCCGATCGGAAGACCCTTTCCCATCTCGGAGGGGTTCTGGTACAAACTCCTGCAGAAACACCTGTCCCGGGTCTGAGGCCATTGGATCACCAAAGGCAGGACACCACCCACAGTATCCCCTGAGAGCCTTGTCTCCCGTCACCCATCCAATGGAGAGGATTCCACCACCAAACAGAAGAGAGGATCCCATCCCACAGCGGATAGGTCCGAACGCCGAACCCCGTCGAGAGCCCCGGCTGACGACCGAGTTTGCTAACTCAGAACAGGATGAGATGGACTGTTCCTATGGCAGAACCACTGTCACTGCTGGTATAGGTAGGGGTATAAGACCACTGACTGGAGCCGGGGGACAGAGTCCAGTTAGAGTAGTCGTGAATCAGGCAGATGTCAAGGCAGGCGGCAAAGGTGCAAGTCCAGATACAGGCTTGGATCAAGGCAAGCGGAACAGGAGCGGTGGTCGGGGTCACAGGCTGAGGTCGACAACAGGGAATCCAAAAGAACAGTGAGGATACAGGGTAGGCTCAGGAATATGACTACAAAGGGGCCAGGCATACAATGCTCGGGCAGGGACTGGGAGTCACTGGCTGCAAATTAAGCCCTAGAAAAGGTGCAACCAATATAGCAGGCTGCCAGTGATCAAAATGTCCACAGCAGCCAGGTAAGGGCGGTTTCCAGCCAAAGCCTGGACTGGAACCCTTACACTTATTTACTTTAATTGAATTTTTTTGAAGTTTCCTATGAACTACTTCCTCAGTTAACCAATTGTTGTGGCTTCCTCCTGAGGCACTACAGTTAATAATAATAGCATGTTTTTGTAAAGCGCTGCTAGTTATACGTAGCGCTTTACAGAGACATTTTGCAGGCACAGGTCCGTGGAGCTTACAATCTATATTTTTTGGTGCCTGAGGCACAGGGAGATAAAGTGACTTGCCCAAGGTCACAAGGAGCCGACACCAGGAATTGAACCAGGCTCCCCTGCTGCAAACTCTCAGTGCCAGTCAGTGTCATTACTCACTGAGCCACTCCCTCTCCTTAATTGAAATTGATTCTTCCCTGGTAAACACAGAGGCAAAGAATTTGTTTAATACCTCTGCTTTTGCCTTATCTTCAATAATCTGCCTGCCCATCTCACACTGAAAGGGTCCTATATTTTCTTTTCTCATTATTTTGTTATTAAGGTACTTAAAGAACTTTTTAGGGTTGAAATTACTTTCTATTGCAATCCTTTTTTCATTATCCATTTTTGTTAATACGATTCCCATTTTACAATTTTTGTTACATTCCTTATAATTCTGATACGATGTCTCTGTCCCTTCTGACTTAAAGAATTAAACGCCTGCCTCTTCTTGTCCATTTCCTCCCTTACCTATTTACTTAGCCACATTGGTTTTGACTTATTTCTTTTATACTTATTACCCAATGATATACACTGATGAGTGTGCTTTTTAACAATGTTTTAAAGACTGCCCATTTATCTTCTAGATTTTCCCCTGCAAAAGCATCATCCCATTGTATTACTGGTAGATTAGTCCTCAGTTTATTAATATCTGCCTTTCTAAAGTTTAAGGTCTTTGTAAAAACCCAAGTAATCTGTTTTTTTGATAATTTATTTCAAATGAGACAATGTTATGATCACTGTTCTACATTGTTTGATATTACAAAATCCAGTATTGCCCCTTTCCTGGATGGTTCCTCAATAATCTGTGTCATATAATTGTCTTTAAACACCCCCAAAAAACTGTTTTCTTTTTTTGTAATGCTAATCTCATTGCCCCTCTCATTACATGTTGGGGTGCACTGAAAACTAACATCCAGCATTCTTGTAGCATACAAAAAGGACCCAAGGAGGCAGGCACTCCCCAATAGTGTGGTTTATTCTGTCAATGTTTTGCTTCTCTATGGAGCCTTTCTCAAGACAATAAAATAGTGCTACTATAGAGAGAGAGAGAGAGAGAGAGAGAGAGAGAGAGAGAGAGAGAGAGAGAGAGAGAGAGAGAGAGAGACAGACAGACAGCATGGGGAGAGATAGAGAGACACATACACACAGCATGGGGAGAGAGACACACAGACAGCATGGGGAGATAGAGAGACACAGGGAATGGGGGAGAGAGAGACACACAGAGAATGGGGGAGAGAGAGAGAGAATGGGGAGAGAGAGAGAGAATGGGGAGAGAGAGAGAGAGAGAATGGGGAGAGAGACAGAATGGGAAGGGTGGAATGATAATGGAGGGATGGGGGGAATGAGAATGGAGGGATAGGGGGGAAAGAGGATGGAGGGACGGGAGGGATGAGGGATGGAGGGATGGGGGGGGAGAGAATGGGCTGTGTGTGTGAGAGGGGCAGTTTATGATGTCATTTGTTTTATAAATATTTGTTTGGCCCGGCTTTTAGTTTTGTAAATCTGGTCACCCTAGTTAAGGGGGAAAACTTATGTTCTTTCCAAAAATGTGTACATTTTTGTCAACTAGCATGCCGTTCCTTTGCTCCACCAAAAATGGGTACATGTTTATCTCATGAGTTAACCAAGGCTGGAGGCAGTTTGAACTGTGAACGCAGAGGCTGGGTGTGTGCTGTATATGCAGAGGAATAATAAAGATTCCTTCTTGTTAAAATATACTCCTGCCGCGTGAGTGCAATCTACTGTATCAAGGGGAGTAGTGTGAGTTCTCCTGCAGGGATTGCCTTCAGATCCCTGGAGCCTGCAAGAGTTGGAGGCGCTGACACCAGAGTGAGAATGAACCATCTAATACCCCAGAAACCTGTCCTGATGTCCCCAATACCACCGGCACATCACTCAGTATCCTGTAAGCTAGCAGGTACCAGCACTACACACCTGTAGCAGGGCAAATCTCCCAGGGGGTGGGGGAAACACCGCTAAAATACCTTTTAACAAACAGGAGAGTTCTCCTGTGATAGTGTGCCCTGAACTTTTGAAACCTCACTTCTCTTATTCATGCATACTGCTTATACAAATGTTATATACTGTATTTTAGCAACCCTATTCTGATTTTTGGATTCACAACTGTTAGTTTGGACATTTGTCGGATCCTTGACATATAATTGGTGTGATAAATGTTATTCAAATACATGCAGGGCCATATATCATCATATCTCATCATATTGGGCCATATATACTAAGAAGTGCTCCTCCATAAGATACCATTGCCCTCGAAGATACCTTTTGGCCCCATTCATCTGAATGCACCTTAAAGGACCATATTTACTATACTAAGCCATGCTGGTGGTTCCCAAAGATTTACATTCATGCTTAAGATGTAGCACTGTTTAGTGTAACACTATGACCTATAGTGTAATAATTGTAACAATAATATTTTTGATTCGTGGATTTCCAAAACTTACAGATGTAGCAAGACTTACTGTCCCAGAACAAGCAAACATCTGCGGCACAAGGGACTGTCTCTTCTGCAATCGTACTGCGGGGATCTCTGCTTCCGAACTGGATCCCCCGCAGCATTAATCCTTTGGTGCAGTGAGCTACGTCTGCATGTTTCATTCCTGTACTGTTTCCTTCTTCCTTAATCTCGGCTCTGACCATGGTCTTCTTAAAGATAATAAAGCAAGGTTATCTTTTATTTGGAGTTATCCCAGTTATTACATGTCCTTTGCCATGGTGGTTACATCATTACCATCTTAAATGATAACATTTGTCATTTCCACAATGCCCTGTATGTTTCTAAACCCCTACTCAAAGTTAACTATACAATTGTGACAATTGTGATTTTAAAACAAGAAATAGGAATGTAATATTTCCGATTTTGTCAGGGATTAATATTTTCATATTCATTTATGTGTTTGCATGTGTATGAATTAACATTTCGAATTTTAGTTCCTATGTCTGCTTGTCAACAAGGCACCAAACATAAATCATCCTTTTATTATAACTCATGTTTCAATGGAAAATATGCTCCTTTCGGTATTAACTAAATGAAACAGAGAGTTGTAGCACCCCCTGCTGTACCTTCCTGGGAGTTAAGCTCACATGCACACATATGGAAATATATTTATAAAGTAGTGATATTTCATATAACACCTTCCGGCCCGGAAAGGATTTTTCCGGTGACGAAATGTTATATATGTATGGCCACTGGTCACAGTTGTTAGATTCAAAGCAGAGAAAGAACGAGGAATGATCAAACAAAAAACCTCTAAACCTTTAATTAAGAAGTGTGCAACCTATTAATTATAAGTGTTGTTCAGGCTTCTCACAACTCTAATACTAAAAACAACTGTGACACGAAGGACTGTCTCCAGAACTCTGGAGCTTTCTGTGACTGGAGGTGCAGCACCATGAGAAGAACTACTGCCTGAAACCGCCTAAAGCCTGTCCTGTTTCCCCACAATATCGCGGAAGCTCAAACTCTCCTGAATCAAACAGGTATCTAGCACCACACTGACCTGTAGCCAGAGTAAATCTCCCAGAGGGAGGGGGGAAGCAGCGCTACACAGGATACAATTTTATTCCAAAACACATGATATATTATGATAAATTACATACTCAATAGTGGATGAGTTCTGGCTCATTTTTTGGGGTGCTCATAACATACCATAACAGCCCTCTCTAAAAAATAAAAATCAGAAAGGAGAAATAAACTGAGTATATGAAAGAAAAGTCAGGATAGCAACATTGTTTATTTAACACATGATAAAGCTATCTTGTTTGCAGATTACATTATTTGGAAAGTAGCTGACATGCATGTAAATTATGATTTGTACCATAACTCAATACAGGCATACCCCGCTTTAACATACGCAATGGGACCGGAGCATGTATGTAAAGTGAAAATGTACTTAAAGTGAAGCACTACCTTTTTTCCACTTTACAATGCATGTACTGTACTGTAAACATCATATATGTGCATTACTGATGTAATAACGCATTTGTAACCAAAATAAATACAGTAGGCTTTATTGAAATAAAATCTTTAATGTCAGCTGATTTTTCTTATGTGCTGACAGATACAACATGGATGAATGGAAAATTATTTTAAAAATATGTAGGAATGATGAAGGAGAGGGCATATCTTCTACTGTACAGTATTTTTACTGAAAGGGCAGGAAGGTGAGGTGCATTTATTTGACTGACTGATATATTTTTGGGACTTATTTTTTGTGACTTTGGTGAAAACAGTACAGTACAATACTGTACAGTACAGTGTTTTACAATGCTGTGCTTCCGTAGGCCGCGCGTATAGTGCCCGCGACCGGCGACGTCACCCATCCCCGCTAGCGAAAGTTATATATTTTCGCTTTGCGGCGGCATCGCAGACTCCCGGGCATTTGATTTGTTCAGGGGCTGTCACATGAGGTGACAGCCCTTGAAAATCAAATATTCCCGGCTTCCAAAGTCCGCTCCGTCGCATTGCCGCTCTCGCGCTTACTATAAGCGCACGCGGCGATGCTTCAATCCCTGCCGGAAAATAACTCAATGCACTCGGGCAGAAAACAGTCACAAACCTCAATACACCCGGGTATACCCGAATTCGTGGGACTAGCCGAGCTCGAATAAAGTGTGTCGCCAGTGTACACTATTATGCTATGGAGCTGGCGCTTCTTCTTCTCTTTTTTCTTAGATTTCAATGATCTGGCTAGATCATTCTAGAAGCTGCCTACTCCATACTGTGACTGGAACATTTACACCTGGACTTAATTTCATTTTTTTCTATCTTGGACTTACAGCTTGCTCTATATATTTTTATTGGACACTGAACACTAAAGGTTAAACAATATTTTTCTTTTTTCCTTTTTTGTTTTTGTTTTTATTGTGGTTATATATATATCATTATTTTTATTTTTTATTTTTGCATTCACCTTTCAAATTTATATCATAATTTTCACATTCACTTCTATAGAACACACTTTATTCACACACTGCTAGTGCTACTGTTTGTTTCTGTATATATATATACAGTGTTCGACAAATCACCCAAAAATCTACTCGCCCAACCAAAAAATCTACTCGCCACCTAGACCCACCCCCAACACCGCCCCTAGTCCCGCCCCCCAATCCTAGTCCCGCCCCCAACCCTAGTCCCGCCTCCAACCCCGCTTTAAAATAAAATATATAAATAAAATACATTTAATAAATTCCTAGTCAGAACAACATTAGTTTTTGACATAAATGTATTTATTGTATTACATTATACTACAATTAGTCCTTGTTACGTGTGTGTTTGTGCGTAAATGTCGGATCTAGAAATAAAAGCCTGGTGTGAATGACTAGTTTCCTGAACCCCTTAACCAGTGTCTGGACGTCCCTGCTTCACAATATCTAAAGCAGCAATCCCGCCTGGGATCTTACCTAATCCGCAGTACCTCAATGTCCAGGTACCCTCATTCCCGCAATGTTATACATTGGAGGGGATGTGTTCCCTACCTCTCTTCTGGGTTAGGGGGCGTTCCGATGTCTTCCATGTGAAGCTTGAGTCAGAACTGGAAGAAAGCAGTATAGGTTATTTCGGTGAAGTATAGGGCAAGTAAGATATATAGGGTAAATAAGAGATCCAGAGTGTGGGGGAGAGAGAGAGTGGGGGAGAGAGAGAGAGTGGGGGAGAATGGCAAAAATAGGAGGGGAGGGAGGTAAGGGGAAACAAGGAAAACACAAGGGGAAATGTGTACAAATAATAATCTGCTTAACGGCAAAGAAAGGGGAGTAAATGTAGTGGAGCAAAAGTGGGGCAACGTTATGGGGCTGACTACCCCTTCCTCACGTCCGTTCCCACAGAACCTTAAAAAAGGAACTTGTGGTACTTCCCTTCATACCATACCACAAAATATCTCCCTCCCATCTGAATGGAATATTGAACACAACATAAATAAGAAAAAAATCATGTTCACATAGACTGGGAAATCTAAAAAGAGGAACACCTTTTGAAAATGAATGTGTCCACTTAAATGTAAACTTTTGCTGCCAGTAATCTAATTGATACCTTACAGATGATAATGGGAGAAATCTTGGTATGATAATATGTACACATACAGGTAAGTTATTTGGAAAATCCAATACTCCTATACACCTTGTAAACCTAGGGTCAATCACAATACCTAAATATAAAGCCAGCAGTGTTACAAACACCAAGAGTAGCAATAACAGGATTGCAAAGAAATAGTATATCAATTGATATGTGTCACCAGTCTCTGTCAAGCTGCTCCAGAGACTGGTAACACATATGAATTGATATACTATTTCTCTGCAATCCTGTTATTGCTACTCTTGGTGTTTGTTACACTGCTGGCTTTCTATTTAGGTATTTTGATTGACCCTAGGTTTACAAGGTGTATAGGAGTATTGGATTTTACCAAGTATCGTCGAGAAACTCAAGTGAGCAATCACGATAAAATCTAAAAATCTAAGTGCAATTCAACCTGTCTTTTATTGCCGTATAGTTCTACAAGTGTGTTTGTGTAATTGTAATTTGAAGATTAACGTTACGACTTCATACAGTATACTGTGCATGGGAAAAAGTACTTTCTGAGGCTCCTTAGCCATACACAAATCTTTTAACTGTATAAGATTAAAAATATGAGCACACACAACAAAAAAAATTTTTTTTAACGAATTAAATGTTGTATTTGTACACCATAATAAAGGGAAAAGGAGTAATACAAAAATACAACGTTGCCTCTTCTTCCGAATGTAAAATATTTATTCCGTGCATGCGTGTACGGTATGTCTAATTTGAACCTGGTTTACACGCTTATGCGTGTCATCAAATTTATGTGCATGCGTGTATGTCAAATTGGAACCTTGTTGAAACGCATATGGGTGTCATCACATTTATGCGCATGCGTGTATGTCAAATTGGAACCTAGTGGAAAGCGTGGCATCACATTTATGTGCTTGCATGTATGTAATTTCCTAATGGTGTTGCTAGATACTTTATCTGCTAGACCCAATCAATTTTTACTGAACCACCTGTGCTCAAGAAGGGATATGCTAAAATCCTGTACTGTTGGGGTTCCTTGAGGACTGTATTTGGGAACCACTGTGCTAGACAGTAGTACAGTACTGTTGTTATTTTATCTAGATAGTAAAACACACTTTTATTTATTATATTTTATTTATTATTATTTATTTTATTTTCTAGATTTATATATTATTTTGTACATACTGTACATTACTGTATTCTGTAAAGTTGATCAATTACACCTTTTTATATATTGAGATGACCAAAGAACTTTAGTTATACAGTAGTACTACTGTAAGTGTGTAGACAGTAAAAACATGAACACCCAAAAAATTATATTTAATTAATAAAAAGTTGTATTTGTACAGGAGAATAAAGGAAAAAAAATAATACAAAAATACAACGTCTCTTCTTCAAAATTTACAATCTTGTATTTTTCATCTTCGTAATGGCGGCTGCTTCTTGGACATCTGGGTCTGGAAAGACAGAGACAATATTCTATATTATCAATCGCGCCGTACATTATGGTTAAAGTATGACTGCATGTTCTGTAGAGATTACAACATGATCTACTGTACGCAAAGAATCACTGATTTATTGTAATTGGCTACTCATACTGGACTTATTCAACCAGTGTGTATTATTGCTGCTACACTATACTAAGTGTCAGACTTTCAAGTTAGTATTGCCACAACAATGTTACATTCTATTGGGAAAAATGTTTCTGTGTATCCTCGGCTAAAAGGAGCTCTAATCAAATTGTATCCATCAAAATTATGCATGCAAACAATAAGCATTAGGTTTTGCTAGAGGGTTACATTAGGTTTTGTGAGGTTTGGGCGGGGAGGGAAGGATTTGTTATGCATGGATTGGAGCACTGTGTCTTTCCTTGCAGTATTGTGAGAGTTTCCTGCACCAAGATTTTTTTTTCCTGCAGGGTGTCTGTGATGGTGGGGGGGGGGAGGGTATGAATAAAGGTATTATGCCCGGCTGGATGCCCCTGAGCCATATGGGGGAATTGTGATTGTCAGCTCTTCAACCCAATCATGGCATGTACCGTAACTGCATTTGTAATAATGGTGTATGTGTATTTTTACTGTTCCAGGAGTGCCAACCAGCGGAGATGTGCAGGGCGTGAGTTTCAGGGGTGATTTTACGGTAAAATGTTGTCAGGATGTGTTTGGGTAGAAGGGGGCCAGTGTTGCGGGTTACCCCAAAACATGTGCTCATGAATCCCCCCAGATTCCTGAGGACATGAGGAACACAGACCACTGGATAAAATACTCCCTAGAAAGCAGTGTGCAGCTCACCGCCAAATCTCCCTTCTTCAGCACAGGCCAGGACAGTAAGAACGGGCAGGGAACTGAATTACACTACAGGTCCCGGTATATGCCCAAACCCCAGAAACCAGTGTGGGGTTCAGTACATCTCTCATCAAGTATAAGATGAAGAGAGTTATAGGTGTTTTAAGTAAAAGTGTAGAGTGTCAGTTCTGCGACCAGTGATGGCTGTAATACTGTAATTGTATAAAACCCATCTGTGTGTCTCCCACCAGGGATAAGGTAGCGAGAATCATATCATGTTTTAATTGTATGGGTTATTGGAACAATGTTTCCCTGTAAACCGCGCAAAGAAAAAAAAAAGGGTTTTAAAAAGCTGCAGCTTAGCGTTTAGCTAACTTCGGCTAGGAAGGTCCAGGAGCGCTGAGTTTTGCTGTGAGTGCTGCTGGAGTAAAATCATTTAAAAGGTTATGCCGCAATGTTGATAAAGGTGTATAAAAATTGATGTATAGAAGTCCTCAAGGGTTATGTTTTTGGTAAAGTAATGTTCAGAGGAAGTCATTCAGTGTGGATGAAGGTCCATTTGCATAGGAAACAGAGGCAACTATTCGCCCCTAAGCTTCAAAGGACCAGTTTCACAGGGCTTCCAAGATATGAAGGTGTTAACCATGTGTTAGCACGGGTATGGAAGTGTTAGACCTTGTGTTAGCAAGAAGGGGTGAAGGAAGAGACTTCAATAAGCCATCCTGCCAAATGGCTGCTCTGTCCAGACTTTCTGGCAATGAGCTGGCAGGGGGTCTAGCATGACAAATGGGGAAAGATGGCGTTTGTCGCACATGCCCAGTTGCTATGCTGAAGCTCCCCATGCCAGGCTACACAGGACTGGCAAACTCCAGGATAGGTGGGATAATGTATTCCTATGCAGAGAATGGCTGGCCAGGTTAGGTATAGGGAGTTTTAACCCTATAATAATCCATGCAGCCCATCAGGAATCAGTTCCATCTGAGTTCCATCTGAGAGTCATCATGCGGTAACAGATTCACCTAAGATTTATCATGCAGTGAAAGATCCATCCTGTATCAAGACTTAACATCGTAACTAGTAAGAGTATTTTTTTGTTGTAATTGTAAATCAAGCTGTGTATGTTCATTGTGTAAATAAATTACAATTTATTTTATCTATTGCTTTGCTCAATCAAAGGATCCAGTTATTTTGGTGTTAAAAGCATTGGTCTCCTATGACAGTGTCTTCGCCCAGCTCAAAACATGCAAAATACAAAACAGAAGTAGAAAAAAATTATTATACCATGCCGCCAGTACAGTCCATAGTTAGACAATATATTCTATTTTCTGAGGGGGGGAGGGGGGGAAGACAAAGCATGTATTGCATGTGCTAATGCACTGTAGTACAGTAGGACTAGAACTTTCCAGTACATTAGGTTTTGTGGTGGGGTTTGGGGAGGGGGGAAGGGATTTGTTATGCATGGATTGGAACACAGTGTCTTACCTGGCAGTATTGTTGTTAGCGTTTCCTGCACCAAGGTTTTTTTTCCCTGTAGGGTGTCTTCACCCAGCTCTAGAAATGCAAAATACAAAACAGAAATAGAAAAAAATTATTATACCATGCTGCCACTACAGTCCATTGTTAAACTGTAAAATTGAAAAAAAAAAAACATTAAACAATGAAACTATTTAAAACAATCAACTATCTTTTACAGTATTTAGATTAAAAACATTATCAGTGTCACGGTTGTGCTCACCACAAACCTGGGTCGGACCGCGTGGCTGAGGTGGGGTTATATAAGCACCGAACTTAGACCGCGCAGGCTGATCCGGAATGCGAAATCCATAGTCAAACGAACCAGGGTCAGGACTGGAGAGGGCAGCGTAGTCAGTGGACGAGCCAGGGTCAGGATTGGAGACATCAGGGTAAACGTAGTCCAAGCAGGGAGTCGGCATCAGAAAATCAAGCAGGTCCTCCTGCTTCAGTGTAATTGCTGCAGGTCGGGAATGGGGTTTGCGTGAGTGGCGTCCACGGCCCATGGCGCCAGTCTAAGGAAGGAGAAGGCTGACCAGAGTGGGCACACCACCAGGCAGCACTGGTAAACCAATGCTTCAGCGCAAGAGTCCAGAATGGCCTGTGCGTGGAGAGAAAGCTATAGACCTCAGGACTCAGCAGACAGGCCACTACCACGGAAAGGGCAGCAGGCCTCAGGGAACAGGGAGCTGAAGTAAATGCTGGAGATGCTCCGCTTCAGCACAGAAACCAGGACACAGCCTCTGCAATGGAGAGAGAGCAGCAGATCCCAGGAACCAGGAAACACAGGCATCAGCAAAGTAGCAGCAGGCCTGGAGGAAACTGGAACAAGTACAACGAACTAGAACAGAAACAGGGATACGTGACGAGAGATAACAAGCCTGGGGCTTGTGGCAAAACACATGTAACATCCAAGAAGGATTATGCTCGGCAGAGAAGGATTGTGGGAATGCAGTACTTAAAGGCCAGCGGGCCAATCCCCGGAGGAGGGTGTGAGGGCACTGCTCCAATGAGTGAGTACAAGGCTAGGTTGCAGTGATAGCCCACACAGCTGCTGTTGATTGCAAATAGTGAATTAGTGAGAACAACAGCACCCTGCAAGGCTACGAGAAAAGCCAGGAGTGAATTCCTGACAATCAGTTGTCAAACAATTCGATGGAGCTCCAGGGAAGAGCCCTTGTATGCCTCAAAAGGCCATTGATGCTGTCTCTCACGTTTCTAACAATACCAGTGGTAACATTAAAATAGCGCCTCACTTCTTCCATGATTGCATTCCTTAAATTTGGAGGAAGAGCCTTCTTGTCTTTATTGCCGTCAAAATTGACAATTTGAGTCCACTCGCTGTACAGCTCAAAACAGACGTGGTGTTTAAAGATGAACTGGGCATATTTCTGTGGTAAACCAGCACATCTGATCTTGAATTTATCCTCGATGCTCTGGGGATGTTCTCTCAGCATGATGTCTGTGAGCTGTACAATCCTGGGTGCTGGAGCGCATGTGCTTCTGGCAGCGGGCGGGGGTAGATGGTCTGGGTGGATGCTTTCCTCCTGTCATGGTCTTATCGGGGTTGTCATCTCCTTCACCACAAGGGCATGCATGTATTCTGCAGATTGAGCAGGTGAGCGTGGGGGGGCCCATGGTGTGCTTGGTATTGGCACCATAAAGTTAAAATCCAGGGATTGAGAGGGTGCACGGAGGGGGATATGCGGTTTCTCCATGGGAGAATAAGGCACCTCCAGACCACCCTCCAGCTGCTGCATCGGACATACAGGGGCAGGGACTCCAAGCAAAGAATAGATCCCCGCGATTTTCCTCTTAATCTTATCTAGATGAACACCTCAGAACGTTTTCTTTATTCTCCTTTGGCTTTTGCTTTGGCTTTAAACAGCTTCCGCCTTTCGCGTGATCAGCACGGCAGAAGAAAGCTGGTTTCTGCATCCGTAGAATTGTTCTTGATCCATGGATGCAGATGGAAAAATGCACAATACAGTATCTGGACAAGAGCTCGTTCAGATTGAGATCAGTGTGTGGGAGGCTATGCAATTTGTGTCCCCTTTTATGCACTGAGCTCCCATTTGAATTTTTTGTCGGACATAGACATGAGCTTAAGATGTTAAAAGTGGGCGTACAGTGCCTAACTTGTCAAGTGAGGTCCATCTCATTGTATAAATACACCATTACTTATGTTGATTCAATGCTCATTCGAATAAACATTGAATAAACACACATCGAATATACATTCTTCTGTGCTTGATTTCTTTCCTAAAGCAGCGATGCTGAGGAACTCAGCATGAGAATAAAGAACATGTACAAGAAAGGACATGGAATTTTACAGATCCAACGCTGGTTATGTTCTTCGGCCTCGTTTTAGCAAAAAGCACTGTCAGTTATCATGCCCATGGTAACGCAAAAGGTGTAAAGCGGAGCCCCACAGTAACAACAGAGTAAGTATTTTTGTTTTCATTACTGTATGTAATTACTGTATTACTTGCATAAGCTTCTTGCCTAATGTATCAAAATGCATTTGGGTGTTTACTTGTTTTCTTTGCAATTATGTTAGAGCCAAAAAATTACTGTACTTCTTTTAGAAGAAAATATAAAATGCATTTTTGGGCTCTAGATGTGTATAAAATAATGTACTGTATTGTACTGTATTGCTCTGAAAACGTCTTGCCTATCACAATGCATTTGCGTGTTTACTTTTTTTCCTTGCAATTATAGTAGAATACTTTATACAGTACTGTACAGTATGTCATGTATTTGTGAGGACTTAATTTTGGGCCTACTCTAACAAATTGTTCTCTTTTCCTTTACACTGTAGGACGACAAAGAATCTGGTGGATGAAATCAGAGAGGCAAATGATGAGCAATGTGCTGCAAGAGTCAAGACTGCTCTAGAGAACACTCATAATATCACAGCATCTGAGACCAGCATCAAGCAGATGAAACGCCAATTGGAGTGCTGTGCCATACAGTAGTAACAGTAAGACAGTACAGGTAAAGTGTTGTACAGTATACTACTGTACAGTAGGTAAAAGTGTGGTTTTACAGTACCTGTAAAATTCTTCCTTCTCATTACAGAGCATATCCAATGATAAGGGATGCCAACAAGGTGGAGCAAGCACAGGCATGGATAGAAAGTGGCGAGGCTTTTCAGGATGTCATCTTTTCTGATGAGACAACTGTAGCCATTGAGAGATTTGCCACATTTGCATTCCACAAAAAGGGATGCCTATCTCTGAAGCCGCAGCCCAAGCACCCACTGAAGATGCATGTGTGGGGTGCGATCTCTAGATTTGGACCAGGATGCATAATCATCTTTGAGGGTAAAATAATGCACAAAGTCACATGCTGTAGCCTTATGCACTGTACAACTGTAGTGTATTTTGTACCTCAATTTTACATTTTTCTTCTACTGTTCCAGGAATCATGGATAAAGTATTTTTCCAAGAAGGAATAGTCCCCAAGATTGTTGAATACATTAGTCATTATTTCCCATCTAGTCACCGTTTCTTCCAGGACAATGACCCTAAACATACCGCCTCTAGTACCTATATTCTTGAAAGCGTTATCAAGTTGGTTAATACGCCACCGAAGTAAGTGCTCAAATGTACATGAACTTTTTCTCATTGTTTTAAACTGTTTTTATCTGTTCAACTATTTTGCCATTCCCCCCCCCCCCCTCCCATTCCAGATCACCAGATTTGAACCCCATCGAACTGGTGTGGCATGAGCTGAAGGATTATATAAGAAAGGTTGTTAAACCATCCAAAAAGGGGGAATTAACACAAGGAATAATTAGATTCTGGAGTGACATACTCACAGTAGACAAATGCAACAACTATATAAATCATTTTACCAGTGTGTTGCCCGTTCTTTTACAGCGTAAAGGGAGTGCCACTGGAATGTAGTAAGGTACTTTACTGTACTTTAGTCTGCGCTTTCTTTACTCTCCACTTTCTATATATATTCTACATTTGTATTAGACATGTGTGTACTGTCTTACCTATTAAAGTTATAGTTATACACAGTATAAATAGTATGGTAATACTGATATGGTTAAATTGTATGGTTAAATGAACCTTATGCAAAGCAGACCAAGCCTAGCAAAAGGTGAAGGTTTTCAATAGTACAGGTATACTGTAACCCCCCCCCCCCCCCACAAAAAACCTAAAAAAATAAAGTAAGCTACCTCATATAGAAATAAAAAGTAAGTGATTTTAAGAATGTATAAATCGATAAAATATTAAAAACATGCATCACACCGTGTTTTCTAAAAATGACTCATTTATTAAGCCCTTGTCTAGAAGAAAAGAAGAAAATAAAAAGAACCGGTTCTGCCTTTTTTTTTTCTCTTTCCTTCAGATTTGACATTCACACTGGTAGTGAAGTCATTTTGGCCAAATCCCCATGAAGGACTTATCACATTTGCGCATGCGTGTTGAACCGGTCAGAGAAAAATAATGAATCGCTTGGGTGGAGGTGTCGATAAGCAGCTGAATGCATTTTGCTTTGTAAGGGGGAAGGTACAACTCACTTTGCCAGACCTGGTGTGCAAGATTATACTGTATACTATAGTTCAAATAATAATTTGAATAGTTTTACCATCAAAGTTCTTACAACAGTACATAAATTCCATGGGTGTGTGTCTGAGATATTTCCATAAACCGTATACAAAGCAGTGAAGTCATTTTGGCCAAATTTCTTAGCAGAATTAATAACACATGCGTCTACGTTAATTATACTGCAAAATGCAACGTCATTGATAAAATAAAACAGTAGTGATGATAACAATCTAAAAATGTATTGAATATGAAAACATAGCATCATACTGTATAAGGTTTTGTATAAAGCTCACAATTATTCTCTCCTTCTCTCTAAAAATTACATTGTCACTTTAAATTGTTATCCTCGTTGGATTTTTAAATCAGATTCACAATGCACAAGCAACGTTTTAAAAAAGCGATATTAGAGTTCCATAAAACTTCCTTCTTATCTTTTGCCACTTGATGTCAAACTTTCTTTTCTGGGGAAAAAAATTATGCTATTAAGTCAAGTAGTGCTGTAGTGTGCATGAGTACAAGCATTGATACTGTATGGCAAGCATACTGTACACTACTATAGTGTCATTGCGAATTAAAGCACCAGTTCAAGCAGTACCCTACATATTTGTTTTTTTTAAATAAATCAATTCTGTACTATGAGAACAAACTTCTGATAGGCTCTGGCTCTTGAGCCCAGCCCTCTCCCTAGCAGTCCACCAATTGCATCTACTGTAGTAACTGCTCAGGCAATCATATTGCAGGACTACATTTTCAATAAAGCTGTGCAAACATGTAATTAAATAACCCTGAGCAAAGCAATTGATTACAGGAGAACGGACCGATCTGCAGCTTACTGTCGCTAATCACTTGTCTGTGTGCACATTGTATTGATGCACATATTGTATTGTTTTAAAAAATATATATATATTTTTTTTAATCGGCAGCTTGAACTGCAGCTTTAAACTTAATACTGTACTGTATAGTGTAATACATTAGTATAGTACATTATATTTACCTTAATTATAATCATTGCCAAACGGGTGGAGATGAGCCACTGTCACTCCTGTAGTCTCCATTATAGTTAACAGGTGACAGCTGGCCTGCTACACCTGTAGTTGACAGCTGATGAAGCTGGTAATCATGTTGTAAGCATACTGGTACATGTAATCTGGTTGGAAGTCAGGCTGGAAATTTTGCGGGTAATCTGGAGGGGCCAGGTAGCAAGGATTGCCGTTCACCAGTTTTTCACTGATGGTTGGACCATTATTGTAAGCCGGTGCTGGTGCTGGTGCTGGTTTTGGTGCTGGCACATTGCTGGATTGGAATAGGAAAATCTTATATGAATTAAACCCAACCTTTCTCCTTTTCAGTTGCCCATATCAAACATACTGTAAACATCTGGGATCACACATCAATACCCTCTTCTATCTCTGGGAGGAGGGGCAATGCGAAAAAAACAGTGATCGTTAGTTAAGGTTTGCCTTACCGAATGCTTCCACCCACGAACATCAGGTGAAAAATTGTAAAAATCATAGTTCGAAATGAAATATTTATCTATTTCTGATAAAGTCGCCATCTTATCTGTTACAGCATTAATTGCAGAACATATTAAAAATGCATAACTACAACCCGTTTTTTTTATACGTGTACGTGTACACATGGTGTCCAGTCCAGTCAGCAATTGTGCAGGGATAAGAATGTAGAAAAAAAGCCGACAGCGTTGTGTTTTAGAGGTTTTTATTATGAAACGCCTAAATTTGAAAATGCCTTCAGCGTCTTCAAGGACCAATGTTGATTCACAGTGGACCACTGTGGTACTGTAGATTTTGTTTTTATCTGGTTTTTAAACACCTGCAAATTGACAAAGTAGCACAGTACTGTACACATTATAATTCATTCATTTCTGCCACCTGGCGGTTACGCGAAGAATTGCAACCAAATAAATAAAAATCCAGGTAATTCAAAGAAATCAACCGTGTTAAACACAGGTGTGACTGGTGTGATTGGCGGCATTCATGGCAGCGTTCACGGAAGAATAATGAGTGAATGCCGCGTGGAATACAGCAGAGTTCACGAAAACGGCACCGTGAAATGTTCGAATAACTGCGCTGCATCTGAATACTGATGAAGGAATGAAAGGGCACTTTTGAATGATCTACATCTCTGCATAAGCCTACTGTCACTCAGTGTGTAGGATTCTGCTTCTTATACTCCATACAGAAAATCACGAGGTTAACAGTCAGGGAAAGTTTCTTGGAATCATGCTGCTGACTCATGCTAGCATTGATGAGGTGAATAAATGTTTAACGTGTTTCATCAGAACCAGATCTGTCAGTGGTACAAGCACTTTTCTTCGATAAATATACAGTATACAGTACATTCTTTTTTTCTCGCTTTCTATGTTAGACCAGAGTCGGGTTGTATATATTTATCATGATAATGCATTTTCAGCTTTGATGAGCTTTTTTCTAATATGTGACTGTCACAGGAGACCCGGTTTATTAACACCTTTTATACTGGGATCATGTGAATGAGCAAGAAGAAGCAGTAAAATAAATTGTAATTTATTCCACGATTAAACATACACACAATTTAACACAATTTGCACTGAAAACATACTTACTGGGAACAGGGCTAACAGAATAAATCTTCCTTGGAACGAAATGTTAACAACCGACGTCTGTAGGAGCCCTTTCCAATCACCGGGAGATACTCACGAAAGTCCTGGAATGCAATTCGGCATGCAATCCCAGCCGCGACCACTACGTCCCTCAAAAGCGGGACTTAGAAAATTTCTTGAGTAAAAATCTCTGAAGCCGGCTCATGTCTATTTCTCACAGAGCATCTTTTTCGTAACTTGAATTTGCTGCTGATGGTTTGTTGCTTGGAATCTAAGGTCCTGATTGGCTGCAAGATTTCTTATAGGTTTTAGAGTCCCATTCAGAAACCACTACAACCAATCAGCACGTGGGAATTCTCCAGCAAGCCGGTCGCTGATTTGCCGGTATACTGAAGCTGGATGGGTACCGATTTGCATTCTGCGAAGGGGCATGCGCCAACCTGGCACCTCTACCTCTTAACATATCGAGCCCACCCGCTGTCCAGGCTCCGCAAATGTTTGGCGGATAGCCTTTGGTTAGCCAAGGACGGAGGTACTCAGGTATAACTAAAGTTCTCCTCCTGTTCTAACACCTTGGCATCCCTGAGGCTTTCATCTCCGGGTCCTGAGCAGACTCAGTGGCGCCAAGCTTGGTAGCCATCTAGTCTCTCGGAACCACGGATGTGGAAATCCCACAGTCACATATACATTGGTACAAGCACATACATTTATCAAATAAAAGCCTTTAATAAAATATACTTTGCTTCTTTGTCTTGTGTTTAGATATATCTAAGTCTCCTGGTCTGGTGTCAGGGATAGAATAAGAATATATGTTCCCTACTCTTACCAATCATACCCCTGGCACACTGCAAAAACCAGACTTCATCTTTATATGCAGAATAAAAACCTTGCCGCTTTATTACTAGCTGGAGCCCCGCTGAACCCATATACCAGGTTCAGGGTGACTGGGGCAGGAACTGGGTATCCCACCTTATGCTAGGGACCCCTGGACCGTTCTGGAGATACCTTTATCCCCAATGCCTTTTTTACATTTCCTGTTTGTGCTGAAGCAGGGAACCCTGGCGGTGAGTCGCAAGAACGTTTCCAGTGTAGGACTTTGCCAGAGCACTCTGCTTCAATGTGCCCAAGAGTCTTACCTGATTCCTGGGTACATCTTTGGGGTATCCCATAACTCGAGAACCCCACTACATAGCCACAATCAGAGAGAAGTTTCTCTGCAAAACCCACCCTAAAACTCACAGCCTAGCAAGCTCCTCTGTCTAGCACTCCTGGAAAGGCAAAAACACAAAAATACTGTATTGTTGCATAATTTATACACAGTCACAGTGATACATATACGACAGTTGGGTCCAAGAGCTGACACTCTAGGACCTTCAAACATGGATCAGGGGTAACCAAGTGGACTTATATTTATTATTGAGCCTGGTTACCACCTCACCCTCACAGTGACATTACCCTGTTATTTGTGGGATGGTTATAGTTAGTGAATTCGATCATTTTACGAATTTCTCTACAAATGATTACACTTTTATATTTTTGTATTGAATAAATCCCTTTCTCTGCAAACCACTTTTAATTGTTACTAATTGATATTACGGAGGTGGGTGTGCTATTTTTTTACTTCTGCATTTTTCCTTTCTTTGCTATTCATTCTGTTTGAAAACAAATATATTTTTCTTTACCTGCTGGAGGTATACATTTCTGCTATTTTGACACTAACAAAATACCAGAAATTCTTACCTTTTCTCCTGATATGACAGTTTCTTGGTGAGGATACCTGTAGAGCAATACAATTTTAACAACATTGTGCAAAAGAACATCATATAGGGTCTTATAAATAAAAGAAAACTTGAGAATGTTTCTGAAATAGTTTTTTGACAAGAGAGAAAAGATATTACAATTTCCCATATTTTTTTGTTTTTAACTGGATACAGACCTTTATCATAACAAATTGTAGCACAGTATGATCATTAAAGGGAATATTAATCAAGTGATAAATAATGGCAATATATCAACAATTTCTGGAAATGTTACATAAACATTTAATGATATTAATGGTCTTTTCCGAAATTTTGCACGCACATTAGCATGCGTTGTATAAGACTTTTCGTAATGATTTTTATTTTTTTGTGTGTGTGGTCATATCGTTCAAAGCAAATCAATCTGCCTATCATGCTGAGTTTGCTATTACTAACATAATAAATTAAGTATTCACAAAAGAAAGACAAAAGGCAAGGCTGACAGATGAACATTTGAACAAAGAATAACCCCATATTATAGCATCTGGCACTTTAATTTAGATATTTGTTAATAGACCAAACACATTATCAAAAATACACACATAATTGATCTATAAAAGCAACCAGACAGCTAGTCTACTGCATATTGTGCTTTGAATGAATCATAACATATTAGGTTTGATAAATGTGGCATCAGATTCCAAAGTCTCCCATTGTTATATTTACTTTTTAAGTAAAGAAGATATTTCTTAGCATTATAAAGTGCTTCATTTAAATCACTCTGTCTTTATGCTCCCTGGTGCATATGACTGTTCTTCTGAATGCTAATGACCCATAAAGCTAATATACATTTTATGGCTATTTGCCTTGAACACTTTGGGGCCTATGCACTAAGGTCCGATAGAAAAAATCGCCAGGGTTTTTAAATCTCGATTTTTTACAGCGTTGCTATCACATTATGCAGAAAGCCCCAAATACCTGCGATAGCAACCTTTGCAAAAATGGCGAGTAGATCATCATTCTGAAAAGGGCTCACCCGGTGAGTTCTTTCTGCTGCGCAGAGAGTGCCACCTCTCCGTGCGCAAATGTAAAATGTTACATTTTATTACTACAGCCGCGGCTCCTTTTATTCTCCAACATCTCCGGATTTTTTCCGAATACGACGCACTTCACCGCACTTTACCACGTTCATGCCGCATTCATACCGCATTCATGTTGCATTCATGCCGGCGTCACCCACGGTTGATGTGTTTATTGATGTGTTTATTGATAATGGTTCGGATTTAATTGGTTGCAATTCTTCGTGTATCCGCCAGGTGGCAGATATTCATGAATTGTATGCGCATGTGCTTCAGTAATGTGTCGACTTGCAGGTGTTTAAAAAAAATACCACAGTGGTCCATTGTAAATTGGCCTTGGTACTGAAGAAGTTACAATAATGTCTCAATTTAGGCTTTTCATATTAAAAAATACATGCACAGTGTCTGGTGTTTTATTGTCCTGAGAGTCCCGACATGAGTGCACCACCGCAGTCCGTGTTCCAAAAACCCGACAGAACGTACGCTTATTTAATATGGGCCGCGATTAATGCAACAGATGATAAGATGGCAACAGTTGGTCAAATTTACCAGTATTTTATCGAAAACTATGACTTTTATAAATTTTCACCAGATGCTCATGTGTGGAAGCGTGCAATACTGCACCGACACACTTTATTCGAGCAAATACCCAGTATGTACCTGGCAGATACCTGGAATGCGCCGCTCCTCACCTCTGACAAGCCCCGTTGTGTTTGCCTTCCCAGCCTGGGTTCATGCCTGGCTGACGGGCAGCTGATCTGTTAAATGATAATGATTAGGATTTCATAGGCTGCAATGCTTCGCGTGTCTACCAGATGGCATAAATTCATGAATTGTAATGCAGTATATATATATATACACTGTGCAGTATTGCAGCCAGCGGGAATAAAATGCTTCAATCCCTGCCTGGAAAATACCTCAATGCACTCGGGCAGAAAACAGTCACAAACCTCAATACACCCGGGTATACCCGAATTCGTGGGACTAGCCGAGCTCGAATAAAGTGTGTCGCCAGTGTAAGGAAAAAGTTATGTATCGATCCGTGTTTTTTTCGTATTGATCCCGGTGTTATTGGAGGGTATTGGTGTGTATCACCAGATTTTTCCCGTATCTTTGATCATGGAGACTTCAAAAGGCGAAAGGTCATGTTAAAACCAACTAAGAAACGTCAGTCGCTGGCAAGCAATGCGCCAGCGACTGCGCCAGTGACAGCGCCAGCATCCAATAATGGTCCGACCGTCAGTGAAAACCTGGTGATCGGCAACCCTTGCTGTCTGTCCCCTCCCGGATACCTGCAGCCTGAGCCAGATTTCGTGTACAGATTCCATCAAGCTTGCATGTACCAAAGCGATTTCCAGCCTCATCCACTGGCACCTGTCAACGATGTGTATAATCAAGAATACGGGACTGGCAGTGGCTCGGCGCCAGCTGATTGGCAAAGTCTATGGTGAGTAATGTTGCCGTATTTTATTCTGTTTTTGAAATATCAATATCAATGCACAGTCAAGCGATTCTCCTGTAAGCAATATCATTGGCTGAGCAGCTTCTACAGTAGATACTGCACAATTAGTGGGAAGCTAGGCGAATGCGCATTGGAACCTTCTTGAAACGCATATGCGTGTCATCACATCTACAGTAGGCGCATGCGCATGTGAACAGAAGACGCCCCCCGAGAAAATTATTGGTGGGACTAACTGTGGGAACTTCTTTAGGGGACTGATCATTACAGTAAAACTTGTACTTTTGTTTTTCCTCAGAAAAGAAAACTTTGTCATCTCATGCGGAAAACGGCAAATGGAGGGATTTCGATGGATAATATCGCTTTGTGTAACAATGCCTGCACATTGCTGAATCGGATTTAAAAAAACACGTACTGGAGTCTACAGTTTAGTGGCCGTTGTTATTGATTATGATAGAATACTGTAACAGAGAGCTTCATAGAAAACCTGAAACAGTATGCTGTTGTTTTCAGACCGTATACAATACTTTTTTATATATACTGTATAATAAACCCAAAAAATAAAAAGTATGCATTTATTCTACATGTATTCCAGTACATATGTGTATTCTATACCCGTACAGCATGTATTGTTTTAATACTCTTGTGATGTACAGTACTGAGCATGCCTACAGTATACAGTACAGTACTGTACAGTATGCCTGGACAGTACTGTATGTTCTAGAAACACTGTATTTTGTTACAGTATAAAAGGAGACAATGGAACAATTTAAAACAAATCAACATTTTCTTTTATTGGTGGAGTAAGTACAAAAACATTTATTTACAAATACAATTTAAAACCATCTAAAGTGTACAGCAATTCAAAACATTAACAGGTGTATGGTTTACTGCTAGTGAAAACATTTATGTACAGAAAGTCAAAACATTTACAGTAGGATGGTGTACAGAACAGTCAGTCAGGCCTGCACAACTCCAGTCCTTGAGGGCCGCAAACAGGCCCGGTTTTCAGGATAACCATGAAAATCGGGCCTGTTTGCGGCCCACGAGGACTGGAATTGTGCAGGTCTTGTTTAAGTAAAAACATTTCTTTATTAATACATGTTAGAACACGCAACATCTCCTTTATTAAAGTACAGAAAGTCAAAACATTTACAGCACAACAGTATTGTGTTAGTAAAAAAAATTCTTTATTAATAAAATTTAAAACACGCAACATCTCCTTTATTAAAGTACAGAAAGTCAAAATATTTACAGTAGGATTGTGTACAGTCTGGTGGAAATATAGGTGCAAAATAGCACTCATGCAAACAATGATAATTTAGAAACCTGTGATATAAAGTCCAAAAGGTAGTCCTGGAGCTGCCCAAAGAAGTTAATCTGGTATCTCCTAACCAGAGTTCGAAATGTAGAAGAAAAAAAAGATCCCTGACGAAGAAACCCACTATTTGGAGTTTCAAAACGCGCAGGAGGTTTTTTTGCATCGCAGGGACACCGTAGCTGTGAAATCTGAGTGGTGACGTCAGCGGAGGAGTTGATCGACCAGACTCTGGCAGCAAGCAGAGTCCGAGCATAGAAGGTGATCCTCCTTCATTGACTGGCGTAATTCACCCACGGCAAGCGGTTCACCTGGCGAAAAGACCCTTAAACAAATGCGCATGTCCTAGTCACTTTTGGTGAGTAGGATTCTAATTTTTATTAAGGCGGAGCAAGTTTCAAGATTCATTGTTCAAGTGCAGAGGAACAGAAAAGTTTTTTATTGGAATCATTGTGTTTTATAATGTATTTTTTTTATAATGTATGGTTCAATTGTCTCATATTAAACTGCTCTCTTTATTTATAATCCTTGTTGTCCCTGGGTAATGCACTATTGCAGTGTTGTCTGCATGTTTTGTCATTTTTTCTTGAGGTAATCAATCAAGAGAAGAACTCTGTCTACAATCCCATCCTTATCCTTGCCTCAGCGACACAGGAGGTTTTTTTTCTTCTAGGATGGTGTACAGTACAGTAAGTCAGGCTTGCACAACTCCTGTCCTCGAGGGCCGCAAACAGGCGTTTTATCCTGAAAACCGGCCTGTTTGCGGCCCTCGGGGACTGGAATGTGCAGGTCTTGTGAAAAATATTTCTTTATTAATACAAGTTAAAACAAGCAACAAGTCAAAAAATAAACAACAGTTGAACAGTCACGCAAATTCGATCCCCACCAGATTTTCCTTCCAGGGCCGATGCCTTGTATGACGCAAAATGCCATGAATGGAGCCTCTAACGATTTTCATTAAAGGATCTGAAATTGAAAAATAGTGCCGCAATTCCTCCACAATAATCCTTCTTAAATTTTGAGGAAGCGCCCTTTTTTTACGATTTCCTTCGTAGTTAACATTTTTGGCCCACCCACAGTACACCAAGTAGGACACGTGGTGCTTAAAAATTAACATACCATACTTCTGGGGTAAACCAGCACTCATCACCTTATACTTCTCCCTGAGTGCCGGTGCCAGCTCGCGCAGGATGATGTCGGGCACCGTATCGATGCAAGCGTATGTAGGTTGGATTCTGGGAGCGGTGTGCTTCTGGGAGTGAGTATGCTTGTGGCGGCGGGCGAGGGTAGGTTGTCTGGGAGGAAGCTTTCCTCCTGTCTTGGTCGACGTGTTGTCTCCTGGCATGGTCTTGACGGGGTTGTCATGTTATCCTCCTCGTCAACGGCATACATGTACACAAATTCTTCTGGTGGAGGGGGTGCGCTTGGTGTTAGAAGGTGGTCGAAGGTCCCATTCATCACATCCATGCCACCCTCCTGCTCCGGCATTGGGGATACAGGGGCATGAACACCGAGCAAATTATGTATCCCCGCTATGTGAGTCTCCATCTTCTCCATCCGTTGATCCATCTTCTCCATCCGTTTATCCATCTTCTCCATCCGTTGATCCATATTTAGCATGGTCTCTAAAAGAAGATCTATCTTTACCAGCATAGTAGAGTTCCCAGGGATATCGACACTTAACCCATTCAGCATGCGGTCTAACGAGCTGGTTCTTGTGCATGGGGTGCTGTGGACATCTGGGTGGATGGGTGCTACGGAGAATGAGATGGGGGTTCCCTGGAAAGAAGCATCAGCGTCGTCGAAGAAGGATGGAGGAGTTGACCTGTGGATTTCCGGGAGATAAGCGGCAGCGTCGTCGAAGAGGGATGGAGAAAGTGACCTGTGGATTTCAAGCCGAGAAGCAGCAGAGTCATCTAAGCGTAATGGAGAAAGTGGCCCGTGGATTAGTGAAGAAGATGGGCTGTGGGTTTCCGGGAGAGCGGCGGCAGCGTCGTGGACGAGTAGTGGAGAAGATGGGCTGTAGATTTCCGGGAGAGCAGCGGCAGAGACGTCGAAGCGTAATCGACGAAGTGGCCTGCGGGTTTGATGGGTTGGCTGCCATTTGTTTTGTCTTGAGTGTACATCACCGAATTTCTTCTTGACATAATAAGGCTTACGTGTATTAAAACCCTTAGCCTTTGGGGTCAGCAGAAGGTTTTCTTTATTAGCCTTAGCCTGTCGCTTTGGCCTTGGCTTGGAAACGGCTGCCACCTTTCGCTTTTTCTGTGTGATAGGCACGGCAGAGGCCAGTGGCTTCCTGCGTCCGTAGAATCGGGGTTGATCCATGGAAGCAGATGGCAGAATGCAGTATCTGGACAAGGGCAAGTTCAGATACAGATCATCGAGTGGTGGGCTATGCAAAGTGTGTAACCTTTTATGCATGGCGACGAGGTACAGGTGTTAAAAGTGGGCGTACTCTAATGTGAGTCATTAATGTATAAATACACCATCCATTTTGTGGATTCACTGCACATTTAATACACATTGACTAAATATCGAATATACATTCTTGTGCTTGTATTTCTTTCTACTCGCAACTATGCCTGTTAAAAAGATTCCAAAGGATCTCAGCATGAGAATTAAGGAGATGTACACGAGCGGACAACGAATTGCAGATATCCAACGCTGGTTAGCTGCTTCTGGCCTCGTTGTGCCATCAACCACCGTGTGCTATCATGCACACGGAAAAACCAAACAACGCACGAGGACACCAACGGTAACTAACGCATAAGTATATTTATATAACTATATAATACAGTATAACTATAATTGTTTATATTGCTGCATATTAATATAACTATATAGTATAGATCTATCTAATTTTATATAGAATAAGGGGAGTATACCCCACGATATTCGGTGCTCTAGAAAGTGTATATGTCTTGATATGGGTCAAGTAATAAACCTTGGTTGCTTTGAAACTTGGATAAAAAAGAAGAAGCGATCCCACTGCAATCAACATATAAGGCGTTATATATATGAATGAAGTAACAATGATGCAGACATAAAACCTGAGGGGGGGGGGGCGTTGTGCAGGGGTTGATAGGGAGACGGGATGAGAAGCTTTGTTTAGAAACTCCTCTCCTGTACTCACGAATAAGTCAACCGGTGCCTGCTGCCCTTAACCCGCCTGGTGTCTTCACTGCTTGCTCTGTTGAACTCCCGGAGTAACTCCACATGTGCGGCGCTTCAGAATGACGTCATCGCCGTCGCCAGCCTGGTGAGTCCGGGAGGATTGCACAGGACGTGTCACGAATGCCGGCTAACCCCGCGACTGCAAGGGGAGGAGGTATCGTGGCGTCTGCCCCGTAGTGCAGGGGATCCTTGGCGTGCCCCAGCCGTGGAAATAGAATAGGCAAAATAGAAGAAATCTCGGCGGTCTCTAACGGAATTAAATGCGTCAGAGAATGTGAATCTCTGTGATGTCCAGCACCAAGATTGAATAAATATTGATTTTAATTTCGTCCGTGGCTGAGTTCCTACGTATGCAGTGACCGCCGAGATTTCTTCTATTTTGCCTATCTAATTTTATAGTTATTTCAGTATATTTATATTGGTATATTTATATAACTACAGTATATAATACAGTATATCTATTATTGTTTATATTGCTGCATATTAATATAACTATATAGTATAGATCTATCTAATTTTATAGTTATTTCTGTATATTTATATAACTACAGTATATAATACAGTATATCTATTATTGTTTATATTGCTGCATATTAATATAACTATATAGTATAGATCTATCTAATTTTATAGTTATTTCGGTATATTTATATAGGTATATTTATATAACTACAGTATATAATACAGAATATCTATTATTGTTTATATTGCTGCATATTAATGTAACTATATAGTATAGATCTATCTAATTTTATAGTTATTTCGATATATTTATATAACTACAGTATATAATACAGTATATCTATAATTGTTTATATTGCTGCATATTATATTAATATAACTATATAGTATAGATCTATCTAATTTTATAGTAATTTCGGTATATTTATATAGGTATATTTATATAACTACAGTATATAATACAGTATATATATTATTGTTTATATTGCTGCATATTAATATAACTATATAGTATAGATCTATCTCATTTTATAGTTATTTCGGTATATTTATATAACTACAGTATATAATACAGTATATCTATTATTGTTTATATTGCTGCATATTTATATAACTATATAGTATAGATCTATCTAATTTTACAGTTATTTCGGTATATTTATATAACTACAGTATATAATACAGTTTATCTATTATTGTTTATATTGCTGCATATTAATATAACTATATAGTATAGATCTAGCTAATTTTATAGTTATTTCGGTATATTTATATAACTACAGTATATAATACAGTATATCTATTATTGTTTATATTGCTGCATCTATAATTGTTTACTGTAAATGATGTGCTGTATTTGTGGCCTACTGCACTGTAACTTACTGGATTGTTGTTTTTCTGTACACTGTAGGGAGACAACTCTTCTGGTCGACAAAATAAGTGAAGAGAATGATGAGAAGGGTGCCTTAAGGGTCAAATATACTCTGCTGCAAAATCACAATCTCACTGTATCCGAGACCAGCATAAAGAAGATGAGACGCAGAATTGGATGGAAATATGGACGTGTGAGGTTAGTACTGGACAGTACAAGAGGTTAAAGTGTTGTTTAAGAAACTGTACTGTACCTGTAAAATTATTCCTTGTCATTACAGAGCGTACCCTGTGATAAGGGACGTTAACAAGATCAAGAGAGTGGTCCAGGCCCAGGCATGGATCGACAGTGGAGAAACTTTCCAGGATTGCATCTTCACTGACGAGTCTACTGTATCGCTGGAAAGATTTGCCACCTTTGCATTCCACAAAAAAGGTCTCATTTTTTCCCACTGTTTTACTGTGTATCTCTTTAACTAATTGTCCTTTTTCCCCCCTCCAATGACAGATCGCCAGACTTCAATCCTATCGAAATGGTCTGGCATCAGCTGAAGGATGATATCTGAAAAGTCGTGAAACCCTCCAAAAAGGATGAGTTGGCGCAAGGCATAATGAGTTTTTGGAACGATGTACTCACCGTGGAACGATGCAATAAATATAATGACCGTATTGTATGTATGTATGTATGTCTTTATTTATATAGCGCCATTAATGTACATAGCGCTTCACAGTAGTAATACATGTGGTAATCAAATAAATAACAGATAATATAAATAACAGATCATGGGAATAAGTGCTTTAGACATAAAAGTAACATTAAGGAAGAGGAGTCCCTGCCCCGGGAGCTTACAGTCTAATTGGTAGGGAGAACGTACAGAGACAGTAGGAGGGAGTTCTGGTAAGTGCGTCTGCAGGGGGCCAAGCTTTATGTATCATGTGTTCAGAATATCCACAGTGCTATTCATATGCTTCTTTAAGCAAGTGTGTCTTAAGGTGGGTCTTAAAGGTGGATAGAGAGGGTGCAAGTCAGGTCCCGAGGGGAAGGGCATTCCAGAGGTGTGGGGCAGTCAGTGAAAAAGGTTTAAGGTGGGACTGTGTTGCCCATTGTGATCGAGTGTAATGGGCAAGCATCAGGAAGGTAGTATGGTATAGTACTGTACTGTAGTATGGTAAGTTCAGGCATACCAAGTACAGTACTGTATTATACAGGTAAGTATGGCACAGATTTTTTCTTTCCTGAGAGAGCAGCACTAGCCATCTGGTTACAAAGTATTTAACAGTAGTCACAGTATACAGTAGTTCCAGTATAGACTAGTTTGACAGTACTAACTGCATACTGTAGTCCAATATGGAGTAGCTATACAGTACACAATGCCATAATATGCACCTAACTGCACATTTTTTTTCTTTCCTGAGAGAGCAGCACTAGCCATCTGGTTACAAAGTATTTAACAGTAGTCACAGTATACAGTTGTTCCAGTATAGATTAGTTTGACAGTACTAACTGCATACTGTAGTCCAATATGGAGTAGCTATACTGTACACAATGCCATAATATGCACCTAACTGCACTAATTTTTTCTTTTCTTGTCTTTTCAGAGAAAGAACGGATGGAAAGGGGGAGGGGGTATCATGTGTACATTGTGTGAACTTTGTGTACAGTAAAGTGTATCTAAAGTGCAGTCATGATTTACACAAAACCTCCCCTCTCTCAATGAACTACACAGAATGAGGAAGAAGATAAAGAAGGAAAATGTTATATTAATATATATTATTATATATTATATATTATTAATTAATATTATTATCAATGTGCATTATTCATGATTATCCACTGGACCTCAATTTTCAACTGACAGAAGAACTGAATAAAGACTGCATTTTGTATTATTCATGATTATTTGTATATTTGTATTTTTTGTTCCTGATAAAATAAAATAAATATTTCTTTACATTCATGATAATCATAATCATTGACACCCCCCCCCCCCTAAACCAAAGAAAAAGAAAGAATGACAAAAAATGGTAATTTACTGCATCAAAAACATGAATCAGATTATGTTTTTTTAACTCTCAATTTCACAGTGCTGTGCCAATCAGATTTATATAAAATTCGAGAAGGGATCATCACAAGCGTTACCGTAAACAAAGCCTCAAAGGGTTGGGGGGTGGATGGATGAGTCATTCGCAGTAATCATCATCTAGCTCCCTTCCCAAAGAGGATTACAGAGAGGTGACTCAAAGCCAACAATAGGAAAATGATTGAATGACTCTGTAAAGGTGTCTGTCGATAAGAGTTTCAAATCCTTGAGCGAGCCTTGTGTGTGTGTGCGTGGGGGAGGGGGGTACAGGGTACAGCAGCATGAAGGATTAGTTGTACTGCAGTTCAAAGAAATGACATAATTTCAAAAGGCAGGTCATCATAATAATTTGATCCCTACACCCCCAAATACAGTACATAAAAAGCACACAAATCAACCATGTGCAGTCAAACTCACAGTGTCGCAGTCAAAAGCTACAGCACAGATTGAATATCGTAATATCAAGATGGTTTAGGCAGGCTTGTGGAGAAAATAAAAATAAAAAATGACGTGAAAAAAAAAAATTTTTTTTTTGGTCACTCACTCTTGAACTTCGCAAGCACGCAGTAGTGAAGTTATAGACGCATGTGCAGTAATCATCAGCTAGCAAGCAGGAATGTGATTGAAACCAGAAAGACACACATTCAAAGGAATGGTGTGGGAGAGGTGTACTGTAGATAAGATAAGAAGTTGAAATACTGCAGTGCAGTAAATTAGCCTGTGTGGGTGCGGGGGCGAGCGAGGGGAGAGCACTGTATATGCCGAAATGTGATACTGTTACAGTACACGTCTATGCGTTTCAACAATGTTCAAATGAGACATACAGCACTGCACATGCATATATAAATATGCAAATTTACAATTACTGCGCGCACACACGCAGACTTTCTACTGACGTACTGTAGGTTGAACTGCTAAAGTATTAGACTTTAAAGACAACAGCTCGCGAACGCCCCCTGAGTTTTTAGACGGTATTGCAGTATTGCAGACAGCGCTAATAAAATGCTAATATTATGAGCACTAAAATACCGGAACATATTCCGGAAAAAAAAAAATACTGCATCTGCCTGCGATTATCAGAGTTGCGCCGATACGGCCGCATTAGGATAAAGGCGGCCGCCACTGTAGTGTACATGAGCAGGGTGTCTCCAGAGCAGAACCGCGTTGATTTTAAGTCCGGGGACCCCCTCCTTCCCGAGATACAGGCCCCGTTATGGGGTGCCGGTATCTCCTATGCATTTGATTCCCACGGTGTCGTGACGCGAGACATTTCAATGCATTGGAGATACCGGCACCCCATAATGGGGCCTGTGTCCTGGGAAGCAGAGGGTCCCCGGACCTCAAATCAACAAAAATACTGCTCCGAAAACCCCCTGCTACAATACAATAGTAATAAAACCATATTAAAACTTTTAACACAATTCATTACCGTAATAGATATCTGTATGGTAATGAAGCTCCTTTAATGCAATTTTTATTAATAGTATGTGGGAGCAGGGGGTCTCGTGAGATGAAGCGCTTTGATTTCAGCCTCAGCAACCCCCTGCTTCCTGAGTTACAGGCCCTGGTAGGGGGCATCGGGTGCCAGTATTGCCGCCATTTTTAAATCGTCCACATCATGTAACCATTGGATTTAAATAATGAAGGAGACACCGGCACCCCATATCTGGGCCTTTATCTCGGGAAGCATGGGGTCCCCAAGGCTGAAATCAATGCGGTTCAGCTCAGGAGATTCCCTGCTCCATCACAATACTGTATGAATAAAAATTACATTACAGCAGCTTATTACCTTAGCGGATAGCCGCTAAGGCAATGAAGGGATTATGGCATAATAGCTGCTTTATTGAGGGCAGAGGGGGTGAGTGAAGTGAGAACTTGGACCTTCATTCACCCCCTCTGCCCACAATAAACATTACAATATGTACTAAACACCAATACACAACCCACCCCCTGTACTCCCACATAAAACCATCATTTATTTTTTTATACACAGGATTCATACCAGAGGCCTGCGGAGGTCCCCGGGTGGTCCTTGCGTGTGTCCGCGGGCCTCCAGGTGGTCCCCACAGGTGTTCAGGGGCCACATCGGGGTCCGGAGTGGGGGTCACCCAGTCATCTCTACGGGTGTCTGGGGGCCCTCGGGTAGTTCCCACGGGTGTCTGGGGTCCCTCATGTGGTACTCAAAATAGAGCTGGAACACTCTCGCCAGGAGCACCAACGTCTAAACACAGAGTTACGGACATTAAAGAAAACCTATGAGGAGGCCCTGAGTGATATAGAGACAGTAAAAATGGATTACCAAAACCGGAAGGAAGAAGCTTCAAATCTGACTGACCTTGAGTCGACAAAGGCTACCGCCATATACAGAAAGCCGAGCGAATCAGAGAAAATAAGTACTGACTGGAAACTGTGCTATGAGATATCCCCGAAAGACATTCAAAACTTCATCACAAAATTAGAAGTTTCTCAGCAAGAGGCTTGCGAGCTCAAATCAGAGCTTGGTAAGGTAAAGACAGAATTTACACAGGAGAATTCTGGGGTGCATGAAGCACCGGAGAGTGCAGAAATAAGGCTGCATAAAGAGCTCAAAGACTCCCAGAAAGAGATACACATCCCCAGCACAGAGCTGGAACTCTCACGCATGAGGTCCATGCTCTCAGCACAGAGGTCTGTGAATTGAAGGATACTGAAGGAGAGATCATGATTTGTTTAGAGACTATAAGAAGGGCAAAGACAAATCTGAGACAAAAAAAATCAGACTTGGCTGACCAGGTCAGTGAAGGAGATAAGAAGCTTCACCAAGTAGAAGATGTAGAAAGGCAATTGATCCAGGAAAAGTGAGGATCCAGAGCAACCTGAGGAGCCGACGGCCACACTAAGCACCACCAAAGCATCACTGGAAAAGGAGCTTAGAAACCAGGTGACTTTGTATAACAGGGAACGGGAAAAGATCCAGAAACTGGAGTGAGATCTGGAGGAGCAGAAAAGCTGCTTTATTCCAGAAAGTCCATTCGCCCTAGGTGAAAAAGGCATGGAAAATGCAAGCAACGATGAAATCCGCTGAGCTCCAAAATATGATGAAGGAGGTGCTGATGCAGGCGCAGAGCAGGCACCAGGAAGAGGTGGAGGCTCTAAGAAGGGAACTGCAGAATCAAGCTGAAGCTGTTAAAAAGAAAATTGAACCAGCTCAGAAGGCATTGGAGACCAAAGATACTGAGATAAAAAAAATTAAAAGAGACACATGGGTCACAGAAGGAGACCATGAAAAAGATGGTAGGAGAATTGCACAAGGCACGTAAGAAACAGAGGACTCTTGCTGGTGAACTAAACCTTCTGCAAAGAGAGACAGATATTCTGATATTTCAGAAATGCTGCAGGATGTTTATCCTAGAAAGGATGGCGGGAGAAAGTCATGTGAGTAAACGCTCTGCGACTGGCACCATACAGTCCGGACACAGATCCTATGTCATCCTAAGCAAGCGGGGCAATCCGATAAGCATATCTGCAATGCCATTGCAGTACCCCCAAACTGCTTTACACTAAAACATGGAATATAAGGGCGAAATTACGGCAGAGTGATGCCATAAAACTCCAGCCATACAACCGTGTCAACGGGGCCTGACGTAACGTCCTAGCCAGGAAAGCAGCTAATATCAAGATGCGGTCTCAAGAATAAGGCAGAAAGGTGTCCACATTCGTACGTGGGGAAAAGCATCACTGGAGCTCCAGTGGTACTCCTGTCGAAGTAAGTTAATGGGCCAAGAAAGAAAGGCCCAAATCTTCAAGTCTGGCGACTGTGAAAGAGAAGTACCAAGAGGTGTACATTTGAAGTTGAGGATAACTCCGCATGAGTTGAAAACAAGTCTGGCGACTGTGTAAGAGAGGTGCCATGGAGTGCATTTGGAGTGATAATAACTGCGCAAGAAAAGAAAACAAGTCTGTCGACTGTGAAAGAGTAGTGGCATGGAGTGTACTTTGAGTTGATGATATCTCCGCAAGAGTTGAAAACAAGTTTGCCGACTGTGAAAGAGAAGTGCCAGGTGGTGCACTTGGAGTTGATGAGAACTCCACCAAAATTAAAGTACTTGAGCTAAATGATGCTGGTGCATGGGAATGGTGCACGGGCCGCTCCACAGGACAATGTTACGCTGGGGAGGGGGATATGTGACAGAGTCACTAACACAGTATGCTGGAGTGTGGAGCATATGTGCTTCCATCATACAAGCTTTTAAACTCCTCCTTGAAAGGCATGCACCTGCAGCTAATTAAGCAGGAAGAACTCCTGAGATTGAGGGTTTAAAAGGCGAGGCTGTCCTGCCACAGTACATTATTCTTACTCACAACCTGGTAGAGCTGGGCAAATGTGTCAAAATTCTTTGCAGTGTTTTGACCAAAATTCAATTCATAGGCGGATACTCGTAGGCGGGTAAGACAGTAAAATGTGTGGGCTGTGTTTTCCCTTCACCCTCCCTTTTTGCAAATGTCATTAAATCTTCCCACAAATGTTAATACAATAAATTTGTTTGTGACTGTTAAAACATCAGATTTGTGCGTACGTTTGTGCTAAACCCTCTCACTTTGTCACTGATGTTCAGATTGTGAGGAAAAGGAGCAAGGTGTGGGCTGATGTGTACTAGCTACTGACGTGGCATCTTGGCAATTTTTAAAGTTTAGTGTTGAGTTGTGGTGCACATCAATTACTTTTAATGATGGTGATGGATGTTACATAATCCTTACTATTCTCCTCTCCAGTTACTGTATACCAAGGGTGTCCAAAATAATCCTTCAATATGCACTCGCTGTGGATGTCAAAGTATAGACTTTATAAGTCCTAAAGATATCAATACCTCAATCACCATTAGGGATTTTGGGTGGATGACCTAACTAATTCACAACCTCCTACAGTATATGGGCCATGTAGGATACGGACAAAAAATAACAACATTTTATTATCAGAATCTTAAAAATTCATGTGAATATTTACAGTGATAATTAATAAAAACACCTCCATGAATGAAGGGGATAGGTGGCTAGCCTGAGCTCGAAATATAGTGAGCCTGAAGGCAGGCACCAGCACACACTTAAAGCTATGTACACCTAAGTAACGTGTATGGATATGCTGCAGAATCAGCCAAGTGATAATAATACCAACAATATCACATACTATTCCCAAACAATATTTAGTGGATGTATGAACAAGGGTGACACTAGAAAATTAGCAGTGTGCATGCACATGGAAAATAACGGATATAAATGTAACCCATAGCCAGTCCATACCGAACTCAATACAGAACAGAAGCATGGGCATGGGAGTCTGGACACAAAACAAAGGCAAGGGAGGAACAGGAAAGAGGAAATTATAAGGACAGACGACAGGAACACCAAGAGGAGACATACAGACAGAGGAACCCCAGAGCAGACAGAAAACCGCAGCACACCCAGTAGACAGATAAGGAACAGAAGGGGAGAGGAAGAACTAGGAAAATATATGTCAGGTCTATTTCCTGACATTACTCCCCCATCTCCAGGGAGGTCCTCCGGACAACCTTCCCGGATCAGCAGGATGTCCTTCATGGAAAGCCGACTCGAGGTGGCACTTTTACGGTGGACTATTGATGGGCAAGGTATTTGTCCCCACAGTGACGGCACAGGAACCAGCAACCAGTCCATCAGGTTCTTTATAGAAATAAGTGATGACATTGGGTTCACTTTCCATGGTCTCCTTTTGTGACCAACGTATCTCTTTTAACTTTGGAATCTCTTTCTCCAACTTCATCTTTTTCAGACTCCAAATTAGCACGAAATGTCTGTACCTTGTAACCCTTGCTCAGGTCTTGCAAGCTTGCTTTTTAATTCTGTCTGATGTCCGGAATCCGTTTCTACTGTTCTAGTCTCGTGCTGTTTCGTGGTATCACTTAAAAAGCATTTAAGACCAGCTATTTGAGTTTTGAGCTCTTGAAGCTGTCCTTCTGCATTTCTATTCCCACTCAATGCAGTTGCCAGTTCAGCTTCTTTGGAGTTGAGTCGCGATTCCACATCTCCCAGCTGACTCAGAAAAAGACTTAAATCTGTTTTCTTTTCTTTACTTCTGACCTGCAGCTGCCGGTGCTCCTCCCAGACCTTGTCCAGCTCCAGCTGCAGCCGGGCCCTCTCACTGACTGTGTGATCCAGCAATTCACAGGCATCGGCCACTTTGGCCTCATACCGCAGTGTCAGGCCATCACTTGGCAGACGGACACCTCCATCTCTTCCATTTTTGGAGAGCTGTATCTTGAGCTCAATGATCTGCACCTGCAGAGCTGTGAGTTGCTGGGATGTGTGTTCAGCTGCCAGCTTTAGCACTTTCACTGCTAGGCTTTGCTGCAAGTTCCACTCCTCAGCGAGAGACCCCTGTTTCTTGAGTGCATCCTGAAATTCTCCTCTCAGGGCCTTAATCGCTTCACTGTGCTCGCTCTGAACTTGCTTCCACACATCCTTCATTACATTTTTGAGCTCCGCAAATTCTTTTGCTAGGGTCCCAGCAGCTTGTCTTTTCCTGGTTTCTTTCTCCTGGGTGTACTGACTGTTAGGGACGGAGCAGTGTCTCTGCTCCTGTAAATCTTGCTTCAGTTTCTGGACTGCATCGTGCTCCCTGTCCTACCAAGTTACCTGGCCTCTAAGCTCTTCCTCCATCAAGGCTCTGGTTATGCTCAGTGTGGCCTTCAGCTCCCCATGCTGCTCTCTGGGGACACCCTGAGTACTCAAATGCTTCTGTAGCATTTTTACTTTGGTAGCAGTCTGGATACTTTCTTCCTGCAGAACTCGCTGCTTCTCCTCAGCATTCACCTGTTTCTCCTTGGCATCCTGCACGCAGTTCTTGCAGCTGGCTCTGCAGCATGTTTTCTGCTTGTGCGCACTGCTCCAGGGACACACATTCTTCTTGCAGCACTCACTCTGCATCTGCAGTGCTGCCTGTACATCTAGTAAGGTAATGTGGTGCTCAGCATGAAAAACCCATCACAGGTTAATAAATGAAAGATTGAGATGACCAACACAGAGTCATGGACCATCCTGTACTATTCAAACACATCATAAATGGGGCTCCCGTCGCCTGAAAAGGCAGGCAGATGACCAAAAACACACACACCCCCCTAACCTCATTGTGAAGACATGGCTGCCCCCCAAGGTAGGTACTCCGCAATGATTCACCACTGGTCCCTACTCAGTCCTGCCGCTTAGCTGTTGTCCACCTTGCGAGAAATCCAATGCAAATGTATCAGTAAGTGCAAACTCACAGCAAAAACGGTGAATAGGCAGGTCTCGGCAAATATTTCTATTAATATAAGGATCTGTTAAAAAACAGAAGGGCTGCAACCTCTAAAACTCCGTTTCGTGCAAACAAATAAGACTTTATCAGAGTCTCTTCACTTGGTATAACAACACGTCTATACATCATCGTGGTCCCCTGGCCGTTCTTGGCGTCCAGCTAACAAACATTTTATTGGGTATCGGCTCACATGTAATAACATTCACCATTTTTGTACTAGTAGCGGTTTAAAGATTAAACCTAAGTAAGGGAAAACAGGCTAGTTCCTGTTGCCAACAACACATTGCCGAGTAAAGCCTCACACTTACCAACACACAGGACTCATACGGGCACAAAGACGCACCGCACAACGGAGGCCTAGACAAATAGCCAGCTCGGGTGCGGGAACTTCGCAGATGACCCCTCGAAATGAATCCGAGACCATATTCACCGCGCTCTCGCCATACATTACACATATGAATCCGTTCGCGTGGGTACCGCCTGCGGTTAGGAATAACGACCGAAGTAGTCACTGTGAAATCCTAAAACCAAGAGAGGAAGGAGCACGTGTCGTCAGACGACCACTAAAAAAGCCGATAAGCGGAGGGGGGCGAGCACGCAAACCCACCTTCAATCGCTATTCTGTGTATTGTAACTGCGATCACAAAATAACCTGACTACACATTCATCCAGTCACACACCACCCCCTCGCCAACCGGCAACCACACGATGTATGCCCTTCAGGTGGCGCGGTCGTCCCCTAATAACACTCACCAATGTACAGCCCCACATTGCTCGGGCAGCGCTGCGACCCGCAACTCATTGACATACTGCTTAATGGTAGTTTGTCATGCATTCATGGCGTCGACATCCGCCGGGGGTTGTTGTGTGGTGGAGGATACACAAACCCGAAAAGAAGAGAGCGTGATGCAGGGACCAGAAGGGAAAGGGGACAAAAAGAAAGAAGAAAAGAAAAGAGGGAAAAAAGGGGAGAGAAGGGAAAAGAGAAAAAGAGGGAGGAGGAAGGAAAGGGGGGAAAAAAAAGCAGGAGAGGCAGAAGGGAAAAAGGGGAATTAAGGAGGGAAAGAAAGATAAACGGGGGGGGGGGGAAAAACGGGAGCACACCTTATTAATTTAAAGGTCCAGTTTGATGAGCCAATCAGGCAGACTGTACCCACACATACATATAAACATCAGTAATGTGAATTTAAAAAAACAAATATATATCAATCAAAACAAAATAAAGCATATTTTCAATTTAACTTATACCTATATTAAAAACATACAGCAACCCTTCATAAGTACTGAGGATACACACCTAATAATTTGTACATATAATTGTATATCAAATCATGAAAAAAGAAGAGCTATTAGTGACACATATTAAACTTATACATAAATGAGAATGCGGTTATATTTAGAGACTATGTTCATATTACACTTATATAGTTTGTAATTACTAACGCATAATCTCCATCAATCCAAAACCCACCCTTTCTTTTGAATATGCATTTGTGATGTGATTGATAATCAAGCACAGGATTCACAAGTTATTATTGTTGATGAACCACAAACAATGGTGACCTCGGGAGAGGTGAGACTGTGCATAGTCCTGAAATGTCTGACAATGATTCACTTCAGAAATGATTAATGCTCCATTCGATATTAATACCATCTGAAAACGGGTTTTAAGCATGAAGATCCAGAATGACTCTTACTCTCTGCAATCTAACCGTTGTACCATGTCCACCACCCCTCATTTGGGTAGAATTCTCTCAATTCCTAAAAAGGAAAAACTCTCAGTGCCACCTTTGGTACATTCTGAGAAGTTCTGGAAACCGGGTGCGCCAGGTCTCCTCCTTGATGAGTCTGAAATGCTCGGCATTCTAACCTTGAGGGCCTTGTTGTCTCCTGTGCATATCTCTTCCCACCACCACATTGACAACATAGACTACAAAGGATGTATTACAATCAATAAAATTATTAATGTTAAATCGTCTATGCGGCTGTGGGAAAAGACACATCTGGAAGGTTTCATATACCACACAACTATTACACTTATTATTGCATCTGTATGAGCCCTTCGTACTGAATGTGTTTTATGTTGTAGGGAAATGTGTCTGGAATCACCTTGGGACTATAATTGGCAATGGTCTAGCCTTCCTATAGACAATTTTGGGTCCCATTTTAGTATACTCCCTCAAAATGGGATCCATACGTAATAGACCCCAATGTTATTGATTATTTTTCACTTGGCCACTGGCCTTACTGTATTGGGAAATAAACAGAGGGATGTATTTCCCATTCTTTTCTTGCCCCTGTTTTGGACTAACAGTCCTCGTCCTTGACCTCTCTGGTGGGAGTAGTGTAATTTCTATCTCTTTTTTCATTATCTCCCCCACTATGGATTGGAGTGACTCCCTGTTTATACACCCTTTCAAATAAACCGATTGGTAGAGCCTCAGACTGATCAGGAACCCTCTAATAGAAACAGTTCCTTCTCAGTCCTCAGGTACTGGCTTTTTGGGGATGCCAGTAATCACCGATTGTGGGGACAACTGTCCGCCCGAAGATAGTTTCCTAGAGTTGCTTTTTCTGAAAGTGTCAGATTGAATTTGTTGGTTCATGTCCACATAAAGAAGAATGTCCAGAAGCTAATGTGATGTGCATCGAATTATGGTAATTGAAATCTTAGATCATTATGATTAACATATCCAAAAAATGATTCAATGTGTCAGTGCTCCCGTGCCAACTACTAAGAATCATCAATAAAACTTTAAAGAAAACAATGTTGTGTCTAAATTTATTAGTGCCATTATAAATAAAAACTGCTCCCACCACCCCACCATAAAAAGGTTCGCATAGGAGGGGCAAAACTTGTCCCCCATTGCTGTTCCCCGTTGTTGTAAGTAAAACTGGTGCTCAAAAAGAAAATAATGTGTGTGAGAAGAAAGAATAATGATTCAGTGATAATGTGGTCCATTAATATTGAGCTTCCTGGACATTCAATAAAGTGGCGAACAGCCGCTAACCCCAGATCGTGCTCAATAATTGTATACAGGAGACCACATCCATAGTTACCCAGAGGTAATCGAATTTCCATGTAATGTTTTGCAATTGTACCAACAAATCACCAGAGTCAAGAACGAAGGAGGTTAGAGCCCTACAAAGGGTTGTAGAAGCATTAACATAACGGGATAGCATCTCCCAAAATCCAATACTGGAGACAATTGGACGACCAGGAGGGTCGACCAATGTCTTATGGATCTTTGGGAGATGGTGAAAAACTGGGATAATGGGATGGGATTGCCAAAAATCCAATCTCCTTCTTACTGAAACTTGTGTTCTGAACCCAAACAATAAGATTCAATAATTCCTTCAAGAAGGTTGGCGTTGGATCATGTGGTAGTTCAGAGTAGGAGGACTCATCCCCAAGTTGGCGAAAAGCTTCCCTGAGATAGTCTGTCCTGCTCTGAACCACCACACACCTCCTTTGTACATTTTTAATTATCAAGGATCGTGGAGCTAACATAGGCCCAAGGTCAGTGATGAACATGTGAGGTAAGGGCGAAAAAATAGAGGACCAAACATAACCTAAAACTATTGGATACTCTGAATGTTTTGATGCCAAACGTTCTTCCCTCCATCCAAATTGTCATCATCAATACTTGAAAATGAGAAACCATGTGCCAAAAGCCTAAGGTCAACAATCAACCAAATTTTCAACATTGAGAGTAAGGGCCTTTTGCAAGGAAGGATAAACACAGATTTTTCTTTAATTTTGAATCCAGTTTGTGATGTATAGGTTTGGGTATCCTTCAACATAATTGTTAATTTCATCTAGATATTCAAACTCTTTAAGGCACATATTCTTGAAAAGACTCCAGGAAACCTGTGGGGGGAGATATTACAAGAACTTGAGGTTGTTACATCATAGTTTCTCTAGGAATTCCTCACGAGAAAATCAGTAAGATTGTCCCCATCTTTCTGATGGAAAAAATTTTTTAGAGCTAGTTTGCGGAACATATTATTACATCCACGCTTTTCGAAATCATGCCCATAGGTCATTTAAACCTTATAAGGAGAAATCTCTGGCTGAGTTACTCTAACTAAATTATTACATTATTCCATTGGTAAAATTCTTCTTTCTTTGTGGTGCTCTTTTTCCCCTGCCTCTTTTCTTCCCCCCTGGTTCCTTTTCGTTTTTCCTGAAACTGAGTAGTTTTTTTGACTGTTGTTCATGATGGTATGAGTCATTCGTCTACCTGCCTGAAGTCACCCCTAAGGGGTTACCGTCAGTTGAGCCCCTTGTGTCCCTGGGTTGAGATTGGTTTCGTGATTAATATTACTAGATCTCTTTTCCATATCTACAAATGAGACAGAATGTGAAACACTTTCTCCATCGGAATTCATCACCGCTTAGTGTTCTGTGTTACCACTTTTAGTATTGACTTATTTGGTGTAGATCTACGTGAGTTGTTTCTAGATGTGTTCTGAGGGATCGATCAGCCAGTATTAATTCTTTGCCATCTATAATTTGCTTTTTCTCATAGTCAATGCGGTCGCGATCATACTTATTCTGTTTCCTTATCATAATTCACGTTCTGCTTCTTCAACAGTATTGGACAGAATTTTATCATAATTGGCGAAAACTCTCATATCTGGAACTTGCGCAATTTCTCTGTAGTTCTTTAATCTGAATGTCAATGGAATCTTTCTCCTTAATTTTCTGCTGTAGTATTAATCCCAGTTTAAATGACAGTGATTGAGCGTCTGAACCCATTGATCCTCAAAATCTTTGTCAGGGAAACCAAAGTTGGGGCTTCTTACCCTTAAGCCTCTTGGAATTCTTTTTATTTTAATGTAGTTTTCAAGCCACAATGTCCACCATATCCTTGTTTTTAAATAAGTAATCTTTCAAGTCTTTGAAAATATATCTTTGGTCAGCAACATCATTTGTGTCAATCTACCACATTCTCAAAAACACGAAGTGCCTTCTTTTCCTGAGGAAGCATCCCCCAGTTTAAAGCATAAGAAATCACGGTACTGTAACGTTTGAATCCTCTGTTACTTCCATTATCGTTCCACTTAACATCAATGAATTTAAAAGTCCCATAAAAATGAATGAAAAATGCACAGACCTGCTTAAACCACCACACTTAGACGTATTAATCCAAAAATAAATCCTTGTTTGCATATGGGACATCCAATACGAGCTACCATGCAGGTAAGTAGACATACAGTAAGGTAATGTGGTGCTCAGCATGAAAAACCATCATGGTTATAAAGTGAATGAACACTTCTGGGACATATGCTATTCAAAACATAGAATGGGGGCTCCATTGGCCCTGAAGGCAGGGGTAATGCCAAAAACAACCCCCCCTAACCTCATTGGGCTGGCCCCAGTAAGTACTCACGAATGTGTCACCAGTGGTCCTCTCAGTCGCGTGCTGTTGCCAATGGGGAGAAATCCAATGCAATGTAGGTAGGTGCAACGCACAGGCAAAAACGGTGATAGCAGGTCTGGCAAAAATATTTCTTTATTATAAGGACATAAAAACAGAAGGCTGCAACCTTCACGCGTTTCGTGCAAACAAATAGCACTTTATCAAGAAGTGTCTTAACTTGGTATACAACACTCTATATATAGGACAGCCTGCCGTTTTGGCGCCAAAACATTTAATTGGTAACATCATGTTCATTCAACCATATTTTGTATAGCTGTGTGAGTAACCTGAGGCGGCTAATTACCTGTTGCCACTGCGAGAAAAGCCGCCTCCAACACACCTGCTCGGTGACACGCACCGCAGGGCAATGAGGGCCAACTCTCGCGAGATGCGCCTCAAGTAAGCCACAATTTCAACGCGCATGCGCAGATACAGTTCCTAAGTGATCATTCTGGAGTCCCCCGCGAGTAATGCCATAAGGTCCTAAGTGCTCGCGCATGCGCTTACATGCTTTGGTTGTAATTGGACACAAAAATAACTGACCATATTGTCTAACACCCCACGCAGCAGGATGTCCATGGGGATGCCTTATAAACCTACAGACACCCACAAATACACCCCATTGAGCGGCGGGGGGGGGGGGGGAGGTGAAAACCGAAAAAAGAAGAAGCGGATGCAGGGACAGAAGGGGAGGGGACAAAAAAGAAAGAAGAAAAGAAGGGGAAAAGGGTAGAAGGGAAAAGAGAAAGAGGAGGGAGGAAGGGGGAAAAAAGAGGTAGGGCAAGATGGGTTTTTGGCGCCAAAACGGCAGGCTGTCCCTATATAGAGTGTTTGTATACCAAGTTAAGACCTTCTTGATAAATGCTATTTTGTTTGCACTGAAACGCGTAGAAGGTGCAGCCTTCTGTTTTTTATGTCCTTATAATAAGAAATATTTTTGTCCAGACTGCATCCCCCTTTTTTGCTGTGCGTTGCACCTACCTACACTGCCTGTACATCTAACTTTTCCTGGGCCAATTGTTTCTTCTCCTCTTCTAATTCATGGAGTCTTTTATCTCCTTCACTGACATGGACATATAGATTCTTGCACTCTTGAGTTACAATTTCTAGAGCTACAGGTCAGAACCAACTCTAACACCATTCTAGCCCCTGTCACTACTTTTAAGTGCCTGGGAATTTGGCTTCACTCCCATTTAACATTTGGGTTGTATATTGATAGTCTGACATCCAAAACCTATGCAAAACTAGGTATACTTTAAAGGAACAAATCCTTCCTAAGCCCGCTGGTCAGAAAGAACATCACACAGCAGATACTAATGCCAATTATAAGCCGTGGGGACATGGTATATGGCACAGCATCCCAAATTCACCTTAGCAAATTAGAAACACTCTACAACTCAATGTGCCACTGTGTACTACAATGTCATTACTACACACATCACGGCAAAATTCTCCAAAACCTATATTGGTTATCCTTTGAGTCAAATACATTCTGGTCACAATACACGCCTATCTGAACAAACTCCTTACCCCTACTACAAGCAGCACTTATCACCTTAGATCTGACTTCCAAAGACTGTTCACGGTCCCATGGTTCAAAAAGGAATCCGGTCACTCATCCTTTTCTTACCGTGCACCTCATAACTGGAAAAACCTACCAGTGACTCTCAAAACCGCCTCTAGTATAAGTAATTTCATGATTTCAACGGTCTCATATTTTAATCTGGTCTGTAACTGTTACATACGCCCATAATCATATGTTATCTCTAGCTGTTCTGAAATGTCTGTGAATTGAATATTCATTTAATGTAACAATGTAATGTCATCATAACTCTGTGCCCAGGACATACTTGAAAACAAGAGGTAACTCTCAATGTATTATTTCCAGGTAAAACATTTTATAAATAAATAAACATCTGACTCTCCCATTTCTTTCACCATTCATATTAACAGCATAGCTAAAATTTGCCGCTGCTTCCTCCATAATATTGGTAAAATCCACAATTTCTCTGCTAATCTACTGCTAAAACTCTAATCCATACCCTTATCCTCTCCTGCCTGGATTATTGTAACATACTGCTAGCAAGACTCCTTGTCTCACAACTTTCTCCTTTGAAATTATTCTAGAATGCACTGCCTCCCAAAACAGTCTCTGATCATCCCTTCCTTAATGTTAATGTTGGTGAAATAATATTTTTTTTATGAGCAGAGGTGGAATTAGATCTTTTTGCGCAATGGGCAAGCGCCATCAACTGCACAACCCCAAATGTATAGAACCAAGGCAAAACAATCCTGTAATTTCTAACTATGTTTGTGAATTTCACAAATCTAAATGCATGTCACATTTAGTTTAATCGAATCTTTTGGGTTTGAGCCACTTTGACCACTGCTTAGTTTCACTTCCTTCTCCCTAGTTTTCCTCCTCCCGCAAAATTTAGCTCCCTCTCTCCCTCTCTCCTCTCACCGCACCTCCCCATCTCAGTTCAGAAGGGCTGCCCCATGCCCACTAACACCAGCTGGGATCTGTCCTGGATGTGCACCCACACCATGCTCTTCAGCTGCTCCACTTGCTCCCTCAGTGCCTTGCCCACTTCACTTAACCTGCAGTTCTTGTTATTCAGCTCCCGCACCTTGTCCTCCAGCCAGATGGGTGAAATTCTTTGGAGCATATTCTCAAAGCTCAGAGATCGCAGTTCTGTGTGATTTAACCCAGAAAACACATTGAAGAAATGGGGCTTCTGGGTCAGATTGTATGGAACAGTGATAACAAAAACTTTACCATAAATTGAATTCTGCACCCACCATCATGCTGTGCCTAGGACAGCTGCCTCACTTGCCCTAATCTAGTCCCGTCTCTGTTTACTGTATGAGTGTGACATTAGATACATCATGAAGGAATACATTGGATTTTGATATTATTTTCTCTCTCTCTGCGTGTGCTGAGATGAGACGCCTTGAATTTTGATGAAAGAGGTACACATGACTGTAGGTATCGATTCCCTACAAGTTATGGTTTTGTTAAAATTAATTATATTTTTATATTTGGTTTAGATGTTATTGGGTTAATTTGCCTCGTGGGATGCGGCTTTTGGGGGTTATAGTTGTGTCAGTTAAAGCCACTAGAGGTGCCATGCGAAGGAGGTGGTTGTTCAGTCGGTACATCACACCTTTGCTGAAAACATTTAAAACATACACATTTAATTTCCGCATGACCTGTTCTTGCATCTGTTGTTCCTGCTTTCAGCCACAGCTTTCGGTGCTAACTCCACCTCTTGGAGGTTTGTCCTCTATCGTGTGACTATTTGATGTGCTTTGGCTGGCTCCTCTTCCCCCTCATCGTTGGACATCATTGATCTGTCTTCCCTGCCTGTTAAGTGACTGAATTTGAAATGACTCCAGCGGTGCAATCCTATTGACTTGAGCTGTTCCCATAAAGCTAATTTCTTCATTTGGAACAGGATAAAAAGTACTGTAGATTGCAGGATTGTATCAGACAGCTGTACGGGGACAAGAAACAGAAGGACTGTACAGCTGGCAAAGCAGCATGAAGATTCTCATTATGTTCTTCATCATTTCATTGGTGAACTGCTGTGATCTCCATTGCCTCCTCTAGCTGTCACTTTGGTATCTGTATCTGTCTCAATTTGAAACTGTTTGAACATATTTTAGGATATCTATTTATTTAAAGCCATACACAAGTTATAGATGTATTCATACATTTGTTAAAACATTTATATCGATTTAACATTTGCAAGTTTAGATTGAATTATTAGTTGTATTTTTTTTTTTATCTTTAAAATTAGCAACATAAATGTAATCTTCAATATTGAGATGGAAGATAGACTGGCTGGTCTTTTAGAAGAACTAAAAATAAAGGTGTTGAATGGTTGCAACAGCAGTTACATGGTAAAAAAAAAAAAAAAAGTTAAGGAGGTTTTTAAAAATACATCAAAACAGGGGAGAAGAATGTCAAGATCTCCTGACAGACCTAGTCCAAGGGGCATAAGTCCTCAAAAAGCAATTTATAAGAAGAAGAAAATTGTTTTAAAGAATTTATTAATGAACAAAAGGAATGCATTGGACAAAGAAAAAGTAGGTGCTTTTTGGAATACTGTAGCTATAGGAGGAATGACATAGTTTGTAAGGTGTTAAATAATCATGGGGATGACGAGTCTGTATTTTTCTCTGTATTATCAGTTCACACTGCTCCTTTTTCTATTTGGCAGGTTTCTACTAGTGCTGCTACAAATTAATATTGCCAATTCAAATTGTGTGTGGGATAAAACTGTCCAGCAACCTACTATGGCTGGGTATCAGTAGTGTCCAGGTGTATTGTCTTCTCGTGTGCAGAATCTGGCACGTGATTTTAAGCAAATATTTAAAAGTAATTCAAGGGATAATGATTTATTCAAGGAATTTGTAACATCTATTATAAAAAATTTTTGTCGAAATGCACTTTTGGCAAAAACAAATATTCAATCCATCCTAAAGTTTGAGATTGACTAGTAGTTTGTATTTGTTAGGCTGTAGTTTTGATATTTGTTATTTTGTGGATATATGTTTATCAATGGCTTGTTCTTTATCTTATTCTGAAGCAATTTGTGTTTTTTTGGATTGGGTTATTCGATTTGAGTTTGTCAGTTAATATTGTTCATTATGTAGAGGATTTTTCATTTGTAACCCTGCTGGTTCGCAATATTGTGACTAATTGTTGTTTCTCCTTATGAAAATTGCTAAATGTTTTGGAATACTATTGGCAGATGAAAAAAGAGAAGGTCCTATTTCATATTTGGATAATATGTCTGGACTCAAACATGTTATTACAGTGTAAAAAGTAACACTTAAGCATTCACAGATAGTCTTAGGCCATTTAAACTTTGCTTGTGAAGTAATGCCTGTTGGAAGGGTTTTTAATAGGAAGTTGTCTTTGGCTACGGTTGGTGTAACAAATTCTAATAATTTTATTAGACTCAATAAAAATGTAAAATAACACATTAAGGTATGACTACGATTTTTAACGAATTTCAATGGTCTCCTTATGGCAGCGTGAACCAGTTCTAAATACTGAATTACTCCTCTCCTCAAAAATACATCCATCTCTGAATGTTATCCCAACGGAATGCAGAAGATAAAGAATGCATGGGAAATTGATCAAGGAAGATAAAGCCAGGACAGGGATAGTATGTGCAAGTGAGAAGTAGGGATAATGATTTTTTATGGGAGAGATTTTTTTGTCTAGACTAGGAACTTCTCCTCATTACAATGAGGCAAAACTGTTCTATTTATTCTAATTACGTACTGTGCTTAGATAAAACAATATCGACTTTGAGATAACTTGAAAATATATTTAATGTTCAACATAATAGTGTTGTTTTTAAAATGAGAGTGTTTATGGAAAACATAACCAATAATTCAGACCGATTAATAACCCTATATTCTGTGTAAATCCAGTACATACAATGTGGAACTACATTTAGTCACCAAATGTAACAGGGTCCTAGCATAAGGAGATCCACAGAATGCCTAACTTCCATCAGACAATAACACCTCTATGGTTGAATTTCAATCTTCAGAGCATATATCACGAGTAAAACAAAACCCAAAATACTAAGCATGTCACTCAAATAAAGAAGGGATTGGATTTTATTCTACAGAATGCAGGAATCATACAATCAGTAAAGTAATATAATCATCCACAATGCATTTCCAAACGAATTTACTCTATGCCTGGCTAATTGTTAGGATTTATGAATGCAATTTCTGTACTTATGAAGCTTATCTTTAGCTGTCAACCTGTGACAATGACAGACATACTTATCATTAATTAGCACATTCAAAAAACAAATAGCAAATCATGTTTGACTCTTCTTTCAAGTTGTAGAATATGTTCCCGCTGTGGATTTTTGAAGAAAGAAAACTGCTTTCACATTTCTAATAAACAAATCCAAGAAAGAGTGAAGGAATGCACTCAGGATATTAAATGAAGTGTGGCAAAATGCTGCTGTAATATCAGAACCAAAGAGAACTGCTTTTAGTACTGTATGTGCAGTCGACGTGGCTCGGTATCACACGATTAGGATTTTTATTGCATAAACATTTTTGTGGTGGTCTGCATCAGGATAGGACCCTAAACATTAATATAATAATAATCCTAATCTGGTGATGCAGAGCCTTATCCTTTCTAATAAAAAAAAATTCTGTACTGCACATGCACAGGGAAATAAGTTATCCACTTGCTGTCTCGTTGAAAGGCAAAATCATGTTCATATGGGGTAAGTATCCTAAAGCACAAGGTGGTCTCTTGGTTGTTCTAAAAAAATATTATTGGATAGGAACAAAAGTTTTGTTTTGTACATATGTTCCTCTTGTCCAAATAAAATTAAAACAATGCCATTCTTGTGTCTTTTAAACCTGTAAATAACTCTGATATCAGTATGACAAAGGTGTTCTTTTGTAGTAATTGGTTTTAATATTATTTTTTTATAAGATGCTTGACATGCAATTTTGGTCATACAGTACCTTAAAAAAAAAAAACAACTTGCACAGCAAATGTACAATATGTATTAATGTTGAACTGTGAAAGGACTTAAATGTTTTGTAATGTATATATATTTGTAATGTATTACTGAAAGGTACCTTGGAGGCCATTCATTTGGCCTAAGTGTCTACAGCACCTTGTACAAACTCATCTGGTAATCTTAACTTGCATTTCATATCCCAGTTTCACATCAGTTACTGGATTGACTTCATGCTTCAATTCCCATCTCTGCACCAATTTAGACATCCATGTCTCTATTCTATCTCAGTAATGTTAGGCCATACTTAAGGAGTCACTAAGGTGTGATATTGATTATTACATCTTGATCCTGCATTAACTGCCATTGATTTGAATTACACCTACTGTCCGATTGAGATGTGGTAAACCCATTACCCACGGAGACTGTGATGGCAGATATAATATATATCTCCAAAAACAGATTGGACATCTTTTAGAAAGAAAACAGTGTTCAGAGATATACTAAATAACTAAACATGAGAAGAATGTTGATTCAGGGAGTAATCTGATTATTGAAGTCAGGAAGGAAATAATGTTATCCCCTTATGAGACCTCATTGGGTAATGTTTCACTGGGGGGGGGTCCCCTCCTCTGGATTAAAATACTGTAAATACAAATATTGGACAAGTTTCTGTCGTCTACATTTAGCATATGCTGAACTTGATGACTATATGCATTTTTTCAAATGTATCTATTATGTAACTATGTAACTTGATGCTGAGATGCATGGTCATAGACGTTACTCTTTAGTTAATAACACAGCTGTATTTCTGGAACAAAACACTATACAGTTCTTATCCATTAATTAGACCCCTTACAGTTTTTAATCCTTCAATTCTGTAGAGAACTCTTATTTTATTATACAGTATATTATAATTTTACATCTGGGACTGTTTTTATTTCCCAAGTTCTGCACATCAAAACTTTCCCATAGGTCGGATGTCATAATTTAATAATCTAATAACACTAATAATCAAGTGTTAGACACGTTTGATTCTAATATTATTACATTCAGTGCAAAAAAAACACATCAATTAAATGTTTAAGTAGCCCTATTGGTCTTACAGAAGATCATATTTATTGGAGGTTGTGATACCTTTTTAGTGGACCCTCATTAGATTCTCCATAGATTAAATTATTGTGTACAAATGTTTTGAAACTTCATAGGTTTCTTCAAGTTTTTTTCTTTAAGTGAAATTACACTTAAAGGAATAATCCAAGCGACATGTTTTTAATTGTTATTATTTTTTTACTAGATTTAAAGCAGGGCATCTCCGGAGCTGAACCGCATTTTATCTCCGGGGAAAAAGGAAAGGAAAATACGCCATTTCTATAACCTCAACTAGCCAGAGCTGCTGCCGGCACTCCCTTCAATGGTAAGTATCTTGGGAAGCAGGGGTTATCTCCAGAGCTGAAATTAACACGGTTCAGCTCAGGAAACCCTCTGCTTGAAACCAATTAAAAAAAAAAAAACATGTAATTTGATCTATGAGCTTTGAAAATGTTGGACACTATCATTTATTCTATGTAAAACTCTAATATTGGTCCACTAAAAGGTAACAGAAACTGAAATGAATCTGATAATAAAATAATAAAAAACATGTTTGAGCTTCTCCTTTAAACACAATTTTTGGGACTTACCTACATAGGTTCCAGGACTGTTTTTTAAAAGAAGGTGGAAGATGATTGGTCATATTCAGAATTTACTTTGAATGTAAAGGAAAATTGGATGCACTTTCAGCTTTTTTATGTATTGGTCCCGGTATACTTATACTGTACAGGCGGTCCTCGTTTATCTGGCGGAATGCGTACCACTAACCGCCGTTGGATAACGGACCGTCAGATTGCAGGTCAATGTTATTCGGTGGAGGTGACAGTCGGATAAGCGGGTCCGACATCGGATAATGCGTCCGGTGGACTGCATAATGTGGCGTCAGATAAGGCAATAAGGCACCTGTCAGTAAGTGGGACATCGGATAGCGAGGATTCACTGTACTGTATCAGCTTTTATTTTAACATAAGGGACCTGCATGGTCCTGAATGCCCTCACTGTTTTAAAAAAATGTCTACCTTACTTTTATTCTTTTTTGTTATTACAAAAGATGTTTTTCCGTCTATGAAACTACTGTATGGGAGTGAAAGTGTAAATGATTTTACACACACTGGTTTACAGTACATCCAACTTCTAAATGTACTTCCCATTTGTCCATATGTGCAGCAGTGGAAACATTTATCAAATGTAAACAGAAAGATCAGCGCAACATACAAAATGACACAACATATAGTGCAATACTTCAGTGCTTATCTGCTCATGCGTAAGGGTCATTTATAAAATGTGTTTTTAAGGCACTTTAGATTAATATTGGAATCCTAATTAATGATAAAAATGGAATAACAAGCTCTTGATGACCTAAAAAAGAATCCCCGTTTAATTATAAAATCTTCAGACAAGAGATGTAATATTATGAATAGTATCATGGTTATCATGATTTAGAGGTTATGATGAATAATGACAAAAACAAGGCACCTGATTTTACCTGTAGGAACACTTTGTTTATCGTGGTCAGGCCGCGGACAGCCAACGCAATTATTTGTAGGGTTTATTTATTTAATTGCAATTCAGTATATGTCCAGCAGATGGCACACTGAATATATTTGTCCATGCCTGTGGTGAGCCTATTGAACAGCACAATAACTTAACAGGTATTTCTATACTTTCTTTATATATTTGATTAATTAATAAAAATGTATTGTTTCTGTTAAAAAAACTTTTGAAGATCTTATGATTAACAAGTATCACAAAACCATTTGTTGTGCAGTAAAAAATATACAATATATCATATATAACTTAACTATAATATACAACAATATAACATTTATAACTTAAGAAATAATATACATACATAATATACATCTATATTTATAATCAGTCTCTTTAAATCCACTGAAACCAGCAACCAGCGCATGCGATGTCCAAAACGAGAACAGAACAAGAACATGGCAGAAGCTGCTGCAGCCAGACCCTGAGCTCCAGAGATGCTTGTGGTGCATCATGTGACCATTTCAACAAATGGGTCTATGAATGAGACTTGAGCTTCCATGTTAGACCACTGTAGGCTGGTAAATGTCCTCAGTAGGTTTAGAATCAGTGCCATTGTCCAGTTCAGTTATGTTAAAACTATGTTTTTTTCCATGTTGTTTAATCAGTCTAGAGTCAGTTCACTCTTCTCAAGATACCAATTGCTGCATGGGCTTTCATCCATTACCACCAGATGCCAACCCTGGATGAGGTGACAATGGACTCGTTTTTTTTTCTGGGTGGGGCCTGCTGCCGGACCAATTAGTCCATGTGGGCAATTGGGATGTATGTTTCAAATAACTTTCTCAGTTGCTATACAGTACCTTCAGGTGTATCTTTTTGTGATTGTGACAAAAGGGGCACCAGGGAGTCTAAAAAAAAGGTTGGACCCAGTCCTGCCGTCCCTAGCCATCAGGGTCACAGCCCATTACTTCAGTGGTTATTGTAAGGCACTAAGATTGTCCATCTGCATGTGTTTTTCAAAAGCATGTAAAAATGTTACCTTTTATTATATTTCAAAGTAGTTGTCTGCTTGTGTCATATATTTCAAATGTACCTTGTATTTCCTTCTAATGTAAACAATGTTTTACAACATGTGAAAGCAGTGATATTGTTCTGGTCAGAAGACTGTGGATCCTTAGGAGTTAACCTGGAATTTCCCTGAAACATCACTTTTAATCACTGTGATCACTGTAGGTATCAGACATTGTATGCCTGGGGAGGGGAGCCCAACATTAGGTATGTTTTTTAGGTGTGTTCCATATGTATTTATTCTGTGCCATTTGTTGAGGATTGAAAAGGGTTAAGGGTTAAGAGATATCTATGGTGATTGCATTTTATTTGTGTAGCTGTACTAGCAATGAATAGCTGAGGGATACAGTAGGCCCACGTTAAGTCAGAGGGCTTTTATTTGTGCAGATCAGGTGGAGACTTAAAGGTAGTTGGGGTGAGACACGCTTTCCTTCTGGGAAAATACTTAACCCAAAGGTTAAGGCATTGTACCACATAAATAGTTCAAGAGCCAAACCGGACTCCACCCCTGGCAACACCCGCAGCTCCAATTTTGGGAAATCTGACAGCTGCATAGCTGGGAGAGGAGACAGGGGGCTGATGGGTGAGGCCCTGTAGAAAGAGCTAACAGGGGCCTATGTGAGAGGCCCTACATGGTGTGTTACCTGCCTGTTAGTCTTTGTAAAAACTGTGTATTCCTAGCCTTTGTAAATGCTCAGTGTTACCTGTGTGGCACCTGTGTGGCACCTGTGTGGTACTTGTGTGACCCCTGTGTGGGATCAAGGATATACTGGGGCCTCCACAGTCAGCGGATAGATATTGATTTTGCCCCAGCTTCCAAGGTAAGTAGCACGTGGGCTATCATCTACTGTATCTTGGGATGGGTTGCCCGGCAGGCTACCAGCCCTGTGTACCTTTGTGTCCCTGATATGGAGCCTCTTTGTCTGGAGCCATCACAGAGGACTGTGAGCATATAGCTCTTTCATGAGTATTTATGCTCCTTTTATGTATCTTTCCCTGAGTGTGGGATTTACGTGTTATCTGTGTTATACTTTCATGATAAATCCAATGTTTATTTGTACCCAAGTCTGGCTAGTAATAACCTGTGTCTCATGCAGCCCCCAGGGGCTTGAATAGGGTTGAGTCTACCTCAAGAACTCTGGTGGCTGTGGTTGAACCAAGGCTCTGGGAGTAACAACAGTTACTCTTTGATAAAGTACACTTTGTACGAAACACGTAGGAGGGCCTTTTTTGCCTCCTTCATCATGCCTCTCCAATAAAGATTTTTTCTAGTATCTGGACCCTGACTCCTCTTTTTGGCTGTGGGCTGCTCCTTTGTCTTTTAGTACTTGAATCTCAACCACCCCAGTGTACATTGCCCCAAATGTGGACAGCCTGATGCGGCTCCCCAAGAGCTGCTCCCCTCTGCACAGGACCAGTATGCTAAGGGTTAACATTTGCTTGTACTTTGTGGAAGTACCCCAACCACTTGAGTGTTAATGAGCCAAGAAGAAAAATAACTTTGTATTCACAACTGCATTGAATCCCAACCACCCCAGTGTACATCTGCATTGCCCCAAAGATGGACAGCCTTTGGCAGCTGAAGGACAACCAAAGGGTATGAGCTGTTTGCTGCCATTCGCTGATGTTAAATCTGAAACTCACAGGCCCTTTATCCCTTATACCCAATTTTCCAACTCTATCGGTCCATGAAATGTCTGTGAATTTACTGTATAACCCTGTTCTTTTAATGTAACCATGTATTTTTATAACTCTGTGCTCAGGATATACTTGAAAACAAGACGTGGTAACTTTCATTGTATTACTTACTTGTAAAACTTTTTTTATAAATAAATGTGTGCAGCATTCACAACTGCTGTTTGGTGGCTCCCTGTTTAATGTCCTTACACGGCTGGCTGAGTATAGACTCGGTGTTTGACGCATGTGATGGGAGTCTGCCTTGAATGTGTAGTGCTGATGGTTGCAAGCAAATACTCTTTGGGTCAGATGGCCTATGGCTGGTATATGAGTACAGATCTTACTTTTTCAATGCGCTTCACCTGGGTGTCATTCTTTAACAGGGGGATGTCACATGTCCTTGTTCGGTCTCCCTTTTTTTCCAAGGCGCGCTACATGTTTAGTTTTTCAAGTATCTTTGTTGATTTACTAAGGAAAATTGCCCACTGGGGATTTGATAGATTACTGCGTAGTGTTTTAGTCACAAATCTGATTCTATATGCAACTTGAAGTTGTTTTGTATAGAGTTTAATGGATACTAAAGCTTCTAACTACAGTAGAATGTTTGAGACAATTAAAGAATTTAAATGTCATTAAATGTTGGATAAGGATCCGACTGCCAATTATGACCAGAAATGGATGTTAAAACTATAAGGTTTTTGTATTTGGGGGGGGAAGGTCTAAGGGGGGGAGGCGGGGGAAGACATACTGGGGGGGGGGTGTGGGGGGAGGATGGGGGAACTCTGTTTTCTTCCTCCCTTTCCATCAGTAAGAGGACGGCCTAATGCAGGCCTAGTCCTAGTGGGCCGCTCCAGGGATCCCAGGTATTCCAAAACTGTGGCATTTTTTTATTGAGCATTGCTGTAAGTTTATCCATGGCCATGACCTCGTCTATTCTTCTCAACACCGTATTTCTCGCTGGGGCTTTGGTGTGTTTCCACGCCGCTGCTATTGATCATCTGGCTGCGGTTAGGATAGCTGATACTAGTCTACTCAGGGGGGGGGGTAGGTCGTCAATAGGTTTGCTCAGCACGAAGGTCAAGGGGTCCAGGGGGAGAAGAAGCCCCATAGTTTCTTGTAGAAGCTTTTGGATCTTTTTCCAGTACCTCTGAATCTCCGGACATGACCACCAAATGTGGGCCATGTCCCCCTTTTGGCCACATCCCCTCCAGCACAGGTCGGAAGTGCCGGGGAAGATCTGGCTCAGCCTAGCCAGGGTCAGGTACCACTGGAATAGTATTTTATATATGTTCTCTTTTGTCACTGTACAGATTGAGGTCTTTGTGGCCAACTCCCAGATATCCTCACACTCGTCCATATCTATCTGTACATTGAGGTCCTCTGACCATTTTTGCATATACTTGTGGATTGGGGGGCTGGTTGCCGACTCCATCCCCCTATAGATCTCTGAGATCAGACCTCTCTGGTAGGAGCCCTTGCCGCAAAGGGATTCAAACCTGGTTAATGGGGGGAATTTAGCGTTTGGGGCTAGGGATAGAAGGAAGTGCCTAATTTGCAGGAATTTGAACAGATGGAGACCTTGTTGTTTATGTTTGTCGCGAAGTTCTTGGAAGGAGAGGATCTCCTCGTTTTTCAGCAGATCGGCAAGCAGCCTAATTCCTAGACCTTGGAATTGTTTGAATTGTTTTTTGGAACACCCAGGCAGGAAGTGTGGGTTTCCAAAGATGGGGGTAAGTTGGGATGGTGTAGCTAGCAGGCCATATTTCCCTTTGTTCTTGAGCCAGACATCCCATGTGCATCTCATTGCCCCCAGAGCGAATCGCCGTGGTCCTCCCTCCCTTCCTACAGGAGACCAGAGATGGACCTGGAGGGTGGCAGATGCAGCATGATGTGATTCGATCGCTAGCCAGCAGGTGGAGGCCGGGTTGTAGTTCCAAACCACAGCCTGATTCAACTGGGCCGCCGAATAGTATCTGATCACGTCGGGGACCCCCACACCTCCTCTTATCTTGGGGGACAACATCACAGACCTTGATACTCTTGGCCGTTTATCATTCCAAATGAATTGGAACATAAGGGCCTGGATATGTTTCAGGGCTGCGATTGGGACGGGGACAGGGAGTGTTTGGAAGAAAAAAAGAAGTCTCGGCAGGACGTTCATTTTTATTGATATAATTCTTCCAAACCAGGAAATTTGGAGCGATTTCCATTTCTCTTTTTTGATTTGGTCAAACAAGGGGGGGTAGTTGGATTGGTATAGGGAGCTATAGGTGCTTGAGATTCTGACTCCTAGGTATTTAATATGGGTAGTGCTCCATCGATATTTATAGTTAGCTTGTAGGAGTCTCCATTCCTGGTCTAATTGGGATACGTTTAGAGCTTCTGACTTGTCCATATTGACTTTGTAGTCAGATACTGTGCCGAATTGGGATAGCACTCTTTGGAGATTGGGGAGGGAGACGTGGGGGTCCGCGAGGGTCAGGATCACATCATCAGCAAATAAAGAGATTTTGTATTCTGTTTCGCCAATTCTAATACCTTTTATGCTCTCATCTTCCCTAATTGTGGCCGCTAGTGGTTCAATTGTTAGGGCGAATAACAGAGGGGAAAGGGGGCAACCCTGCCTGGTTCCATTTCTGATCTTAATGGGGTCTGAGAAGCCCCCTGAAATTTTTACATGTGCTGTTGGGTTTTGGTAGAGGGCTCTAACCCCCTGCAGGAAGGGGCCACTGAATCCAAATTTCAGCATAGTTTGATCTAGGAAGGACCATTTGATTCTGTCAAACGCTTTTTCTGCGTCAAGACTAAGGATCATCGCTCTGTTTCCTGTGAGGCGCACATGGTCTATTATATCCACAATTTTGCGGGTGTTGTTAGAGGCCTGTCTATCTGACACAAATCCGACTTGATCTATATGAATGAGCCGTGGGAGAATTGGGTTGAGCCTGTTTGCCAAGATTTTGCTATAGAGTTTTAGATCGGTATTCAGAAGGGAGATTGGCCTATAGTTGCCACAAAGGAGAGGGTCTCTACCCTCCTTGTGGATAATTGCCAGGTTTGCCATGGTGATTGTAGAGGGGATCGGTTCCCCTTGCAGGAAAAAGTTGAACATATCTAAGAGGTAGGGGGAGAGAATCGGCAAGAATGTTTTATAATAAGCGTTGGTAAACCTGTCCGGGCCGGGCGTTTTAGCTAATTTAAGGGAACCAATGGCTCCTGATAGTTCCTCCTGGGAGATTTCTTTATTTAGATCGTCTAGTTCCTTGTTCGAGAGGGATGGGAGGTTACAGTGCGCCAGGTATTGTGTAATTGTCTCGAGGGATGTCGGGTCATGGTTAGGGGGGTGTAAGTTGTAGAGGTCCGAATAAAAATCCGCAAATTCCTGAGCTATCTCTTTCTCCATATATGAAATTTGACCATTTTTAGTGCAGATTTTAGAGATTTGTGATTTAACTCGGGTGCCTCTGAGTTTAGTGGCCAAGAGCTTATCGGCCTTGTTGCCCTTGTTATAAATTTTTTGTCTGGACCATCTCAGTGCTCTCTCTACCTCTTCGAGTTGGGTGTGTTTGAGGGCTGCTCTAGTTTGGTTTAGTTGTTTGAATATTTTTTTGGAGGCTGTGTGCTTATGCTGTTGTTCAAGTTGCGCAATCTTATCTGTAAGGTCTTTTTGAAGCTTGAGTTTCTGTTTTTTCTTATGGGCCGCGACTGAGATTAGGTCGCCCCTGATTGAGGCCTTATGGGCCTCCCACAGCATTGCTGGAGCCGAGACTGACCCCTTATTCATTTGATAAAAGATAGAGAGTTTTTCTCTAACTAACATCTCTGTTTCTGGGCAGTGGAGCAGGGAGACGTTTAGCTTCCACTTGTATGGGTTATTCTTTACGAAGGGCAGGGAGAGAGTGAGTTCAATGGGGGCGTGGTCAGACCAGGTGATTGGGCCTATATTTGAGTGGGAGGATGCCTGGAGGATGTTGCTGGTGCCTAGAAAATAATCGATCCTCGAGTAGGACTGATGGGGGGAGGAGAAGAAGGTATAGTCCCTTTGACCCTGGTGCTGTGCCCTCCATATGTCTGTGAGGGAGAATTCTGCCATTATGTCCCTAAATTTTTTGGCTTTCTTTTGAGCTTGAGTAGTGTGGGATTTAGCTGGAAAAGCAGGGGGGGGGGGGGAATGCTAGGGGTTGTTGACCTATCATGCGTGTGGGAGGCCACCATGTTAAAGTCCCCTCCGATGAGATATTTTATTTTAATTAAACATTCAAGGATAACCACATTTTCTACAATCCCAAAGGAATATAAAAATCATTTTTAACTCTCCTGGACATCGGGTATTAAAGGTCTTGATGACTTTAGCATTTATGTATGTGGCTACGATATTGAAACCTTTTGTGTTGAACCTCCCTTTTTAATGTTTGGTGTTACGCTTGTGCTCCTACACACAAGTGCAGAGTAAGGAAGGGACCCGATAGTGAGGTGGGGGATCCACAGGAGAGACGAAAGGGAGTGAGTTGCCGCGCAGCTGGGGATCGGCGCACGTAGTCACGTGAGCGCGCTGCGCGCAGGAGAATACGCGACACATCCGGAGGTGCGGTGCCAAGCTCAGCGACAGGACTAGCCCAGCTGCATGTGTGCGCATGCTCTGGCAGCAGAGCGGGAATGTGCGCGTTCTCAGGCACCAATGCGGGGGAAAGCCAATGCTTCAGCACAGGAGTCTGGAACAGGCCTCTGCGTGGAGAATAGCAGCAGACCTTAAGAACTCAGGAACACAGGCCTTAGCATGGGGAGTAGCAGTACTGACCTCGGCATGGAGAGTAGCAGCAGGTCTCTGGAAACATGGTGACACAGGCCTCTGCGTGGAGGGTAGCAGCAGGCCTCAGGAAATCAGGAATGCAGGCCTCTGCATGGAGAGTAGCAGCAGGCCTCAGGATACTCAGGTACTAATAATGAGAACTAGAGAGGAGCAGGGGAGGTAGAGTCCAGAGCACAAGGTAACAATAGAATTGCTTCTTGGAGGACATCCAGCCTCCTTAAAGGCATAGTGCCAGTAACAGAAGAGTGCAGCAAATACTAAGTTCAAACTAAGGGTTGTTTAGTTGAATACTTTGGCCAAGGTATTGTAAGCCTGCTACCACGTCAAGGTAAACCCTATCAGCAGGTCCTACACTACCCGATGGTAAACTAACCTCAGTGGTAGAATGAGTGACTGTCCCAGTATTCCGGAATCCAAAGGAGATAAGTACAGGTCCCAGAGAAAGTTCAGGCAGGAACAGCATAGAGTACTGGGGTAATACTTTGCAGGGCCCTGGGCAGGTAGCCACTCGCTGCTTTTAAAAGGAAGCGGCAACTGTTAGCAATGAGAAAGTCAGAGAGAGGCTTACTTCCTGTTAGGAGGAAGAGGGCAGGATTTGCCAGGAAGCAAGATGGCCTCGTTTGCGTCAGAATCCTTAAAGACACAAGATCTAGACTCGTAGCTAGAGGGCGGCGATCAGAAGTTAAACAGGTAAGGAAGGAACACGCCGCAGGGGGCGTGTTCCGTGCATCGTTACAGTTCAGAATATCAAGGATGTGTATACTACAGTTCAAAATATGTATATGGAAAATCGGATTTATTTGACTTTACTTAATTTAGTGTTTGAATTTCACATACGGTAGGAATTCAAGCATTCCACTCTTTCTTAGCAGGTGGAGAAAATCAATATAAAAACTTCAATTATGACGTGAATTGTTAGCTTTTGTATGGCTATTTTATTTTTGTTGATAATTTTTTTCTGCAAAGATGAACAATGCAAATGAGACCTCATATGCAAATGTATTTTTTTGTGGTGGGGAAAAAAACTAAACTATTTAAACATTGTCTGACTAATAAATGTGTATCAACTACAGGTACATTGATCAATATTTTGTTTTCCACATTTGACACTAAACAATATATTACTGACAAAATTATTGCTGTTGAGTAATTTGATCAGCTTGATTCGTAGGTTAAATAGTATAAATATAAACAAATATTCACCCAAAAAATGACAAACCCAGAAGGGGTCAGGTAGCATCTGTTGCTTCAATATCCAGATGAATCAATGAGGTTATTAGTGAGGCCAATAAGTCAGCAGGAGTAATTCCTCCTGTAACCTTGAAGGCCCCTTCTACCAGGGCTGTGGCAGCTTCCTTGGTGTAAAAGGATCATGCCTCTCCTCAGGATATTTCTAAACCAGCGACATGGTCTTCTTTACACATATTTGCTAAACATTACTGACTAGATGTTTAATTATCTGTGGATGCCAGATTTCATAGGAAGGTGCTTCAAGCAGTTGTTCCAGCTGTAGAAAGAAGTATTCCCTCCCAATAGTCTTAAAATAGCCCTAGGGCATCCCATTTTTTACTGTCATAGATGACATAGAAGAAATAAGGAAATGTACCTTTCAATATTTAATTGTCTTCAAGTCCTCTATGGCAGGGTACTTCCTCCCTTATTTCTTATGTGTTTTTCTTATTATTATGTTTTGTGCTTCCCTTGCAAGAGGCTTTAACAGAAGATAATCTGGGATGGGAGACAACCCCTTATATAGTTTTTGTATAGAGCCTCAGCTGGTTGGAGGAGTAACCCCATCATTTAGAGCCATAGAAGAAAATTAAATATTGAAAGGTACATTTTCTCATATCCGGAATGTTACCAACTTGCATTCTTTAGTATCCAAAATGTAGTACTGTTTACATCTGAAACAGGGACTTATCACTGTTGGAAAAATTTGCCTCTAATCCAGCAGTGTGCTGGTTAATTGCCCGTAAAAGGCAAATGTCCAGGCACTCGGTCATCCAAAAAAAGTAATTTAATACAGCAAAGAATCCAACATTTCGACTGCAAATGCAGTCTTTATGAAGGTGAGAACTGACATCAAATACACAATGATCCCTTAATATACCCCTTCACTCACCCTTCTAAGTCGCTGCAGGTGAGGACTGGCGCTAAAGTCGGAGTATGTATGACTTCACTACCGCGACGGACAACTGCGCATGTGTGGTATATCCTGCAGATACTGTGGGACCGACACCAGTGTAAGGGCAGCTTCTTTGAGGGCATCGCGTCAACACACTACGAACCTAATGACCACTCATCCTATGCTGTGAAGACAGGCTACCAATCCCCAACATCAGTGACTGTCAAACTAGCACTGGCAGAAGAAGCCATCACGGGGAAATGCCAGAACTACAGCGGAGTAGTAGTACTGGCATAAATAAAGGGTAAATAACCCTAAGACAAAAATACACAACATATAGTAGCTCTAGTAAGGCACACTTAAGCAACAAATCCTCCAAGCTTAGGATGAAATAACAATCAAAAGACATAATAGGAGATCCGTAGACGCAGGTCCATCATAAAAATGCACAAAAACCGCCTGAAACACCACTATGTTAATCATGTGGGCCATTAAGTCTCTGTACACTATATACCGTGGCGCTTCAGGAAAGGGGGGTGTTGCCGTGCGGGAGCCACAAGGAGGACACGCCAGACCGGAGATTCCATTTGTAGATGCAGAGCTGTGTGATGGTGGTGCTGACGGTGCCACTGCACTGCATTCCCCATGACAATTAAACTGATTGCGAGGGGGAGGGGAGGCGCAGAGCCTCTGTAATTCTTACCTTCTCAAGCAGCATCTCCCAGCATCTCCTCCAGCATGGTCCTGTCATCATGGCCCGTGATGTCCAATAGTCTCGCGTTGCCATGACAATGCGACATTACAAAATGTGGAATTAATTACCCATGGAGACTATGATGGCACATACAATAGATTTGTTCAAAAAAAGGTTAGAAATCTTTTTAGAAAAGGGAGGTATACAGGGATATACCAAATGAGTAAACATGGGAAGAATGTTGATCCAGGGAGTAATTTGATTGCCAACTCTTGGAGTCAGGAAGGAATTTATTTTTCTCCATATGAGATATCATTGGATGATACAGTATGTCACTGGGGTTTTTTGCTTGCCTTGCTTTGGATCAATATAGTGTAAGTACGAATATAGGATAAAGTATCTGTCATCTAAATGTAGCATAGGTTGAACTTGATGGATGCTGAAGAATGGTGTGATATTAACTAGACAAAAGAAAGCCAAACCTGAAACTCATAAAGAGATATAGTATGAGATCTCTTCACATATTCTGAAATACAAATATATCTTGCACACTATTCTTACATGTATATCTAAAACCAGAGAGACGCCATATTGTCTCTTTATAACTATTTGGTACATATGAAGTTAAAAAGGAAAGCAAAAATATATTCATGAAAATATAATCAAGAGGGCCTCTCAACTCTCCAATATATTGTGCCAAAATGTATGACCATTAAGAGATAAAATTCTGGGATGAAGTTCAAGTATATCAGAAGAAAGAGATAATTGGAAAAACAGGATATTGCCAGGTATCAAGAAAGTTAAACGGGTTAAGAAATAATGAGGATGAGACAGAGTAGGAATGTATGACACAATTTGATGCGGAACACCTGGAAAAGTAACACTTTTGAGAAAAACAAGTACTTATTTGGCTTTATCGGAAATCCGTTAAAGGGGTATAAAGATGTGGATTTGTGGGAGGAGACTTCAGAATTATTAGGGTTGTTAGAATCTTCAGAATTATTAAGAAGCTGTCAGAATTATCATACAACTGCCTATAATTGAATAATTCTCCATCCATAACCTGTGCTAAGGATGCCTGTATAATTTGACGCTGTGATGCTGTGCTCTGAACTTGTCTCTGAATAAAATCTGGGAAAGAATTTGTTCCATGTTCTTATTGACTAAGGTTGCTACACCTTAGATACCAGGAACCTCTACAAAGAAGGATCTTCAGATGCATGTCTTTTTTCAACCTTATACACAATTTAACTATGATGTCGCGATGCTCTGTGGAGCTATATTGCTATGGCAATGTGACGCAACACTATTTGACATTGCAGAGCCATGATGACTTGATTATGCAGAGGGAAATGCCAGGAGGAGGAGATGCCGCCAGATGATGCTGCCAGAGAAGGTAAGTACTGACATCCCAGCCGGCCCTGGATAGATGGTCCACAAGACTTCTGGAAAAATGTTCCCATTATATAGTTTTCAATATATAAATCTATAATACTATAATATTAGGTATTTGAATGTTTATTGGGGGTAGAGGGATTGGGTGAAGGTGGTACTTGCCCCAGGGTGGGTGGTTATGCCTACCGGGAAGGTTACAGGAGGAGTTAACCCCTTCATTAACATAGTGGTGGTAGCCGCTATGGTAATGAAGGGATTAACCCTTCCTGCTACCTTCCCGGTAGGCCTAACCACCCACCCTGGGCCAAGAACCCCCTTCACCCAATCCTCCTACCCCCAATAAACATTCAAACACCTACTACCTACCAATACACAACCCACCCACCCCCTGTACCCCCAACAACACCCCCCCCCAACATATACACTACAGTAATGGGCAAAATTACTACTAGCCACATATGGATAATAGTGCATTAGCCCACTAAAACTAAAACAATACCCATTTAAAACCAGAGACATAACATAAAACACAGACAAAGCTCAGTGCAAGAACCCAGACAGACGTCAGCACTACAAAAGAGGGGCGTTTGTCACAGGGGCAATAGCGATTTGTTGTCTTAAAAATCTAATAGCAATTCAACCTGTCTTTAATTGCCATACATTTCTGCAAGTGTGTGTGTGTATAATTGTAATGTCATTGAAGATTAACGTTATGAGTTCATACTGTATGGTCTACATCGGTAAGAAGTCCTTTCTGAGGCTCCTTAGCCAACCTCCTTAAGTATTATTTAAATATTTATTCACTTCATCACTAGTGTTTACACAGATTAAAAATATGAGTACACATAAAAAAAAGTATTTTGTATGAATTAAGTGTTCTATTTTTACAGGATAATAAAGGAAAAAAGAGTAATACAAAAACACAACGTCACTTCTTCCAAATGTTAAATATTTTTTCCGCTCATGCGTGTACAGTATGTCTCTGCTAAGAAACCCACAAAAAAAATGTATATCTTTTATTCTATATGTATTATTTATTTTTCAATACTTTCAAATTTTGCTACTGTAGGCTTGCTCTACTTCTTTTCATTCTGCATACATATGCGTGTCATCACATTTAGGCGCATGCATGTATGTCTCATTGGAACCTTGTTGAAAAGCATATGCGTGTCATCACATTAAGGCGCATGCGTGTATGTCTCATTGAACCTTGTTGAAATGCATATGCGTGTCATCACATTTAGGCGCATGCGTTTATGTCTTTGAACTACAGGTACAGGTATAATCATGCACACCTGGATCAGTGTGATACTGTAAATCCTTCTTGGGCATTTGGCAAGAAAGGCTGACTTCACATTCAATGTGAATTTCAAGTCTGAAAAAGAAATAGACATCCTTATTTTTTTCTTGACATGGGCTTAACAATTTTTGCCATTCTTACAATCAATCACTAGCTTTTTAATTGTACAGTAATGTATACTGAGATGGTTGGCATACTGTCATTTTTTATTTGGGGGTGGGGGGCTCAAAACATTCTGATAACCTGTTCAAAAGATTTCTTTGAGCTAATAATCCTGCATACACACACCCGGGCTGGCAAAGCTGCTGTAAACTGGAGTAGAAGCACTTCCCCCTCCCCTCCCCCCACACACACAAAGCCTAAATTATTTCAATTGCTTATCGACACTTCCCCCTAAGCCATTCATTAAATTGGACTCTTTGTGTAGGCTTCTTGAGGCCGGTTTCACACACGCATGCGCATGTGTGAAAATCCCCAAGAAGGGCTTTTCACACGTGTGCATGCGTGTGTGAAACTGGCCTCAAGAAGACTACACAAGAGGGAGGTGTCGATAAGCAATTGAAATACTTTAGGCCTTGTATGTGTGTGTGGGGGGGGGGGGCTGAGGTACTTTTACTCCAGTTTACAGCAGCTCTGTCAGCCCGAGTATGTGTATGCAGGATTATTAGTTCAAGCCCATGTCGAGAGAAAAAAAAAGCAAAAAGGATGTCTATTTTTTTTCAGACTTGAAATCCTCAATAAGGGCTTTTCACATGCGCTCATGCGTGTGTGAAACCGGCCTCAAGAAGACTAAACAAAGAGTCCAATTTAATGAATGGCTTACGGGGAAGCGTTGATAAGCAAGAAGACCCCAAAAGAGAGCGGAAGAAGATACAAGAAAGAAGAATACAGATGAAGATGGATTACAAATAGAAGAGTCCTGGATTGTTATGGTTTATTATTTTATGCTTTATTATTATATGCTTTATTATTTTATGGGTTCCTGTGTGTGGATTGGTTCTAGAGTAAGGTGTTCAACAGGAGTCGGAGAGTTGGTCAAGTAATGGTAAGTGAACAAAAGAAATGGTTTATTTTTAACTTGTACATGTGACGGGTCACCTCACAGACCTACAGTAGCCCAGCACCATGTTTCAAACAGGATCTGGAGGCCTGCGGGTGATCCCCGCCAGGCGCCATGGTCCACCAGGTGGTCTCCGCGGGTCACCGTGGGCCACAATGGGGTCCCCACGGGTAGGCCCGCGGCTGTCTGGGGGGCCCCGGGTCAGACCCACAGGTGTCTGAGGGGCCTCAGGTGGTTCCCACGGGGGTCTGGGGGCCCACGGGTGGTCCCTACGGGTCCATGGTGCCCCCACAGATGTGGGGCCACCGGTTCTTCCCCGCAGGTGTCCCCCGTGGACCCGGCAGCCGTTTACCCGTGAGAAGCCAGAGGAGACTGCAGGTGGTCTACATAGGTCCCCCGCAGACCTGAGGAAATAACCCTGTATGTAAAAAAAATAAACATGTCCTCTACATTAAATACATCAATCCCCCCCCCCACAACACATACAGTACAATAATGTGCAAAATAACAATTATCAAGATAGGGATAATAGATTATTTGCCCATTATTAAACACATTAAGTAGCATAATAAAATAAATAAAGTTCTACTCACCTCATCAATAAGAAGCCCCCTCGCCAGCAAAATCCATGTCCTCCGTTGCCAACAAAATACATAGCCAATACATTGCAATTACATTCTGATATCAATTAACCCCTTAATCACCTTATTGGATAATAACCGCAAAGGTAATTAAGGGGTTAAGCCATCCTGGCCCGATACCCACCCTTCACCCATTCATTTGTACAGTGGCTTCATCATGCAACTATATATATATATATTCTTTGCTGCAGACACATCTCAGCAGGGGACAGGTTCTCGGCAGCTTCTCGCCAGGCAGACTGTCTCGCCACCGGTTACTCGCCATGTTTGGCAATGTTGCTCTCGCTGTGATTCGCAAGGGATTCGGCTCTTCCTGCATACAGTGAGGGCAACACGCCAAAAACATGGCGTATTCAAAGCCCTGGCGAATGCAATTTTCCGCTGCTTAGTGCATGACCCCCATAGTTTCTTCCATGCAATTTTATGGAACATAATTGCTTAGAAATTTCTATCAATGTACAGCAGGATGAATGGAAATAAAATGGAAAACTGCAGCATGAGTTGAAAACAGTCAAGTGTCAAAAACTTTAAAATGCTTACAGTTACAATTCAGAACATAATTCAGTTTCACAAAATGCTAGCATCCCTACAGTTTGGTTGGAATTTCAACATCAAAATTCTAACATACCGCTCTAGTAAAGTGCAGACTCAGCTATTATAAATAATTTACTATTTAATCCCCAAAACTTTCTGATCTTTTCATCTTTATGAAAATGAGCAATTTAAATGTAACTTTTATCAAAACCAGTAGACCCGATTAACAAAATTAGTTTAGTTCTAGACGTATTGTAATACAGATACCTTATTAGAAAAGATTATGTTTTATTCCTAGACTTTTGCACAGCATTTGAGTGTTTAGTACATTAATTTACAATTCACTGTATGCACAGCAATTGAAAGAAATTAGCTTTGACAATAGTTTTATTAATGCTATAAAAATGTTTTAGGAGTTAGCAGCTTACTTAGGTTACATTATAATACTTCTTCAGACATAATATACAACTTTCTTTTAATAATTGAAGCAAAAAGAAATAAAAATTTTAAAAAATAATCAGTGTATAATTTATATAAACATACAGGGATAGATCAACAACAAATAGTGACTAAACTTTTGTTCAGACCAAAAATAGGAAAAAATAGGTTAAGCCCCCCCCCCCCCTTTCAAATCAAAAAATATACTTTTGGTTCGTTCTCTGGTTTTATATATATATACAGTGTTCGACAAACCTATACATTTGCTCGCCCCGGGCGAGTGGATTTAACATCGTGGCGAGCTCCTATTGGCCCAAGCAGCACACGTTTGGTATTAGCTGGCGAGTAGATTTTTTTGTGTGGCGAGTAGATTTTTTGGTGATTTGTCGACCACTGTATATATATATATATATATATATATATATAGTGCCAGACACTGTGTTTATCTATCCTTCAACCCCCCTTATGGTGATTTATTAGATTAATAATTACTTTCCATTTGATCATAGATTGTGTTATTTATAATTATGGTTATTTGATTTAATTTGAGTATTTATGTATTATAGATAATTTAATCTTATGTTTCATAATTTATATATATATTATATAATATATATATATATATATTATATATATTATATATATATATATATATATATATTATATATATTATAATATATATATTATTATATTGTGTGTATCTATGGATTATGGTAGTTTATTAGGGTTTTGTTTAATTTCACCTTTTATTTATACATATTTGTTTACATACATTTTTATATATAGTATTTCATTTTTATTTTATATATATTTTCTTCATTGTTTATTATGCATTTCATTGTTCATGTTTTTTTGTTCTTGTAATGTTACATGTTGTTTATTATGCATTTCATTGTTCATGTTTTTTGTTCTTGTAATGTTACATGTTGTTTTGACATTGATGTATTGTATATATTTGTATATTATCTCTTTATTTGAGATAACATTCATTGCTTTGCATTAGGTGTTTTTTAACATTAAAACACAAACGGGATATACTGCTCACTTATAGTATAGAGAAAGGGATGAAATATGGGTTTGTCCACAAATGCCTAGAGTGGCATTGGGTGCATTCAATGAGCTGAATATGATAGTTATATCAAAAATTAGAAGGAGAGGTGTGTTTATCACCTATACCTTCTAGCTAGAAGCTCATTTATTGAAGCACTCCTGGGACTGTTAAAACATAACTTTTATTAAGTCTCACATAAGATAAAGTCTACATACATAAGAAATAAAGAATACAATATTCATTAAAATGGAAGGCGGTGAGAGTAGTAGGGTGGGGATGGGGTATATAGCCCCATAGATATAATCCTTGAATATGTAAATGGATGTACGTTTAAAGCACCTCACAACCCTCAACACAAGTATGGTAAAGGTATCTCAGTGCTGCCTAGGAGAGTGATGCTGAAATGTACAATGTAACAGAGTGCAGTCACTAACACAGCATACCGATCAAACCAACCTATCATCGCTAAAGAGTGAAGTCCACATCATAAACCTATGCTATGGGATGCAAATGTAAATATAAGCAGAGCCTGATGGAGTCACAATTTATGGTATATAGCAGGTAATGTAAATCAATATAAGGTGGGAACTCACTCACTACAATTAGTGTGGAGGACTCAACACAATCATAGGTTGGTGGTATGTGGCTTAAGCCTGAGTAGGACAGCAGATTTGCATAATAAGATAATGCATCAATATATAATTGTGTGTGTATTAGCATGTAACATAACAAGCAAAACACACAAGGGTGTTAGTAAGAAACTGCTACTGTGAATACATTTAGCTGACATTGAGTGTAACCCAGATGGGTATGGCCCATAATGAAAATAGGGACCACCTAATATGCAGAGGGTGATATAGCAATACTAATACATGAGCCAAAGCTGCATCTCCTTCCATGCAAAATAGACCTCTGTTAATATGGTGTATTGTACTTAAACATCTACCCTTAAATGATAACACTGGATCACAAGTCGCAATGTATAATGTGCACACGTTAGGATTGTAAGTGCACACGGCGGTGCCTGGTATAAACACTGCAAACAGCACACAGAAACTGACAAGCACATTAACACAGACAGCATGTGAGGTATCAATGCAGACGGCAAACAATAAACACGCCGCCTGTAGCGAATATGTAGCAAACCTCAGCAGGGATACAAATTACCATCTTGCTTCACTACAAAGCACCTTCCGATCGACGTCACTACGCCGGACGCCCTACGCGTTTCCCTCCTACACGGAGGTTCGTCAGGGGCGAATGAGTGGCGGTGGAGGGAAGGCTTGTGATTTATAGCGTCTCCGGTTGTCATAACAACCAGTAACCAATCTGAATGCAAGAAAGAATGAGCGCTATCAGTCACATAGTCAGATCCTCAAGCTGCCACTCACGATGTAAACTAAACAAATGTACTTAAAGGTTTATGAAATGTGTTAAAAAACGGGTAAGTATCGAGTGGGATACCAATTGCTAATGGGAGAGGAAGCCAAATAAACTCATTATTATAGCCAAAATAATCTAACGTTGTTGTCTGTTGTCTATACAGAATGAGTTATGTGGTAAGAACACTTGGATCAGGCAAGGCAGGGATTATGCATTTTAAAGGGAGATAATTAATAATCCTCAAATGATGTTATACATTATACATAAAACAAGATGTGTTATAATAGTAACATTATATAAATTGCAATGTGTAAGAATGATCTAAAGAACATGAAGTTATATGGAATATTCTTGTAATGGGAAAGACTGATAAACTACTTACTCTACATTCAAATGAAGGGGGTATAGGTAAAGCCTTCATTAAGGCCATGTGGGTTAAGAGTTTTTAATCTATAGATCCACTCTGCCTCACGTTTGAGCAGCCGGTTGTCAATATTACCACCGCATATGTTATTTCTAAGATGTTCTATGCCTATAAATGAAAGACATTTAACATCCCCCTGATGAAATTGGTTCTCATTGTTTATGTTTTTTTGTTCTTGTAATGTTACATGTTGTTTTGCCATTGATGTATTGTATATTATCTCTTTATTTAAGATAACATTCATTGCTTTGCATTAGGTGTTTTTTAACATTATACACATTCAGCTCTGTAATGGTGGTCAGCTGTGTTGATGATATTTTATCCTATAGACACTCAGCTCTGATTTCTATCACAGCCTGTTGCTTACCAAATCAACTAATCATTTTCAGAGCGTGCATCTTCAACTGACCATTATTTAAACAGGGTTTGAATGAGTATAGTTTACTCTTTGATAAAGCGCCTCCATGGCAGGAAACGCGTCAGAGTATTTTTAACTTGTGTGTCTGTTTTTTTTGGCATATATACCCAATAAATAGTATTTTTTGCCTCCAGCCCTTTCATTTATTTGCAGTGCTCTACTTTCCATTTTCCTATTTTTGCTCATCCCCTAGTATTGAAGCATGCCCTCTGGTTTGAGGTGCTTCAATACTCCATCATGAGGATTTCATCCACACCAGCTGTGCGGCCGTTGCCCGGTCAGTGTGGGGACGGTGCTCCACCCACCTACATCGACGCCGCGGGAAAAGGGCGCCTGACTGGGATTGTCATTACGGAGATGCGGATTGTTCATTCGTTCCCCCATAAGCTGCCACCCCTGTACGGAGCCCGATTACATCATCGTGGGAGGATACATAGGTACCCGGTGAGCGGACAGGAGAGTCTGCAGATGCAGGACTCCACCACGTCATCGGGCCACACATCCCTTGTCACCACCCCCGCAGGGAAAGAAGGAAGTTCTGGCCTACTTGGTTCTCCAGGTACAGGGGGATATAGATTATTCTGGCAGGTCTCCACAGACTGCTACCTCCACGCGGGATTCAGGTGAGGTGGTTGTCGCACCAGTTCTTTATACACTTGGTTAGAACATATGGTCTAACAGCTTTCATTATTTATATACCAGCGTTTGATTCATTAACTTATTTTTAAAATTTGATTTATGTTATTTAGACAGTTTTTGCAGCATCGACATTGGGGACATCTCCTCTCCTTTCTTTTTGTTCAGAGCAAACATGAAATTCTGCTGCTGGTTTTATAAAAGATGGCTCAATATCCTAGGAAGCTATTACAGAAACAAAAAGAAAACAGCGCAACAGATCTCACAGTGAAATATGTCATTAAAAGTGAATATTCAATCAGCAGGTAATGTATGCACGTACATAAAATATGAAATATATCAGCATGACATGTTAAGAACATGTCACCACACTGGAACAAACAGCTGGTCCCCACACCGTTGAGTCTTGTTCCTGCTCTGGAGTAGAGGGGAAGAAGAGAGCTGTGAGTTTCTCCCATGGCGGGATGAGTGTTCTCACCTTCAGCCTTGTGGTTGAGGGGACATCTGATCAGCTCAGCTCTCCTGAACCTACAGGTATGCCTCAGCACCACACGGTAGCAATAGAGTGGATCTCCCAGGAGGTGGGGGAAACAGTGCTACATTTGGAGGCGCAGCTGAGATCAGGACAGGCTTTCAGGACTGCAGAAATGCAGCAAGTTAAAAGTGACTTTTAACAGCAGCAGTAACACTGCAGATGCAAGGGATTTGGTGCATAAAGGGGCCAGGGCTCCTATGGGATGTTTCCAGGGACCCTTGGGCAACCATCCACAGAAGGCAGCTACAGACAGGGGGCAGGGGTGAGCCTCATCAAGCACTGTGGGGAGCCCCTGGGCAAGCAGCACATATACTGTGTGGGAGAAAGGGGGAGACTTTCCCTGAGGCCATTGCCAGGGAGAGACAAAAATCCCTGAACCCTTCCCTTTTCACCAGTGTTGGGGCGTACCCTGATGGCAAGATACTAGGGAGTGTGGTTACCTTTCACTGCGCATTTAAGTCCATTTCCTATATTTGGGGCTCCCGGTGAGAAATGTGTCCTGTGAGAGTGGTTACCTCAATTGGCAACTGTTATTAATGAACTAACTGCTGCAGCGTATGTAGAGTTTGGGCACCTGGTAGCATCCTGGCCTTCTGAGAGGGTAAAACAGGATAGTTCTATAATTGGTACGAATGCCCTGTGCCATGGGTGAGTCGTGCTGGAAGGAGATGCTCGCCGGTAGCGTGACCCCCCATTTTCTTTTTCTCTTCAAGATGTTCTATATTGGGGCTCCCAGTAGGAAAATTATCCTGGGAGAGTGGCTACCTCAATTTAAAATCTGATGCAAGGGTCAAGCTGGACAGTGTATGTGGAGATTGGGCACCTGGCAGACTCTGGACTTTCAAGAGGGTCCTAAAGGAGATTTAAAATGGCTGCCACCGCGTGGTGGCCTGTTCTTTTGTGCTGTGCTACAAAATGGCACTCCCGCCAAGAAACAGCAGACCGCATGTGCTTCAGTTCCAGATTTTGCAAAGGTGTGCGAACAAAGTTGCATCCTTTCGGCACCAAAAGCCTGGCACTGCCACTCAAAGTGACTGACTCAGTCAGAGCCAGGTCACACTTCTGTTTACACCCCCTGCCTCTACCAGGGGAGGGGCCAACAGTGATTCAACCAGCCAACAAGAGACTGTCTCTGTTCTAGGCGGAGCCGGGCGCAGGCTGCCCCAGCTCAGCTCTGTGAGCTGAGCCAGTGAGAACAGATACAGTGCTGCACTGCGGGGTATACTATCTGATGCCTGTCAGCTCTCTGCCTACCAACTCTGTGTTCTAGCCAAACGATCGGGCTTCCACATCAGACGGTGCGGCCCTATGGTATATCCTAATGCTTCCCCAGCTACTCTGGTCTACCCGGAGCTCTACACCTCGGAGGATGTCGTGGGCCCATGTGCCTTTAACAATGCGCCCGGATACCCAAGTGGTCCGGTGACACCCAAAGTGACCACTGCTAACCCTGCTGTGGGCCTGTGCGCCCTACTACTGTTCCAGCCTGCAGTGATGGTGCTGACGGTCCCATGGGATCCATGCCTAACAAGATTCCGGATGGTGAGTGGACTGCCTCATGGGTGTCAGGTGTGAGTCCCCAGGTGATCGGGGAGCAAGGTAGCTCCATAAGCATAGTCGACTGGGTGAGTTGTTCACCCCAGCATCACGTCCTGGTCGAGGTGAGCCCACCCGTGGCTATCCCTGATGACTTAAACCAGGCAGAACCTGTGGAGAAGAGCCCATCTTTTATCTGCCGTCTGGAGCGGAGTTCCAGCTAAACTGTGTCCATCCCAGAGGCTGCGGAGGTTCCGAAACATTCGAGGAGCTCCGTGACCCCAGATGTCATCAGTGTTGCTTCCGACCAGCCTGCGGAGGAATCCAGGGATCTCACCTACCTGCAGTCTTGTGAGGTTCCTGCTCCTTCTGCTTTCCTGGGTCCGGTTGCGGCCTACCTTGATGAGGCGCCGGGTGCGGCCTTGTCCGGTGCACAGCTCAGTGATGAACTTCACTTCGGAAGTGACGTAATCACTGGCGCCGGGCTTGAGATGGCCTGGTGGTCTCTTGACATTGGTGATTGCTATTGACATCACCAAGATGATGCCCGCAGAGCCAGTTACACCACCACTAGCGCCTGAAGAGGTGAGTGTGATCCTGCTTCCACCTGAGGTTTCCTGCTTTTTGGCCCAGTGTGAGGAAGAGGGTCACCATGTCCCTACCACCATGCCCTTGTTCTCTCCCTTGGGCCATGGAAAGCCTACAGTACAGGGACGAGTCATGGTCGCTGCTACGCCCCAAACACTGGTCCTAGCACCCCATGTCCCATTATCCCATTTCACCCCATGTAGGACATTGTGGACTTTGCTCAGACCCATTCTGCCCTGTCCAGGCTGCATCCTGCACCATTAGCTCTGTGTGGGTAAAGGTTTCTATGGGGGGGTATTTAGGAAGGTTGCAAGTATTATAAGTAATTTCCCCTGCTCTTATGTTAAAGAGTTATTAATTCTCATCACTGTAGACAGTGGGTGACTTGGGTCTTGGGGCCTGTAAGGATAATATGATTATGTGTATCATTGATATGTTATCTGTTATCTTGCAGGTTTCAGACTGATCGATGCAGCACCAAATTTAGTCCCAAGCGAGGGCATTGGGGATGTCACCCATGGGAGGGTGTAACAGGTTATGTCTCTTTCTAACTGGCTTTCCCTCTGTTATGTAAGTCCTTGCTAGCTGCAGGCAGTAACAGGTTAATCTGTGGGCTTCACAGAGAAAAGGAAACCTAGTGTGCAAGCACTCAATCACAGCTAAATGTATAGTGAATGTGTTAAAATACTTTATTTATACCAATAAATAAAAAAGGGGGGTTAAAATAAAACGTATGTCAAACAGTACGTGACTGTCATTGGTAACTTAACTCAGGTGAGTTAAGTTGATGAAATGTATGGAGATCCCTAATAGATGTTCGGGATCTATTGCTATGGATATAGTTACCTATAAATATAGGAATGGGGCCGTCAAGGGGCCACTGTTTAGATACCGTCCGGTCCCCTTAGGATAAAAACTATCTGGCCATACTACGGAATACTGTGAGAGAGAGACATATCTATCTCTAAGCACACATTATAATACCTTACAGGCTAAGAGGGGGATGTGGGATTAACCCTTACACGGGTCTGCCCACAGCGCTATCAGTATATACCTATCAACTACCAAGGAGTATGGGTATTTACTGACTATGTACTAACACTGGATGGTCACCGCGATTGTCACTACCACCGCATTTTTGCCACAGATCACTAACGCATTATTGCAAGCTACATACATATGTTCTGACCCAGTCCCTAAGGGGACCGGACGGTATCTAAACAGTGGCCCCTTGATGGCCCCATTCCTATATTTATAGGTAGCTATATCCATAGCAATAGATCCCGAACATCTATTAGGGATCTCCATACGATTCATCAACTTAACTCACCTGAGTTAAGTTACCAATGACAGTCACGTACTGTTTGACATAAGTTTTATTTTAACCCCCCTTTTTTTATTTATTGGTATAAATAAAGTATTTTAACACATTCACTATACATGATTCAGCTGTGATTGAGTGCTTGCACACTAGGTTTCCTTTTCTCTGTGATATTATCTTGTAAACTAACTAGTAAGCACCTCACATTGGTTTTATTAGTCAGCTGTGCGGGTGTTCCTTGTACTAATAATCTGTGGGCTTGTTGACCCCCCTCATGCCCCTGTTATGAGTGACAGAAGTAAGGTGTGACTCATGGCCTGTGTAAGCCTATCTGGTATAGGTATTGACCATGAGCCTGCCCCTTCTTGTTCCTCCTAGGAGGGAATGCAAATTTAATTGAGTCCCGTTCCTGCTCTGGAGGAGAGAGGAAGCAGAGAGTTGTGAGTCTCTCCCATGGTGGTATGAGCGTGCTCACCTTCAGCCTTGTGGTTAAGGGAACATCTGACCTAGGAAGATGACCCCATTCTATCAGGGTCAAGCACCATCTAGAGGTTGGAACCCTCTGAACCCTTGCACCGCTGCCAAATAAAGATCCCTTGTTCTATTATACACCTGGCTGGACTGAGTCTGTGAGAAGGTGTGTGAGAGTGCTTCAGAGGGAACTGCTCCTTGTACTTCCAGGATACCCACTGAAGCTGGAGGCGCTGAACACCACAGATAAAGAACTACAGATGACATCAAAAGCCTGTCCTGATCTCCATATCATCACAGATCAGCTCAGCTCTCCTGAACCTACAGGTATGCCTCAGCACCACACAATAGCAATAGAGTGTATCTCCCAGGTGGTAGGGGAAACAGTGCTACATATAATTGTCACATTTTATGGAACTCAATTATTCAATGTTCCTTCCACATTGTTACTTTAAGACTTCTGTATAACTGCTTCTTTTCTACCAACCAACAGGCTGGCATTTGTTCATAACAGGGCAAGGGAGAGACTAGGGCACAAGGTATGACTACCAGCACAAAATCTAGCTACTGTGTGATTAGTATGTCTCAGGTTATTACTATTTAAAATATAGTTTGCATTGAGTCTACTTTGAAGCCTGCATCTCTCTCTGCTGTCTGCGTCAGTCTGATTTAACACACAGATGTCATAATTATATTGCATGGAATAACATTTGAATGTTTCTATTTAGAATTCCTGATGCTATCGCTACACCGCATTAACTGGCCAAGTGGATTAATTCTGACCTGCTCCACTTTAATTTAGTTTTATAAAGTAACATTTTTATTTTAGTCTTGATGATTAACAATTTGCCAATCTATGAGTCTTTCATTTAATTTCACAATTAACACAGGTTTATTCGAGTGACAGTATTTGTAGTTGCTGGAGCATTAGGGAGTAAAGCAGTCAAGTATGTTTAGTAGTATAAAGAAAAAAATACCACATTGTTATTTCAATATTCCTTTAAAATAAAAATAATTTGAGGATTTAACAAGGTGTAAAAAAAGTTTTAGTTGGATCATATTAATGGAATTAAAAATAAATCCAGCACAGTAAAGTAAGGCTTGTCCTAAATACCAACGATGCGCCGAATGTCATAATATTGAAAACATTAAATGACATTGATATGGCATATCCCTTCATTCAAAATAGGAGCTGACATTTTGAAGTGCCTCAAAAATTATTACATTTAATTTTCAGTCAATCCGGACATACAATATAACATTATATTCTCCATTGGCTGACAGTGATTAATTAGTTATTTAATTCAAATTGGATGCCTCAATAATTGATTTTTTACGTTTTAGAATTTGTCTCTACTGGTTTTAATCTGCACACTGACATTAGGTTATTTGGAGTCAGAGAATTTTAAAAGTTTGTTTTATAAATTTTGTACCAATAAATAAAAATACCAGTGGTGCATTTGCATGTCTCAGACAGGTCTGCATCCCTGTCTCTCCCCATTATCGCTTAGCAAACAGTGCTTCCACTGTAGCCAGGGATTCATGAATAGGTAACTTTTCCAAAAAGGAAAGGCGCCTGGAAATGTAATTTAGGAGAAAGAATGTGACCATTCGCCGTGCAAAAGGCAAATGGTCTATTATGATCTGAGATATTTGGGAGTCAGAGGGTACTAATGTATAGATAGATTAGGGTTTGTGTGCCTGTATGACTGTAAATGGTATAAGTGCATACTGTATGTCATAAAATCCCATGTAACTTGCAAACATGGAACAAGAATCTTGACCAATTCTGTTAAGCAAGTTCTTCTAGGATAATCAATATATACAGTAATTAGGTTGCTCTCGACAATATGAGGTTATAGATTTTGCATGAAAAAATTACCTAAGAGATTTATTGAGCACCGCAGTTGCATTTGTTCTGGTATTTACTTCACTACATTAATACTGTATAACATTGCAAGACATTCAGACCTCCTGTTTCTTCATGTGCTGCATGTAATGGACACAGAACATGTCAGGGCTCCTAGGTAGGGCAAGAAAAGGGACCAGCTCTTGTTACAAAGGAAGTCCATTGCATTTTTGCCTTATACCCTTTCCCCAAAGGGTTTGAAGGGCAAGTTGGATTTCCGCTGCTTTCTATAGGAGAGATAATGTACTTTCTCTAGTGTTAAAATGATTAGCTTTAGTACTCATTTATTCATTCAGTTGATTCATGTGCTTTTGTTCTATATCTTTTAGATTAGAATCAGTCTATCAGGGAAATGTTCCCTTGTTTGATCTGTATATTTACTATGTGCATGTAGACACTTTATGTTTCTTCTTTATGGAATATTGTACTCATTAGAACTGTTTATAATAATTGCAATTCCTATAATTCGGCAAATGAAGGGATTTCAACCTCACTCACCTTTCTACATGATCCCCGTTTTAAGTATAAAACATCCCATGTTTTACTGTACATTCATTCAGATTTGTTTATTGTTTCTCTTCATTCAGACTAGCAAGCATGATGGCATGGTTCTTTTATTGGTGATATTGCTGTGTATTTGTTTTCCTATTTTCACTATCACTATCACATAAAAGCGCAGAGCCAACTTCTCCTTTAACATTCTTTCTTCTTTTATTCATAATTGATGCCATCCAAAAGTGTCACTCTTCAGTCATCAACCAGGGCATTTTGTAGGTCGACATGGACTTTTATATATGTTTTTGCATGGTTGCATTACGTGCAATGTAAGAATTTTGTATAGAAGTTGATTGTACATGTTAGCACCCTATGTATGGCTCTTCAGGGGAAACAAGACAAAAAAAACCTCTTAAACCACATTCAATGGATATTGGGGTAGTATTAAAAGAAAAAAATACTTGTTCCGTATCCCTGCATGGCAGCCAGAAAATAGTGGGATTTTCCTCCTAGCTGGGTGTAGGACAAATCTTGACCTTTACCTACCTGAGCTTCAACTGATCTTTTTTTTTCTTATTTGTGCTGCCATGTTCCATCTTGTCAAGGATGGAGTTATACAAAAGTCCCCCCAGAGCCTTGCCTAAGAACCCTAACCAAAGGACACTGGTAGTCTGCCTTTCAATAGTGGCAGTTTTAAACTTCGCTTCAGGTCTGTATGTCTTGGTCTCGAAGCCTCAGTTTTGTAATGCTGTTAGCCTGGTCGCTCAACAAATGACTGTGAGCCTGTGGTTCTTGTAGCACACCAAAACTTCTTGTATAGTTGATGTAGGTCTAGTTTCAGATAACTGCACCATGGAGGAGGGGTAATGCAGGGAGTATCCCAGTTATCCAGGTCTGGATAATAGCACATTTACCCTTTAAAAATAAAACATTACCCAGCCAAGATATAGTAAATTAAAGTTGTACTTACCCCTGCCAGGATGATGGCCACCCTCATCCTCATCTTTGTCTTCTGCGTCTTACGTGGGCAGCAAGATTAAAAAAACAAAAAAAAAACAACAAAAAAAAACAACTATTGGCCACTAACCACTTAATCACCTTAGCAATTAGCAACCTAACTTAGCTTAAAGGTTAAGGTTAGTAACTTAAAGGGTTTAGCCCCCCTCCCGCCTACCCACCCGGGAAATGTCATATTGTTGTTGTGGTTTTTTTTATGGTTGTCCATTCATTGCCATTGTGGCAATCCACACCCATATTGTGGACAAGGTTTAGCACAGTGACAATCAATGGGTTTATTGTCAACAATCAATGTATTGTACTGTTCTGTAAATGTTATTTTATTGTGAATTTCTTTTGTTTTGAAAACAAATTGGCAAACGTGCTATTAGCCATTTTTGACTATAAATGCTTTCCCCCCATTTGTATGTGAAATTATGGGGGTAAAGGAGGGTGGTAGGTGGGGGTAGTTGCCCCAGGGGGTGGTTATGCCTCCTGGGTGGTTAGCGCATGGGTTTAACCCCTTAATTACTATAGCATTTAATAACTGCTAAAGTAATTAAGGGGTTAGTGGCAAGCAGTTAGTTTTTTATTTCAATTTTGCTGCCCACAGAAGATACGTAGGAGAAAGATGAGGACGACGGTGGCCTTCCATCCTGGCAGGGGTAAGTACAACTTTAATTTACTATATGCTGGCTGTGTACTGTTTTATTTTTAATTGGTAAATGTGCTGTTATCCAGATCCGGATAATAGGGATTTTGCCCATTACTATAGTGTACTATACTGTTAGTGGGAGGGGGGGAGGCTGGTTGTTGGGGATAAAGAGGATGGGTAATAGGGTGCCTACTCATTGTCATTGGCGTTATCTTTGCTCCCATTGAGGGCATAGGTAACCACACCAGCAATAAATGGGTGTATTGGATAGTATTGATTGTTGTATTGTATTTGAATACTTGTTGGGGATAGAGTGTGTGTAGGTTAAGGTGGTATTTGGCCTGTGGTTGGTGTTTAGGCCTACCGGGTGGGTAGCGGGAGGGGATAAACCCTTAATTACCTTAGTGTAGTAACCGCTAAGGCAGCGGGGCACGAGATTGTCTGTGGGGTGCGCGGGGCTTACAGAGGCCCCGCACCTTCCCGATGGCACTTAAATTAAGTACTGGGGAAGCGGCGAAGGCTTCTGTAAACTGCACTTACCTTACTTCTGGAGACTCGTCGCCATGGCAATGCGGTGTCATGACACTGAAGCCAGAGCCAAGGTAAGAGGGGGCGGGGGGTTGGGGCACAGAGAGAAAGGAACAGTTAGCAGGGGGGCGCAGGAAAAAAAGATTGCGCTCGAATGCGCTAAGGTGATGAAGGGGTTGACTCTTCCACAACCCTCCCGGTAGGTCTAAATACCCACCCTGGGCAACTCCAGTCCACCCACCCCCTCTAACCCCAGCAAACCGATCACTGGTATTTAACCCCTTAATTACCTTAGTAGTTAGCCACTATGGTAATGAAGCTGCCTGAAATTGTATTTTTATTACATAGGATTGAAGCAGGGGTCTCCGGAGCTGGTATTAATGCGTGTCAGCTCTGGAGACTCCCGGCTTCAATTCGATGTATAAAAATATATATATATTTTTTTTCTTCTGTCACATTGCGGATCCCATCTCGCCTCCCTTCATGTGGTGAGATCTGAGTTGCAGCCACGATATGAATCTCTGAGCTACCTGAATAGCTCGATTTCTTAAAAAATGCGAGTTTGAGAATTTTTGGAGCTCCCGCTTAGTTTGTCTGAGCGGGAGCACTATCGATTGGAAAGAAGCAGGTTTTGATCGAGTTTGCTATATTATCTGAGCTTTCTGAATAGCTACACATGCAAACTCACTCGAGAAGTGCTCAAAACATCAAAAATACTCCTCGAAGCTACTAGAACAGGCCCCTAAGATGTTGTCGATGAATGCTTTAAAAATACTAAGGACAAAACAAAATTAGTTCCCAGCACCCAAAGCAGCAAAAGGATATCAGTTCAACAAATTGTCATAAAGAACAATATTTAATATAGAGTAAATGAAGCAATATGAATAACAGGACTGGTGCAAGAAAACTATGCAAATACGCACAACAAGGCAAAAATAAATGAGTCAATAACTTATCCACAATCAAGGTGTGAATGAAAGGGCAATGAAAATAAATGATATAAGGTGGAGACTATGAACACATATGGATCATTGGATGAAAAGACTACCAAAATAGAGAAGTGCAAAAACAGTGAGAAGAGAAAAATAAATATGGGGGGGAGGAAGTGGAAGGGATAACAAAGGGTAATTAAACAAGAGGGGCCTTGTTCGAAGGGTGAACCCCTTCTTCAGGCAATCCCACAGGACAAATGCCAGTGGTGCTTCCCTGTAAACTCCTCAACAATATTACGTTCCCATGGTATACTTAAAGTCAAGAGCGGAAATCAAACATCAACAGACTCCAAATTTGATGTTCTGGATTAGCAGTTACAGAAGTCTCCAATGAGAAATCACTCAATAGAGAATCCCAATCCAGAAAGAAGGAAGATACCTTTAAAAAACACAAAACTGCGTCAGGTGAAATGATTTCACAGATAACCCAGTTCTTAGACTGGATAAAATCATATGGGATGGATACATTCAGTGAGATGGAACAAGCCTTCTTGTCTAATAAGAGATCTACAGATGTGCAGTAGCAGACATTATTAGCACTGGTTAATGCCAGAAATTATGCTGAAAACATTGCTTACAATAAAGTCGCTGAATTTCTTGTGATGAATATCATGGTAGCGTTAGCATATCACGTTGCGTTAATGGGTGCAATAACATCTGCTACATCTGTAGGTCACAAACATCCCTAGATAAAGGTGCTTCCCATCAATATGAGGGATTGAGGGAGGACTTCTCGTGTCTGAAAAGGAATAATTTAGCCAGAACCTCAGCACACTCAGGCCCAGATTCACAAAGCTATGTTAAGTGAGGGCTCATAGCATCATGTTATAAAAATCAGAAATGGACATTATGTACCCTAAGGTTAATGACAATCCACAAAGCTAATTATATGTAGCAATTCCAGTTTTCATTTTTAACGGGGGAAAAAACCCGGATAAAACACCACGGACTAATTATTGGGCTGTTTCGTTTAAAACCGATAAAGAACGGAAAATTGATATTTAAATTCAGGCATGTATGGATGGACGCTGCCATTCTCTATGCTTCTGCTTACCCTCAAACTGGCAGCAAGCTTCATTGCAGCTGGATGACATCACTGCGGGTGATATTGGTGTGGAAAAGAGCACTCCTCCTAACACCAAAGGTTTGATAATGTTAATCCAGAAATTTAACGGGAAATTAGTTAAGTGATACTTAGAGATGGAGAGAAAGAAAGAGACAGAGAGTTTTTTGTACAGTATAACTTTTTTTTTTGTGCCATCAGACATTGGAATAGTTTAAAAAAAAATTTTTTTTTTAAATATTTGTGGCCATTGGATTAATTTTATGTCTTTTTTTATGGTTAGTCATCATCTGCCTTTTTTTGGAATGGTTCCAGGGGACTATAGCACTGACGACGAGGACAGCCTTCATCCAGGAAGGGGTACTGTAAATTACCAAATGTTATTACAGCTTTTCATTGATTTCCAATGTGGCTAACTAGGCTCCCATTGAGAGGGCCTAGATAGCCACAGTTATAATCAATGGGTTTATTTGGAAATTATAATTTTTTTAAAACAATTAACAATTTTATTATTGTTGATTTTTTTTTTTTTTTTACCTACTGTAATATTTTTTTTTATTTTATAGTGGTCAAAAGTCCTATACACACTGCTATTGGTCATTACAAAATAGTGGCATGGAGTGCTATGTTTGTTGATGGTGTGGGGGTAGGAGTGTTGTATATTGGGGTAGCTGCCCTGGGGAGGTGGGTTAGCTCCCTGTGGGGGAAGGGTAGGGGTTAATCCCTGGTTTGTTTTAGGAGTTAGTACTAGTACTAGTCACCAAGGTAGCCAAGGGGGGTAGGAAGTATTTTTTTATTTGTGTAATAGCCCCTTTATCGCCCTTATGTTGCTGACTGCAAGACAGGATACGAACCAGCATGGCAGAGGTAGGGAGTAGTACACGGACCTTGGCCTGGGATCTGAGGCCTGGGATGCAGGGGTAGTCAAGTCCAATTCTGGGGTCGAAGCAGGCAGCAGGCAGGGATAATCAAGTCCAACTCTGTGGTCGAGGCAGATGACAGGCAGGGGTGGTCAAGTCAATTCCGGGTCGAGGCAGGCCCAGGCAGGGGTGGTCAGGTCCAGGCAGAGGTCAAGCACAAGCAGGTAATCACAGAGGCAAAGACAGAGCTCAAACAGAACAAGGTACAGAGTACTTTGCATGAGCACTGACAGGGAGCTCTTGACCTGCTATTTAAAGGCCAGAAGCAGCTGCTGGCAATGGGGGCAAGAGAGAGGCTGACTTCCTGTCAGGAAGTGAGGAGGATTTGCCAGGAAGCAAGATGGCCACGGTAGCTTCAGTGAGGGTGAGAGGTCACTTCCTGTTTGCACCAATCTTAGGTATCCAGACAGATCCTTTATACCTTAGTGGTCAGCTAGTCATGGAAGCTTATGCCTACAGTATGTATGTAATGCCATTATAATCCATTACATGCATATGCAAGATATGGCTAACGGCATCCTTAACTACTGTAGGTAAAAAATGCATATTGGGACTTGATGAGTAGCACCAAAATGACTAAATTTGTAGTATTTAGTCATTTTGATGTCTATCCTGATATTTTATTGGCCGCAGTAAAAAAATCATTCTTTTTAGCGGTACAATGTTGAGGATTGTCACCATAAAAATAACACATTTTTGCCTATCGAGTTTGACTCCAGGCCACTGAGTTCTTTATTCCTGAAGCTGTTGGGAAATTATTAACTTTATAACCACCCCTTCTTACCAGAATATGCAAACAGTGCCTTCATCCCCTTTACTCCTTCTATGGTAAGTGTACCAAGGGTTCTGTAGAGAGGAAACTACTTAAATAACAGTACAGAATTAGCAGCAACAGTTATACCGGTGTAACGGATTTTCTGGCCTAGACTGACCCACCCAATCTCACATTGGCCCCTGTGGTCTAACCAGTCCCCATTACAGTGTAGTGTCTGGTGGTGCACCTTTTTGCAACAGGACTCCTGAGTCTCCCGCATGATGGTGTGTGGGGATTGCCAACCCAGACAGGCAGCTGAGGCAGTGTACTTGAGTCCTACCTATATCCAGTGCAGTGCCTCCACCTCATCAGGATCCCAGCGTCCGCTTGTGGATGGTCCTGGTGAGGAACTCCTCTGCGGTGCACTCCTCTGTGTAATCACTCCACACTTACACACGAGGGTATGATTTAACAAGAGCATCTTTATTGACTTGCGGCGGGCCAGCTGCCCCTCACAGTGCGTGTAATTAGCCTCTCATGTTCACCGCACTTCCCTTTGAAAGGTGTCCTTTCCCAAATTGGTGGATTCCCTATCTCCCCTTAGGGAGATAGTCCCTGTGCCAGGTCCCTGGTCACAGTCTTATAAGCTGTCTCCTCCCAAGCCTGCACTCAGACTTGCTCCTTGTCTCATAGTCTCTTACATAAACTTCCAACAGCTTAGCAACCACTGAACCAACTAACTTTTGAGCAGTGCTGTGCCTTATGTATCCTCTGGGGGCTGGCACAACTCTGACATCACTAATCATGGATTCAGAGCATGTGACCACTCCTATCCATACATAGGGCACCTCACCAGGATGTGAGGGCAAACCTCCATAATTACTGCTGGCATGCCCATAACTTACCAGGCCTTACTGTCAGCAGGAGAGATGACTGTAGCCATTTTACAGCATGGTTACATTCTCCCCCTGGTGAATCCCACCGTTCCAGGCTGGGACCTAAATTTGAAGTACCTTTCTTCAGGAAGCACTGTAAAATGAATGACACACATAATTAGCCACAACATTGACAGATTTCACAAACATATTGCGCCAAGCAAGCCCTGACCAGCAGCCACTAGCTTACGCAACAGCCATCCTGTTCCCCCCTAATAATAGTGGCGAGGATCAGGTTTCTTGACTTCCCGACCCCCCATGTCCAGGACGGTCACGCTATAATCGCGTGGCAACCTCCTTTCAGGTCGATACACCACTTTGTTTTTATAGACATTCCTGCCTATACTCCACACCCGCATAAGTTGCGCTATCCTCTCCTCAGCTCTGCTGCCCTTAATGGCACCCCCTTTATTGACCATATATTCCTCTATGGTCTCTCGCAACCATCTGTCCCTATTGTCCTCAATCTCTTGCATGATGGGGTTCTGGAACATAGGGATATTCCAAGCCATGGGAATATTTGTACTGTGTGGTAATAGCCCTCTCAGCCCGGCTACACCTGGTTACGTTTGCATTCCCTGCCTTCCCTGGCAATACCCATGATAGGGGCTCATCTGGGTCTACGGGGCCTGTCAGTATACTAGGACCCTTGGGCTTGATACTGCCGTGGTAGATTTGGAACCACCGCTCCTGCATCTCCTTTTGTTGTTTCTCCGGTGTAAATTCCCCTTTAGCCCACCAGTAGTCCACTACATCCTCCCTTTGTAGAAGGAACCGAGTGCGGTCGATCCACCCCACATAACCCTCGAATAATGGTGCCCACCATCGGGTCTCCCTAACCTTCTCAGGCTCGGATTCTAAGGATTCTCCCTCCTCCGTGTCCCCCCAGGAAGACACTCCTGATGTCCCAGTAGATTGGGACTTAGGCCACCCCACTCGCTTGGGCCTTTCCTCTAACTTTACTATAGCCACGCTAGGGCTCCAACTAGACGTAGATGCCTCCCCCGAATAGCCTCCACCCACCGACCCATCGTCGGACATATAACTCGCCAGTCTCTCCCCAGTCCGTTCCTCACCGGTTCCTTGGGACCCTCCCGACATTCCCAAACTGGACGTGGACCCACGGGAAAAGGTGAATGGGACAGGGGTTTATCTAGGGCATGGGTTTGGGCGTACGGATGGGCAAATGGTATCCGCGGGGTTCCGACCCGCTCTCTACCCTTAGATTGTCCCGGATCACTGCGAGGACTCTCCGCTGGCGGAGCCTCACCCTTCTCGACTCTCCTCGCAGCCTGCCAGCTCTTTGTTGTCACAGGTGATCGGGAAACACTGCCCGATCGCCGAGGCGTTGTTGTCATCTCTCCGGTCGTTCTGCTACCTCCGCCGGAAGTGACGTCATCACCGGAACCGGAAACTCCGCCATCTTGAGATGGATCCCCATGCGGGATCTCTTCCTCCAGGACGACGTCCGGAAGTTCCGCTGCCTTCTCTAGCGCCGCCTGGGCCTGACACCGCCTCTCCTCCACGGATGCCGTCACCGGAGCCTGGTAAGTACAAGGGCTGCTCTTACCGCTCCGCAGGGTGGGCGTGGATCGCCCGTCACCGCTGGACCCACCGGTCCCAGGAATGGAAGGGCTTCATCTCTCGGCCTTCCGCTCCACTGGCGACACCCGACTCCTCTCACCGATACTCCCGGTAAGTGGTAGTTTCCTCCCGTTTTCTCCACAGGATACTGCCACAGGCCGGATCACCGCACCGGACGACACTCTGGGTTCCTCATCGGAGGAATCCTCTTCCACTCTGCTCGGGGTCACCGTTCGTGGCGACCGCCTTTTAGTCTCTCGTCGGTACGCTGACCGACCGCTCCTTTCTCCTCGGGCTCGGCCTTAACAACCGGCCCCGATCCCCATTCTCCGGGATCCGCACTTTCTTTCCACAGTGCACCGGGGGACCCGGCGGACAGCCTAGCCGTATCCCCCGCGGGTTCGATAGTCTGGATGGGCACAAATGTAGGCATAGGCCACAAGTACTGTGTGCCACATTGCGGGCAGCGTGCCGCCGTGCCCACGGTACCGCCAGAGGCACAGAGGCACACCACAGTCTCGGTGCACGCCACCCGAATCACCAGTAAGCCTCCTGGTGCTGAATAGGGTTGAGTGGAGACCATTGTATTTTCTTCTGGCTTGCTGGCCATAGTCATGATAGGAGGCACTCGCAGTAACGGTCTGTTCAGTGTACTGGCTCCTCGTGACTGACGAGCAGGGGTTGGATTTCCAACCACTCCCTTGACTATCTCCACCCTCATCTGGCAAAGCTGGAACCCACCCCCACTTTTTGCAATTATGGGAGGGTCCCACAGTCTTATAGAATGTCCCAGAATTAGGGCTGTACTCTTCGCAGTCCTGGGGGGCACGGCTTCAGGTTTCGCGCCAACACCCGAGCACCACTCCTTATTTGGTGCCATCCCCGGCCAAATTTTCTCAGCCTCTTTATCCTCTCTTTCACAGGCAGCACACATTACAGTGATTACATTCTGTAAGGGTGCGGCCGGCTCACCAGCTCCTCGCTCGGCAAGATCCGTTCCCACTGGGCACAATTGGAACCCACTCCCCCTGGTTGAGATAGGGGAGGTCCCACAGGTTGATCGGCTGGCTCAGCACTGGGGCTGAGTTAGTCACTGTCCATGAGGGCGTGGCCACAGCTTCCGCGCCATTACCCCTAACAGGGTGGGGTTCTTTCTTTGGCGCCAATCCCGGCCAACTGTCTGCAACTTTTGCAACTGCAGAGTTCTCTGCAACGAGCCCACGCGGTCTCCCAGGGAAGCGGGAGCCGCCATCTTGGTTAGCCTTGCCAATCACTTTAGCTACTGAGGTAGATTTTTGCATAGCGCTCACCGGCTGGCAAGCAGATCCTTCTTTTCCACCAGCCACAAGCACAATGTCCTCAACACTGTCCTCCAGGGTAGTACCCTGCGGTCCTAGGCAGGACCAAAACGGTGCAGCAACAGCCTTAGCACCACTCCACAGCAGGCTCGCGAAAGTCATTTCCGTAGCATGCTCTTCACCCGCACACACGCCATGTGCGCTCTCTCCATTAACCTCCGTCCGCCATCTTGGACCTTCCGCACCCCGCGGATCCTCCATTCTTGCGGTCGCCATTCTTTCACTGTACTTAGAATTATTGTACATGGAGCTCCTCTCTGCGGGGCAGCTACCACACCGGTACAATAAAGATTACCTTGATGCACCACCATGTGTACCTAATGTAGGCTGGACTCGTGCTTGCACTACCTCAGGCTAGGCTCAGTCTATCTGTGTCTGCTGTATCTCCTTCCTCCCAGTCTGTGCTCCCTTCGGTAAGTGGTCTGGAATGGGCTAGAGTACTCTGGCTCTTCCATGCAGTACTTGGGCATCTACCTACTGTTGGCTAGCCTAGCGCAGACCCTCTCCAGAATTCCTGACCACGTTAACAGGCTATCCCTTTAGACATCCTACCAACTAGCACTGCCTCAAGGTGACTAGGACAGCTATAGCCCGGCTCCAAACCCCCAACTCCTTTCAGGCCCCTAGGTCGTCCCTGCGAACTGACAAACTCCATCAGCCCCCTGACTACCCCTAGGTCCGGTCCAACGCAGCACAAAGTGGCAGCAGACACTCTCCCTGTTTCCTAGTGTGCCTAGCAAAAGCCTGTTCTGTTGACAGGTATCTCAGCAGCGCCTCCAAATGTAACGGATTTTCTGGCCTAGCCTGACCCACCCAATCTCACATTGGCCCCTGTGGTCTAACCAGTCCCCATTACAGTGTAGTGTCTGGTGGTGCACCTGTTGGCAACAGGACTCCTGAGTCTCCCGCATGATGGTGTGTGGGGATTGCCAACCCAGACAGGCAGCTGAGGTAGTGTACTTGAGTCCTACCTATATCCAGTGCAGCGCCTCCACCTCATCAGGATCCCAGCGTCCGCTTGTGGATGGTCCTGGTGAGGAACTCCTCTGTGGTGCACTCCTCTGTGTAATCACTCCACACTTACACACGAGGGTATGATTTAACAAGAGCATCTTTATTGACTTGCGGCGGGCCAGCTGCCCCTCACAGTGGGTGTACTTAGCCTCTCATGTTCACCGCACTTCCCTTTGAAAGGTGTCCTTTCCCAAATTGGTGGATTCCCTATCTCCCCTTAGGGAGATAGTCCCTGTGCCAGGTCCCTGATCACAGTCTTATAAGCTGTCTCCTCCCAAGCCTGCACTCAGACTTGCTCCTTGTCTCATAGTCTCTTACATAACCTTCCAACAGCTTAGCAACCACTGAACCAACTAACTTTTGAGCAGTGCTGTGCCTTATGTATCCTCTGGGGGCTGGCACAACTCTGACATCACTAATCATGGATTCAGAGCATGTGATTACTCCCATCCATACATAGGGCACCTCACCAGGATGTGAGGGCAAACCTCCATAATTACTGCTGGCATGCCCATAACTTACCAGGCCTTACTGTCAGCAGGAGAGACGACTGTAGCCATTTTACAGCATGGTTACACCGGTATATGTGGAGAATTTAAAAATTCAACACATGATAAATAATAATTAACAATGGGGCACTTAGAACTGTGAATACCACAAGGTTTCTCTAAGTTGTGCAAGCACATTTACACACTTGCTTGCTATTCATTTGAAAACGCTCAGTTGAACAATCAGTATGTACATGCACATACAGAATGTTCTGTAGTGTCAAGTAATCTTGATCATTCACTATAATTGTTAGCAGACAGAACCATTTGCTGCCATATTGTGAATAAGGCCGTTTGTTTATGGATTTTGTATTAGATTAAGAAACTTGTGCGAGGAAAAAGAAATAGAATTCACTTTTTCTTAGATTGATAGAAAATCTCCATTAAAAATATTATCTCAAGTGACCTCCTTCAGAAAATGAGTAAAAGGAAAATATGTTGGATAAAATACATGCCTTTTTGGACTAACTGATTTGTTAAAATGCAAAGTCAGTTCCCTTTTTATCCCTGTATTACAATAAGGGTTGGTAACTTCATGATATAAGAGAGAGAAGTACAATGTGCTTCAACACATTTTAATAAAAGCAAAAGTACTTCAAAGGATTAAGAAGGTTGCATATACTGAAAAAATCTAAGGGATTCTATTATAAATGTATAAGCTGTTCTGCTGTTAAATTGCTAGGTACTGGAGATGTATTTAGAATTAATTGTGAAGCTCCTAATTGATATAAAGAGTGTTAATACCGTTTATGTTTGTAGTCCCCTATGCCTAAGAGAAGCCGTGGGCGACTACTCATGCTGCTAATACCTGGACGCTCACAGGAGGCCTGAACCTCCACTTCTGGGAGTTTGGGGTGAGCTTTCTCTCTCTTAGTGCAGTGCCTCCATCGATGAGGGATCCTAGCATGGGCAGGATGCATCCTCATAGGAACCAATACAAACAGAAATAACAATACCACAACATACAGTATATATAACTTGGTTTTACTGTAACCCCACAGTATCCAACAACACAATACAATGACACACTGATGTAATATCCCAACACCCCGGTGTGTTTTCCCCAAAGTACTGAGGGTGCCCTGGGCACCTAAACATCCGGTGTCCTCAGAACAAGTCCCACCCAATGTGAAGCAGTGCTACCCCCGCGTGAACCATTGGTGCACGTGTGATACATGCTTGGGTACTCCAGTACACCAGGAGCAGCTTGCAGATTTGCTGAGACAGGTCCCACATAGCGGAGACTCCGACAGCAATCCCCTCTCTCTTAAGGATCCTGGCCTCCACGTGGTGCAAGCTCCAACTGAAGTGTCTCACACAATGTCTCTGAACACTTGCAGCCTGGTCCTAGGCCGCAGTCCATCGCGTGGACATCCGTCCACCGGCACAGCAGTGTTGCGTACTGATAAGGTGAGGAGGGTCCCTATCTGGGGCCTTCCCTACAATATGGAGCTATTGTTGGCTCAGGGCCTATCTGGGGCCTAAGGGGCAGTATCTAGGCCTAGCCCAGGAAGCCATTTGCTCCCTGGACACTACCTATTCCTGTCTTGACTCTCACACGACTGTCTCACGGGCTCTCTGCCTGCAGAGGATATCCTGTTATTTAAGGCTGCATTCCTTCTATTGGCTGAATTAGCCCATGTGTTAAACCCTCCCCCCCTGAGGATTCTGGGATTTGTAGTCCCACTTCGGTCATTGCGGAGCCAATCTAAAATGGCCACCGCACTGGCAACACTGCACATGCGTGCCTAATCCAAAATGGCCTCTGACACTTCTCCACGATCGCATGGAGCAGTTCCCCATGTCGGAGGTAGGGTAAGGGGACTCCGCTACATGTTCAAGTGCTATTTGCAATTAAAGTTAGAATAAACTGTCACAAAAACTATTGGCTCCAAATAATTATTAGATTTGTTTAGCTTGGATATGTGCCTTGTATACGAAAAATGTAAATGAATATAGAATACTATGTTTTCAATTACTTTATGCTTTAAAACTTCTCTTAAGAAATATTTTCTACACAATATCTAGAGTGCTGTATGTGAAGTTTTCTGCTGTTTGTGGCTGTGTGTATGTGATAAAAGCGCACGTTATCTCCATTATTTCTTGGTTTCCACCCTTCTTCACAATGTAAAATATCCAATGTGGTACTTAAGAATGCACAAAAATGGCCCACGACGTGTACAGGAAACTTTTTCTTTATCCTGAAAAGGGCATACAAAAACATCAGTTATCTAATAACTTTTTTGCCAATGAGGTTGATATATCGATTCAAGAATCCAATTATAAGTTTGAGTTCTCTATATTTACTAAACATTGCTACACCTTAAAGTAGCAAGTTCTTTTTTTCTTTACCTGAACCAGTCATACCTGTACATAATGGATATGGCGACAGTAGAAAGCTTGATGTTGCAGCTTTTTATTGGTAACCTCCAGTGGCCATGTATCAGTTTCGATGTTTCAATTCCATTTTACCAGGAAGGAAGGAGGGACCAGAAATCAACTACAAGGGATCCCCCTCCCCCCCCCCCAAGTTCAGGTAAGACACCTTATGATAAATTAAGATCAATTTACCATTATACTGTATATGTTAAGGTTTACCACCATTTAGTAACTATGGTGTTCAACTTGCAATGGATGTATTAAAAATTATAACTTATACATCTTATACCCTATTATGCTGTTTCCATAAATATTGTGCTTCATTGTTTTTACATTAGTGTATGCTTCTTCCTTGAATTCCTTGTATCTTGTCAGGAGGCATTACGGTTATCATTAGATTCCTTAAGTTAAGTTCCATAAGAGCAGCTGGGTTCCCATTCTACCTATAATTATAGGCAGTATCTTAAAATTGGTGAGAATTAACCTTTTTTAAAAATAGACACAACAAGACATGGGGGATGTATATAATCAAACAAAGCAGCGTAATGATAAAAAGAAGAAGGCTAGAAACAAACAAAAAACTGGGGGCCCATCCCCACTGTCACTGTTTTTATCAAAACCCCCACTGCCAACTCAGATATTGAACTCAATCAGTTCAGACTAAGGTTACCTGTTAGAGGTCACTTTTCCCCTCTATGGGTCTATACTAAATATACCAATTCAAATTATAATGTACAGGCATACCCCGCTTTAAGGACACTCACTTTAAGTACACTCGCGAGTAAGGTCATAGCACCCAATAGTCACACAGCAGCTCACGCATGTGTCTGTTAGCACGTCCTGATCAGCAATACCGGTTCCCTACCTGTACCGAAGCTGTGTGCAAGCGTGGACACTATAGAGCCTGTTACAAATCCGTTATTTACATCAGTTATGTACGTATATGATGATTGCTGTATAGTACTAGCATCGATAAGTGGATAAAAGGTAGTACATTTTCGCTTTACATACATGCTCCGGTCCCATTGCATACGTTAATGCAGGGTATGCCTGTATAGGGCTTTTTATGTTTTATATTTTCTTCCTTGAATAATTGTATTAATACTGTTAATAAAAGTTACGTTTTATCAATTTCCATGGAGAGTTTAGAGTGTAATGTTCTAATAGATCTGTACTATCTTACCTAGTGTTATACGTACTATATAACGATAAACTGCTCAACCTCAATACCTAAATATATAGTATTATTGACCAAGGTGCATAGGGACACAGTAGTGATATACAACAAAAGGGAAAGAGATCCCTTCCAAGGAGCCCCTTTAACTTCCACTTAAAGTACATATGATAAATTTTGATATATAATATATCTTGCAAGATACAAATATTCACAAAAGGGAAATTTTATATATATTTGCACTTTTGATGTACCACTAATCCGAAAATAATAACAATTTTATTAACATCTGACATTGACGTAAATAGTGTTAATATATACAGTGAATTAAAAAAACTCCTTCCAGGGGCTGTAATGGATTAATGCCGAGATGAATAAACACCTACATTGGTACAGCGTTAACCATTCATATCATTAGGTTTGATAACATTAGAATTGATCAGCAAATCTCATAGTGCGACAGTACTGCCTACTCCTCATAGGTAATAGTAGCTATCGGAAATATATCACTATATTGCAGTTATAGTGTACAATAATGTAATGATATATATGCTGGCTGTATAGTAACCAAAGCTATATTCTTATCTCAAGCGTAACAATGGTATTTGGGACCAAGGCTAAATTTTTAAAGCTTCCAATGACTGAGCTCCAGATCAGAACAAACGCTAATACCACCCTAACTCCTGTTACTAGTTTTAAATACTTGGGCATATGGTTTGACTCCCAGTTAACATTTGGAATGCACATTGATACCCTGACATCCAAAACCTATGCCAAACTAGGTGTACTTTACAGGAACAAATACTCCCTAAGTCTGCTGGTCAGAAAGCGTATTGCACAGCAGATGCTAATGCCAATTATCGACTATCGGGACATTGTATACGGCTCGGCACCCCAAACCCCCTTTAGCAAACTTGATACCCTGTACAATTCATTATGCCATTTTGTTCTCCAATGCAACTACAACACACATCACTGTGAAATGCTCAGAGAACTAGATTGGTCATCACTTGAGTCTAGGTGCAAAGTTCATCTCGCCTATCTTGCCTTCAAATACTTTCTGGGCAAGCTACCTGTCTACCTGAACAAGCGCCTCACTCCTACCACATGCAGCACTTATCATCTGAGATCTGACTTCAAAAGACTTGTTCATGGTCCCAAGGTTCAACAAAGTATCTGGCCACTCCTCCTCTTACCGTGCACCCCAAAACTGGAACAATCAATCTGAGACTCTCACAGCCACCAAAGCTGTCTCACATTTTAATATGGTCTGTAACTGTTACATACGCCTATAATATATATTATCTCTAACTGCGTGCAATGTCTTGTATATAATTTATACCCTGTTCACTTATGTAACTATGTATTTGTAACCATGTATTAACTCTATGCCCAGGACATACTTGAAAATAAGAGGCAACTCTCAATGTATTGCTTCCTGATGAAACATTTTTATAAATAAATACACTACTAGTGTTATACTGTGTCTTTTGAATTTTTTGCAATGCATAGAGCAAAGAGTATACAAAACAATAATATAGGCAACAATATGGGCTGTATGACATGTATGCTGTGCCTAAGGGGTTTATATTAAGAAGCACTGTATGTTCTATGTACATACGAACTACAGTGCAGTTAAAACTTTGTTAACCTAAGATTTCATGTTATCCTGGATACATTTGGACATTTGTTCATTTCCATGTTAGGATTCATTGGTGACACCTAGATCTCTTTGTGTTATCTACTTAACGGATCATATCCATCCTTTCACATTACTCCTAGATTTCTGCACACTTCCCACCACGGTGGGTTAGCTCTACTTTTACGGTTTCCATCTTGCAGTGTGTGGTTTATATGTGTATGATATCAGTGTATCGATTAGTGTGTCCCTTAGGTCTTTTTGTTCACATTGTGACCGGCCGGTCTTGCTGATCTAGGGAACTAGTTTCCCTGGGATCTCACCTGACACTCTCCTTGCATTAGCTTGATATTTGTCTTTAGGTTTAGACTTTGTGTATGGGCCATTTGCTATATGTAGTCACTTTGTCTATTTCAGGGTCCTGCTTTGTGTTTTTATTATGTTTTAGTTTGTTACAATTGTGGACATTAAAGTACCATATTTTGGGGATTTTTTGAGTGCTCATTTTTGAGACTTCTTGTGTCTTTTTTGTATTCTATTTATCTTTGTCTCAGAGCACCGACCTGTTTTTCTCTATTGTAGAGTTAATATTATGATCTTATAAATACCCTAGTTATTATCAGGTGTGTATGCGGATTCTGTCTGTTTGTGTGTGTGTATAATATAAGATATTATATATATATATATATATATATATATGTATATATTTACGAGAGACATAAACTGATAAAAAAACATACTGTAGTAATGAACAAAATAATTTGTCATATTGGATGTAGGATTGGGGCTTCTTTCTCTATTTTTGTATACAGTACTTACGGTCACTTTCCCAGTAGCACTCCAATTGACACAATCAAATATATACATACAGTATATAATGCAGCGGGTTTGATTTTTGAGCTGGCTAAGACTGTTTACTGTTAAGACTCGTACAAACTAATGCGTAACTCATTCACATAAGCATTAGCCCCAGGGATTCAGCTCTGCACATGCATATTGCTTTGTGCTCACTATGCAATCTGGTAACTAAAAAATATCAGTCACTTCAGAGCAAACATTAACGTATTAGCAAAAGTTAAGGAGAAAATGAAATCACGCAATACATAATGGAAAGACAATGTGATTATTGTAGTCTAATATGAAATCGCAGTGAGTAACTTGAGACACATCTGTCTTCTGTACTTTGTATATTGCTTATTGTCTTCTTTTAACACCTGAAAATGCATACATACTGTACATACAGTACATTCATATTTGCAACACACCCTATATAGCCATATATATGGGAATGTGTAAGATGGGTGTGAAGTGTTTAACTGCCCTATCAATAGCACAGTGCCGAGCACTGTACCAGACAGTATCCATAGCCAGTGCACATGCCCCTACCACATGCAGCACTTATCATCTGAGATCTGACTCCAAAAGACTGTTCATGGTCCCAAGGCTCAACAAAGTATCCGGCCGCTCCTCCTTCTCTTACCATGCACCCCAAAACTGGAACAACCTACCGGAGACTCTCACATCCACCACCAGTTTAAATTCTTTCAAAACCAAAACTGTCTCACATTTTAATCTGGTCTGCAACTTTTACATACACTCATAATATATATTATCTTTAAGTATACATGCAATGTCTTGTATATAATGTATACCCTGTTCACTTATGTAACTGTATTTGTAACCATGTATTATTTGTCATTTTAACTCCTATGTCCAGGACATACTTGAAAACGAGAGGTAACTCTCAATGTATTACTTCCTGGTAAAATATTTTATAAATAAATAAATAATTGCACACATAGATTGGCTGGGTAATGCATTCCCTTATAAAATCCTGTCTGCAGCATATGCAAGCACTCAAGGCCAGCGTCAGTGTCATTGTCCTGTTAATAAGACTAGGATAATACCTCTGGTCACACTCGAACTTGCTCTGGAGGCACTGCGGCTCTCATGGCTCTCACCGACCAAATTTGTCTGTGCATTGCTCATTAGGTTAGCTTCACCCTATGTGTTTCGTGACCTCTCAGGGTTACTTCTTCGGGGGCATTGGCTGCTCACAGTGCAGTCCAGATTTAAATAGTCCCCCTTCACTAATTGCTAATTGACTATAACTACATATCACAGGCTAAACTACAAACATCGTGGCAAACTGATTACACTAATTACTCTACCATATTCGGGAATTGGGGAGCGCAGATATATGAAAGAATAAAAAAAAACACACGAAAGAGGAAATATGTCTGCGACAATTGAAAGGACTCGGAAGGAGAACCTGCAGGGGATATACTCACATATTCCCCATTCTTTTAGGCATGTCCTAAGTCTGTGGCAATTGTGTATGTCCCTGTATTTTGTGTAGTCTTTAGAGTAGGGTAACATTCAAGGTAAGGCAAAAAAGAACCCAATAGTGCAGACAGATGCAAAGATTTATCAATAAAAGTAATATACACACATGGTGTCAAATTATTAAAAGCATTGTATAACAGAGTACAGCAGCCTCGGATCGATAGCGCTCTCACCGCTCCTCTCCTCAGCGTTTCCTGTGTTTCACGAGCCGGTTGCTGCACTTCCGGGTTCAGTCCCCGAATGATCAGCCGCAGCAACAGAGGTAGCACTGTGTCAGCATCCTCATATAGCTCTTTCTCTTTCACTTAACGCATTTCATCGACTTGCGATTTCATCAGGAGTGATGTCAAGATGGGCTTGCTAACATTAAATACTCCCTAAACTCTAGTGATTGGTTTGAAAGTAATGGAACTGCTGTGGGGCATATTACAAATGCATATTATATGCACATAATACAAAAAAAACTATAACATTTAGAAATAATATCTAAATAGCATGCTTACTGTATGTATAAAAATCATAAAATACACCTGCATAATATTAAAAAATAATAAAAAAATAATATGTATTAACAGAGAAAAGGAAAAAAGACAAAAAAGAGACCGATAGCAAAAAGGATCACATGAATTACTCCATATATGCAGTGTGTATTGTGGGCCTAGAAAAGCCCCCAAATCAAAGTCTATATCAATTCCATTGGGGGGAAGGGTTTTAACATTATAGATCTAGTAACTCTATTTTTTTTGTGATCTGATTTAACCTATTTCCCCCTCTTCAAATGGGTTTAGGGCAATCAATACCCATACAAATGAGACCTCTAGGAGCATGCCCATGTTTAAGTTAAAAATGACTGATTGGAAACCCCTCTTGATGTTATAGACGTGTTCCGCTAGGGGTCTACCAGCTCTCCCTATGTACTGAAGGCCACATGGGCACTCCAGCAATGTAACTGCTCTTGCAGTTCATAAATGTATCAATTTTGTACACTTTTTGGAAATATCAGACCTAAAAGTGTTACATTTAGAACTGTATGGCTACGTCCTCTGTGCCGCTGACCGCACTCATGCTTGAGAGTGGGGACATCACCAACTCTCCAAGCATGAGGGTTCAGCTGTCCGGCAATTTTTTTGGTAAGTGTGAGCGGAGGGGGGGGGGGGGGGGGTTTGGCTGAGCAGTGACTGGCGCTGATTGGCTGAGGAGGTCATGTGACCGTTCAGCGTGCCTGAAACATAATTTTATCTGTCTCTGAAATCGCCTAGCGCCCGTGAGCATACTGGCATGGGCGCGCCACGTGAACGTGGCCGGGCAGATAAAAATGCATTGTGCTGACCACACTAAGTGCCAAGTGCCAAGTGTGGTCAGCGGCACAGAAGAAGCAGCCTAATGGCATCCAATACATTTTGAACAGCTAAAATATCCTTTCAAATATTCTAACCAATGAACTGGTTTAGAAATCTTATTACTAATTGGGGCAGCCTGGGGTCGGGGCAAGTTTGAAATTCTGTGCCTTTTTAAACACTATTTGCGGCTTTTAGGGTAGAACCGTTTGTAATGCCATATCACACTGTAAAATTCCCCAATGTTTATTTATAATTTGTTTAATTTGTGGTGCATTATAATTGGTGATGAATGGAATTAATTCTTCTTGTTCTTTTTAACTTTTTTTTAATCTTTATTGAATTTAATTAGTTCATCCCTGTTGCTATTTCTAGCTTTAGTGACAGCAGTTACAATATCTCTTTTATTATAATTCCTTGAGAGGAATTTATTTGTTAGATCTTTGGGTTACTCATCGCACACTTCAGTCTAAGAGCAATTTCTCCTCAACCGGAAAAATTGACCCTGTGGTATATGGTATTTCTTATCCACCTTTGATCATGGTGATTCGTAGTCACAAGATATGTATTGGCTACAATAGAAAGCAAAGGATCCAAAAAAATCTATTTGGCTGCTGTCATTCTTAAAAGTGAACCTAAGTTTCATACAGTAGTATTGGAGTTACGGTAGTTTTTAAAACCCCTCAAAATCTTCTGGGGACCACCCGGGAACCCCCCAGATGAACAGCACATCGCCGATATAACGCCTCCAGATCACCAGACCCGTGCCAAACGGGTTGCCTGACAAAATTTAGTCCAGCTCCCAAATGTCAATAAATAAATTGGTGTAACTTGGTGCAAAGCTGATACCGATCACTGTGACAATAATTCAAAAGAAGACATGGCATTTCAAGTATATCTGTATCTTGGCTTATTCCTTCAAATTATAAACAGATAAGATAGTGTTTTAGTGACCAGATGCTGATAAAAACTACAGAATATCCACCACACATAGGACTTCACTAACACAAAAGTCACATGAAAAGACCTCATTAAAAGACTCAACAATCCAACTGTTAATTTAGCCGCAAATAGGTACAGGTTTAATCACTAGCAGAAAAGATTAAAATATGCACAATACACTTACAATATAAAAGTTTTAAAACCGGATTTAGAGTGCATTTTTTCCTCAGTTTTGTAAAGGGAGTTAAATTTAAAATGTTCAAACTCTAGGTGCAGGAGGATTTAGAAAGATTATAAAGGAAACCGGTATCCATAAAGAAAAATCTAAGTGGACAAAAAATCCGAGCTCTAAAAGAATTAAAAGAAAATCATTACCTAGTAATAAAATCAGCTGACAAAGGAGTCCCCGTAGTGATGGACAGAGACACATACCTGGAGGCTTACAATACAAACTCCTTAGAGACAAAAGATACATATGAGATATTAGAAAAGAATCCCACTTCAAGATTTCTGGCTAAAAGAAATGAGGTACTCAATAAAGGAAAGTTTCTCGATACATCGAATAAAAAATAATATGATTTTCTAAATAGTGTACAGCCGACAATTCTGATAATGCATATACTACCTAAAATACATACAAAAATAGAAACAAGGCAGAGCACTGCCGAAAGTGCAAGGAGGAGGCTCACATAGGTAAAATAAAATAGATTTTATTGGATCACATGGGACCCTAGATACAGAAAATAACGCACCTACGCATTTCGGGCTTGCACGCCCTTTATCAAGGTGATACATTGAAAAAAAAATATGATTTTCTAAATAGTGTACATCCAACAATTACGATTAATGTATATACTACCTAAAATACATAACAATCTTATGAATTCTCTGGGACATCCAATTGTTTCTGGAATCAACTCATTAACAGCAAATCTATCAAAATAGGTAGATTCATTTTTATAAAAAACATACTGAAGGAATTTGAAATCCCATGTAAATGGTACCACACAGATATTCAACAGCATACCATATTGGTAGGGCAAGATAACTACATGCTAGGGACATGTGATGTCACTTCCCTATACACTGTAATAAACCATACTCAGAGATGCAAAGCAGTTGAATATTTCCTAAAGAAACATAAGGAGATGGAAGATACACAAATATAATTGATTATTGAATGGATATTCTTTCTACTGACCTTAAATACTTTCAATTTGAGAAAAGTTTCTATATGGCACAGCCATAGGACCCAGGTTATGCCAACTTGCTTATGGAGCAGGGTGAGGACCTTGCCATGTGATCCAACCAGAAATTCTGTGCTAATCTGGTGCTCTGGCAAATATTTATAGACAATATTCTGTTTATCTGGAAGGGGGATGAAGAATGCCTTGAATAATTTCTACAATACCTCAATATGAATTCATTTAATTTAAATGTCACATCCAAATAAAGTAGAGCATAGGTTGAATTTTTAGACATGGTTATCTACATTGAGGATGGTAAATTGGAGACTAAAAATTACAACATGGAAGTGAATTGCAATAATTGTATTCTGGTCATCAGTAATCATCCCCCTAGATGGCTGGCTAATGTTCTTTATGGACAGTTAAGCAGAATGAAGCAAAACTGTTCAAGGGAAAGGACGTTTGAAAAAACAGGCAGGTTTTTAAAGACAAATTGTTTGAGAAAAAATACAATTATGATATAATTTATAAGACGTATGAAATAACTAAAATATTAAATAGAGACATCCTGATTGAGTAGAAAGGAAAAAAGAACACTGTAGCAAGAATGAATCTGTTTCATTCATCACACAATACAGCAATCAAACTCGAGATATAAAAAATATCATGACCAAACATTGGGAAATCTTACGGAAAGATCAAATATGAAACCAAATCCTACCACCAAAACCTCAACTTTTTTTTAGAGAAGCCAGAAATCTGGAAAAAAAACCAATTGCTCCAAGTCAGATTCCTAAAAAAGAGAAATGAATGGGATTCTTAAGTAATAGGCTAAAGTGATTCCATAAATGTTTAAGATTTAGAGATTCCACATTTAATCAAAATACTCCAAAAAGTACAAAATATTTAATTAAAAGTTTAGATTGGAAACAACAAAAGAAACAGCATTTCATGACGTGATACTAATCACATTACCTGCTGATCTGTCCATGTAATAAGTTTTAAGTCGGTCGAACAACCAGAAAATTGAAAACCCGCCTAGCGGAACATATTAGAAATATCAATAATGGGTTGGAATGTCAGTGTATCTATTCATATTTAATAAATGTCACAATCAAAACCCAAGAGGTTTCCAATATTTTGGAATAGATACCATCAAACAAAATAGTCGACAGGGTGATAGACTAAAAGCATTATCTCAATTTTGGAAACCACTTGAATATACAAACTCAAGTCTCACTCCAGCTGGGTTAAACATTTAAATAAACTTGGTTTCTTTTTTTAAAAGGTCTTTCTACAATTGGTCAGCCCACTGTTGTTTTTCAATTTTATTGAATTTATTTCAGCATTTGCTACATGTACATCTCTTGGGTCTATAAAACTTGCCATATATAAGATAAATATGATATTGACAAGTCCTATAGATCAGTGAAAAGAAAATAAAGTGCGCAGCTAACTAATTAAGTGACGTGATGATAAGTGTTAAGAACATAACCTTGAGCGGAGCGTCTGCAGCTGCGATGGAGGGGGGGCTCAGAAACCCCCTAAACTAACAGATAAAGACAAAAAAGACACAGCGCACAACGCTCATAGTGCATAAAACAATATAATAAAGGTACAATTAATTAGGGTAAGTAATGTGCGTACATCAATATAGATAAAAATATGCAGTTAGGGATAATGTTACCCAACGCCTCAGGAAACCGGAAGGAGTATCCTCACAAGGGTTATGGCGCTGGTGTCTCGGATGCAGGATCCTATTAGTAAGTAGGTAAGTAGATCGCCTCTAATAAGTTCTTTTTCCCCAAGAGCATGAGTCCAAAGCTGCTGCTGCCACTTGCAGTTCTTTGCCAGAGCACAGCTCCAGACCGGCCGGGTCCTCTCACTCCCCTCTGTGCAGAAGCACTTCCGGGTCGATGACGTCCCACGGGGGGGGGAGCGCTGGTAATCTGCGCCGTTCACACTCGATCAGCTCAGATGGTGGGGTAATAAATTAGAGGTTGAGCTCTTGTCCAGTCATCCAACCGTTTCGAAACGAAAACGTTTCTTCCATCCTGATGAAGAAACGTTTTCGTTTCGAAACGCGTTGGATGACTGGACAAGAGCTCAACCTCTAATTTATTACCCCACCATCTGAGCTGATCGAGTGTGACAGGGGCGCGATTACCAGCGCTCCCCCCCCGTGGTGACATCATCGACCCGGAATGCTTCTGCACAGAGGGGGAGTGAGAGGACCCGGCCGGTCTGGAGCTTGCTTCTGGCAAAGAACTGCAAGTGGCAGCAGCAGCTTTGACTCATGCTCTTGGGGAAAAAGAACTTATTAGAGGCGATCTACTTACCTACTTACTAATAGGATCCTGCATCCGAGACACCAGCGCCATAACCCTTGTGAGGATACTCCTTCCGGTTTCCTGAGGCGTGGGTAACATTATCCCTAACTGCATATTTTTATCTATATTGATGTACGCACATTACTTACCCTAATTAATTGTACCTTTATTATATTGTTTTATGCACTATGAGCGTTGTGCGCTGTGTCTTTTTTGTCCTATAGATCAGGCCTGCACCACGATGACTCCGGTGCCGGTCGGGCACCAGTTAATTAATTAAATAAAAAAAATAAAAAAAAGTTTAAAAAATGGTGGCAATTCCCCTCCCGGCGCGCATGCTCCCTCCCCCCCCCCTGCTCCCTCCCCTCCCCCCCCCTGCTCGCAACGTGGGACAGAGGGGGAAGTAAAACAGTCAGCTCCTATGCGGCAGAGGATTGGATTGACTGTGGTGGAGCGGTGCTGTGCGCGCGCACGAGCGCTCTCAAGTCCCCAACTTCGCAGTCAAGTCACTACTGCAGCCAATGTACATGTCACTTGCCTCACCTGGTGCTGTCCTGTCCTCCATTGCCATGCCACGCTGCTCACTGAGTCTCAGTGTGTGCGTGTGTCCTAAGAATTATACAGTCTTTTGATTTGAGGTGCAAGGGGGGGTGATTTGAGGTGCAAGGGGGGGGGTCATTTGGAGGTGCAGGGGTCATTGGAGGGTGCAGGGGGGGTGCATTGGAGGTGGGGGAGGGGAGGTGTGATTGAGGTGCAGGGGAGGTGATTGGAGGTGCAGGGAGGTGATTGGAGGTCTAGGGGAGGTGTTGAGGTGCAGGGGAGGGTGATTGAAGTGCAGGGAGGGTGATTGGAGGTGCAGAGGGGGTGATTGGAGGTGCAGGGGGAGTGATTGGAGGTGCAGGGGGGTGATTGGAGGTGCAAGGGGGAGAGTGATGTGAGGTGCAGGGGGGAGAGCGATGTGAGGTGCAGGGGGGGAGGTGGATGGAGGTGCAGGGGGGAGAGTGATGTGAGGTGCAGGGGGTTAGAGTGATGTGAGGTGCAGGGGGGTTAGAGTGGATGTGATGGCAGGGAATAGAGGATGTGAGGTGCAGGGGGAGAGTGATGTGAGTGCAGGGGAGAGTGATGTGAGGTGCAGGGGGGAAGTGGATGTGGGTGCAGGTGGAGATGATGTGAGGTGCAAGGGGGAGAATGATGTGAAGTGCAGGGGAGTGAGGTGAGTGTGAGGTGCAGGGGAGGGAGGAGATTGAGGTAGGGGGGAGAGTGATGTGAGATGCGGGGGGGGGGAGAGTGATGTGATTTCATGGGGGAGAAGGATGTGAGGTGCAGGGGTGGAGGGATGTGTGTGGTGTGCAGGGGGGTATTATGTGTTTGATGTGGAGGGGGAGTATTATGTGTGTGGGTGAGGGGGAGAGATGGGGGTATGAGAGATAGATGGGGAGTATCGCAAAGGTTGATAGTGAGGGGTTCTGGGGGAGATTTATGAGGATGATGATGAGAGGTGCTGGAGGAGAGATGATGATGATGATGATGATGATGATGATGATGATGATGATGATGATGATTTTTTTTCCTTGGAGCAGTTCGGCCCTTCTTGCTTTACGAGTTGTGCAGGCCTGCTGTAGATCTTAATGTTCTTTACATAAATTCCCAAGTATATTTTGATGTGGTAATATATACTGCCAAACAACACACAGGATTCATATATAGAGAAAGCCAGTCCTTGTAGTTCAAATTCTGGATTATTATCAGCATTTAACTCCAAATTATGGACCATTAAATGCCCTTGCCATATATTTGAAACTTATATGTGCATATTTCTATACATTCAAATAAAAATATTTCTGCGCTGCGTATAGAATTCATATAGAAAATGTCAGTCCTTTCAGTATAAATTGTGGATCACTAGTGTCCTCCTACGGTGGCTTTTCCTTCTCCCACACTCCGCGCCCTGATGGCAGGGGTGGAGGTGTGGGGCTCCTGCTCTCCTCTCTCTGCCATTACCGAACTCTTCCTATTCCCCCCTCTCTTGCTTTTCCCTCCTTTGAGGTTCACACAGTCCAGATCTTCTCTCCTGTCCCTGTCCATGTGGCGGTCATCTTCGCCCACCTACCTCTATTCATCCCCCTTCTGCCTTTCTCTCTCACTTTGAATCCTGGCTCTCTTTCTTTCTCTCCTCAGACTCCCCTGTTCTTCTCCTTGGGGACTTCATTTGCCACATTGATGACCCCTCTCTCCCTTGGGCTACCCGCTTTCTATCTCTAACCTCTTTGTTTGGCCTTCAACAGTGGACTGCAGCCATCACCCACAAGGATGGCCACTACTTAGACCTGGTTTTCACTAAAAACTTCTCTCTCTCCGATTTCTCCATTTCCCCTTTTCCTCTCTCTGACCATCACCTCATCTCATTCTCTCTATCTCGCTTCTCCCCTTCTCCACCTCCGTCTACCCCCCGGTTTTGCAGAAACCTGCGCTCTATTCACTTACCTGACTTTGAGTCCACTTTAAACTCCTCCCTCTCCTCTCTCAGCTCTGCTACAGACCCTGACAACCTGGTCAGGAACTACAACTCTGCCTTGTCCTCCTCTCTTGATCTACATGCCCCGCTTTCTCTCTGCCGCACTCGCCCTTCTAACCCTAGACCCTGGTTAAATTCCCACACGCGCATGCTGCATTCCTCCACTCGTTCCTCTGAATGCCTCTGGAGGAAATCTCTTACTCTCGCAGACTTCCTTCACTACAAATTTATGCTACCCTGATTCAACTCTTCCCTCTCGCAAGCTAAACAAGCCTACTTTTCTTCACTAATCAACATGCACAAGTCTAACCCACGCCGACTGTTCTCTGTCTTTGATACTCTACTCAAACCACCCTCAGCTGCCTCTCCTTCCTCCATCTCCGCTCAGGACTTTGCTGACTATTTTAAGGAAAAGGTGGAATCCATATGTCAGAACATCCCCTCTGTTTCTTGCTCCCATCCTACACCTCTTCCTAACTCTCCTCCTGCCTTCCTTGACTCTTTTTCCACTGTCTCAGAGGAGGATGTGTCGCTGTTGATCGCCTCTTCTCCCTCTACCACTTGCCCTCTTGACCCCATTCCCTCCCATCTCCTAAAACCTTTTGCTCCTACTATAATCCCTATGCTCACACACATTTTTAACTCCTCCCTCTGCTCTGGAACCTTTCCATCTTTCTTCAAACATGCAACAGTCATACCATTACTCTCGCTTGCTCCATTTTCTCAACACCTATTCTCTCCTAGACACTCTACAATCTGGCTTCCGCACTGCTCACTCCACGGAAACAGCCCTCACTAAAATAACTGACGACCTCCATGCTGCCAAAGACAGAGGTCATTAACTTCTGCTCATATTACTCGACCTCTCTGCAGCATTTGACACCGTGGACCACCCTCTTCTTCTTCACATTCTCCATACTCTTGGTATTCGGAACAAAGCTCTATCCTGGATCCCATCCTACCTCTCCCATCGTACTTTCAATGTCTCTTTTGCTAACACCTCCTCCTCCTCTATCGATCTCTCTGTGGGGGTACCCCAGGGCTCTGTCCTGGGACCTCTTCTCTTTTCTTTGTATACACTCTCTCTAGGTGACCTAATAACATCTTTTGGGTTTAATTATCACCTCTATGCTGACGACACACAAATATACTTTTCAACACCCGACCTTACACCTGCTGTACAAACCAAAGTTTCTGAATGTCTCTCTGCTACAATATCCTGAATGGCCCTCCGCTGACTTAAACTCAACATGGCTAAAACAGAGCTCCTCATACTTCCTCCCAAACCTGGCCCTTCTACCTCCTTCCACATTACTGTTGGATCTACGATCATTCACCCAGTAGCCCAAGCACGCTGCCTAGGGGTCACACTCGACTCCTCTCTCACATTCGCCCCTCACATTCAAAACATATATAAAACCTGTTGCTTTTTCCTCCGCAATATAACTAAGATATGCTCTTTCCTCTGTTGCTCGACTGCTAAATCTCTGACTCAGGCCCTCATTCTCTCCCGTCTTGATTACTGTAACCTCCTGCTGTCCGGCCTTCCTGCCTCTCACCTGTCTCCCCTACAATCTATCCTAAACGCTGCTGCCAGAATCACTCTACTCTTTCCGAGATCTGTCTCAGCATCTCCCCTCATGAAATCTCTCTCCTGGCTTACGATCAAATCCCGCATCTCACACTCCATTCTTCTCCTCACTTTTAAAGCTTTACACTCTTCTGCCCCTCCTTACATCTCAGTCCTAATTTCTCGCTATGCACCATCCCGACTCTTGCGTTCTGCTCAAGGATGTCTTCTTTCTACCCCCTTTGTATCTAAAGCCTTCTCCCGCCTTAAACCTTTTTCACTGACTGCCCCACACCTCTGGAATGCCCTTCCCCTCAGTACCCGACTAGCAACCTCTCTATCCACCTTTAAGACCCAACTTAAGACACACTTGCTTAAAGAAGCATATGAATAGCACTGTGGATATTCTGAACACATGATACATAAAGCTTGGCCCCCTGCAGACGCACTTACTAGAACTCCCTCCTACTGTCTCTGTACGTTCTCCCTACCTACCAATTAGACTGTAAGCTCCTCGGGGCAGGGACTCCTCTTCCTTAATGTCTAAAGCACTTATTCCCATGATCTGTTATTTATATTATCTGTTATTTATTTGATTACCACGTGTATTACTGCTGTGAAGCGCTATGTACATTAATGGCGCTATATAAATAAAGACATACAATACAATACAATGTCACTTTGGGGTTGCTGACAGCTTTAAGGAGACCTGTAGCTTTAAGGGACTATTAGACTTTAGAGTGTATAGGAAGAAGATGTGGTTATGGGTGTCTTTAAAAACAACTGGCACATTTTGTATACAGTACTGTACTGTAACAGTGGGTGAGGGAGTGGGGGAAGTGGATGGACTGGGCGCTTCCTAAACAATATAGTAATTAGTGTGATAAGTGACACACCTTAAGTACACACAATTAACCTATCACCATATAGTGTAAAAGATAAAAAATAAAAACAGTGTACAGCAGCAGCTCAACTTCCTCTGATGGGATCGTTCCTAATCCCAGGATGTGAAGTATTCTTTTCTTGGGGTTGAGGAGGAGCGCTGGATCTCGTGATATGTAAAAGAATATAAATATATATAGTGCAGATGGTAATTCACTGCTTTAAAACGATGTAAAACATAAGAAATGAACTCACAAAAATCGTATAAAATCACTGCATGTCAGAGATCCTTCTCTCTCTGACTGGAGCCCTTTGTGTTACTGGAGTCTGTATCCCCTCAGTGAAGTGGGTGATATGAAAATAAAGAAAACCACAAATAGTGCAAATAGTATGAACTATACAAATGTATTATGCACAGGTTATCAGGAAACTCACATTTTCCATATTAAGATTGGGTGGTGGAGAGAACCGCCGATAGAAGCAGGCTGCTGTTCGGTGCTTCACTTTCCCCTCACAGTGTAGTTCAATGCCAATCTATGCCGTCGCGTCACTTCCGGTTTCGCGTCACGGGTGAGGGCGGGAAGCCAGAATGGGAGTAATCTTAGCAGTAGTTTGCCAGTCCTTCCAGGCGCAGAATCTCTGCAAACAACTGGCACATTTTGTATACAGTACTGTACTGTGCATGACTGTAGAAATAGCCTAAGAAGACATTGAATTCAGCATACCTGCACACTTGTATCACCTATCATTTATTCAAAGAACTCTGGAAGTTGCAAAACACCACTGGGTGACAGTGGCATGCAATTAAGTGCTATGACTGAACCCCATTAATTTCAGCTCTGGGGACTCCCTGCTTCCCGATATTTACCTCCATAGGGGGTGCTTGTAGTAGCTCCTGCTGGACTAGTTAGGATTCTCGTAATGGCGGCTTCAGAGCTCCTGCATCCTGTGAGCCAATAGGAAGCTGTGACGTCATCTCTTGCGGCTTCCTCTTGGTCTGAGGGACAAGGACCTGTAAATAGCACTGAGATACTTCGACCCCCTTCAGATGTAAGTATCTCATAAAGCAGGGGGCCCCAGAGCTGAAATTAATGGGGTTCAGCTCCGGAGACCCCCTGCTTCAATCCTATTTTAAAAAAAAGAAACTACACACACAAAAAACGGCATGCTTGGGTTGCTCTTTTAAAAATATTTACACAATAGTAGAAGCAGGATGCCAGCTCAACATCACTCAGTATAGAGTGACTGGATGTACACATTACTGCTGGTAATGATGACCCTTAAGGATAGGTCTTTGGTGTCTGGCCCCAGCAGGATGCAGAGGTGTCAGAGGAAAACAGGAAAATAATTTGTTGATGTGGTGATCTGGCATTGACATTGCAATGTACAGTCACATATTTCCCTAAAGAATAAACTGTCATAAAACACTAACCTTACATATTATATGCACTGTTTTAAAGCTGGTAGCATTTCTATTATTTGAAGAACCTTTAGTGAAGGATTTTAGAAATGTTTTTTTTTTTAAATAAGACTTTTCCAAGTGTTCAAACGTAAATAAAAAATATTGTGTTTGTTGTAGGTAAATAATGTATATTTCAATATTATTTATAATATACAGTAATTTATTTTAAAGCCTCTGTTGTAGCAGTCACTAAACCTATAAATACCACAAATAACATATATCAATATTTATTACATGCTTCTAACTCATATTTCAAAAGAAAGTTTCTGCAGCAGTATTTGCTTTGAAATCACATTGTATAATTATGTTATAGGGAAGACATGAGCATTGAAAAATCCCACCTTATACATTTCCTATAAAATGTGAACATTTTAATGTATAAACAACATTTTTTTTAAATAGTTTTTAAGAACATACCAAAACAACTGTTTTGTACCATAACACTTAATTTCTTGATTTATCTTGTTTGATAGAGACTCGTAACATTTAACTTTAGTATCAACACAGAATTAGGTGAGCTCAGACCTACCCTTATAACGGAATATATAAGTAACACTACATAATTCACTACCTTAATGGTGTGTGGTGCTATGGAAAAATCCTACACTCCCCCAAAATTGGCTTGCTTTTTATCAATAAAAATCTACATTCTGATCCTAAGTCTTACTGTATATCAAAGGAATTATTTAGTTCCATCTTTTGATCAAAAGATGATTAAGCCTACTAACACGTCAAGGTACCTACACTAAATGCATAATATTTCCTATTTCCATAATTATTTACCTTTATTATGTTTTTCATTTCCTTTTTTTATGATTTGTATGTTGACCTAAAACAAACATTGGTTTAATACAGTCTTACAAAATGCTAGCAAGGGTTGCTAGAAATTTAGAAGGATCCGTTTCATGGGAAAATTGCGTGTTTTAGAATGGCTTTTTATTTGTAATATTTGTAATTTGTACACACACACACACACACACACACACACACACACACACACACACACACACACACACACACACACACACATACATTACTCCTAAACCCTCAACTAGTTGAAACAGGGTTGCATACAAGATATATGTTTATTCTTTTTTGATCACATTACTATAGGGGTGAAGCAGTGACATTGACAAATATGTAAAAGTAATTGGATATAAGTATAAATGGTTTAATCTCCTGTCCACTAGGTTAATGCTATCTGGTGTTATTAAACACTTACTTTATAGTTTAGGGTAAGGAAATGTTTTCGCAGGTTTGCACTGCAGAATCAGTTCCAGAGATACAATATAAAAAAAAAGACAATTGAATCACTAAATTGCTTGTTGATATATTAGTATCAATTTCTTCTCCTCGACACACTTTCACTTCTTCTCTTTAACAACCAAGATCTCATTGAGCATTCCTGTAAGTACAGATGTGCTCTCCCTTAGTTTCCAGGAAACCACAATAGTGGCGAGTTTAGTACATCCCAATCACATTTTCCCAATGTGGCAGTTTTAATTTGTAGCTACTGATATTTGCTTGTAAAGGCAAGAGAATTCATATAATAAAGTGTATCATGAATGTTTAATAAGGAAATTCCAGAGACAGCTTTATAACCTTTGTGTTAACCAGCATTCACGGGAAACATAGAAAAACATTTTTAAAAACACAGTTCAAGAAGCAACATTCCATGTGTATTAAATTGGCAACTTTATATGCTTTAAAAAACATTGGGTGAAGATATTCTCTGCCCTGAAAAGTTTTCAATCTAAGTGGTGTGTTGGGAGATTTACAAAGACAAGAGAAATACATATATGTACACTGGCTCATAGAGCATGAATTAGACGGTGAGTAGGTGGACTTCAAAAGGGCAGTGTTGTTGTGTTTTGCATTTATAGAAATTGTGATCTTTCATGCAGGTTTTGAACACCGGAATGGGACATTTGCTTGTGGCTGTTTTGCCGTGACCAAATGGCCTCTGGCGTTCGGCTGCACATAGACCCTGTGCCGCAGCCGATCTGCTGCTGGACACTGAGCCGCCGTCCGCTTCTAACATAAGGTACATTTTAGTGTTTAGGGTAGGGGTTTTGTTTTAGGGGTTTTGGGGGTTAACTTTAGGGGTATTAGCGGTTAGGATATGGGGTTAATTTTAGGGGTTTTAATGGTTAGGGTAGGGGATTAACTAATGGGGTTTTGCGGTTAGGGATTAAGGTTTTTAGGGTAGAAGGTAGCATTTGTATTAGGGGTTAACCGGGGATTTTAGGGTAAGGGTTAAGGTTAGGAAGATTTCAGGAAGTAAGATTTAGAGACATTTTAATGAAAGGGAAATGAGTTTAGCAGCACAGTTTTGAATAGATCTTAGGGTATGGACCGGGGACAAGAATAGGGGTTAGTAGACAGTTGCAATCGTTGAGATAGGAGAAAATCTGGGCATAGAAATGTGTTTTATCTGTAGAACAATAAAGGAAGGAACATTTAAAAAGAGCGTGAATTTGAAAGGAGGGGAGGAAAGAATGAAATGTAATGCTGTGATTACCTTGGTAACATGTATGCTACTGGTTGGATGCTAGTTTTACTCACTATGCTTTAGAAGGATGCACTGGCTGCTGATAAAATGTTACATTTATTTCAAGGTTGTCTTGTTGACATTCAAAGCACTACATGACCAGGGTTCCCGCAATCTGAAAGAGCTTCCAGTTCCATACACTTCTATTCACTCACTTCGATCTACAGATGAAGGACTCCTAACAGTTCCCAGAATCTCCTTGACTTGCTTTGGGGCCCAAGCTTTATCCCAGTCTTTGGAATAGTCTGCCCCATATAGTTTCGAGAGGCCCCCTCTATGGGAATCTATTCAGATATTAATTAATGAACCACAACCTGACCGGCATTTAATAGCTACAGTACTGTCACATCCTGTATTGCAGGGGTGCGCAAACTGGGGGGCACGCCCCCCTGGGGGGCGGGTGACTTTGCTGGGGAGGCGTGGGCCATTGCAGAGGCCCGGCGCTCTTCCCCACTGCATTTAAATTAAATGCCGGGGAATTTCATGAGGCCTCTGCAACACTTTACTTACCCAGATTCAGCCTCTCTGTGATGCATCGCCATGGCAACACGGCGTCAAATGACGCTGCGGGGACATGTGATGTGACGTGACGCCGTGGGTCACGTGACATCACATGACCCCGCAGCTTCATTTGGCGCAGCTCTAAGGTAGGGAGGGGGGCAGGCGATGCAGCAGGGAAGACAGGGAGGTGCAGCACAAAAAGTTTGCGCTCCCCTGCTGTATTGTATATTTTCTTTTGTTTGGTTTCTTTTGTAACCTTAAATGTTTTCTTATTTTTCCCTTTTTGTAACTGTGAAGCACTTTCAGTCCCATTGGGAATAAAGCACTATATAAATAGAGTTATTGTTATTTTATTAATAGGCTCTGGTTTTGGTGAGAGATTGAAAAGCTCTGTTTTGAACATTTTAAGTTTAAAGAGACAAAAAGGCATCCAGGATAATTTGTACAGAAACATTCTAATTCTGGAGACTGGACTTTGGGTTCTGGGTTGTTATTTATATATGAGGCTTTTGTATATAGAGGTAACATCTTAAACCAGGTGAGTGCATAAACTCACCCAGTGAAAGTGTACAGACAGTTTATTTAAAGGAACCAGAACAGAGGTCTGAGGTATATACCGACAGGTCGAGTGAGGTGGAGAAGGAGTTAGCAAAGGAGAATTATTGATAGTAAGAGGAAATCCAAGCAAACTATTCTTTTCATGGGAATGTATGTAGACATTGTTTGGCTTACATACAGATGAAGCCACCAGTATCCGATCACTTGCCTGGGTAAAAACTAAGGCACCTCACTGTAAATGCCTCAACATTTCTGTGAGGTTCAGTTTGAATTGGACTGAAGGGACCCCCTGCTGTGTTAATCTGATGGGCCATTAGTCTGGCTGCAGAAATCTCACAGAAATGTTGCAGTTTATTGGTAGATTGCCCCAGATTTTCCAAGGCAAGTGATCGGATACTGGTGGCTGCTTCTGTACAGATATAGTAATTTCTGCTGCATCTACTGTAATGGTGCTGTATGGTATGATGTTCTCTCCATATGCTCTGAAAAATGTATAATATTTAAGTAATAATCCCCTCAGAACAGGGCATTACTGGTCAATAATGCCCTGGCTGGAAGAGTTGAAGGCTCGAGGTGAAGCCGAGGGACTTTAACCCAGTCAGTGCATTATTGGCCAGTAATGCCCTGTTCTGAGGGGATTATTACTATTATAGTCTAAATGTAGGCTTATTTTTGTATTTGTTTTCATAAAAAAAGAGCCACTTTTGTAGTCATATTGATTTTTTATCAGCATTGTCTACATTATTTTGCTTTTACTGCAAGTTTATTAAAGGGAAATTTACATACACACAGCTTCTCTACACACACACACACACACACACACACACACACACACACACACACACACACACACACTGTGAAGCCCTCTCTACACCCATAAAACACACTGCAGACACCCACACACACAAAACAGACTGCTGCCCCCTCTAGATCCACAAAACACACACCAACAGCCACCCCTCTACATCCACTGCAGCCCCCTGTAAACCCACACACTGCAGACACGCAATACACTCTGCACCCCTCCTCCACCCACAAAACACACACTGCAGCCTCCCCTCTGAACCCACAAACACACACAAACCAACAAAACAGACTCTGCCACCTCTACATCCACAAAACACACACTAGCAGTCCCGTCCCTACACCCACTGCATTCCCCTGTAATCCCACACACTGCAGACACACACACACACAAAACACCAAAAAAACACTCTGCTGGCCCCCTTTACACCCACAAAACACACACAGACACACAAACCTTTCATCTCACTCTCCTGTGCAGAGCTCTCTGCAGGCAGGGTGAGGGAGGAGTCAGTGCTTTGTTGCTGCCTCCTGGCCAATCACTCCCCTGTTTGAGAGCTGATCTCACACTATGGGCCTTATGCAGAGAGCATAGAATTTTAAAATTGGCGAATTTCATAAAAAGTAGCTTTTTTGGAGTTTTATTCTCCATATGCAGAAAAGTGGAATCCTGCTATTGTTTAACTATGGATGCGTTGTAGGGTGGCGAGGTGTTTTTAAATTGGCGAGCAGATCGCGCGCTTCAGAAAAGTGTGTTTAAAAAAAAAACAAATTCGCCGCCTTTTTTGTTCCCCTTTAATATAGGCGGCGAGCGGCCCCCATCTTGCCATCTTTTCCTTTGGCGAGGCAAAAATTTGCGAGAATAGACGGAATGTGTCTTGGATTCACTACTCTCATGATTGCGAAACAGCGCTTTTACTGCCTTCGCACCTCTCAATCATTCCGAGAGAGTTTAAATGGCGAGATGGAGGGTTCTGGCAGCCCCGCGAGGACGACGAGTTCCAAAGAGACAAGTTGAGTTTTAGCAATGTGAAAAAAAACAAACTGGCGGGTTTTTCGGAACTCGCCAGTCTTCTGCCAGGTTCTGCGCTAAAATTGTACAAAAAAATGGCCGATTCGAAAACTATACGATGCCCCTCTCTGCATTAAGCCTTTGCCCCGAAATTAACAAGTTTTCAGCACCTAAATCTTGTGTTATACTATAATGCCAGATTCTGCAGTACAGTTGTAAAGCATTTTTAAAAAGGTGAGAGCAAAGACATCTGATAAATGTGTAGCTCTATACTGGCTATGAGATCTAAAGGCAAAGATGTCGTTGTTAAAAAAAAACTGATGTATTTGGCATTGTTTTATTTTCCTTTCTCTTTAGGTAGTATTTTCATACCTTTTCTGTGTCTTTTTGAGCTAAAATATATTAAAACTTAATAGAGTCATTTTTGCCAACACTAATCAGGACTGTTATGTTTAAATTAGTACATTTAGGTGTAAACTGTGTAATATTTACTTTCTTCTTTGTTCTTCAACTGCATACACAGGTGGCATCCCAACTAGTGTATCGAAGATAAAAGCCATATGACTAAGGGAGACACTAAACTGATTATAATAATTGAATGGATTAGCTGTCCCACAGCTGTGATCTTCTGGAGTCTGCTCTAGATAAGAATTGGAAAGATAAGTGTAGTGGTGAGTCATGCATACCGACTTTTAAATTTCATAGTTTGTTTTTAACATTGTGAAAAAAAATTGAATTTTCGTGAAGGTGCTTCAAACAATTATACATTCACATCAACCCTAGGGACATAGCGACAGACTAAAGACGAGATTGCATCTTGCTTCCCTGCTTTATATTAGTTCCTCATCAATGTGGCGGATATGCAGTATCATTCGATATCTGTACACCTGAATTCTCTACTATCATTATACTTGGGTCTGTCTGGGGTAAAGTTTCCTAAACAGTAACCCAAAATGCATATCAATTTTCTGTCAGTAACAATGGTAAAATGTCTATGCATATTTTCTTTTTTAGACATTCGTCACTTACTATGTTTTACCCACAAAAGACAAAAAAAAAGTAACACAAATGGCAGTACAAATACTCTAGTATTATTGAACAACTGAAAAGCTTATACAAACGAACCAGACTCCCGGCTCCTAAGATGGCTTATTGGGATCATGACTATGATGAGGTATACAGTAAGATTCATTGTTCAAAGGCAACACTGCATCGATAAAGTATAATGCTTGTTTTTTAGAAAATATTGTTGTATTTGCGTTATAAATAATGCAAATATTCCAGTGCTCCCATTGTTTTATTTGTGTAAATGTCTCCACATATAAGTACAATAAATATCAAGTGCTTACATTGCAATACTATATGTAATATACCACTGTTTCAGTACATTACATCTGTTATAGGTCATGAGGTCATACTGTAGTTTTTTAAACCGATGGTTTGATATTGCATATTGTAATGTTTGCGTGGGTGGGAGTGCCATATGTTAACTTCCGGTGAACTGTGCGTGAGCAGGTGGTCATGATAAAGTAAATAGCATAATATTTCAAAATACTGTGGAATCTCACATACACTGTTAAAATCGGGCAATTTCTATCTCCATTGTCTATTGTAGTAACATGTAGCAATTAGTGGGGTTGAATGGAAAAAAATTGCACTCAAATAAAAATATGTATATTATGTAGGAGTTGTTAGGATACTTAAGCCGATGCATCGGTATCTTAGTATGATCTATCACAGTATGAAATTGAAAATGCCAGTGATGATATAGGGAATTATAACGCATAGAAAGCTTCTTCTTTTTCATTTTACAGCCACAACACAGTAATAATCTGTTAGGTAGTATATATATAATGTGTTTCTTAAAAAATGTTATTAAGAATTTAAAGAAAGGTGTTTTTGCAAAGGAACAGACCTTACCTACAGTTTTCATAGTATACTGTACACCAAGCCGTGGGATGTAATACATAATGATGCAGAAGAGCACTAAGCAGCCCAGAAACTGCACTGCTGAGAACAGAAGTAATTAAATTCAGAGCAGTGGAGCAGCCTGTGCTGGAATGCGACAAGTTTGGAGGAGAGAGGAAGTACGCTGCTGATTCATTTTGTGATCCTACTCAAGCAGCAAATCGTCTGTGAGTTTCTTTAAGTTCGTCCAAGATTTGGCTAGTAGGATTAATCTTCTAATCAAATACTGTCACAGCAGAGGGAACGCATTGGAGATGTCACTGGAGCGCCTGCTGCTTTTTCTCAAGCTTTACAAATTGCATGGTGAACAAAGTTCTGCAAACTAAACAAGCCCTTTTGAACATACATTTGAAGCAAGATCTGGATATTAGCATCCTGCGCTCATTAACAGGCACGTCTACGCCTTTATGATATAAGACTTGGAAAGGCAATTCTTGTGTCTTCTGGGCTACTGGGGTTGTATTTTTATTGCTCACCGTTTATTGATTGTTTCTTAGTGTCTGAGACAACTATTGCATTTTTTTTGATCGTAACATGATGGTTCCCTGTTGACAAAACCTTTAACACTACGGGCGGGGCAGTAGAGAATTGTATGCGCTAGTAAAACCAGGCAAACAGCAGATGTGCGGAAGTCTACGAATCACATACACTTACACGAATGAAAAAATATTAGCAGATAACGAAAAACCAGAAGCATTGTGTGATGGAAATATAAGGAATAGAGGGGGGGGAACACAAGAGCAAACTATTGTGAGACGGGATGAGAGAGGAACAGGGAGCAATGCAGAAAGGGAATATCGTGTGAGTGTGCAGGAGCTTACATAATAGGGAAATCGGACATGACACATAGAACATGTCAACACTGATGCAGCAGAAACAAAACAATCAAAGTGGTTATCTTTACAGAATGTCTGTTATTTGGTGACAATAAGAAACTGCGCAGGAGATTTTATAAATCACGATGCCAAACGTGTTGACACCCGGTTGTCATATCCACCCCCCCCCTCCTAACCCCCAGAAATAATAAAGCAGACACGTGCAGATGACTTCTAGCGGACTGTTGTTACAGAAAACTTTTCTACACCCCTGTTATGGGGGGAAAGCACATCTTTCCACCATTATCGGACTATGCTCAATTCGGTAGTCAGCTCTTCAATGGGGGGTGGGGGGGGACGGGGGACAAAAGGTTGATCGTTTTTTGCAATGATATGAAATGAACACAAACTGCCGAATCATTGTGTGATACCACGATGAAAAAGCAACAGCAGCCCCCAGCAGCAGCAGCAGAAGGCCAGAGCAGCAAGCACCTCCACAAGCACTGCACATCTGCACCCTGGCTGTCCATGGATTGGAATGTCTATGTTACATCTCAAGTGGTTGAGATCAGTTCAACCCCAGGAGCCTGTGGTGATGCAGCAGAGGGTGATGTGCGTTCCCAGTGATTCCTCTCCTTCCCTTCCCTCATGCCTCAACCTCCTGAGCTCCTTCTTGTTCCCATCCTGCCCGAGATTGGCCAATGCGACAGGATAGAGAGATCTGGGTGCCGGGGAATGACGCAGAAGAGCGACGCTACCCCCAAAAAAGTGTTTAGGACGAAGATGGCGGCAAACTTAGCAACAGGACAAGATGACGTGGCCATCAGCCAGGCAAAAAACCCAGGGTATTCCGCCCAGGTTGCAAAGGAGAAGACACCCTGGTGAATCCAACGTCACAGCAGTGAGATCTGTGGGAAGCTTCCTCCGGGCTTGTCAGTGAGAGGAAAGGGGAAGGTGATGATGAAAGGTCTGTGGAGAAGAAGAGTCCTCAGCACGGTCAGGAGGGGAGGAAGGAGGAGAGACTGCAGTCATGGGAAGCAGGATTTTCTCAGGAGCGCGATGGATGATAACAGGGATATGATGAAGATGACAATGTGGGTTCACCTCTTTACTATTTCTCTAATTGGATGGATATAGCCGATCAGCAGCACTGCGAGAAGTCAGATCCGCCGTGGCAAACGCTGTGCAAGGGGCTTCGGCAAAGAACAAGATAAGGAAGAGAGAGAAAAAGCCAACTCAACCCCCAAGTCAATGAATATTGTGGGACACTAGCAAAGGAGGCCTTCACGGTGGTGGAGCCGCCAGAGCAGGCGTTCCCCAAAAATATGACAGGGGTGCTTGGATGTGTCGGCCATGGCAGTATGATGACACGCTTAAAAAATCTGGTTTGCACCCGGGAGAACAAAACCCTTCACTGATTCGAGAGGGCTCAGAATGGCGGTTAGCATCTCTCTGTCTTCCACGTTCCTGCTTTCTGATCATTTGTGGTGGCGCTGAGGCGAAATTGACAAGGACAGAGACAAAGAGCAGGACAGACATACCTTCAACTAGATGGTGATCAATTCCATCAGTGGAGGACCATTACTTTCACCCACCCTTCAATCATCCAAAGAGCCTAAAAGGCAAAAAAAAAGCGTATTTTTCTAGGAAATTCTACAAACCTCTGGGGCGGCTAGAAACGTGTACCACATGTTCATCCTGGTTCAATGTTTTAGTGTCCGTGAGCGTGAATATGTCGTAGGAACTTGAGTGAGGGGGCACGGATAAGCCTATCACTTCAACTTGAGTAATTTTACCTTTATGTAAATCTTATACACTATTCGGATTTGTTAATGGGCTGTCAAAACCAGGGATCGACTGTCAACAATGTAGTGGAGATCGTGGTGGGAGAAGAATGGGGATTGTGATGTAGCTAATGAGGCAGTGGTGTGTGTCCAGCTGTACTTACCAACGCTCGACCAGGAAGCTCAGGAGAAATGAAATGACGAGTGTTGAGGTTTTGCTACAGAAATATTTACAATCGGGATAGTATTCTGTGAATCCTGTTCTGAAGACTGCAAGGTAGGAAACTGATTTGCTATTTCTTGTGTTGCTGGAAAGCCCATGGTTGGCCTTTACTAGTTAAGTGATGCTTTACATAGGGACTGACAATGATGCAATATCAACTGCGAATGTAATGATGTGTAACCGTTGCTTCATACAGCATACTCCTGTTGCATGTGGATGCGCCAAATTCTATACTATCTATCTTGACTTGAGTTACTGTTTGAATGCAGTTTGACTAGAGGCTTGACTTGGCCCTGAACGCCAATGAGGCAGAGCCTGGATGAATATACGCAGAACTCACACGCGACAGTGTGTGCTTTATAAAGCTGTTGCTGTTACCTGTATTATAGTCAACTGCAAAGTTAGATGGTTGCTGGATCCAATGAACTTGTTGCAGTGTCCTCTTCAGTTTCGGTCAAATGCTTAAGAGCCATGTCGCCTTTCCTGATTCTATAAGGAGGTAAGCACGAATGATGCTGATTGTAACATTTATTCTCAGGAGCAAGAGGTGCGTGCCCAAGTGTTATTAACATTCCCCTGCATTGCACAATGTTGTCATAGCACAAGAAACACAGAAATACAGTCGTGATATTTGCTAAGTGGTACATTCAATTGCATATTCTATTGAAAAACCTACTGCAATCCAGAATGGCCATCAGGTATTCTGACGGGTATATAGTCGGTATTTTGGGACATCATCATGATTGACAAATGTGGTATACTGGTGTTATTTGCAGGGAATGCGGTTATGTTTTTATCTGTATATGGATGACCTTTAATTTAAAACAGAAGTATGTGTGGAGTTGAGAGTGATCCTTTATCTGTGGTTATAAGTAAGTAAACAACATTTAGTACTATAGCTCAGGACTCTGGATTTACAGCTCTGTGGATTTACCGTAAACAGACACTGCAAGGATTGATAGGGAAGCAACGTCACTGAATATCAAAAAGCTTCTTGCCTTGATTATGTCTCGCACTACTCTTGGGAATTGTTAATGAGATGTTTTTCAAATAGAGAAATCAATCGGTTGCTTAGTGCTGTCACTATTAAGATACCTAAGGTTGTTAATGCTGTGATGGGCACGGGGAAGACCTGCATTACACAGAGTAGAGCATTTTGAATAAGGTCATTTTGCACAGCTTTTTGTATAAAACGGATCTTCATTGGGATTCACCTCCAGGGTTTTTTTGCGTGTGTTCATCTTCTTTATGTATAGCCGCATTTGTACTAGAAGAGATCCAAGAAAATGCCACGACAGACAGTACAGCTCTGTTTGTCTGCATGATAGGGCATAAGGTCGTGTGATATCGCAGAAGATCATGAACCTTTAATGTGATTTAGCTTTAGGACGTTGGGATCAAGATGGAACCATATGTACCCGTGTGTTGGTTTATAGTAGACGGCTGCGCGTACTCCACCGATCTGCTCACGAGTGTTGTGGTTGGATAGAGAGATACGATAGATAGATAGATAGATAGATAGTACTTAAATCAAAATTATTTTTGCTTACAAGATTACATAATACAAGCACATTGAATGAATAAAAAATGACAGCTATGCATGCTTGGACATTAAGGAACAGTGACTATTACTTTAGAAAAGGACACTATATGCATTATATTAAGCAGTGCGTTTTGAAAGATTAAGAGGAAAAAATTAAATGCTTGTTTTTTGTCTTCAGAAAATGAAACACAGTATTCACCATTTTGATTTCATTACAGGTAAAATATATGTCTATGCACTACAATAAGTAACATGTACTTGTTACTGGAAAATACCAAGTTATATGATCTTATGTCAACAATGTTATTATGAGAGTTGAGTTCAAACTGCGGATGCAAAGATGCACAATTGTTAATTCATTGACTGCAAGAAATGTCTTATCCGTTTTCTCTCCCCATCCAACCAGTTGCCATATGAACCAAACATTTTGTGGCACATGCTGTAGTGAATATCTCAAGCACATTGGCTTCACTTGATGTTGGATTGTATACACAGTTTATATTTATGGAATGTTGTCAAAAAAATGTATAACACTGCTAATATAAAATAATCACAGGGTGTTTTTTTCTGGATTTAAGGGGTCTGCATATCCCACGTGTTTTGAAGCTCCAATGTAACACTGTGGGAAGAGTGTTTCATTAAAAAATGAGTAATCACAGGTGATCTTCAGCTCTATAGTGATGCAAACTTGTTTTTGGTGGATCACTGAAATTAATTTAATTTTCTATTACTTTTGCCATGTATTAATATTTTAATTTAAAAAAAATATATGTGGCATATGCGATATACCATAGCAGCAAGACTTATAATTATATTTATGATTGTATCCATGCTTTCTACAATAATAATTACATTTTAAACTTGCATTCTTTTGATTATGGCCACAATATGGATGTTAGACAAGTGGTAAATAATTGATTCACAATGTATACTTTTACCTATTCAGTACCAGAGTGTAGTTCTTTGTCGTAGCGTCTGGACGTTTTAGAAAGATAATGCTTTTGAGTTGGGATCTGTTTGTTAATGTTATGAGGCTGTCAAAATAGACTTATGCGCTGTCCATAGTGCTGAAAGTTTGATAATACGACAGGGTGAAGAATACAGTCAAGAACGGTGATCATAAAGGTAATACCAATGCCCAAATGAGTTCAAGGTCTAACATTTTCAGTGTGACTGTATTAAAAGTAGCCTGTTTATAACGGCAAATTAAATGTTAACATTGTACACTATGCCAGATAAAACACTGATCGTATTGAATACATACATTATGTCAACGCGATCAAGCATTTGAATGTGTGTTCCCTAAAGATATACACTTACTTTCAACAAGTTTTTAACAGGCATAATTTGTACATGTAGCAGTTTCACCATTTTGCAAAAAGAGTTACATTTGGAGATAGGTCCTTGGAAAAGGACCATTTGATTGAAATGGCAAGCAAGTATAGATTTGTAATGTATTTTTGTGACTGTGCTAAGCCATTGGAGCAGAAAAGATAAAACAGCTATTGATAACATATTATACACACATAATGTTGCAACTCAAAATATCTGCTGAATTGATCTCTAATTTTACCTTGGTAAAAAGTTTTAACATTTTGCATGATAAGTAATGAATTGAGGGGTTTATCAATAACATGGGCTTTATTGTTATGTTATAATAACTAAATATTTAAATTTGGCCATAACTTACCTAGGTGCTTAATTCTGGGATGAAATTCAGAGAATTGCTTAACTGTTTTGGAAGGGAAATCAATTAATTGTTTTGCAATGTGCTTCAGAACCCTTTGGCATTGAAAGGGTAACATAGCCCATTGTATACATTTCATCGCACAACTTATTCAATACCTGCAGAGAATGATCCTCTAGCTTAAAGAAGGATGCCAATAATATTTACTTTAGATATTTGTTTATTTGATATAGAAATATGTAAATTATAGTAAGAGGTAACATTTATTGAGTCTACATGAATTAATTTTGACTTGTCATTGTGAATATAGACTAAAAAACCAGGTGCTTTAAAATCGAGTCACAATTATTTAATATTGTATAATTTGCGAATAAAGTTATCTTCAAACTTGTTTAGAACGTTTGCGTCCCTTGCTTTTCACTGTGTAAAATGAAACATCAAATGTTTTCTTCAGTATATTTTAAAAGAAACATATTAAATTAAACTTTATTGTACGTGTTACCTATAGAAGTTGTATATGTTTGAAGTACACATTGTGATTTGTGATAATTATCGAATACTTTGAAGGTTTAAGCATATTGGGCCTCATGCAGAGAGCATAGAATTTTAAAATTGGCGAATTTCATAAAAAGTAGCTTTTTTGGAGAGTTTTATTCTCCATATGCAGAAAAGTGCGAATTCTGCTATGTTTAACATGGATGCGTGTGGCGAGTTTAAATTGGCGAGATGCGCGCTTCAGAAACGTGTAAAAACAAATTCGCGCCTTTTTTTCCCCTTTACTATAGGCGGCGAGCGCCATCTTGCCATCTTTTCCTGGCGCGGCAAAAATGCGAGAATCGCGGCATTTTTTGGCGCGAACAGCCGCTTTATGCCGTTCGCACCTCTCTGCATTCGGAGAGTTTTAAAAATGGCGAGATGGAGGTTCTCGCCAGCCGCGAGGCGAGTTTTAGCAATTGAAAAAACAAAATGGCGCGTTTTTCGGAACTCGCCATTTTCTGCCGGTTTCTGCGCGAAATTGTACAAAAAATGGCGAATTTCGAAATAACGATGCTCTCTGCATAAGGCCCTTTGCCCCGAATTTAACAGTTTTAGCCTATAATCTGTGTTATACTATAATGCAATATTCTGCAGTACAGTGTAAGCATTAAAAGGGAGAGCAAAGACATCTGCTAAATGTGTAGATCTATACTGGCTCATGAGATCTCAAGCAAGATGTCGTGTTAAAAAAAACTGATTTATTTGGCATGTTTTATTTTCCTTCTCTTTATTAGTATTTTCATCTTGTCTGTGTCTTTTTGATGCTAAAATAATATTAAAACTTAATAGAGTCATTTTTGCCACACACTAATCAGACTGTATGTTTAAATTAGTACATTTAGGTAAACTGTTTAATATTTACTTTCTTCTTTGTCTTCACTGCATATCACAGGTGGCATCCCAACCTATTGTATCTAAGATAAACAGCCTATATGACTAAGGGAGACACTAAACTGATTATATAATTGAATTGGATAGTGTCCCACAGCTGTATCTTCTGGGTCTGCTCTAGATAAGAATGGAAGATAATGTTAGTGTTTGAGTTCATGCATACAGACTTTTAATATTTCATAGGTTTGTTTTTAACATTTTGAAAAAAATTGAATTTTCGTGAAGGTGCTTCAAACAATAACATACATCTCACCCTAGTGGACATATGGGACAGACTAAAGACGAGGATGCATCTTGCTTCCCTGCTTCTATTAGTTCCTCATCAATGTGGCTATGCAGTATCATTCGATATTGTACACCTGAATTCTCTACTATCATTATACTTGGTCTGTGTGGGTAACGTTTCCTAACAGTAACCCAAATGCATTATCCATTTCGTCAGTAACAATGTTAAAATGTACTATGCATTATTTTCTTTTTTAGACATTTCAATTACATTAATTTAACCACAAAAGACAAAAAAAAGTAAACAAAATGCAGTACAAATACTCTGCTATTATTGACAACATTGAAAAGCTTACAAACTACACCAGACTCCCGGCTCCTAAGATTCTTATTGGGACATACTATAATGAGTATACAGTAGATCTCATTGTTCAAAAGCAACAATGCATCGATAAAAGTATCAATGCCTGTTTTAGAAAATATAGTATTTATTTGCGTTTAAAATAATGCAATATTCCAGTGCTGCCATCTGTTTTTATTTGTGTAATGTTCCACATCTAAGTACCAATAAATATCAAAGTGCTTACATTTGAATACTATTGTAATATGACCACTTCAAACATACATTGTATAGGTCATGAGGCATACTGTATATTTTTAAACCGCTGGTTTGATTTGCATTTAATGTTTGCGTGGTGGGAATGCCATATGTTAACTATGATGAACTGCTGCTGAGCATGGTCATGTAAAGTAAATAGCATAATCTTTCAAAAACTGTGAATCTACATACATCTGTTAAAATGTGCAATTTCTCTCCCATTGTTATTGTATTACATGTTGCAATAGTGGGGTAAAAAATTGCACTCAATAAAAATATGTATTTATGTCAGATGTTAGGATACTTAAAACCGATGCATCGGTATATTGGTCATACTATAAAAGTATGAAATTGAAAATGCAGTTGATATAGGGAATTACTAAGGCATAGAAAGCTCTTCTTTTTCATTTTTACAGCCACATACACATGTAATAATCTGTATGTATGTATATATATAATGTGTTTCTTAATAATGTTATAAGAATTTAAAGAAAGGTGTTTTTCAAAGGAACAGACCTTACCTACAGTTTTCCCATTAGTATACTGTACACCAAGCAGTGGCATGTAATACATAATGATGAGAAGCACTACAGCAGCCATGAAACTGCACTGCTGAGAAGAATAAATTCAGAGCAGTGGAGCAGCCTGTGCTGGAATGCGACAAGTTGGAAGAGAGAAGTCGCTCTGATGATCATTTGCTGACCCTACTAAGCAGCAAATCGTCTGTGATTTCTTTTAATTCTCCAAGATTTGGCAGTCAAGGATTAATCTTTCTCATCAATACTGTCACAGCAGAGGGAAGTCAATTGGAGATGTCACTGGAGCGCCTGCTGCTTTTTCTAAGCTTTACAAATTGCTGGTGAACAAGTCTGAAACTAAACAAGCCCTTTTGACACATACATTTGAAGCAAGATCTGGATAATTAGCATCTCTGCTCTCATCTAACAGGCACGTCTACAGCTTTATGATATAAGACTTGGAAAGGCAATTCTGTGTCTTCTGGGCTACTGGGTGTATTTTCTATTGCTCACCGTTTTATTGATTGTTTCTCTAGTGTCTGAGACAACTATTGCATTTTTTTTGCGTAACAATGATGGTTTCCCTGTTGACAAAACCTTAACACTACGGGGCAGTAGAGAATTGTACTGCAGCAGTAAAACCAGGCAAACAGCAGATGCTGCGGAAGTCTACGAATCACATAACTTACACGAATGAAAAAATATTAGCAGATAACAGAAAAACAGAAGCATTGTGTGATTGGAAATTATAAGGAATAGAGAGGGGGGAACACAAGAGCAAATATTTGTGAGACGGGATGAGAGAGGAACAGGGAGCAATGCAGACAAGGAATATGTGTGAGTGTGGCAGCTACAATAATATGGAAATCGAATGACACATAGAACATGTCAACACTGATGCAGCAGAAACAAACAATCAATTGTTTATCTTTACAGAATGTATGTTATTGGTGACAATAAGAAAACTGGCAGGTAGATTTTATAAATCACGATGCCCAAACGCTGTTGATCACCCGGTGTCATATCCACCCCCCCCCTCCCTAACCCCCCAGAAATAATAAAGCAGACACTGCAGATGACCTTCTAGAGACTGTATGTTACAGAAAACTTTTCTACACCTGTTATGGGGAAAAGCACATCTTTCCACCTTATCTGACTATGCTCAATTCGGTAGCTCAGGCTCTTCAATGGGGGGTGGGGGGGACGGGGGACAAAAGGTTGATCGTTTCTTTGCAATGAATATGAAATGACACAAACTGCCGAATCATTGTTGAAATCCACGAATGAAAAGCACATCAGCCCCAGCAGCAGCAGCAGCAGCAGCAGCAGCAGCAGCCTCCACAAGCACCTGCACCACTCCTGCACCCTGGCTGTCCATGGCTTGGAATGTCTAATGTTACATCTCAATGGTGAGATCAGTTCAACCCCAGGAGCCTGCTGGTGATGCAGCAGAGGGTGATGTGCGTTTCCCAGTGATTCCTCTCCTTCCCTTCCCCTCCCATGCCTCCACCTCCTGAGCTCCTTCTTGTTCCCATCCTGCCCAGAGCTGGCCAATGCGCCAGGATAGAGAGATCTGGGTGCCGGGGATGACGCAGAAGAGCGAGCTCCCCCCAAAAAAGTGTTTCAGGACGAAGATGGCGGCAACTTAGCACAGGACCAAGATGACTGTGGCCATCAGCAGGCAAAACCCAGGGTATTCCGCCCAGGTTGCAAAGGAGAAGACACCCGGCTGAATCCACGCTCCAGCAGTGAGATCTGTGGGAAGCATCCTCCGGCTTGTCAGTGAGAGGAAGGGGGACAGGCTGATGAAAGTGCTCTGTGGAGAAGCAGAGATCTCAGCACGGTCAGGAGGGAGGAAGGGGAGAGACATGCAGTCACTGGGAAGCAGGATTTTCTCAGGAGCGCGATGGATAACAGGGATATGATGAAGATGACAATGCCTGGGTTCACCTCTTTATTATTTCCTCTAATTGGATGGATATAGCCGATCAGCAGCACTGCGAGAAGTCAGATCCTGCCGTGGGCAAACGCTGTGCAAGGGGCTTAGCGCAAAGAACAGATAAGGAAGAGAGAAAAAGCCAATCAACCCCCAAGTCAATGAATATTGTGGTGACACTAGCAAAGGAGCCTTCACGGTGGAGCCGGCCAGAGCAGCGCGTTCCCAAAATATGACCAGGGGTGCTTGGATGTGTCGGCAGTATGATGACAGCTTAAAAATCTGGTTTGCACCCCGGGAGAACGAAAAACCCTTCACTGATTCCGAGAGGGCTCAGAAATGGCGACTGTCTTTAGCATCTCTCTTGTTCTTCACAGTCCTGCTTTCTGATCATTTGTGGTTCTGCGCTGAGGCGAAATTGACAAGGACCAGAGACAAAGAGCAGGACACCTTACCTTCAACTAGCATGGCTGATCAATTTCCATCAGTGGAAGGACATTTACTTTCACCCACCCTTCAATCATCTCAAAAGAGCCTTAGTAAAGGCAAAAAAGCTATTTTTCTAGGAAATTCTACCAAACCTCGGTGGCGGCTAGAAACGTGTTACCCACATAGTTCACCTGGTCAATGTTTTAGTGTCGATGACGCTGAATCTGTCTGTAGGAACTTGAGTGAGGGGGCAAGGAATAAGCCTACTCACTTCAACTTGAGTAATTTTTACCTTTCATTTTGTAATTCCTATACACTTTCGGATTTGTTTAATGGGCTGTCAAAACCGGAGACTGTCAACTGTAGTGGAGACGTGGTGGAGAATGGGGATGTAGCTACTTGCAGGCAGTGTGTCCAGGCTTACCAACGCTTCGACCAGGAAGCTCAGGAGAAATATGACGAGTTTGAGGTTTTGCTACAGAAATATTTACAATCGGATGAGTATTCTGTGAAATCCTGTTCTGAAGACTGCAAGGTAGGAAACTGATTTGCTATTTCTTGGCTGTTGCTGGAAAGCCCATGGTTGGCTTTACTAGTTAAGTGATGCTTTACATAGGGACTGACAATTGATGCATATCAACTGCGAATGTAATGATGTGTAACCGTGCTTCATACAGCATACTCCTGTTGCATGTGGATGCGCCATTTACTATAACTATCCTATCTTGACTTGAGTACTGTTTGAATGCAGTTTGACTAGAAGGCTTGACTTTGGCCTGAACGCCAATGAGCAGAGCCTGATGAATATACGCAGACTCACACGCGCACAGTGTGTGTTTATAAGCTGTTGCTGTTACCTGTATTATAAGTAACTGCAAAGTTAGATGGTTGCTGGATCCAATGAATTGTTGCAGTGTCCTTCTTCAGTTTCCGGTCAAATGCTTAAGAGACCATGTCGCCTTTCCTGATTCTATTAAGGAGTAACGCACGAATGATGCTGATTTAACATCTCTATTCTCAGGGCAAGATGGTGCGTGCCCAAGTGTTATTAACTATTCCCCTGCATTGCAATGTTGTCATAGAAAAGAAACACAGAGAAGACATACAGTCGTGAATATTTGCTAAGTGGTACATTCAATGCATATTCTATTGAAACCTACTGCAATACAGAATGGCCATCAGGTATTCTGACGGGTATATAGCTCGGTATTTTGGGACATCATCATGATGACAAATGTGGTATACTGGTGTATTTGCAGGGAATGCGGTTATGTTTTTTATCTGTCATATGGATGACCTTTAATGTTAAATACAGAAGCTATGTGTGGAGTTGGAGTTGATCCTTTATCTGTGGTAGTAAGTGTACACAACATTTCGTACTATAGCTCAAGGACTCTGGATTTACAGCTCTGTGGATTTACCGTAAACAGACACTGCAAGGATATTTGATAGGGAAGCAAGTCACTGAATATCAAAAAGCTTCTTGCCTATGATTAATGTCTCGCACTACTCTTTTGGAACATTGTTAATGAGATGTTTTTAAATAGAGAAATCAATCGGTTGCTTAGTTGCTGTCACTTATTAAGATACCTAAGGTTGTTAATGCTGTGATGGGCACGGGGAAGCACCTGCATTACACAGGAGTAGAGCATTTTGAATAAGGTCATTTTGCACAGCTTTTTTGTATAAACGGATCTTCATTTGGGATTCACCTCCAGGGTTTTTTGCGTGCTGTTCATCTTCTTTATGTATGAGCCGCATTTGTCACTAGAAGAGATCCAAGAAAATGCCACGTACAGTACAGTACAGCTCTGGTTTGCTGCATGATAGGGCATAAGGTCGTGTGATATCGCAGAGCGATCATGAACCTTCTAATGTGATTTAGCTTTAGGACGTTTGGGATCAAAGATGGAACCCATATCTTACCATTATTTATATAGATAGATAGATAGATAGATAGATAGATAGATAGATAGATAGATAGGAATGCCCTTTGCCCCTAATTTAACAGTTTTAGAGTAGCCTTAATGCTGTGTTATACTAGAATGCAATATTCTGCAGTAGCGTGTACAAGCCTCCATTAAACGGGAGAGCACGACTCTGCTAATGTGTAGAATCTATACTGGCTCATGAGATCTCAAGCAGATGGTCGTGTTTAAAAAAAACTGATTTATTTGGCATGTTTTATTTTTTTCCTTTTTCCCTTCTCTTTATTATAGTCTTTTCATCTTGTCTGTGTCTTTTGTGAGCTAACTAATATTAAACTATAGAGTCTTTTTGCCCACACTAATCATACTGTAATGTTTAAAATTAGTACATTTTAGGTAAACTGTTTAATAGTTTACTTTCTTCTTTGTCTTCACTGCATATCACAGGATGGGCATCCCACCCTATTGTATCTAGATTAAACAAGCCTATAGACTTAATGGAGTGACCTAAACGATTATATAATTGAATTGGATAGTGTCCCACAGCTGTATCTTCTGGGTCTTGCTCTAAGATAAGGGAAGATATTTTAGTGTTTGAGTCATGCATACAGACTTTTAATATTTCATAGGTTGTTTTTAACATTTTGAAAAAATTGAATTTTTCGTGAAGGTGCTTCAAACAATAATACAACATCTCACCCTAGTGGACATATGGTACAGACTAAAGAACTAGGATGCCTCTGCTTCCCCTGCTTCTATTAGTTCCTCATCAATGTGGCTATGCAGTATCATTTCGATATGTACCTAATTCTCTACTATCATTAATACTTTGGTCGTGTTGGTAACGTTTCCTAACAGTAACCCAAATGCATTATCCATTCGTCAGTAACAATGTTAAAATGTCTATGCATTTATCTTTTTTCGACATTCGCAATTACTATGTATTTTAACCACAAACAAGAAAAAAGTCAACACAAATTGCAGTACAAATGACTCTAGCTATTATGAGACAACATTGAAACGCTTAATAGAAACTGACAACCAGACTCCCGGACTCCTAAGGATTGCGTTTATTGGGAATCATACTATATAGTGGTATACAGTTTTTAAGAAATCATCATTGTCAAAAGGCACACAATGATCGATAAAAGTATCATGCCTGTTTTTAGAAAATTGTGTTTATTTGCGTTTAATAAATAATGCAAATACTTCCAGTGCTGCCATCTGTTTTTTAATTTGTGTAATGTCCAAACTCTAAGTAACACATAATATCAAGATGCTTACATTTGCAATACTATTGTAATTGAACCACTTGGCATTACCATACATTGTATAGGCACTGAGGCATACTGTATATTTGTAAAACAAAAAATAGAAACCGATGTTTGATTTGCATATTTAATGTTTGCGTGTGGCGAGTGCCATATGTTAACTCATTGTGAACTGCTGCGTGAGCAGTGTCAGGATAAGTAAAATAGCATAATCTTAAAACTGTGAATCTACCATACATCCGTTAAAATCGGGTCCAATTTCTGACCCCCATTGTCTATTGTATCATGAGCATTAGTGGTTGCAAATAATGGGGATAAAAAATTGCCACTCAAATAAAAATATGTAGTATATGTCAGATGTATGATCTTACAGAACCGATTCATCGGTATTATTGGTCCATACTACAATATAAGAGAAATTGAAAATGCAGTGTGATAAGGGAATTATAACGCATAGAAAGCTTCTTCTTTTTTCATTTTTACACCACATCACATGTAATAATCTGTATGTATGTATAATATAATGTGTTTTCTTAATAATGTTATAAGAATTAAAGAAAGGTGTTTTTCAAAGAACAGACCTTACCTACAGTTTTCCTTAGTATACGTACACCAAGCAGTTGGCATGTAATAGCATAATGATGAGAAGCACTACAGCACCAGAAACTGCACGGCTGAGAACCGAATCAATTCAGAGCAGTGGAGCAGCCTGTGCTGGAATGCGACAAGCTTGGAAGAGAGAATCGCTCTGATGATCATTTGCTGACCCTACTCAAGCAGCAATCGTCTGTGATTTCTTTTAACTTCTCCAAGATTTGGCAGTCAAGTTAATCTTTCTCATCAATACTGTGCACAAGCAAGGGAAGTCATTGGAGAATGTCACTGTGAGCGCTCGCTGCTTTTTTCTAAAGCTTTACAAATTGCGTGGTGGACAAGTCTGCAAACTAAACAAGCCCTTTTGACACATACATTTGAAGCAGATCTGGATATTAGCATTCTCTGCTCTATCTAACAGGCCGTCTACATCTTATGATATAAGACTTGGAAGGCAATTCTGTGTCTTCTGGGCTACTGGGGTGTATTTTTATTGCTCACCGTTTTATTTGTTATTTTCTCTAGTGTCCTTAGACAACTATTGCATTTTTTTGTGCGTAACAATGATGGTTTCCCTGTTGAAAAACCTTAAAACAGTACGGGGCAGTAGAGAATTGTACTGCAGCAGTAAACACAAACCAGGCAATAGCAGATGCTGCGGAAGTCCTACGAATCACTACACTTACAACACGAAAAAAATTTACAGATAACAGAACACAAAGCATTGTGTGATTGATTATAAGGAATAGAGAGGGGGAACACAAGAGCAAATATTTGTGAGACGGGATGAGAGAGGAAACGGTGGAGCAATGCAGTACAAGGAAATAAGTGTGAGTGTGGCAGCTACAATGAATTGGAAATCGACATGACACATAGAACATGTCAACACTGATGCAGCAGACACAAACAATCATGTTTGATCTTACAGAATGTATGTTATTGGTGACATAAAAAACTGGCAGGTAGATTTTATAAATCACGATGCCCAAACGCTGTTGATCACCCGGTGTCATACCACCCCCCCCCTCCCTAACCCCCCAGAAATAATAAAGCAGTACACTGCAGATACTTCTAGAGACTGTATGTTACAGAAAAACTTTTCTATACCCTGTTTATGGGGAAAAGCACATCTTTCCACCTTATCTGACTATGCTCAATTCGGTAGCTCAGCTCTTCATGGGGGGTGGGGGGACGGGGGACAAAGGTTGATCGGTTCTTTGGCAACTGAATATGAAATGACACAAACTGCCGAATCATTGTGAAATCCACGAATGAATAAGCACATCAAGCCCCACGCAGCAGCAGCGCAGCAGCAGCAGGCAGCAGCCTCCACAAGCACCTGCACCACTTCCTGCACCCTGGCTGTCCATGGCTTGGAATGTCTACTGTTACATCTCAACTGGTTGAGATCAGTTCAACCCCAGGACTGTCTGGTGATGCAGCAGAGGGTGATGTGCGTTTTTCCCAGTGATTCCTCTCCTTCCCTTCCCCTCCCATGCCTCCCCCTCCTGAGGCTCCTTCTTTGTTCCCATCCTGCCCAGAGCTGGCCAATGCGCCGGATAAGAGACTGTGGTGCGGGGATGACGCAGAGAGCGAGCTCCCCCCCAAAAAAGTGTTTCAGGACGAAGATGGCGGCACTTAGCAACAGGACCAAGATGACTGTGGCCATCAGCAGGCAAAACCAGGGTATTCCGCCCAGGTTGCAAAGGAGAAGAACACCCGCTCTGAATCCACGCTCCAAGTCATGAGATCTGTGGGAAGCATTCCTCCGGCTTGTCAGTGAGAGGAAGGGGGACAGTCTGATGAAAGTGCTCTGTGTGATAGCAGAGACTCAGCACGTCAGGCCATCTTGCCATCTTTTCCTGGCGCGGCAAAAATGCGAGAATCGCGCCATTTTTTGGCGCGAACAGCCGCTACTTGCCGTTCGCACCTCTCTGCATTCGGAGAGTTTTAAAAATGGCGAGATAGAGGTTCTCGCCAGCCGCGAGGTGAATTTTAGCAATTGAAAAAACAAAATGGCGCGTTTTTCGGAACTCGCCATTTTCTGCCGGTTTCTGCGCGAAATTGTACAAAAAATGGCGAATTTCGAAATAACGATGCTCTCTGCATAAGGCCCTAAGTGAGGTTAAAACAGGAAGTATGCAAGGTATCTGTAGTAATTTCAAATATTCACAAAATTGTCCTCTCCGCATGCCTTGTAGTACATTTTTTAGCAAGATAATCTTACTGATATTTGCTCCAAGAAACACATAGGTGTTTTGACACACAAACTGTATTTGACTGCAGAAACACTCTGCTCTATCATAATAACAATACCTTGATTGCTATGTTGAGAGAAATGAAGAAAAAAAAACCTAAAATCTCACAAACAAACAATATAAAGCCAAATAAACTTTGAGTATCTGATATCCAATCTAAGGATAAAAAAAAAATCACAGTTGGACAGATACTACTGAATTGTGTTCATCGGCCTAACAGAATAAATGTCATTGTGTTTGAGAATTGTAAGATAACACTCTGATTTCTTGAGCTACAAATGTGCATTTCTTTAAGAGATTCAATTACTTTTGTGGCTCTTATTTTCTGTTCAAGCAAATACTATAAATTATGGTGTACTCTAAGTAAAGGGGGATTTCATGTAATCGATTAGACCATTTGTATATTTAGATTTTTGTTATGGGCCAATTAGCCCTCATTTATATATTTTGGTGCTCATTTTATATATTTGAAAGACAATACATTTCATATATTAACAGTTTTATTTGTAAGTCTATTTTTTTTTAAATTGTCTACCTTTTTTGTAATGTGGAGTCACCAACCTGGCCTAAACATAATTAAATATAACTTTTCCAATATTATTTGTGAATGAAATCATAATTCTGCAACTTAACCAACATTTTACAGTAACTTTTTAAAAAAACATACACTGTCTTTTCAGTTCTGTTCTTACTAGACAAATATGTTTACTTGCCCAAGCTACAAGTTTCCATTTACACTGCATACAATTTGATCATCAAACCGGAACAGGCATGACATTTATTTGAAACTTTTTTTTTCTTATCATTGGTTGAATGCTAAGCAGGACTTTTTAGGCAGCCATTTGGACATTGTTCCACAGCACTTTAGTTGTATTGGTCACTAATATTATTGTTTTTTTGATTTACTCTTTGCGACATCAGTGCTATTTTTCACTAATTTATCACTTACGATTGGTTACTTACTTTTTCATTTGATTTAAGTAGAAATAGCATTTGACTTACATATGTAACAGAGTACTTGATTATAGGATAAAATAAAAGTTACTATTTAAACATATTATCAGTGGCAACAACTTGTTCTGAGCCAAGTGTAGATAGGTAATGCTCTTATATTCAATCATGTGCTAGAGCAGTGGTCTCCATAAGGTTGTCTCCGTACAGGCGCCGGTGCGTAACACAGAATTGTGACCGGTTAGCAGAGGATCCTAGCTGTGCTCATGCTACCCTCATGCCTTGATGTAGAACTATCCCCTCACTCCGTGGCCAGTTCCCCCTCACCTGCCCAATTCCCGGTCGGTGTCGGAAGTTGCTCCCAACTTTCACCTGCTCGGCCAGCCAAAACTGCAACTTCTGAAGTGACTGTGACCGAGTCAAGCAGGTCTATCCCCCCCAAGATTACATTCTTAGAGGGAGGGGGGAAAGAGGGTGTGTGTGAGGAGGTGAGTGTGTTTGGAGGGGGGGTTGGGGGTAATTGAGTGAGTGTGGGGGGCTGAATGAGAGAGGGGGTTGTTTGAGAGGAAGGGGGATTGAATGTTAGGAGAGGGGATGAGTGGAAGGGAGGAGGGGTTTAGTATGGAGAGGGGAAGTAGACTGAAGGAGGGGAGGTTGAATGTGAGATTGAGGAAGTGAGTGAATGTAAAACTTTCTTTATTTGTTTGTAATTTTTTTCATCTACTGTATATATATATATATATATATATATATATATATATATATATATATATTTGCCAGTTTGTTAAAACAAAAGGTTTTAGGCTAGAGCAAAGAAAATTCATGAAATAGTGAAAAATGGATGTTCTTTAAAAAAAAAATATATATATATAATTATCCACATTATTGTATGTTATTTATAAATCATCTTCCTACTGTACCACAAAGTCCGAATTATTAAACACCCAGAAAAAGAGTAATATGTTGGTTTCTAAGTCTGACCCACAAAACATAAAAAATACAAAAGATACAGAACACTGTTATTTGGGATAAAGTCCACATCCCTTTATTAGAAATTAACCAAATAAACCATAATAAATATTTTCAATAAATACATTTAAAATGAACTAAGAATATGGACTAGCTGGTATATTTTAGGCTAAGGGTATCCACCTTGCCCACTCTTCAACCCCCACTGACACTCTCTATTGCCCCACCCAATTAAACACTACCCCCACCCACTGACACACTCTTCCCCCACACACTGACACTGACTCCCCCTGCTGACACACTCCCCCCCCACTGACACTACTGACACTCTCTTCCCCCACCCACTGACATTCTCTCTCCACCACCCACAGTGACACTGCCCCCCACTGACACTACTGACACTCTCCTCCCCCCCTAACATTCTCCCACCACTGAGACTCTCTCCCCCCACTGACACTCCCCCCCACGGACACACTCTCTTCCCCCCACTGACACTCTCCTACACCACCCAACCCCCCACTGACACTCTCTCTCACCACTGACACTCTCTCCGTGCCCCAATGACACACAGTTTTTGTTTCAGCTAACCGAGTTTCCCACTCTTTCCAGGGTTTAAACAGGTTCACATTATACAACTGCTCTGGTTCTCTCTTCCCTGGCTTGCTAACTCTGTAATTAATCTCTCATTCTTTGTATCTGCCACACCAAGTGACTAAAAAAATACATGCTACCATGAGCACCAACACTAACACTTTATCTCCTGGACAGAACACCCTATTCCAGTTATTTGAATTCTGCTTTGAACTCTGAGCTTGTTGCATAAATTGCCATACATATTGTAACACCTCTGAAACACGATCTTGCATTTGCGTAATATGCTCCACAAGTTGTGGTTTGGGGTAGATTCAGTTCCCCATGTTTCCTTAAGCATATGTAAAATAACTCTGGGATGTCTCCCCACAATAACTCAAACCCTCTTTGAGCAAGTACAACTGATATGGTAACAGGAGATCCCAGTTCTTACCATCCCGTCTATGGCCTTCCATAGCATACTTTTAAGAGGCTTGCTCCACTTGACCATCTCTCTGAGGGTGATAGTCTGAAGTGCATAGTGTTTAATATTAAATAGTCAGCACGGCTCTTTTGTAAGGTGGGACATAAAAGGTGTTCCTTGATCTGTTAGAATTTCCTGAGTAAACAGCATTAACTCCTTTGCTATATGTCTAGTGGATGTATTCCTAAAGGGAACTGCTTCAGGATATCTTGTTACTGTACATAGTCTATAATGACCAAGATATGGTGGTGGCCATGTGTGGACCTAGGAAAAGGGCCTATGAGATTCATACCGATGCATTCAAAAGGAGCCTCAATAATGGGCAAGGGTAGCAGAGGGCTATGAAACGGGTTAACCGGTGAAGTCATCTGGCACTCTGGTTACGCCTCACAATATTGTTCTATATTTTTGTTTATGCCCTGCCAGAAAAATCGGAACTTTATTCTATCTGTTTTCTTTTTCACTCCTAAATCTCCCCCCAAAATATGACTATGCGCCACGGCTAAAACCTGCCATCTAAAGGTTTTAGACACAAGATGTTGCTTCAGCCAATCAGATTCCCTTTTCTCTACCCTATACAGAAAGTCATTGTTGATTATAAAATAGGATGGAGATGGCAAAGCCTTGGGGTCACAGGTTTCCCATTTATACACACTACGTTAGTTTTTGCAGTTACTAAGTTAAAATCGCTTAGCTGGACTGAAGCAAACTTAACAGGTAAAAACCCCAGATCCTGAAAACCAAATCTGTATCCGCATTGTTCTCAAGAGTAGAGTTCTCTTCACCCGCCAAACCTGTAAAGGTACAACTGAATATACGGGAGCTTGGTGTTCTGATAAGGGTACATTCTGTAAATAATTAGACTCTTTTTTCCCTTACTGTAATTCCCTAAACCGGGGAAAATCCTGATCCAGCAGCAGCTCCTGAAACAGATTAGGAACTACGCCAACTTGGTGATGCACTGGGTCAATAGGGTTTTCTATGTAAACCTGTGCAGCAGGATAACTGTGGATGTCTCAATGAATACACATTATGTGTAAAGAAAATTCTGGCAGTAATTTAGATTTAACAAGATGTGCAGATACCAAAGTGAGCTTGTTCTGGCTCTAAGTCATATCTCCATTTTTTTGGGAGTCAACCACCAAGTAGGGAGCAAGTATTCCAGCCCATTGCTCTCCATACCATCCTTCCCATGCCACCATACACTCAAAAATAGACAGGTATCAACATCATCATCTGGGGTCATTTTTTGTGATAGGTGAGACTTCACCTGATGGCTGATCTGTGGGGCTTTCCCAGTCTAGGAGGTAATTTTATCTCCCAACGCGCTTGCAGTTCCTGGCGTAAGAGGTGGTGTGCCTGTTGTTGCTCTTCTCTTATGGACTATTGTAAGGGCATATGCTTTACCAGTAATGCAGTACTCTCTGCTTGTGTTTTTTCAACGAATGCAACACGCTTACTTTGTGACTTTGACAAATGCTGCAAACCCTGCATTAATACAGCTGTATTTTCAACTTGGCTCCAGTGTAAAATAGCTGTAATCTCTGCCTTTGCATGCTGTACTGCTCTCATGTACTGTATTCTGTATACTGTAGCTTCCACTTTTCAGTGCCTTTTATAGTGCCTGCATTCGCCACCAATTGTGACTACGCTGCAACTTTGCAGGGTCTTTTCTCCAAGATGAAAGGCAGGAAACTTAGGGTTCACGTATCAGGTTAATTAGCAACAGGGAACAAAACACAAACAAGAACAAAACGATATAACTAGCTCCTCTCTGGAGCGCTAACTCATCTACAAATTGGAGAGCTAAGCTCTTAACATACATAGATGTACCTGTATAAGAAGGTATACATATACACACATAAGCAGGTATACATGTATGCACACTGTATAAGCAGGTATAGATATTCACAGACTTACTGAAAGTCTTGAAACATGTGTATGTACGTAATCCCTGGAGCTGATATGTTCATTTGCCGCACTATTCTACTAAAATCTTACACAATACATTTCAGCATAATAAACTGTTTATTCGCAGGCTACAACCTACAAATAAAAAATTTATTATGCTAAAATCCAAGTATAACTACGTGGAAGAAGTGGGATCCCGGCCACTGTTCAACTGCTTGCACCTTACAATGAAAAACTACACCCACTGTAATTATCTAAACGGAGTGCGGTAAGATTTAAAACCTTTATCCTATATATGTAATACACACACATACTGCCTATATACCATATTATTTACATAAACACATATATACACAAAGGCTAGTTTTTAAAGGAAAATTATAGTGCGCTACTAAAGTGATGGTTAAAATTAAGTGCAATGATTATAAAACAAGAGTATACACAATAAGAAGAAAACTAATTATCCAATATACACACAGTGAATATCAATAAACAGATATAAATAACTATACTTTATAGCCTATAATAAAAGAAAGTTCCATAGATTAAAAATAATCAAATGGTGATAAATCTTATCTTTAGTGAATTAAATAGTTCCAAAATTGACGCAGAACCAGGGTTCTCAGGCATGTGCTGCTCTCTGTGGGAGGTTTTCCACTTCTTCTTCAGTGCATATGGGGAAAGAAAAAAGAGAAAGCGCACAAAACTCCCATAGAGAAGAACCGTTTTAAACAAACAGTGCTGAAACTGCGCCTTAATTGAAATTAAGAACAATTGTTGTTGCAACTGTATATAGTGATAATAATATTGCACAGAATTGAATATGAATATGATGTGTAAATAACTGTGCAAATTAGTCCATAATTGTTTGATTCGATGATACTCAGCATATGTGGGGGAAAAAGAGAAACCCAACATAGTACAGTTAGGTCCGGAAATAATTGGACACTGAAACAATTTTCATAATTTTGGCTCTGTATGCCACCACAATGGATTTGAAATGAAACAACTGAGATGCAATAGAAGTGCAGACTTTCAGCTTTAATTCAAGGGGTTGAACAAAAATATCGTTTGAAATGTTTAGGAATTGCAACCATTTCCATACACAGTCCCCTTATTTCAGGGGCTCAAATGTAATTGGAGAAATGAACACAATCATAAATAAAATGTTCATTTTTAATACTTTGTTGAGAATCCTTTGCAAGCAACGACTGCTTGAAGTCTGGCACGCATGGACATCACCAAATGCTGGGTTTCCTCCTTTGTGATGCTTTGCAAGGCCTTTACTGCAGCTGTCTTCAGTTGTTGTTTGTTCGTGGGTCTTTCTGCCTTATGTTTTATCTTTAGCAAGTGAAATGCATGCTCAATCGGGTTGAGATCAGGTGATTAATTTGGCCATTGCAGAATATTCCACTTCTTTGCCTTGAAAAACTCCTGGGTTGCTTTCGTAGTATGTTTTGGGTCATTGTCCATCTGTAAAGTGAAGCGCCGTCCAATCAACTTAGCTGAATTTGGCTGAATCTGAGCAGACAATATATCCCTATACACTTCAGAATTCATCCGGCTACATCTGTCGTCTGTCACATCATCAATAAACACTAGTGACCCAGTGCCATTGTAAGCCATGCGTGGCCATGCCATCACACTGCCTCCACCATGTTTTACAGATGATGTGGTTTGCTTCAGATCATGAGCCGTTACAAGCCTTTCCATACTTTTTTCTTCCCATCATTCTGGTACAGGTTGATATTAGTTTCATCTGTCCAAAGAATGCTGTTCCAGAACTGGGCTGGCTTTTTTAGATATTGTTTGGCAAAGTCTAATCTGGTCTTTCTATTCTTGAGGCTTATGAATGGTTTGCAACTTGTGGTGAACCCTCTGTATTTGATCTCGTGAAGTCTTCTCTTTATGGTAGACTTGGATAATGATATGCCTACCTCCTGGAGTGTATTATTCACTTGACTGGATGTTGTAAAGGGGTTTTTCTTTACCATGGAAAGGATCCTACAATCATCCACCACTGTTGTCTTCCGTGGACGCCCAGGGCTTTTTGTGTTGCAGAGCTCACCAGTGCATTCTTTTTTTTTCTCAGAATGTACCAAACTGTTGATTTGGCCACTCCTAATGTTCCTGATATCTCTCTGATGGGTTTCCTTTTTTTTTTGCAGCCTAAGGATGCCCTGTTTCACTTGCGTTGAGAGCTCCTTTGACCGCATGCTGTGGGTTCACAGCAACAGCTTCCAAATGTGAATGCCACACTTGGAATCAACTCCAGACCTTTTACCTGCTTAATTGATGATGAAATAACAAAGGAATAGCCCACACCTGTCCATGAAACAGCTTTTGAGTCAATTGTCCAATTACTTTTAGTCCCCTGAAAAGAGGGGGCTACATAGTAAAGAGATGTAATTCCTAAACCCTTCCTCTAAAGTGGATGTGAATACCCGCAAATTAAAGCTGATCGACTGCACTTTAAGCCCATATTGATTATTTAACTGTAACTTTAATTTATTTTGGTACACAGCCGAAATAACAAAACTAGTATCAGTGTCCAATTATTTCCGGACCTAACTGTATAATACCGTTGAGTAAGAGCAGTCTTAACTAAAAAAATAAAGAAAAATAATGTTCCTCAGAGATAGGAAAAGAGAACCAGAAAGAAAGGAAAAAAAAACATTTAATAATGAAAAACATGTGCAATTGGCATGGTACAATCCACTCCTCACGTCCGCGAAAATTGAAATCCTACTTACAGGAGGACAGTAGGAAATACGCCTTCAATGAGATATGCTTGGGGGGTTGCTGTTTCTCCTCCGCAGACCTTTGGAAGTCCCTTCAGCCCTTGTTCCAGACCAGCTGGTAGCTGCTGGTGACTTCTTAGATAATGCATGGTTCGCTCAGCTATTCTCCCCTCCTACTGGCACCCGACTCCCTGCCAAGTGCCTGTCCGGAAGTAGTTGCACCCACTTGAGTTCTCGTAAAGCAGGCTGTAGGCAACAATGTATGCCCAAACAAGCCACTAAGCACTGTGCGGGCATACTCCAAGAGGTTGATGCGCACGCATGTGCACGCTAGTCTGCGATAACGTAGGGATGTGGTAGCTCCACCCTACGCATTTCACAGATTCCCCTGCTTCCTCAGGATCTTGCTGTGCATACAGGTATCTGCGAAATGCGTAGGGCAGAGCTACCACATTCCTACATCATGGAGTACTCCGGCACAGTGCTTAGTGGCTTGTTTGGGACTCGTTGCCTACAGCCTGGAGTAATCCGGGAGTAATGTCGCATTACCCGGAAGAAGGTCCCATTCTGAGGACCGAAACGTTGGTTGGTTGCGGTGCTTACAGTATGTTTAAATACATACTGTACTACTTTTTCTTACCTTCAGTGTACGGTCTCTTTTTGCCAGGTATGATCTGGTGAACTAGGAATCTTGATACTATATGGGACAAGCATCTTCCCATAGGGACTTGATGGTGTTGTGCATTGCTGGACACATATATATAACAAGAAAACCAACACCCCGGTAGTCATTCGAATGGCCTGGTGCTAGTCCCATATAATAATATTGAAAATACTTTACCATCCGGAAGAACGGCACAGCAGAGACAGCACACAGTAGTCAATATTCAAAATACTGTATTAAAGAACAACACACAAATCGATGTTTCAATCCCACAGAGGGATCTTCTTCAGGGGTGTGTGTGTAGGCGTTTCTCTTCTCCACCCCTTCAATTTAGCTTCTAAATGCCGGCACACTGATGAATACTGTCTAACTCCTCTCCTTACAGTGAGAATGAATGATTAGCACTGTCATTAGGCAGCTCATAGAGTGGGAAGAAGCTACTGTCCATTCTAGCATTATCTCTGCTCTCTCGGCACAGGGCAGATAGGGATAGTGGATTATGGGGTTACCAGCAGTTTTAGAGCCACTGGTGAAGCCTAAGAGGGCCATATGTGGCCCCCAAAGCTGCTTGTTGATCACCAGTGAGCTATGGAGTTCTCCACAGTTCCACCTGTTTGAAAGAATCTGCATTGTTAGATGAGCTCTGCTTCAGACACTTTCAATAATCAGCAGCACTCGCGACCCAGTTACTAGGTCAGACTGGAGTATGCTAGACTCCATTTTCCTCCTCTCTGCTAAAGGCATTTTTTAACATCTAGCCATCAGGGCGACAATTTTCCCCAAAACAGCCCTTGATATAGAACCATATTTGAATGCATTATCAACAAATCATTTTGGACTGGACGAGACATTAAACTATACAATATAGTCTTGTCTTCCAGCAAACAGGAATGTTCCTTTCTTAATCAAAAGACAGTATACATGCTCCAGAGGTAACGTCAGGCAGATCTCTCAGCCAGTGCCTGCGGCCCACCTAAAAAAACAAAAAACAAGATATTGATTAAACACCACATGCTAGTATCTCTCCAAACCATTTACCAATACCAAAAAGCTATTTTTAATATGTTGTGCTATCCATAAAGAATTAATAAAGTATGAGTTCCTTCTTTTGAAATTAGTTAACGTGATTTACCAAAGGTGCCTTAATGTAAATTGAAAATATTTTGAATTTCATTTTAACATCCAGTTGTGATAATTACCTTTACAGTGCCCTAGTGATGTACTGTACCTAGCATGCCAGATCCTCTTCTTATGTTCCAGGTACATGATAAACACTTATTTTCTATGGGGCGATTGGGCTGACCACTCCCGTGAAGTGGCCAGCACAATTGAAACAGAAGTGTAGCCCCCTCCATGTCCATTTCTATTATTTGCGTGCCAATCATGGTCATTGGATCACTTTTGAGAGACGACATGATGGGAAGTGTCAAAGGTAAATGATAATAAGAGTTTAATAATTGTTTTTTACCCATACTATCTGTATCTTTTTGAATTGTGTACTATTAATCTAAACCTGTATTTTAGGCCCATATTCACTAGGATGAAAACATTTAGCACATCTTACCTCCTAGCCATTTGAATTGGAATTGGAGTGGGCTAAAGTGTAGCACTCTTTAGCGAATATGGGCTTAAGTCTTCACTAGAATTCATCCATGGGGAATAAAATGTAACCATAAACATGGGTGCAATTTTATACGCTCCAACACTTCAATATTGAAGGCTAATGTCAACATTTAAAATCCCTAAACAGTATCTCTGTGAAAATGTTGTTTTCCTTTTCTTCCATTGGGTCCCTATATCTCAAAGTATTTTGCCATTTAATTGACAAAGCGAGGCATTTGTATGCTGTGCTCATTGCTTTGTTTTCCTTGAAAGAAGGATGAGTTGAATCACTTTAGGATACACTTGTACTTAAGAAAATCCTTTTAAAAGTGAGATTGTATCAAGGGATATTCAGAGAAACAAGTGCTGAACCAAGGAAAGCACATGTGTATGTTAAGCCATGATTGACAGTTAGAAGGAGCAGGAGCAGAGTGTTAATCATGAGAGGAGGAGAGGAGGAATTTGTGGTTGTTATGGGAAAGGTCTCCATATGAGATAAAGGATTCAATTGCAGAGTCAGGGGTCAGGCTGAGAAAGCCAATTAAAGAAAAAAGAGGAAGAGCGCTAAGTAGTGCTTGCACAAATTATTATCATTTTTAGAATTATAACTGGTATTAGAGGGTGGCTGGGGAAATGGGAGAAGTGAAGGAACGAGATACAGTAGGATTTAGTTTTTTGACACTATGAGGAAGAGAGGTGACAGAATGAATGATAAACACCATATACAGGAAGAAAGATTAACAGGGATAGAAAAAAGAGTTGAGGAGGATGTGTAGGTGTATTTTTGTGGAGTACAGGGTGTACATCTAGATGTGAGACAAGAGCACAGGAAGGAGTGAAGTTCCTATATAGAGAAAAGAGGGGAGAAATTAGAAAAATTAAATGTACAATACAGTAAATTAATTTGTTGAGGAAGTTGTAAGAAACGGTTATAGAGAGGAGTGGTAGCAAAAAAAAATGTACCATGGTTGGGTATATAAATAGTGATGCTAAAGAGGTCTTAAAAGTAGAGTGAAAGAAAATGGTATAGAATAGTATATAGGTAATTGGATTTTTCCATAAGTGTTTGTCTCAATCTTAGCCTGAAGTGTTGACACAGCTTAACTACAGTAGTTAGCACGACTAGTGCATATAAGTTATTTGGCTATTGCTTGTACACATTTAAGGAACATCACTTGTGTATTCCTAACTTTAATGAGTGGTGGATTGTGATTTAGTGAAGATTCAAGTGTTTATTTTCTTGTCCAAAACATGCTCAGTTCCAGGTTAACTCCATGACTACAGTATGCCCATCACCCTCCCACTTTTCTTCTCTGTACCTCTAACAGGGTGTTTTACTTTTATATTATTGATATGAACATCTAAAATAAAGCCTGTTGAAATACCTACTGTCCACAAATCAAATCAGGGCATTCTATGGTAAACTTATAGGACCATATTTACTCATTTATGCTATGACACCATACTGTGCCATCCTGCACCACAAGGTACCACATATTATGGTGAATGGGCCATACAATGTTTTCTGGAGACAGAATGAGTCTTATGGCATATCACTGCTTAGTAAATATGACCATGTAAATGATAGAATAAGGGGAAATTTACATTTTATCTTTTGAAAACATAAATTGCGTGAGAGATAGTATACTACATTACATGGACAATGCAGAAATGGTTATTACAATGTACAGCTAATGTGTTAACCGCTAAAACATACTGACTGGAACCACATGTCAGCCATAAGGAACTGCACACGACTAACCCCTTAAGCCTCAATAATGTGGCTTTGTGAACAGTTTCTTTGCCATTGACAGTAATTTACATGGGCTCTAGAGACACAACTTCACTACCTTGCATGAGGCACTGGGTATCCTTAGTAAGAACTGGATAACATACAGGACGTGTGATCTGTCACAGATCTACCTTAGTCACAATAATTTAGAAGCTGATAAATTTCATACAGTGTTGATCCATTATCTGCTAATTAATTATTTATTTAGTGATGATTATTTTCCATTTGACTAAAAATGTTATAATTAGATTGATCCATGGCAGACATTGATCTACTTAGCCTTCTTTCCTGTTAATATCAAATGTTAGCTTTGTTTTATATTGTTGTGAAAAATACTGTTTAAAAGCTTGATATTAAATAGCTGAGACTAATGTAATATGTTTATAAAAACAAATTAGAGCAGTTGATTAAATTACACTGGGATACCATACTATAGTAAATTAGTTTTAAAAATGAAATTACAAACACCAATATTTAAAAATGTTTTATTACACATCTTTATTAGGTCAGAGCTATCATGGGACACATTAATTTATTCCTGCAAGCAACCAATTAGCCAACTGGATAGTGCATAGTCAAAAGAAAAGAAGCAAAGTGAAGCTACATGGTTTATCTAACATATTATGAGAGGGGGTAATATATATTTATACCATTTTTTTTACTGTTACTTTATGGGTTTTTAAAATCAGATTCTGTATATGTCTAAAATAAATGGCGTCTGAATTGTTTAAGGCACAACTATTCTATAAACAGATGGTATGGACTTCAAATAAATGGTAAGGCTTTATGAATGTCACACAAAGTTTAAATATTTGTAAAAGATGTGGGTATATGAATCACTTGCAGTTGCTGTTGCACAAAATAATTGGAATGTCTCTGTCTTCTCAAAAGATATACAAATACTGTAGTTATAATGTAACGAGGAAAGGAGATAAATTGAAAACTCTAGATTAAACACGCCCACTTTGAACAGTGGATTGTGGGAAATTAGCACCATAATATGTTTACATTTTCATAGTACACTACTGACTAATGTTTCTCAGGACACTGTATACACAAACATGGGACAGGGCACAGCCCCATCCCCCTCCCCTGGGGGCCACACACAGAGGCAAACACAGAGAAATCACAAACAGTGCAACAGAACTACAAAATAGTGTCTTCTAGGATAACATATAGTTGGTACACACACAAGTGTTGCAGGATTTTCAGCTTTTATGAGAGCGACCCTTCTCCGTGGGTCTATGTAGGAAGTGACATATTGCGACGAAACGCATTTGGTGATTACATTGGATTTATTCTGAGCAAAATAACTACGTTTGTGTACCCTTTAAGACCCTTTTGGAAAGTCTTATAATTGGAGCAGCATTCCACTGGGGTTGTATAATTAATTTATATTTACTTTTCACTATTATTATTCGTGAAAGCATTTGCGCTTACTTTTGTTTGTCAGGACACTGTATCTATTAAGATCACAAATTGATTTTTATTTGCATTAATTTGACACTAAGACCTGGATCCACAAATATACATTTAATCAGGGCTCATAACACTAAATTACCTAAAATAGGAAAGGTTATGTTCTATGAGGTTAGCCATATCCTCAAAGCTAATATAATGCAAAAACAACAGCTATTCTACACCTGATTAGCATAGGCTTAACGTCATGTTATTATAACCTAACCTTGCGTTATCTACATTACTTTAAGTATGTCTTAGCGTTACTGCGATCTAGACCTTGAAATAAGTCTTTAACTCATGTTAAGAAAGCGAAAAGAGGGAAATAATGCCGGGAAAATAGTGCTATGCTAGTCTACCTTTGACATTACAGACATCCAGACACTGCAAAAGCCATATTTCAGTGTCTTAATATAATGCCAAGTTTAAGTATGACCTAATTAACGTAACATTAAGTCCCTATGTTAACCTTAACAGACTTTTGTGGATATGCTATGCTATGCTATGATAACACCTAATTTGCATCTCATTATCCCTAACAGCTGTTATAGTTAATGTTAGACTCTTTACGGGAGAAAACAATACTATATACATTAAAAAAAAAAATATATATATATACAAAGCTTTGAGGATATGGGCTTTTATGAGGCATTTTCCATTTGCATTCCTATCTGTCAATCTGTCATGAAAATTTGCATGAAATTTGCACTGTTTGAATGTCAATGTGATCTTGGTCAGCACTTTCCAAAGAAAACTGGGAGATATTCGTATGGTGGATACACAGGATCCTTAAAATACAGTACTGAATCTTTTGTTCATCATTATTTACAATGTCTCTGTCACTCAGTGGATAACACTACATTTATTGTGATAATGCATTTTTTATTGCATGTCCATTAGTTGAGAATTAAAAAAATGTAGAAACAACTGATTTATTAGTAACCGTGCTGGCTTTACTTAATCACAACTTTTGAAAGAGCAATGGGTTGCAGCTATAAAGAGACTCACAAGAAAAATGATATATGAGGGTAGTGAGGCATTGTTTTGCAGTAAGGCCATGAGCAATGTTTAAGAGGGGGAAGATTTAATATATAGACTCTAGGGTGTAGATGTCCAGTGGCTACCTTGCCAGCTCCATTCTGTTCATAATACAAACCAAATAAGTAAAATGAGGTGATCTACAATACACAAAGATTGTTTTATTTATAAAGCTACTGTATCTTTACTCTGTATCCATACTTTTATCTCTTCCTTTCTCAAGAGTCACGCTCTATATACTATGCATACAGTATTAGTGCCGCAGAAGCTAACATTATTTTATATCTGTATATTTAACCTTTCATTTATTTATCAAACACACTTGCTACAGTTAATGGGATATGATTTAAAAATAATTCATAATTTCACAAATACGTTTTATACCTTTACCAACCTTATAGATATTTTTGGGCGGGGTCCTATCTACAAAAGTAGTTTCATATACAGTTTTGAACACAAGAAACGTAACATAATCCCACATGTACAAAAACACCAAAATATTTTTTTCATTGTAGACATAATATGTCCAATGTGGATAAAGTGTGATTTTTATCATCGGTAAGATGGTGTAAGATGTATTTTCTGTTGGATTCATTGTATGTTGGGCCCATAATTCACTTAGTGAGTCCAGCATACAATGAATCCAATGATTGTCCTTGATATTGCAGATTAATTGTTGTGAGACAAAGAACAGTTGGGCAAGGATGCGCCCACCTACTGGGAGAGTACACATTTCAAAGCTGGAGTGCTGTTCTCTCCCCGACATTGAAGCATCTCACCCTACGGGAGGCATGGAGTTGAGATCTGGGAGCAGTGCCTGGATCCTAGCCCTGTCAGGTCGTTCCTTAATGGCCAGTTCATATTTCCCTCTCCTTGAGGTCCCACCCTTTGGAGCTGTCCTACTGTACCAGCCCCCAGTCTTGATTAGTTCATTCAGGTTGATTCCTCAACCTCTAGTTGGATCAACAAAGAAAATCTCTTTGCTGATTGGTCGACACCCTAGTTTCCATGCTTTCAGATGGAAGCCAGGGTTCTATGTAAGCAGATGCCATTCAGAGTTCCACAGTTGTTCGTGGTCAGTCTAGGTGACTAGAGGCTGACTGGAAAAACGAATTGTGACCCAAGAGGTGGTGATCCCAAATAATTGGGATACCCTGAAACTGATGAATCCTGGTGACATTCTAGCTGGATAAGCTTGCTCCGGCAGCGCCAAGCACTTAGTTAGCTTGGAGTCCCCCATAGCCCTTTTTTCTGGTGAGTTGGTAAAGTGATTTTGTACCGTGTTGCTCCCTGTTGGCTTTCGCAGAAATTAGCTCCTTTGTTCTGTCTAGAGATTGTGATCGTGGTGTAATAGGCTGGTCTCCTGTGACAAAGACATTAGTAATCAAGTAATATACAAATTTATCCAATATTTAAAAAAAAAATAGAAATGAAAGGGTGTGTAAAGTTTAAAGTAGAGAGAGAACTTTGCAGTTTATTTCTAAAACATTTGTAGCAAAAAAAGATGCCAAATTTCCCTGAGTTTGCAAACTTTTATGAACCATACGCATAAAACTACGGTTTTGTATTACAACCAGATTTACTAGAGTGTGGTATTGAAACCACATTCTACTGAATGCCTGATGTCAGTAGGAGGTTTGGTCTTCTGACTTTCCAAGTACCTCTTAAAAGTGACGTCACACGTAATTCAGGGAGCATATCTCCCTGTGCAGTAACAATGCCGTCTGATGCTGGATGGGTGTTACAGGTTTGGTTATATTGGTTAAGAAAGCAAGGCAAGCAAATCTTCTAACTGTGGAAGAATAACTAAAACATTCATGTTTTTCTTTTTGATTGACTTTATGTATTTCACTCTGCCTGTATTAAGGCAAAAAGATATAGAACGATCTTTCACTAACTGCACAAGATTTTTTTTTTACATGCATTCAAATTAGTAAAATATGGTATTATTTAACAAAGGACACTATTTGTGGTTGTCTATTTCAGATGGTTTTTAAGTCACTGTTTTGTATCTGTGGGCCATAGCTACACATTTTTAATGTAAGAAATGAAGTGAAAAACAATATGAGGAATGGTAAAGAGAAAAGATGAAAATGCTTTATCATACTATAAAACATTTTTGTAGCTAGTTGATATGATAAGAAATGTATTTCCTTTTCTAGAGCATCGTTTGTTATAAGAAATGCATTTTTCTACCCTAGATTTTTGTTTGCTGTGCAAATTGTGAGTTTTGTATGTACAGTATTTTACTTCTTCTATGGGCTAAACCATTATCATCCTCTACTACAAAGGAAGAGAAACAGTTAAAAGGAAATGGTGCCAGGGTAATTTCTACATTTACTATATAGGGCCTTCCAGACTCAAGGTGATATGTCCATTGGGTGAAACTGCTGTCACTGAATTGAATAACTCAGGCTTGTACTAATGGGATCAAGCTGAAGGTTTATGGAAATCTCTGTCTCTACCCAGAATCCTGCATACTGTATGCCAAACTTTCTAGGTATTGTGAGACTGGAACAGACCTGTAGAAATTGCACTATATGACGTGCTATACGAGGATGCAGTTAATATTTCTTCCAGTGTCTATATTTTTTAATCTAATATTATTTATAACCCATTCCTATTTAAGGACATTGCTGTAAGAGGGAAAAAAACATATTTTGAAAAGGTCTGGTTTCCCGTATTTGGCTGATAATAGGAATTTACTGTTGTTAAGCTAGCACAATTTTCTACCTATAAAGCTCTATGATATGATATTCATTCCATTCTCTTACAGTATTGATTTTTCAGATACACTATGGCAACATACGATGAGCCTAATTTGTTAAAGTTATGAAAAAGAAAATCCACAGGGGCTTCTGTTATAAATTCATTACCTATAAAATAAATACTGGATTCTGAAGTGCATATGATAAAGAATTCAAGCAGTGGAATTCATTTGGGAGAAAACTAGATCTGTCTTTGCAGTTGTGAATATTGTATCACTAAAAACAGAACTTTTTATTTATCTCATATGATATGAATCAAAGGCTTGTGAGTTTCTACAATGTCTGCCATCTTGTGGTTGGAGGCATCAAAATGGCACTGGGTGACAACACATTGTAAATTTGGCATACATATTTTTTTCATTAAATAATCCTTTAAAAATTATTATATTTTACTTAACTGAAAAAACTGTTGTAAAGTTACACACCCTATTTAACATATACTTTTACAAAAGCCAATATTATTTTAACTTCATAGTAGCATTTTAAAACCATCTGTTCAAAGATTCATTAAGTGTTTGCAAACTTCAGTGTGCCCCAGGTAAATTCTGCCACTGATGTGGACCAACACCGATTTTCACTATCCATGGCTTTAAGATGCCGCTGGTGATGATATTCCTCACCACCAGAAACTGGAAACAACTGTGCAACTGCTCATAAGTCCCAGGTGTGTTCTACACTGATCCGGACCCTCACCGATTCCTGCCGTCTGCAGTTATAGAAATCTGGGAAAAGGGTCTTTAAGCTGTTTAAAGTGCTATGTCTCAGCAATGTCCAATTGTGAATAGTCCCTTAAAACTCATTTTTCTTCTAAGCAACAGTAGAAATCCAGCTTGTTGTCCAAACCATTGCAGAAGAGAAAGTCTAGGGTAAAAATCCAATAGAATTCCCTTTGTAGCAACACTTGTTACCTGTTCCCACCCCTTCTTGAAATTTGTACTTTACAAACTCGCTATTCTGATAATTAAAGAGACAGGATGTCTAAATATCTTTCAGTTTTGGATTAATGTGGTAGCATCATTTCCAGCACAAATACAACTACGGTTCTCGATGAACCTAATGCATAGATCCCCTGATGTTTTTCAAATATTTGCTTAGACACGTGTACTTAATCTGATATATTACTTGAGTAGTGTGACGTAATTCTAGAGCAAACCTTAAAACTTTGTTCTGCCCGTGAATGAAAAAAAAAATGATTCCCAGCTAAGCGGTTATTACAGACCGAGTAAGAGCAACATTTGAAGCAGCCCACATTTGGACTGGATAGGAAATGTTGTTTCTGTCTGTATTTGGAAACATTTTCAGTCTTTATCAACTGGTCATGGAAATTGGGTGCTCCTTTGTAAACCAGGTGGGATGGGATTCACACTTCAGCTACAATCTGATGACATTGTAATAAAGACCAATACTTCCAAAAAGTAAGAGACAATAAATGTCTAATGGTGCTGTAGGTACAGTAGTTGTAAACACCAGTCTATCATTCTTCTGCTATCTATACATGTCACTGGGTTAATGTATTTTTGATAACGTAGTGCATAAGGTGTCTAAATCATATACTCTTTGTGGATCCTTGTGGATTTCTGGTAACAGATAAATGGTGGGCCTACGCAGATATTCATTCACTAAATATTTAACTAGGGTTTAGAATCTCACATATCAGGATGGAATACACAGCACTTAAGAACTTGACCACTGAACCCACTACTGTACTTAAATCAGCTGTCAAGGGTAGATGCCATTGTCATTATAGACTACAGCTAATATTGTACTGAGATTTTATGGCAATTGTCAAACAGTTCAAGTCATCAGTAGTTAAAGAGGGAACCCATCTGTGAATTTCTGAATGAGATTAGAAATATGGTTACTACTGTATGACTGTCTGAGAGGGTTGGATTATTGATTACACGGCTAAATATTTATTGAATGAATATTCGCATTTGCCAACCATTTATGTGGTAAGGCAGACAAGGTAAACAATGAGACATATTTACGAAGCAGGCTTCTACAATAAGGTAATTCATGTAATTGGGCAGAACAATGCTTATAAATATGGGCCATTATGTTGTAAATGATTATGATCATGGAACACTGAAAACATACTTTACAGTCAATGGGGTCTATTTGCTAATGTCCCCATGCAGATAAACTGGAGCACAACCAGTGAAAACAACAGCACCAGATGTTTTAATGCAAAAGAATCCCATGAAATGGAAAGGGATTTTTTACTTTGACAAATCTGGTGCAATAATTTTGCCCTGGTTTTGAAAATGGAGACTTTGGTAAGTAGCCCACCATAGCAGAGCTCTTCAACCAGTTTTCTAAATGGGTCGGATCAGAGAACAAACAATTAAAGGTGGAAGGGCCATACGAGTATTGTAACTTAATTTAGGAAACATTTGAGGACATATAAATGCTTTCAAAATGTTAAAGTATAATAATTTTAACACCTGTGCCATATATGTATACAGGCGGTCCTCAGTTATCCACCGGAATCCATCCCACAAACCGCCATCGGATAGCGGACCGTCGGAAGGCAGATCCCATGTTAATCCGCGGTGGTGAGAGTCGGATAACCCATTCCGATGTCGGATAATGCATTCAGCATTACATAAGCCATTTGAAGGACCATCGTATAGTGAGGACCACCTGTATTAGCTTAAAAATATTTATTAGTGTCCGCAAAATTACACTTATACCTGTAATGTAAGTAGAAGCAGCAGACGGTCCAAGAGCCACTTCAAGATCCTTGGTGGGCCACATTTGTTGTGCGGGACACCAGCTGAAGAGCCCTGCCCCATAGCTTTGTTCCCACTTACTCAAAGGTCATAAAACAAATACTATTGTACACACTTACAACATCTTATTTTGTGTTGGAGAACATCCATTTTCACATTCTTTCTACGATTAATTTAGTTAGCCTGGGACAGATTTTACTTGTCTTTAGTTGGTATGAGAATGTTAGCTTAGACTTGTTAAGATTGCAAATAATTTAGCAAGATCATTTTTAGCCAAAGGACGAACATAAACCTGCAAAATATAGCATTACATTTTCATTATTAGCTTTGCATTCCTGTACTTTAACTTTGCTACAGAAAAACCTTTGCATTTATCCAGTTTAATTGTTCACAATTTATATAAAATATGCCTCTATTTAAAAAAAAAATTAAAAAGCTACTTCAAATTAATACAAACTTTATATATATATATTTTCTTTTTGAAATTCAATTAAATGTCTTTAAAAGTATTTGTTCCTGAAAGAAAATATAGAGCCAACAGCAACACGGGCATTTTTCACTGTCAAATATTAACTTAAAAAAATAGTGAAAATCCTTTAAAAACAGTGAAAAGGATAAAGTTGAACATGCAGAGTCAGTAGCTTTTCTTGTAGTAGTCTGTAAAGATGTTATCACCTTTTCCCATGTTTGTGACCCTTCACTCTCCTGTACTAAATACATATTTCCAATTATGATACAGATATAATTAAAGCTGAAAGTAATGGTGACTTTGCAGTGATGGAAGAGATAGGTTCTCCTTTCATTCATATGATCTTGACAAGTGATGAATATTAATCTGTCAAATGTTTATAAAAGTTTGAAAAGATGGCATGGTAGGTTAAATGAGTCATACACAATTTTGAATTTAGATAAATATTTTTGCACATACTGTAAGCATATGGATTTTGAGGTCAAAAGGATAATAAATACAGTATTTTATGTGTTGCTTCCGTAGGCATATATGCTAATGTTGTGCTAATATTTTGCGTTTAAGACAACTTGACCTACAGTACCATAGTAATAATATGTCAAACCCTCACCCACAACAAATTATGTACAACAGATGTGGTAGAAAATTGCCACAAAATAGATTTTAATCAACCGATGACAAAACCAAAAACATAAATAACCTTGATGGAACTTACATTATCCGCTATCCACCAACAATAAATTGAATAAATCCTAATTAAAATCCACATCTCAAGTTCAACCTACACAGAAACAGATTTTTAGTTATATTACTTATAGGAACAGATCTGTCAATTAGCAATGTCTATTTAGGATAAAATTTCTAATTTTTTTTTTAGGGCATTGAGCCTATTTAAACCCATACAGTGGGTTCTGTGTGTGTGATACATGTTTGGTAGTTGTTTGTGTAACACATTGTAGACCTCAGGTGAGAGGTTGAGTATAAAATCTCCTCAGCTCTAACATGTTCATTTTATTGGCATATTTAAGCAATATGAAGAAAAATATTTGAATTTGTATTAATTAATTCTATTATACCCTTTTAAGAAACTACTGTAGGAAGCTTATTCAATAAAGTGTGAGTCAGTGCTATCACACGGAATGTACTATTCAATTTGATTGGACTTCCCATGTGGTAGCAATTGTTGAATAAGTCCCTATTTCTGTTTCCTTGAAAATCAGAAGGATTAAATGGGGTTCATCTATGTCATCTTGAAAAAGCTGTGAAATGGTAAAAATATCTAAAAAATAATTAGGTTTCTCACAATGTTTATACTTTTCTTATGTGTTCAGCCCCTAAAAGGAAGTTCAGCCCCTAAAAGGAAGTGACCATACTGTATAGTCATTATTATTTTTTGGAGAAATATCCACAAGGGAGAAAATGGAGCACAGCAATGAAGTAACGGGGGCTAGACACCGGTAGGTAGAGGGTTAAAAATCCTTTAATCCATGGTAGACAACATGGTATGGGATGAGTAAAATCTCTAACGCGTTTCGGGCCGTCGCCCTTTGTCAAAGAGTTTTTTTTGGGTCCAGCTTTGCCCCTTTTGGTTTCCAAATCCACTTTATATTTAAAAATCTAGGATCAATGCAGACAGAATATGTGTAGTCTCTTGTTAATCAATGCCAAATACGAAACTTGAACAATAAATCAGATTAAAAGATCAAATGAAACATGTTGCCGGTTTAGACGGTCCCTATGGATCATAGTTCACAGATTGCATCATTATTGACTTTGTGCCACTTTGTATTGAATCTGCTTATCATAACAAATGGTGGTATGTAGCATTGTGCAATTAATTTAAATATATATATGTGTATATCAAATACATATATTATATACATACACCGTAATTGCAGTTGGTATAATCAAGGCAAACCAGGCACAGAACCAAAAAGATCTTCCAATTGATGAAGCGAGGGTAAAACACGTGTTGGGACGTTTGTTTTTCCTTGACTCCCCTGCGGATGGACCCCTCAATTGGAAGATCTTTACCCTTTGGACATTTTACTATCACAGTGTGACATGGATGGTCTCATGGACTATGGTAACTGATGTGAACTGTTAACCATTGTTGATCCCATACTTACAGTCTCTTTTTGGTACTGTGCCTGGTTTGCCTTGATTATGTTATGGTGTATGTATGTATATAATATATGTATTTGACATCATCATGTATTAGGCAATTTGGTGCATGTGTTATCTATGCTTGCTGTGTGGTTTTATATTTACTAGGGGTGAGGCTGGCCTTGTAGGTTCAAGGGGTTATTGTTAACCCCTTTTTCTACATATATTTTGTGCTTTTAGGCTTTTTTTTCCCTTGCCTTGGGTATTAGGGGTCCATTAGTATAGTATATTCATAGGGATTTCCCCTGTCTGATACATATTCTATCACAAGAGGATGTCCCCCGATCCCTGCGGCTGCTGCCCGCTCGGACAGGGAAGTGGGAGCAGGGTCAGTAAGTTGTTTGGGCTCCCCCCCCCTCTGCCTCCGATCCTTGTGGCTGCTGCCCAGGCCGGAGGTAAGTGCCGGGGGTGGATGGGGGGGTGGATTAGCGGGAGCGTGGCTGACCCCATTCTTGCCCGCTCTGGGCGGATTGAGCATGGGGGGGGGGAGCTGAGGAGAGACTGGCGCGCACGGGGGGAGGCTGTCATTGGTGGTTCAGTGGGTGGTGCGGGGAGGTGTCCCCCAGCCCCCGATCCCCCGGGGGAGCGGTGAAGGGGCCAGCTGGTGGGCGCGCGAGGCTCCCGCATGGCGCCACCTCCCCCTCCTGCCCCCGGTTCCTCGTCGGTTGAAGGAGAGGGGTGGGAGGGTTGCCAACACGTTTCCTCCCCCCAACCCCACGTCATAGCCGCGCCCCCTCCCGACCCGCTTTGGCCGTGCCCCCCGCACCAAGAAAAGTCAGCTGCAGACCACAGATCGCGGTGCAGTGACTTTCACCCGCCGCCTGTTTGCAGTGCGGCCGCACTGTCTGAGGCAGCAGGGCCATAGCCTTACTTGTAAAGTGGCGGTGCTCTGAGTAAAATGGGAATTCATACCCTTAAACGTTGAACACTGCTAGCAAGGTTTTCCCATCACATACTGCATGCAACATTTAGTAAGTCACTTAAAGAAGCAGCAATAGAAACAGATTTACATTTTGCTAGTTTGTTTTAGAATATTTACATTTGATGGAACTGTTCTTCATTCGTAAACATGTCATCATCCATGTTATATGTGATTTCATATTATTATTAATTGACAGTTTTAATATATACAAATAAGATGATTATTTTGATGTGTTTATGTGTATTTTCTGAGAACATAAAACACTCCTTAATATAGAAGTCATCTTAAAGATAAATAACAATTGACCAAAATGTAAAAATAAAATATTGGCAATAGGATTGTCTTCTTTTTAACTAAACTGAATTGTTCACAAAAAGACGGACATATTTTCAATACAATAACAAATCGTTACACTAATTTGTATAATTTAATGTTTCTTCAGAGGTAAATCACAGTCATTTGAGTAGCAAAGTATGACAAAAAATATTCAATTTGCTCAATAGTCATGCTGAATACAGTATTTGCTTAGTTCTTTGTGGAAATATTGCATTTTTTTTTACATGGGAGCACAAAATATAATACTTCGAATAAGTACAATATAAATCAAAAGTGATAAAGATGATTTTTGTTGAGAGGCTTAGTAGAAGTGGTGGTATTGCTTTTATTGATCCGTGGTGCAAAAAAAAATAAAATAGATTATTAGGAATTCTTTGTTAGAAACAATCAAACATCTTCAAAATAGAAAAAAAGAGAAAAAAGAGAAGAAAAGAAGAATTTTGAAGGGCACAATGTAATTGTTTATAAACTTTATATATCACCTTAAGTGACCATAGGCACAAAAATATACAATGTTATGTACTCACACAATGAAAAAACACTTTTTATAAAAGATAAATAAAGAAATAAGTTTTTTTTTAAAGGCTAATTGCCTGATAACAGTGTTCAGTCTCACTCCTCCTGTGTTTATGCTGCTGGCTGGGAACTGTGAGGGCAGCACTTTCTCCTGGGGTGTCCTCCAGACTGCTCCGCTGTTTGGTATGTACCAGGCAGATGTCCGCTTGAAGACCCGCTACCTCTGTTGATTGACGGGTGCTGCTTATCCTCTCCACGGGTGCCGGCTGTTTGTTGTTCTTGCGAGCTTGTTTCTTCCCCCGGTTCCTCCCTGCTGGGACATCTTTATTCTTTATTTATCTTTCATAAAAAATGTCCTTTACCATATCAGGGTAACATTATTGCTAAAGTACTTTTTTTTTACTAAAGCAGTAGAAAGCATTGAAGATTTTTGAGTAGAGGTGATATTCTAAGTCCCAGATCCAAAAAAGTGTGCTAAGGTTTAGTACGCCTCAGCTCCCATTCATACTGTATGTTGCTTAGATACAACAGTAGCCAACTTTGGAAGAATTATGGACAGGAGGGCTATGCAGAAGAAAGAGGGTCTGGGGTTAATAGTCATCCATTTTGTCTCTTCTAATTTATGTGGACGTGTGATAAATGTATGTGGGTAAAGATGAGTTTTCGATGACAATAGAAGTTCTAAGGCTCAACGCCCAGAATTATAGTGATACAATTTATCAGTATCCTGACGCACTTTGTTATTGCACCATTTCTGTATGAAAGAATGAATGAGTGGGCAAGGTTTGCTCTGGGACTATCTGGGACTATTTCAGAATATTAGATGCTTTCTAGAGAAATTAAATAATAATAATAATAGTATGCTCTTGTATAGTGCTGCTAGTTTTATGGAGCACTTTACAGAGACATTTTGAGCTTACAATATAGGTTTTTGGTGACTGAGGCACAGGGAGATAAAGTGACTTGCCCAAGGCCACAAGGAGCTGACACCAGGAATTGAACCAGGCTCCCCTGCTTCAAACTCAGTGCCAGTCAGTGTCTTTAGTCACTGAGCCGCTCCTTCCCATCAACTTTGGCAAAAACAAATATATGGGTGGGAGGTATTTTATGCTAACCAAGCTCAAATAAAGCATATGTAGTGTTTTAAGATTGTAATAGGGCAATGCCGCCTTATTTTCTGTAACCATGGCTATAGATGGTGGGGTTGGTATAACCCCATCCCAGATCACGCTGAAGGCGCTTGCTAACGTGTCATATCCTTGTGCACTCGCAATAAAGATTCCTTGATACTCACCGAACAAGTCAGCAGTTCTTGGTGCCCGTGGGGTACCCCTGAGAAGGCTGCGGTCACACTACATTTATAAAAAGCCAAGGAATAAAGGGTTTGAAAGCAGGTGGGGAGTTGCAAAGACTAGCTGGGTCATGTAGTTCTCATCTACCATGAGTTTCTATGTTTCTTTGACAGGTGAGATATTTTACACTCACATTTTGAAAATTAAAAAAAAAATATGTATTTTTTTTCACTGGCAAATATTACCCACTGCTGTCATCCTTAAGGTACTGTAATTATGATTTGTGGAATGTCGCAGCTCAATGTATTTCAGCAAATAAGCTTTGCAATAATCAGAATAAATCACAAGGGCAGTGGTGCTTTGCACTGTACTGCATATCATAAAGTAAGGACCAGATTTGTCCATTGCAAGCATGGAATTTACAGTGAATTTGTTGTTTAAATTGATGTTTTTTTGTAAATGTGTTAAAATATTAAAATCAATTTCACATACTCCCAGTTCACACTTTCAATTGAATTGAAGTGCCATGTAAAATTATTTTTAAGCAGTATTCCTGTTGATACAGTATTTTGGAGGCCACCCCCACTAACCAGATTAAAGTGATAGAAATGTATATGTATTTTACATAAAACTGAAACACGAAGGCGCCTATGTACTAAGCATCACAAATTGGGTTTTTTTTAATGTTTTTTTATGTATCACAAATTATATTGAGCTTGTCTGCGCCTATGTACTAAGTATTTTTTCCTCAATATTGTATGCTGCTTAAGTTTAAAAAATCATTTTTTTTTGTCAAATACAGATGTAGCAGACATTGTTGGTAAGCTATTGAACAGTAGTGCTATTAAAACCAATGGTTAAGGAGATAACATGTGATGTTTAACATGTTATTTTGTGTTGCATTGACAGGGGTAATAACATCAACATTGTGTCAATCAGCTATGCAACACAACACAATGCATCAAAAGAATTTCAGACAATGAACTATGTGTCATATCTAAGGAATCCCATAACCACCTTCATACATATCACACACATTTAATTAAGGTATATTCCTTTTTTTTAGCACCACAATTTTGCAATAAACAATTTAAAAGATCATGTTAGTACATAGGCCGCAGAATATGTATTTTTGAGATGATATAAAATAACCTCCATTGTGGAAGAATAGAACATTCTATATTAGACTAAACAGGTTAAATATATGCTAAAAATAGCCTAACCCAATCTGCATGGTTAATTTCTTGAAGTCTCAATGCTTCAGCCGCCCTTAATGATAAGATAAAACAGGCGTGTTGATGAAGAGGCTAAGGTCCCGCTCACACAGCAAGCTACACGATGTGCGTGCGCTTACATGCGCGCGTTTGTCACAGATGCCTGGCAGCCAATGGTAGTGTTCAGTATTGAAACTACCATTGGCTGCAAAGTGCGGCGTCGACGCTGCTACAGTAGGTGGAGTCTTTTAAAACTGTGATTTCCGGCTGCAGCAGAGTGACGTCAATTTCAGCAGCCAATCAATGCCCAGATGTTTACATTGATTGGCTGCTAAAATTGACCAGAGACTTGGCAGTGGGGCAGGTGATGGGGGATCCCCAGGGACACCCCCCCCCCAGTATATGATTCTGCAATAAGGAATGTAACGGATGTTTACTGGCAGTTGGAAGGCTTTTGATAGATCTAAAGTGGTTGACGTCTGTCTCTGTTACCATCCCGTCTCCCAGTTTGTATTTATTTCTTTTTTCTTTTTTTTCCCCAACTGGAGAGGAGGTAGAGTAGAAAGATTCTCTATTGAATATTGCCTTTTATTTATATTGACTCCGTTGGGAAAGTAGACACTGCGCCCACCGACCGCCCCCCCCCCCCCCCCCCCCCCCCCCGCCCGCTCTCAAACACTTCCTGGATGTCGTGTCATTCCATCTGCTGGGGATGATCACACATCGCCCAGCAGATGGAGGCGCGCACACGCGGGCGCACACATGCAGCGTCACGAAGCCCCATGTGTGAACGCGGCCTTAGTCAGCTTTGGTTTCTGAAGTGTACATTAGTATCATTGAAGTGCTTGCATTCTAGCTGACTAAGCTGTCTACTTTCTATTTCTTTCTCATTTTCTCTCCAGCTCCCGAACCTCCACACTGTCTTCCCTTGCTTGGGAAGATTTAAGCTGCATTCAATTGATATCCCTTTTTCTTTCTATGGCTGTTATTCAGTATGTTGTGAAGACATTTTCCTTGGTGCAAAATATTCTCCATCACAAGGGAGATGTCTTCACAGCATATTGAACAGGGGGCTATTTGTCTTTTGCTTCTTAATATCGGAGCGGACTTTAGTCCTATGAGGAAACAATTTCTTAGCATATAGGGGCCTGTGTTTTTTCATCTATCTGTAGCAAAAATAACAAAGGAGAAGAAAGGAGTAGACAGTGTGATACGTTTTATTGGACCAACATATAGTTTATATGTTTCAAGCTTCTCATATTAGGTGATGGGAATCATGAGAGCTTGGAAACGTATCAACTATCTGTTAGTCCAAAAAAATGTATCACACGACCTTCTCCCTTTCTCTCCTTTGTTATTTTACAATATGGAAGAAAGGACAAACACGGCTACTCACCCATTCCCCTCTGTCTGAAGTCTTTTATAATGTACACAGGGCCATATTTACTAAGTGGTGTTGTTCCACAAGGCACTAACTTGAATGGTCCATATGTCGTCATCGGGCGCCCGTTGATGTCTCATGGAATAGCACCGCTTTGTGAATATAGGCCGTGATACTGTGCAGTCTGCTAACCCTCTGACATGCTTACTAACATCTGATTTGCAAAAACAAATACTTGCAACACTCATAAAAATAGGTTGTAAAATTGCTTTAAGAGAAAAAGTCTATAAGGTTCAAAAACGCCCTGTTTCAGGCTATGTTAAGTACTGCAGAGACTGGAGTTGAGCCCCCTGATATAAGATCTGCAGTCAGACCTGATTGGTTTTAGAGGAGGAATTAGCTGACCATGATTGTGTTGCTGGTTCAGTACTACAGTACAGTACCTCAACCCAGTCTTGACTTTACAGTACAAACTGAAAATTGAGGCACACTAAAGCTACAGGGACATCTTGGAAAAGAGGAAGAGGAAAAAATGACACACACACTGTGCTCATTTGCATGTTCACAGCCAGAATCTTGAGATCTGCAGTTTTAACACAGCATTATGATTTACAAACCGAAATAGGTTTGGGAATCCTGAGTGAGACGTGGGAATTACTGCTCGGAAACAAATCTAATTGCTGTAGATTTATATTTGACAGGGAATACACATTTATAAGCAGCGTATTTTTATTGTATCTTAATGTATCTTATGTTATGTATCTTTATCGCAACCTTGAAAGTATTACTTCTACACAGTATGTCAGGGCTCTGGGAAATGCACTCTGAATTCTAGAAGATCTTAATCTGCGATACGTGGCATCATTTCAATAAAGATTCTCCTTTACAGTATGTATTTTCTATTACACACTGCACATAACAGCCATGCTCTACCGTATATTTAGAATCTGAAACTTGAAATAATAAATGTTCGTGTGCATTGAAGAAATTATTTGAATGAGTCTGTTAAGGACCTGGATTCTGCACAAATTCTGAAAAGCGTGTTACAGCTTGTTTAACAGAGACAAATAGTTTTGCAGCAGCCATTTACTTAATGCCATCTGCATTGCAGTCATCTCAAGTCATAGTGGAACACATATTTCTCTATTTATTGATGTTGCATAACACAACTTTGCATACTATATACAGTAATACAAGAAATGTACTGTATATACTGTAGTGGCATACAGTACTATACACTAAAATAAACGTAAGAAAATAAATATACAGTATTCACTGCATTGATCTTTGACAGCATTAATACATAAAACTTTGTCTAGGGTTACTAAGCCCCAAGCGACAGACATTCATTTTCTGCTTCCTGATATCTATAAACTTGACCTCTAGTCATTATTCAATCTTTGAAGTTCGAACTGTATAACATTTCTAGTATGATTCTGCTTCATTAATGGATAAGGAAAGCGCTGCATTTATATAAGAATATCCACATGCTATACACACATAAAAACACAGGTCTCAATTAAATGCCTCTTGTCTATGAAACTGACCTTTTTTTAGATTGATATTTTAATTAATTGCAAATATTATCACAACCAAGTTGTGGAATTTATTCACACAATATATCCATAACTTGACTCATTTGTCTCCTATAAGAACTACTGTTGTTAGTTTTGAAATACATGTGTCATATATGATGTGAATTATTGATACTGTATAAACAATTGGACAGGAGTATTTTATTTATTATTTTTAAATTTGATAGGAAGAACTGTATGCTTTTCAGCCCTTGTTTTTGCATTGGGTCCCACATAATATAACTTCATACGTGACAGTGGTCTAAATTCACCAAAGGTCGATAAATAACAACATTGCTGTTATCAATTTTTACCATCAATTTTATTTATCAACCTATTCGCTAAGACCATATCGATAGAGGTAAAGCAGTGATGAGAGGCTTTTTACTGCAGTGGTATGACATCAAAGGGGTTTTTGTAAGAAATTCTATTACATAAAAATACTGTATGGTAAAAAAAGTATGATAACTTCCCCCTCTCCACCAATGCACCACTAGGGCTGCGCTTATAGTGCCAGTGACAGCGGTGCGACGTTGTGGCAAAAAAATGCATTTCCGCCGTTGCGTGCACTTATAGTAAGCACGGTGCGACGGAGCGAAGGATTGGTCGCGATCGCTGGAAGTCATCTCTATTTGATTTTCCAACAACCGTCGCCTGACCGTCGCGTAGCCGGCACTATAAACATAGTCTAGTGCTGATTAAGGCCTCGGATAAAGTGTGCCCGCAACAAAGCACATGGCGTCGCGGACGCCTGTCGCCTGAGCAATCTGTGGACTCAGATCGCTTGCGATGGGCGGTGTGGCGGAGGCGTGGCCTTGACGCCATGAAGCTGCTTTGCCCTCATTGGCTGAATTGCACACGTGACCCGGCCGTTGCACGACAAAATCAAATTTTTTTGACGCCTTAAAATTCTGCCGCACGGTCGCTATTCATCACACGCTCACTATGGCCGGACCTATAGAGCATTTTTTTGCGCCACGTACCGTGCACCCCATCAATCACTCTATGGATGCAGCCTAACAATGATTGCAATGTCTTATCACTTATTTGATGCAAACTTGTGGATTGTAATAATAAATGTGTGAAAACATGATTTTGTTTATTTTTTAATCTTAGATTTCTATTTTAAATAAATATGAATCTGATCTGGGATAGTTTTGGATTATTTTGTCACTCTGCATGGCCAGCAAATAATTCCTAGCATTTATCCAGAAAGGTCTATAAGGGGAAGAGTTCTCTGATGACTTGCCATGTCACCTGATGTTATATATTTGAGATAGACATAATTAAAACACTTACACTAGGTGCCAATTTAAAAAGTATCAGTTACTCTTGAGCAAATTATAAATTGTATCTCTATTAATGGAAAGTAAAGAGTATGTTATTGGCCTGTTTTAAATTCCGTGGATTATTCTCTAAAAGTCAAATCCGCAGATTTTTACCTATCACTGAAAATCCGCCTGTCAGAAAAGTAATCTAAACCTGAAAATTGAATCTACATCCGAATCCAAAAAATGGATTTATAATAGGGGAGGAGGAGCCAAAGAAGAGAATAAATAGTGGTGCAGCCTCAAACTCAAGCCATTGTGTTGTAGGAACTGGTGGGTTTAGTTGTGGGTTGGTTAGGCTGTTTCTGCTGTTGTACTATAGCTCAAACATTTATACTATTACTACTATTATTTAAAACTTGTAGTTTAACCATTAACTTGTGAGTGACTGGACTGACCTCTGTGTGTGTCCATCGATGTCTGGGCAGGCAGTGGGTGTAGCATTCTATTCCTCATGTTCGGATTCTTGCCACCACTTTTTTTTTTTTTAAATTCCATATTGGATTCGATATAAACACAGTCCATGGGCTGCATTTACATTAAATTTGACAATGGATTATTTAAAATCTGAGAAACCGAGTTTTACGGGTGTATTTTTAATAATCTGCGCCAATTCAAATTGGTACAATCTGAAGTCCGATTGTAACGCGTGGATCAAATTTGAATGAAAAAAAAAACGGGGGAAATCCGGGAATGGAATTTAGGACCCGTCCGCCCATCACTAAGTGCAACTCAAATTGATTCAGTAAAATGTTGTGTAATGAAAAGCTATTGTTGACGTTCGGCTTTCTAACCATTTATAGGCCCTCATTCTCTCCCGTCTCGATTACTGTAACCTCCTGCTGTCCAGCCTTCCTGCCTCTCACCTGTCTCCCTTACAATATATCCTAAACACTGCTGCCAGAATCACTCTACTCTTTCCTAAATCTGTCTCTGTGCTTATATCGCTCCTGGCTTCCTAGCAAATCCCGTATCACTCACTCAATTCTCCTCCTCACTTTTACAGCTTTACACTCTTCTGCTCCTCCTTATCTCAGCCCCAATTTCTCGCTATGCACATCCCGACTCTTGCATTCTGCTCAAGGATGTCTTCTCTCTATCCCTTTGTATTTAAAGCCCTCTCCCGCCTTTAACCTTTCTCACTGACTGCCCCACACTTCTGGAATGCCCTTCCCCTCAATACCCGACTAGCCCCTTCTCTATCCACCTTTAAGACCCACCTTAAATACACCTACTTAAGACCTTGATTATACCAGATGCCGCTGAGCAGCAGCGCGATCCGGTGACGTCACCTTGTGCTGCTGCCGAGCAACATCTTGAACATACAGAGGGGACATGAGAGAAGAGAAGAAAAGGAGACAGGGAGGAGTGATGTGGAGTGGCCATGAGCAGTTTGCCCTCATTGGCTGAACCTCTGCCGTCGCCTCAAGAAAACAATTTTGAAAGTCTCTTCATGTGGCTGACGCTTTGCAGTATGCGCGGCGTGTGAGGTATGTTTACTTTAATTTGATTACAGCAACTTGTTTTTCAGCGGCCAGCGATTTTTGGTATAATCACGACCTTAAGAAGCATATGAGTAGCTCTGTGGCCGATACTATAAACTTCATACATAAACCTTGGTCCTTTGCAGACGCTCTTACTAGAACACCCTCCTACTGTCTCTGTACGTTCTTCCTACCTACCAATTAGATTGTAAGCTCTTCGGAGCAGGGACTCCTCTTCCAAAATTGTACTTTTATGTATGAAGCACTTCTTCCCATGATCTGTTATTTATATTATTTGTATTTATATGATTGTCACATGCATTATACCAGTAGCTGTGAAGCTCTTTGTACATTAATGGTGCTATATAAATAAAGACATACATACAACTTAATAATTAATTAAAAAATACTGTGTACATATAATACATTATATTTTTATGTGTTTTTGTTAAATGCTGTTATTTTTTCAATTTCCATTTTTTTCAGCTTAAATGGTTATAAACAATTGATATATTTGTTTTACTTATGACTAATGAAGTTACACACAGGTTGTCAATTAACTGATACCACTTTATTATGGTGACATAACATTGTTTGGTTGCTATGGATAAAGGTTGTTCTGCAGATAATACAATGGAGTATAAATAGAAATGTGTGATGAAATATTGATAATGAACATATCTTAAAGACAGATTTAGAAATAAATAGCAAAATAACAAATGCTATATAACATATATACAGTAAAAGTGAATTGCTTTCATAAAAATATCCAGAATACTCTGATAATACAGTATATGTTACCGTAGTGTTTTGTATGAAGCAAGCTGCTAAATGCAATAATGAAATATGGGAGTGACATAGAAAACATTTTCCTGAGAACAGCTAAAAGTCTAAATAAACTGGTGTTTTTCATATCCTGTTTTTAAACATTCATGTTTACTGCACCTGTCTCTTGAAAAATCCCCTTCCCTCTCTCAATGCATGACATTTGCTGTCATAGAAAACCTGATATTAGCTTGGTGTGCTTTCCTCGTCTCCTTAGAAACCTCGCTGAGTGATTTCCTGTAAAGGAAATTAGCATCCCCCATTTAGTAAGGTACAGTTACAACTGAATACTGTTTTGACTGAATTATCAAAATTAAATTGCACACCACAGTGCAGCCCTATATCTGAATAAACAGGTGAAAAAGGTTCTTGTATCTATTCGTTCATGTAGGGGCTATGGTCCAGTGTATTTGGAATGTCAAAGAAAATGAAATACAATATTTATTATTTATTTATTATAGAATGAAAACCGCTAAACATTTCATGCTCAGTTTAAATTGTTCGTTCATTTTACATCAAGATTCCATTATAAATATCAATATAAAACATATACAAATATTTTTTTAAGAAATATGCACAATGTGTATGTAGATAATGCTACAAATATATGTATACTGTGAACAATACAGAATTAATCTTCTCCACCTATCACATGGTGTGATAAGGAATTCGAGAGTCTGTCCCTGATCTGCCTGGCAATAATGGGAGGTAGTGCAAGCACTCAGTGAGAAGGTATAGAGGGGGGTACTTAGCTGCTGGTGCGCTGGGTCCAGGGAAATCCAAGGGTCCAGAAGTTTGCTAGTAAGGTGAAAGGATGCAGGCACACGGTTTTAATCATAAGAGAATTTAAAGTGACTTAGAAACCGATGTTTCGGCAGTGCACTACTGCCTTTTACAAGGTGAGGGCTTCAAAACAATACAACTACTACACATTTATACCCTGGTATACTCACCCCACCATGTTCAGATCATCCACCCTCTGTGACGCTGATGCCCCCGTGATGACATCAGCGCACCAGCGCGTCGCGCCGCGATGACGTTAGACGTCAGAATGGGCGGGCCCCGGGCAGACATTGACAGGCAAAGCTGACTTTGTTTGTCGGTCGTCATGGGAACCCTGTCGTTATGAGGAAGAGTATATCTATAAATCAGAATATTTTACATATACAGCTAAACCCCGTTATAACGCGCCTCGTTATACCGCGATTCGGTTATAACGCGGTTTTCCCGTGGCTCCCGTTTAAAAAAAAAAAAAAAAAAAATTTAAACATTTTTTTTTTACATTTTTTTTTTTGCACACTGCACACACTGCACACACTCACGCACACACACTGCTCATTGCTCACACTGCCACACTGCACACACACTGCACACACACTGCTCATTGCTCACACTGACACACTGCACACACACTGCACACTGCACACACACTGCACACTGCACACACACTGCTCATTGCTCACACTGCACACACTGACACACTGCACACACACTGCACACACACTGCACACTGCACACACACTGCACACACACTGCTCATTGCTCACACTGACACACTGCACACACACTGCACACTGCACACACACTGCTCATTGCTCACACTGCACACACTGACACACTGCACACACACTGCACACACACTGCTCATTGGACACACTGCACACACACTGCACACTGCACACACACTGCACACACACTGCTCATTGCTGACACTGCACACACTGGCCACATCTCATCACCACCCAACGGCCACTTACTACAGCACTCACACACAACTTACGAAGGGACACTGACACACACTCACACACACTTACAGACACTCACACACACTCCACACACACTCACACAATCACAGACACTCACACACACTCACACAAACGTAGCACACTCACAGCACAACTCACAGACACTCACACACACATACAGACACTTACAGAACTCACACACATCACACACACTCAATCACAACAATAACACTCACAGACACTCACAGACACTCACACACACTTACAGACTTCAGACACTCACACACAGCTCACCACACCTCTTACAGACACTCACACACACTTACAGACACTCACACAACATCACACACACTTAGACACTCAACGACACTCACAGTACACTTACAGACACTACACACACACTTACAGACACTTACAGACACTCACGCCACTCAACACACTCACACACACTTAGACACTACAGACACTCAACGACAGTCACAGACACTCACACACACTTAAAGACACTACAGACACTCACACACACTCACAACAATTACAGACACTCACAACACTTACAGACCACTCACACACATCCACACACAATTACAGACACTCACAGACACCTCACACACAATTAACACACTTACACACACTTACACACACTCACGACACTTACACCACTCACAGACACTACACACACTCACACCACATACACAACACACACTTCTCTTCCCATATACATACACACACACACCTCTCACTCTACCCAGACGGGGGGGTGGGGGTCGGAGCAGGAGGAAAGGCCGCGACCAGCAACACCACCCGCTCCCCCCCCTCCTCCGCGCAGGCAGGCGGGGAGCACCGGGGACAGCGGTGGGGAGAAGAAACCCCCGCTACCACCTCCATGCAGCAGCGGGATTCTGAGGTAAGCGGCGGACTCCTGAGGGACATCCCGCTCCCCATCTCCTGCCCCGCGCTGTCCGCGCGGTGACAGGGGGAGGAAGCGGGGAAGGAGGGGACATCCCCGCTCCCATCTCCTGCCCCGCGGCCTGTCCCGCGGTGACAGGGGGAAGCGGGGACAGGAGGGACATCCCCGCTCCCATCTCCTGCCCCGCGGCCTGTCCCGCGGTGACAGGGGGAAGCGGGGAGCGGAGGGACATGCCCGCTCCCATCTCCTGTCCCGCGGGATGAATATGCGCTAAAGCGCGGCGGCCATTTTTTTTTTCTCGCGACCCCGTTAGTAACGCGGTGGTCTCGGGGTGGACCCCGAGACCCGCGTTATAACGGGGTTTAGCTGTATATTGTTATTATAGATATATAGATGACCTATTCTTTGTGTGGACAGGTACTGAGGGTCAACTGCTATCATTTCTTGATTATTTGCATAATCTTCCCTCTCCAGTACGCCTCACTAACATCTGGAGCATGCAAAAACTCTCGTTCTTAGACGTTTTGTTCACACACGATAATGGTGAGTTACAGTAGAGGCAACGATTATTCTAACATTTGCTGTAAACTAGCCGGGTTACATTCTGGGTATGTGCTGGGTATGTTCTGGGCTAGTTTGAGGCACGTTTAAGGCATTTCTGCATTGACTAACGACCCATAGGATTAACACAGCAGGGATCCCTGGCAGTCCAATTCAGTTTGAATGGGACTGCCAGGGACCCCCGCTGTTAATCTGATAGGCCATTAATCAATGCAGAAATGCTGGGGCTAGTTTAAGGAAAGTTTAAGGCATGTATTCAGAATGTACCTGGGTGTACCTGGGTCTTTTGGGGAATTGCCACTGGTTTTTGTTAGAATAATCGCTGCCTCTACTGTACAAACAGACCTATTTAGAAAAACTACAGATAGGAATGCCATTTTGAGGGTCGATAGCCATCATCAATCATCCCTTATCAATGCCTTACCATTCTCCCAAAAAGTTAGGGTTTCAAGAATTACAAGCAGAGAGGGTAGATTAGACCCAGCTATTGGGGATCTATGTAATAGGTTTTTAGCCAGAGGATATCCCTCTGCAACATTAGATAAAGCCCTTACTAAGGAAGTGAATGCGACTAAGGTAAAAAAGGATGAATTATATTTACTACCACATACAATCAAGCAAGTGGCTTCATGAGAGCAACTATCATGAAACATTAGCATCTATTACAGAATGATGATGTATTATCCGATGTATGTGGTACACCACCTATGATTGCCTTTAGTAGAGGGAACAATTTGTCTGACACCCTTATAATACTGATAATGCATGTAATTATAAGGTCCCTTATTTTCTGGAGGGTGGTAGACCGGTAATTTCAGATGCCTAAATTACTCGGTTTGTAATAGCCTAGTCAACGGGGATGTATTTTATCACCCCAGTAGTGGAAAATAAATTAAAATTAAGAATAGAACCACATGTAGGTCTACATATGTGGTGTACATCATCAAGTGCCCCTGTGGTTTAGTCTATGTAGGAAAAATAATCAGAATGCTGAAAATAAGGTTAATTGAACACAAAAGTGGGATACGGAGAGGTACAGATCCCACTGTCCTTGTTCAACATTGTGTGGAGCACAAGCACAATCTGGCATCCCTTGGGGTCATGGGGATTGAGTTTGTAGCACCCAGATAAGGGACTCCTGACAGGGAGACTATTCTGTTAAGGCGTGAAGCCTACTTGATACACTCACTGAACACCAGCAATGGTGGTGGTCTCAATGAGCAACACAACCTGAGGTGCTTTCTTAACAGGAGATAACTTTGTCTCCCATCAGACTGTATGGAGCATGGTCGTGGACTTCTTCTGGACTCCGTATACCTCAGTTGGGTGGAATTCTCCTTCATTTAAATAGGCATTCAGTGTCCTGTAATGTATACAATATAGATGTTTAAATAATATATGCATTACATTAAGACAATATTGGAGTATTAAGAGTTCTCTTTATATGATTTATTCAATACACTTTGTTATGGTGTTATTATTAGGCATTCATGTATATGCATCATGTACCGTTTTTAGAGGGTACTGATTATAACTTCATTAATATTTTCTGTAGGTGATTGTGTTGCTCTCGCACTTTAGAATTTCTGTGAGGGATCTCACTCCTCCACGCCCTGATGACAGGGTTCCCATGGCGACCGCCAAACAAAGTCAGCTTTGTCCGGAGTGTCAATGTCTGCCTGGGGCCACCCCTTCTGACATCTGACAAAATCGCGTCGTGCTGGCGTCATCACGGGGGCGTCAGCGTCAAAGAGGGTTGATGATCTGAATGTGGTGGTGTGAGTATACTAGACTGTAAATATGTGTAGTAGTTGTATTGTTTTGTAGCCCTCACCTTGTAAAAGTCAGTAGTGCACTACAGAAACGTCAGTTTCTAAGGCACATTAAATTCTCTTATGATTAAGACAGTGTGCCTGCATTCTTTCACCTTCCTGATCTGCCTGGCAACACATGGCAGGAGATATGGGATTGGATAAGAAGAAAACCAGATAAAAACACACTGAGTTTGAGAGACACAGAGTTAGTCCAACTGCCAGCCAGGGACCAAACACAAAGATAGGGGGTGGCAATCTGAGAAGCACACTGAGAGACAGTCCAGATGACAGTGAGAGGGGCTTAAGAGATGGCTGACACAGATGATGAAAGATGAGCCTTATAGATTCCTGCAAGCCAAGGATAGAGAAAGTGAGATACAGCAGCAATACAGATACATCTCCTACACACAAAGGGAAGTGTGTTATGAGGTAAAGAGTCCACAGTAAGAGAGATCCAGATACTTGCTGTCCTGCATATTGAGAATCCTTTGTGTATTAATCACACACATGTCACAAATGTTTCACCCTTTACAGACCTGCAGCATGACTACATGCCATTTTGAGAACAGAGCTCCAATGCAGTGCTGGCAATAAAATTAGCCTATGGGGCTTCTACATTTGACACATTTGGCTTACATAAAATGATGCCTTGTATTCATTTTGAAATAATCTCAGTAAGATGTTTACTACCCATTTTATGGTCCTCATCAACTAATTGTTGAAGGTTATAAAAGTGTTAGGATAATAGCAGCCAGTCAGCATGTAGACATAAACAGTAAGTCAATACCAGTACCAGTACAATTACCAGTAGCAGACTATAACAAAGAGTAATAGGCGTGTGGAAAAACCCCAGAAAGTAATGTAAATGAACTTTGGAAGTTGATGTGCACTAGTGCTTGTAGTATGAGAAATGTAATAAAAATACTGGTAGGACAATAAAATGTCAGGGCAAATTAAACTGTGTGGTTGATACTGAGTCATTATGCATTAAAAAACATATTTCATTTATAGCCATACTAGATAGACACGCTTACTTCCGAAGCAAGAGTAGAGAAGACATACCATTTGAAAGTGATATAAACCTTGTAGGGGAGACTTAGGGCTTTATTCTATATATACACCTAAGGCTAAGGCCCCGGTAACTCCGCTGCAACGCGTGCCCGCGAGATTGGCGACGCGTGCAGCCGATTCCCTGGTCTGCAGCTCACTGCAAGAAGAGAGACCGGGGGGGCGTGGCGGGGGAGTGACGGGGGCGCGGCCATGACATCACCCGGCAAGTTCGCCCTCATTGGCTGAACCGCCGGGGGGCGTGCCGTATCGCTCGTCGCGAGTCCTGCTCTCAATTCTATTGAGAGCAGGAGCAACTCTCGCCCCAGCGCTGCGGCCCCCCCTCGCAGCGGGCCCGGCGCCATTGAGGGGAGGGCTCTCGTCTGTGCAGCTGTGGCGGACGCTGTAGTTGGCAGCGGGGTCAAGGCCTAAGAAGCCGTTCGGGTCGTTTTGCAGATGACAATCTCAATTGTACTTGTATTTACAGTATATTTAATTTATCCTAGAGTAAAGAGCGCACTTTCAGTTATAGTTGCCATTTTCCATTATAAACAGATATATGGTTTATAAGAATCGATACACAAATAGTTATTAACAACTTTTAATGTGTTAATGAAATCAAAAGGAACATCATTGTTCTATGTCTTATTCAAATTGTAATTCTCTACCCAGATTAAAGCCTTAATTCCCTGGTATCCAAAGCTATTGCAAGTACAGTAATTGCCTTGTAGCTGTACATCGATACAGAAGTTTCATTACAACCAGTTTCTTTTTAGGGAAGACTGCTGGGTATAAACATCCAGGAATACAAGTGTAAATTCATTTACTTCTGTATGTGGGGTGGGATGGGATGCTGAGACCTCTGAAAATCAATGGGATATAGGGGCTTTTTTTTATATCATGAAGTTGGACTGGGATAATTTACATTTAATGTAATCATTGAAGAGTTGGATTAAGATTACATAGAAAAATATATATTGTTGATTATTTAAAATATCATTCAAGTGCATCTTATATATGTATTTTGTACTTTTAATGCAACAACAAAACCATAATCAAAGATTGTTTTTGTTTTGAAATTAAGGACTGTGCTTGCTAAAGTGAGCAAACCAATTTTAGTGCTTGATTGCTTGTGTTACAATGGTCATCCTATTCAGTGGCGTTATATTGCTTGTGCAGATAATAGCACCAACAGATTTTGATTGGCTTTTCCCTTTTTTTCACCTGCACTTAACAGCTGCTTCCAGAGTAAAATGTCAATATATTTACTCTCGCAATCTCTTTTTGTTGCTAAAATACATGTAGATTCAGTGACCTTGCCAAACCAAAAAAATGTATTCTGCATGCTCAAGTTAACTTTTTTTATTCTGCTATTTTTTCCCCGTTTCTGTAAAATTTTCCTTAGTTCTTTTGGAATTAACCTTTCAATTCTCATTCATTATGCTTTTAACTATCCTGGAAATGCAATCCTATCTATACATGATGTATTTATATATTTAGATAAATGAGACCTTTGCGGAGCCTATCAATTTCTGCTTATTATCCAGATTTTTGCCTCCTTTTTTTAAGTATAATAAAATGTTTAAAAAAATAAATGTTTTCAGCAAATCAGGCATGGTATCTTCTGTCCAGTCACATTGGTATACATAATGCCATTTAGGATGGCTGAAGCATTAATTCCAGAATTAGTCAACATCCACTTTCTTCTATTCTAGATCAGAAGCTGTTTTTGGCGAGCCTAAATAATGCCTCTTTGACTCTTATCCAAATATGTCAAACATATGTCTTATTGTCAATATTTTACTATTAGAAGGGCAGAGTGACCTAGCTAGCCCAACAGTTCAGTTTGTGCTTACTGTCACGTTTTCATTCTGACTCTTATATTCACTGAAATCCTCCTGGAAATTTGAACATTTTTTATAATAATAATTTAAAAAAAAAGTGAAATGTAAACTACCTTTGCTTTTGGAAGCCAATTTTATTATTAATCTATTTACAAAATGCTTATGTGTTTTTATGTTTTTATGTGTTAACTGTTTTATACAGTTTTGAATTTTTCCTGAAAATGTAAAATGTTTGTTTTTAAGGGCCCTTGGAAGTAGATTATATCACAGTCAGGTACTTTCTCCACCCCTTCCCCACCCGTTACTGTTTGGAAATGCAAGAACTAAAAGATAACAGGCCATATTTACTAAGCAATGTTTTTCCATAAACACCTTCCAACGCTGGAAGATGCCTCATGGACCATTACAATGAATGAGCTATAATGTTTCTCTTATTAAGCATACAGAAAATTATGAATAAGGTTGCACTCCACTTGACTTAATGAAAAACAGCAAAAAGGTTTATTATAGAATCAAGATAAAGGTGCAATAGTTGGACCTAAATGTTGATTCTATAATGAATCTGCTTGCTATTTTTTATTAAGACCAGTGGAGTGTCGACTTATTCATTTTTTTCTGGTTTCTCCAGTTGTGGAAGACAGTACACCCATGGCAGCAACACGGTGTAATTATGGATGTGCCTATTTAATTTTGATTCTTTAGAAACCATAGAAACATTGAATTTGACAGTAGATACTGTAAGAACCACTTGGCGACAGAAGCCTGATAAGACATGCTGTAGATCCTGCACCATTTAGTAACTCTTCTTTGCACAATCTATCATTTATTGATGTCTGTCCTGAGATATAGAGCTGGATATATCAAGCTGCGGTAATGAAAAAATGCATTCTTTTTATACATCATTGCAGCACCTCTAACAATAGGCCCAATACCGCATTTTTTTTATATTATCAGCCATCCATCACGTTCCAATATTTATTTTTATCACTAGGCTCACCTTAGCCCTATCTTGCCTACAGTATGTACATAATGGTCAATATATTGGCCATTATATACATTGACAAGATAAGCTAAACCAACCTGAAATAGATGCTAAAATATACCTTAAAATACATTACAGTAAATATGATCTGATTTAGAAGCCCAACTGGTCAACTAGTCATGGTTTTCCATGATAAGCTGACCATAAAGGGCTTAAAAGGGGTTAATATAAACATTAAACTATACTAAATGCCCCATTGGCTACTTTAGGGACTTATTAAGTGTTAAGGTAACTAAGGAATTAACCATTACCATTTGTCCCCCCCAAACCCTGGGAGGACTAACCACCCACCCCTGCACCACTACCCTTTTCATCCACCTCCCTATCCCCAGCCACCCCCAAGAAACCTAACACCCACCATCTATTCTAATGAGCAATAGCCCAATGGCTAATTGGGCTTTTGTCCATTTAAAAATAAATAAAACACTACCTTAAAAATAATAAAATACACGACCTACCCCCGTTGGCTACCACTAAGATAATCAAGGGGTTAACCCCTACCTCTCTCCTCTCGGGCAGCCTAACCACCCACCCAGTGGCAACTACTGCAATCACCACCTCCCTACCACCACCACCCCAACAAACCATCTCACCCCCCTAGAATAATGGGCAATAGAATAGCCAAATGTTTCTAATATGGTTTTGCCATTTGAAAATCATTAAAATAAGTCTTCAAGAACTAGATTAAAAAAACATTACATTATAAATAAAATAGCCATTAAATCCATTGATTGTTACTGTAGCTGTCTAGGCCCTCAATGGGTGCTTAGATAGCCACATTGGCAATCAATATTGTCCATTAAAAAATATATATTACTTACCCCAGCCGGGATGAAGGCCAGCCACATCTTCATGGATGAAGTCACCAAGTACCAATCCAATAAAGGGCCCAAGCCCAACCATCCCCCTCCCCACCCAAAAGAAAAAACGGCCACAAAAAACATTTTTAAAAAAATCCAAAAACCAATGACCCCCCCCAAAAAAAATCCCTCTCAAAACCATCAAAAATTATCCAAGGGCCGATAGCTAAAAATAAAAAGGGTAATATGCTATAAGGATTAAAAAAAAAAAATCAGTTCTGTTGTATTACTTAATATTTACTACATTTTTTTCTTTTATTCAACTTTTAATGTCCTTTTTAATGAGTTTTAATATAATGCATCCTTTGATTTCTATAGCCCAGGTTAGCCACTTCCCCCGCAGTGCAAGATCTTTGCAACTCTTTCCTGTTTGTGATCATATGTTGCCAGTATTCCCAGCAGTTTGAGCTTCAAACTCTAACAATATATAATATTTGCAAATACATTGTAGCTGATGAGTTACACTGACTGAAGCATTGATTGAAATTGAAAGGCAGCCATTTAGTGAACCCTGGGAAGCAGGATATTTGCTCATCGATTAAGGGAGAACAAATCGATCAGCAGTGTAGGTAATTCGTTTTCAATAAAGGTAACCCAAAGCTGCATATATTAAAACAATTAAAAAAAACATTTTTATAATGCCGCTTGGATTGGTCGATATGCTAATTACCGTATTATTAACGGTCGCTTTAATTCCTGTATCACGACTTTAGGTCAAACATTGCACCCAGTAAATTATTAGCTCAATCTTGAAAATTGGGGTAATGAGTCTCGTCTTTGGAGCTGAAACACATTAATTTCAGCTCCAGGGAACCCCTTATTCCTAAGATACATACCTATAAAGGTACTGTCGATACCATTCCATGGGAAACAATATGGCGATTTAAATCCAATAGAAAGCAGCGACATCATCCATTGCAGCTTCCTTTTGGTCCGCGTGCCATGGGTGATTTAAACAATTAGGTAGTACCGGCGCTTGCATTCATGGTATGCATCTTGGAAAGCGGCACTATAAAATACTTCAAAGGGTAAAATAAATGACAGTGAAATTGTTTGCCAAGAAAAAGATGTAATAGAACAAGGGGTCTTGGTGTGATGATCTAATGCACGAGAGTGGTAGACTGTCCTGCTGCAAGACTAGCTATTGTATGAAACAGCCATTTAGCAGATGTTGTAACATTCGAGAATGGTTGGACTAGACACATAAGCAAATCCTAAATGAAGGGAAAAGAAATAGAAATAAGATGCTATCCATGGTTTTACAACAGATATGAAAAAAGGAGCAAACTAACTGGTCAAAAGGCTCTTACATTCAATCACTATAGACAAGCAAAATAGGATTTGTTTTCAGTGGGACATAATAGTTCTTAGCTGGAATTCCTCTCATTTAATGTTACTAACAAATTAGACTGGCACACTTTTTTATGGGTTAAAATTATTTTTAGCTGGTATCTATATGATTTCACATTACTATAATAACAATGAATTCCAGCCATTTATAATGACCTATGTAACATTTTCAGCATTAAAATCTGTATTTGTTTCTGTGGTATTTTAATGATATGTGGTAAAATATAGACTAGTGAAATGCTGTCACCTGTCATAATAGTGGAATAAAATACATTTAATTACTAAATAAAACTTTTAAAATGTACCAGAAATAATGCAAATTCAAATTTAGGTGCTGCCTATGTTAGTTTGGAAATTTTTAGATCGTTATTACCTGCCGAGTGTCATACTATGAATAGGCGTACTCTCATTGTAGAACAAAGCACTCCTCTGTTGTTCCATCTGCTGATGTCTGTTTTAACATGATGCTTGTCGTAATGTAATATTAGGGTTTGATTCCTTGTTACATTTTTCTTGTCTGAAATACTGTAATTTGATTAATATATATATTTTAAGTGAATGTCTCATATTTTTTGTAAGCTGCAAGAAATTGGGGTTGGGATTTTAGGTTAGTAGATTATTTTGTTTGCTTTAAATGATTTAAATGAAATACGTTTCATCTTTTTAAAGCTTGTACGAGATGCTTAAACAGAAACACTGGGAGGACCATTTTTGAAAGACTGACTGGTATAGAATATGTCAGCATTGTCCATTATGTGCTTATTTTATCAAAGCAAAGTTCTTGAAATAACTTTCACATTGCCCGTTACACTAGTAGTAAATTAGAGGACAGGTTTGATGTTTTCTCACAGTTGTTTTATGAAGCCCTTCAATATTTAAACAAAAAGCTTCAAAGGCTCTTCAGCTAAACCCCTAAATCCTAATCCCAAAGATTCAGCAGCTGGGCATGGAGAGTGAACTAAAGTGCATAACCCAAACATCTAAATTAAGGCTATTCCATTACAAAACGTATAATCTCACCCCAACAGCCAGAGAGAAAATCCCTTAGCCAGAGAGGCTATTTCTTCTAGAACAGGGAAAGCACCTACAATACACAGCACATTATATTTATTTATCTTGTTTTATGGAGGTCCCCTCTTTATGCACTCTAGCTGTTTTACAATACATTTTGGGGGAAATATATAACATAATAAAGAGGCATGGATAAAAAAAATGTGTGCTGTGCATCTACAGTACAATAAATCTGAACAGTGTCCAAAGTATTTTGTAAACAGAAAAAAACTACTTTTGTAATAAAAAAGGTAATAAAAATAATGTACAGAGTTACATTTACGGGCTGATATCAAAAAGAGTGTAAGCTGCAGATGGTACAATAGAAGCTGATATACTGGAGGGAGATATTTATCAATAATGAATAGTAGCACTCAGAATTTCTCTCAGGTACTGCCAAGGGTGAACAAACTTCTAGAGCAAGTGAGGATCATGTGTGTAACTAACGAATAAGATGGACTGGACTTATGCAAATGAAGTGTAGGTTTATTGAAGTGTCAGCATTTTGGTCCTACCCTTATTCCTTGTTTCTACTTAAAATAAATTTATACAGTGCACGATCCATCAAAAATCAGAAAAGACATATGCAAAAGTGCAAAGGGTTAGTGTCATGTGTTCTCACAATCCAGGGTGAGCATATATAGAAAGAGAGACAACAACACAAAAATAAGATGCACGTGGTTTTCAGAGAAGAAAGAATGTTGACCATGTATTTGTTATAGATAGTCCAGGCAAAAAATCAAAGAAGATAACAATGTGTTATAAAAATTAAATCCCTTTTGAAAGTTCTTGCAATTAATATTCATGTACTTACAATTTGAGTATAACTTGTACTGTAGTTTTCTTCCTATCCAGAATGTCAGAGGTTAATCAAGACAGGCTAGATCTCCATTATATACAGAGTATGCAATGGAAACAAAAGAGAAAAAGATCATGGCACAATACATTTATTACAAAAGACTTAGTCAGAACAATATTGCACTCACAGCCCGTATGATCAAAAATAGCGTATTTGGATATCTTTCCAGTGTGTGGTGCACGCTTCGGCATTAATCCTGCTCACATTCAAAGCAATGCAGAGTCCACAGTCCCTTCCGCTGTATGCCTGCTGTATCCGTCGCCTCCTATTTTGTTGAGGGGAGACACTGCACCTTTCCTACTCCCCTGTACCTTGCACACGGTCAGGGGTGCTGGGAGGAGATATTCAAACAGCGGTGCCTACCCACACTTATACACAGGTGTCCATGGATCAACAGCCAATAGCCTCAGCAGAGGGGAATCCTCACCATACGTCACACGGAGCTGCAGTGGCTTAGTAAGTCCAAATCTAACATGTTTCGCTGCTGCTTCATCAGAGTGTCTGTAAAATACAGAGATATGGTACAAATATAATTATAAAGTGACTGTATAAATACAAGTATAACGTTGAAACTCCCTGCTCAAACCTTCTGGTGGGGCCTGTCTTCACTGGTCCCAAACATAGGAATATGTTCTCACAATCCAGGGGGAGCATATACAGAAAGAGGGACAACAACACTTAAATAAGATGTAAGTGGTTTTCAGACACATATCAAAATTCAATCTGTAGTCTGCATGTCAGGAAAAGCTGTATAACCTCCCATCAACATCAAGAAAGATGGGCCTCAACAGTAAGAGACAAATAGATCCATAGCACAGATCAATTCAGTATAAAATGTTTATGTGAAAAAGTATAAAAAACGCATTTACAAAAATGCAATATTAGTAAGATGTAATAGTAGTAGTGTTCTTTCTGATGTGGGGTCAATAGGGGTCAATAGATAGCTTGTTAAGAAGGTCTGTGGTATCCTGTGTGCAGCTAAGTGTTTTTTTTTATACCAGGGACTTGAAAATATGTTTCTTAACCAGTCAAATATGCATCTCATTACTGTGCCTATTTCTAATATAATTGGTAATCATAGGTTCCCTTCTTTATGAATTTTAGGAAGCATATACTGTAGAAGGTGTCCAATTTTAGTTTCTCAGCAATGATGTAATGTATATGGTCTTTGATTGTCGAGAGTAGTCCTTTAATTGTCCCCTGTTGTTCTTTTATGTAAATATTAGTGGGATCTCCCTGTCTTTTGCTGTTATGTCTCTTTCCAGAGAGTTGTCTATGTGCTTCAGGAAGGTAGTCTGCTGTGTTTATAATTGCTACAGCAACTCCATTATCTGCTGGTTTGATTATTATGCCCATGTTTTCCTTAGTTGATTGTATGGCTTTCTTTACTGGGCTGTTATGGTATACTGGCTATACTGTATATTTGTTTCTTCTGTTTGGCCAGTATTGTGGATATAACTCTGTGTCTAAGACGTTGTATGAATCGATTGTGTGGGATTAATTCCAGGTAGTGGAGTCCAGAGTCTTTATTCTACAGTATTGGTGGGTTCATTATGTTTTCTAACATGGAAGAATTCCTTGAATATTTTGTAAGTGACCAAATTAGAACAACATGATGTTAGGATGATTCTGGACATAATTATTGCCAAGAAAAGGCTATCTACAGTATACAGCATCTTACTACTAAACTATTACATACAGTAGCTCTGTCAAATGAAAACCAAGTGCAAAGTTTAATAAAAGATCATCCACTGTTGGTGATAAAATGGTCACCGAACAGTGGTAAATTATATATAAGTGCCCTCCAGCACACTGAGTATATTCCCCCTGTAAGTCAGAAATGACCATAAACATAAACATTGCTATAAATATTATGAAACATACTGTATTTATATACATTTTCATTATAGCAGAGCCTTGTGTGACCATAGGTGAAACTGTTTGACTTGCTGTTACTAGCTGCCTACTTATTCATAGGTATCCATCCTTTTAGGTTTTACACATTTCCTAAATATCTGCTTTTACTTTACCAGAAGAGACATGCGTCATTTCACAAGATTCTTGACATTCTACATTCATACAAACGAATTCCATTAAAGATCCTGTCAATCCACCCAATGTTAATTTGACTAAAATGTAAACAGCCCTTCATAATACCGAAAACAATGTCAGTAAAAGCTTTAAATCAATTGACCTGTTGAATATTGGGTTATTAGCATGACATGGTTTTTATCACTTTCTCAGATATGTATTCATTGTTTTCTGTTTACAAATATATAATAGCATCCCTATTTATTTTACCTATTTTTTCACTTCCACACTTATGCACAATTGATTTGCAAGAAACTGAGAAAATAGTTACCAATTTTATGCCAGTGAGTAACTTGAAATAACAATTACCATGCAGTTGTCAATTTATCAAGATACAGCTATTTGGCCCCTTAATGTGGATTATAAGATGGTTATATGTAGCAAAATAAGATTTAAGAGAGAAGTCACTTATTGCAATTATTGCACACAGTGGGCTCTATGCTGTAAGCGCCAATAAGCCATTTTTTGCCATAAGCGCCGATAAGCCGTGTTTTGCCATTTTCACGCCAATATTGCCTCTCCGATTCAGTAAGCGCCGATAAGCTCCAAAAATCGTCATTTTTTTTTAGCCGAAAAATAGTTTTCGGCAGCCCGGTGCCAATAAGCCACTTTTCGCCACTTATCGGCACTTTCTGAAACCGGCTGAATTCTAGAAGTTGGCAAGTTGCTGGGGGAGAAGCATCGGCAAGGTCGACATTTTGAAAAAATCTGGCCTTTTTCCTGCCTGGGATTGATGCCGGGGGTCTCCAGGGGCTGATAACCATTAATACCAGCACCGGAGCCCCCCGGCATGCATCCGAGGCAGTTAAAATGCATTTAAAGGCCACTTCATGACCTTAGCGGCTAACCACTAAGGCAATGGAGGGGTTAACCAGCCATGCCAGGTTTATTGTGGGTAGCGGGGGTGGGTGAAGGGGGTATTTGGCCCTTGGTGGTTGTTTAGGGCTTGCGGGGTGGTTGAGGGTGGACTTAACCCCTTCATGACCTTAGCGGTTAATACCGCTATGAAGGGGTTAAGCCCTCCCGCTACCCACCCGCAAGCCCTAAACAAACCACCGTTGGGGCTAATACCCACTTTGGCCACCCCCGCTACCCACAATAAAAAAAATACACACACAACAGCCCCACACTAAATAAATAAATAAATATATATATATATATATATATATATGTATATATATATATTACACCAACAACCCCTATACCCCCCTAACATACAGTACATATATGCACAGCAATGATACTATAGGCCAGTGGGGGCCCTCGGGTGTTCCCAGCGGGCCTGCAGTACCAATTCTGTGCCCCCCAAATTAATGTAAAAACACATACATACTTATAAAGAAATAAAAAAAAACCTAACACATACAGTATAGTAATGGGCACAATTACTATTATCCACAAATGGATAATAGTGCATTTGCCCATTTAAAATACATAAAGAACAATAAATACATTAAATACATATTGTACTCACCCTTGTCCGGCTGCCACGAGGAAGGCCATCCTCATCTTCATCACCGTTCATGCCCCCTCCGATGCTGCAAAACATAAACAAGAATAACAAAAGCCTATGTAATGTCCCCTAACCCCTTAATCACCATAGCGGTTATTAACCGCTACAGTCATTAAGGGGTTAACCCACCCTCACCCACCACTCGGGAGGCCTGCATACCCTCCCCCACTACCCCCCCCCACCCCGTGAGGCCTAACCACACACTACCCACTACCCAGGCGGGAGGCTTACCCACATACCCTTGGAGTCAATACCCCCTTCCCCCACCCCCAGTACCCACAATAAAAACAATACACAGCCTCACAATAAACATCATTATATTTATTAAATACATAACCCACCCCCTGTGCCCCCCCATAAATACATGATCTATTATTTTACATACAGGTTAATACCCCAGGCCCACGGGAGTCCCCGGTAGGCCTGACGGGTCAACTCACAGACCGCACAGTAGCCCTGCACCATGTTTCAAACAGGGTCTGGAGGCCTACGGGTGGTCCCCGCCAGGCGCCGTGGTCCACCAAGTGGATTCCGCGGGTCACTGTGGGACACAATGGGGTCCCCACGGGTAGGCCCGTGGCTGTCTGGGGGGCCCCGGGTCAGACCCACAGGTGTCGGAGGGGCCTCGGGTGGTTCCCATTGGGGTCTGGGGGCCCTCGGGTGGTCCCTATGGGACCGCGGTGCCCCCACAGATGTGGGGTCACCGGTTCTTCCCCGCAGGTGTCCCCCGTGGACCCGGCAGCCGTTAACTCGTGAGAAGCCCGAGGAGACCGCAGGTGATCTCCATAGGTCCCCCGCAGACCTGAGGAAACAACCCTGTATGTAAAAAAAATAAACATGTCCTATACATTAAATACATCATTCCCCCCCCCCAACACATACAGTACAATAATGTGTAAAATAACTATTATCCAGATAGGGATAATAGATTATTTGCCCATTATTAAACACATTAACTAGTATAATAAAATAAATAAAGTTCTACTGACCTCATCAATAAAAAGCCCCCTCGCCAGCAAATTCCGTGTCCGTTGTCAACAAAATACATAGCCAATACATTGCAATTATATTCTGATATCAATGAACCCCTTAATCACCTTATCAGATAATAACCTCAAAGGTAATTAAGGGGTTAAGCCACCCTGGCCCGATACCCACCCTTCACCCATTCATCTTTATAGCGGGCACGTCGCGTATGGGATGATATAAAGATGGCACCCGATGACCCATACCGGGGCCTGTAACCCGGGAAGCAGGGGGTCCCTGATCCACAAATCAATGCGGTTCAGCTCAGGGGACCCCCTGATCCTGTACACTATTATTAAAAATACATTAATGCTGCTTCATTACCATAGCAGATAGCCGCAAAGGTAAGGAATGATTGTTTATTTAAATGTGTGTTTTACTCATAGAGTAGATGTGCAGAGGGTCTCCGGGGCTGAACCGCTGTGGTTTTAGGTCCGGGGACACCCTGCTTCCCGAGATACAGGCCCCTTTATGGTGGTGCACTGAGATATCCCTCTGCTTTGTTAACATTCCGCGGTCACGTGATCGGGACATTTAAATGCAGAGGGATACCGGCACCTCATAAAGGGGCCTGTATCTCGGGAAGCAGGGGGTCCCCGGACCTGAAACCAATGCGGTTCAGCTCCGGAGACCCCCTGCACATGTACACTATGAATAAAAATTGATTTGAATTTTTTTTATTTTGCCGATGTTGGCTCAGAGAGAGTCGCGGATCTCTCTCTGCTGCAGGCACATCTCGGCAGGGGATGGCGTAACGCCAGGTTAACGGCAGACAGACTGTCTCACCACCGGCTACTCAGCGTGTTGCTTTCGCAGGGATTCGGCAGGGATTCGGCCCTTCCTTAATACTGTGAGGGCAAATCGCCAAAATCATGCCGATATTGAACCCCCGCCGAGAGTGCTTTTTCGGTGCTTACTGCATGAGGCCCAGTGTTTCTGTTTTGTCAATGTTAACACTTTTCCAAATGTTTTGTGGAGTGCAAATATCTGATTACTTTACAAAACCGAATGTGTACAAATGTCTCACACTTCTCTAATGAGTATTTTTGTAAGTAAATACATGTATTTGCAAATATAAAATGAATGTGCAGATTTACCTCCTTTGTCATCTAGAAATAACTGTACTTTACTGTGCTTCATTTCGCAATACACTGATACATTTAAACTTTTGGCCAGAATAAAATAGAAAGTTGAATGGTTCAATGGCATGTGAGAACAGTGCAGTTTAATCATTTTTCAGTATTCAAAGCATACAATAAATTGGTTTTACTTGGCACGTGGTGAAAAAGCCCATATGTCAATTTATAACTATCATTAATTAACAAAGCCTTAATATCTCATTTTTATTATTTTATGATTAAATTCACTGAATCAATGAGCAGCTACAGAGCAATTGCACATTTTTTCAGGACTATGCATATTTATAGTACATTACAACACTCAAGACTTGAAAACTAGTATATATCTGTTCACTTCTATATCTGTTCACTTTTTGATGTAAATCCATTTTTTGATGTAATTCACCATTGTATCCTATACTGATGTAATTCACCATTGTATCCTATATTCATGTTTAATCAGAGGACTTTCCACTGGGTGTTTCCCAAACTAAAACAATATAATTGCCTTAATTGAACAATCTGGGGTATATATAGAAGTACAGCCCCATGCAGCAATCATCCCTGATGAAGAAACCCACCAATAGGAGTTTCGAAACGCGTTGGAGGTTTTTTGGCCTCTCAGGGACATCGTAGCAGTGCGATCCAGGCGGTGACGTCAGCAGTGCAGCCGATCGACCAGACTCTGTCAGCAAGGAGACTACGAGCATTGAAGGCGATCCTCCTGCATCAACTGGCTATTCCACCCCACGGCGAACGGTGTTACTTGATGTAAAGACCCTAAAGCCATTGCGCATGTCCTAGTCACCTCTGGTGAGTAGGATTTCAATTTTTACCACGGCGGAACAGTTTCATCTTCCTAGTGCACAAGTGCATGGAAGTTTTATATGTGTTTTATATGCATTTTCATGTCTGACAATTGTCTGATATAATTGTTTTATATTAATTGTTTTTCACCAATTGTTTTATACAATAAATTGCTCTCTTTATACTATTGTCCCTGGGTAATACACTATTGCAGTGTTCTCTGTATTTTTGTCTTCCTTTCCTGAGGCTATTAGTCCAAGACAAGAACTTTTGCACAAGATCAAACTTCCATTCATATCTCAGCGCCACAGGAGGTTTCCTTCCACAGACTTCTCATCTGGTTGGGAGATACCAGATTAACCTTTTGGGCAGCTCCAGGATTACCTTCATTGGACTTAGTATCACAGGTTTTATATCTTGTTTATTATTGTATTTTTGTTTGCACGAGCGCTATCTGCACTTACAATTTTACCACTTAGTATTTTTGCCTACATTTTCCATGATTCCAATATTATTTCTCACACATGTACATGGTCTCTCATTAAAATCTGATACATGCTTTTACATGTGAAAACAGCTGTTTCCACATGGATTTGCTTCTCTCCATATTCATTAGTTTCTGTTCTCTCCAACTTCCCCACTCACCTCCTATCCACGTCTTCATCTCTCCTCCCCTCCACCTACGTCTGTGCGCATACACTGCACTATTATTTATACACCACTTTCCCAACAACTTCTTTACCCCCCAAAAAAGCACCCCACAAATCCTCTATTCACAACCTCTCTCTATCTACTCCTTCCTGCTGCTAAGGATATCTCTCCTAATCCTGGACCCGGTCATATACACACCTGATCTCACCCACACCTCCCTGCCAACTATTCCCCATTGTGGCCAAGCACTGCCATCTACTGCACTTATTCCTTCACCTGCTGTCTCTGTAAGTCTCCCATCATACCACTTAGGCACGTTCTATAGTGCCGGGCATGTGCTGCGCCGTGCGCGCGCGGATTTTTAGTTGGCTGACGTGAGTCAGCCTTTCTATAGAAGGGCCGCGCATGCGCACGGCAGGGAGAGGGGAGCCGACAGAGAGCGGCGAAGATGAGGAAATTAATCTTTTCGTGCCGCGACCGGCACTAAATGTATGTATATGTGTGTATATATGTATGCATGTGTATGTATGTATATATATGTGTGTGTGTGTGTGTGTGTGTGTGTATGTGTGTATGTATTTGTGAGTCTGCACAAACGTAATAAATATTTTATTTTTACCAATACACACACACACATATACATACACATATATACACACACAAACACACACAAAAATTGTACCTTCCCAGTATACTGCCCCTCTCACTATATTTACGAAAAGCATGCGGCACATGCACACGCGCTCGCATAGACACGCGCGGCCGCACGCACTATATAACAGCCCTTAGAGTGTAAGATCTTCGGGGCAGGGATTTCTTTTCCTATTGTCTGATTTTGCTGCGCTTATTGTATTATCATAATTCTCTGCACTGTATTTTTTGGGAAGTGTGGAGTACACTTTTGGCACTATATAAATAAAGATATACATACATACATTAAGCCCTTATTGAATAGCCACAGCTACTGAAAACATCTGCTGTTGACGCAATTTGGTTCTGGGTATACAATTCCTTGTGGTATGAAAAATGCCAAATTAAATATTTTTGGACTTTGAAGAGCGAGAGAGAGGGGGGGACCAATTTATATAGCTCTAAATATATTTTCCTATACTCCACATCAGGAGATACCAGTGAATACACTAGAAATACCTGGGAAAACATGCTAATTAAAGCATATCAGATAAATTCAATTATTTACATTAGCACATTTTCAGGGAATCTCTCTCCCTACCTGAGGCGAGATTGCTTTCTAAAACAAATATATAATCACTGCACTTCTCCATGTAAAGAGCATGCAGCTAGTGAAGAAAATGGCCATACAAATGTGCAAAACAGAAAGTGAATCCCTGCGGTTCTCCCTTTGGGATACCAATCAATGGGGAATATAAAAATATATGTATGGTATACATCCTTTGATCAAATAATGCCAAGCCTGCTAACCACGTCAAGGTAAGTCTCATTAGCAGGTCCCTACGCTAAATGCATACTAGTGTTATGTGAAATAAGCCCAAAAGAGGTTAAAATATCAAAGCATATGCTTATATAAATTAGTGCAATTAAAAACTGGTATATACCAGTACAGATACTCATGTGTAAGTGAAGTAAAATAAGGGGACCTTGCTAGGAGATTATATACCTAGAAGAGGAGGGGCTGGCCTGCCACAAACTGCTCAATAAGCAGTTGCAGGTGATTGGCTAAATATATTCAATTACACACTTAGTGTTGCCCTCTAGGAGCGTGCTGCTAAGGATTAAAATCGGCCCAACAAATAATGTACACCATACATATATTCTGTTTTGCGAGATTGCTATTTGTTAGTTTCTGGCCGGTATTGCATTCAAAGGAGATATCAAACCATATGATTTTTCTACAAAGATAATTCTTCATTAATACAGTGAAAACACCAGATTTTTACTGCAGCGTATTGCATGCCGTTTTCAGGCAAGTTTGCGTTGGCAATAACGGAGTTGAATTGGTAGACCCCTCTGTCTCTATTTCTTGCTTTTCTCATCATCATATTTCATTCCTTGAATGATTTATCTCTCTGTTCCATTCGTGTCCATACTTGCTACCTTCTTTTCTGCTTCTTTTCTCTACTACTTTCTCTCTCTCTATCTCTTAATCTTATCCTTGAAAGATAAATCAATTACAGGTTGCATTGCTACATCTCATGTGCTTTGTTCCACATAGAGTATCATGCTATCTAGCCTTTATTAATGTGCATTCTTTAAACTCATGGTTTAGTTATGCATCAGTATGATGACTTATTGTCATTTATGTGCAATTCCCTGCAGAAAATAAAATCATATTGATATTAAGTAGAAATATTTGTTAGTATTGAAAAAAGCATATCAATGGCTTATAACAGAAGAAATGCACGGCATGAAAACTGCACTAATAAATGAGTGGTTCAATATTCTTAATGTGAAAAAATACCCATGGAAGCTTTAATGTTTACACTCTTTAAAAAATGTAATGGGACTATTAGCCACCGTGGACATTCGGCCATACATGAATGGTCACGGCTAAACCGCCACGTCTAATTGTCCTAGACGTCTTTGCAAATATTAGCTTTGACTTCTCTTATCATATCTTCAATAAATCAATTCAATGTTACATAGTTACATAGTTACATAGTAGATGAGGTTGAAAAAGACATGTGTCCATCAAGTTCAACCTATGCTAAATGTAGACAACTTTATCTTATAGCTATACTTGCTTATTGATCCAGAGGAAGGCAAACAAAAAAAACCAGTGACATATCATCCAATGATATCTCATAAGGGGAAAAATAAATGACTTCCTGACTCCAAGAATTGGCAATCGGATTATTCCCTGGATCAACATCCTTCCAATGTATACTTATTTGGTATATCCCTGTATACATTTCCTTTCTAAAAAGATGTCCAACCTTTTTTTGAACAAATCATTTGTATCTGCCATCACAGTCTCCATGGGTAATGAATTTCACATTTTAACTGCCCTTACTGTAAAGAACCCTTTCCTTTGTTGCTGGTGAAATCTCCTTTCCTCTAACCTTAAGGGATGACCCCGAGCCCTTTGTACTGTTCTTGGGATAAATAGCTCTTTTGAAAGCTCCTTGTACTGTCCCTGAATATATTTGTATATAGTAATCATATCCCTTCTTAGACGCCTCTTTTCTAATGTAAATAAATCTAATTTAGCTCGCCTCTCCTCATAAGTTAGATTGTCCATCCCTTTTATTAATTTGGTGGCTCTTCTCTGCACGCTCTCTAGTTCCATAATGTCTTTTCTAAGGAGTGGTGCCAAAAATCGTACTCCCTATTCAAGGTGTGATCTTACTAATGCTTTATAAAGGGGCATAATTATGTTTGCTTCCATTCCATCCATTGCCCGTTTAATGTAAGATAAGTTCTTATTTGCCTTTGCAGCTTCTGCATGACTTTGGGCACTATTGCTAAGCCTGCTGTATATAAGCACTCCTAAATCCTTCTCCATCAAGGATTCCCCTCATTTATCCACATTTAATTTGTATGTCGCATGTTTATTCTTGCTTCCCAAATGCATAACCTTACATTTCTGTATTAAACCTAATCTGCCATTTACCTGCCAAAGTTTCCAGTCTCTCCAAGTCCTTCTGGTGAGAAATTACATCCTGCTCTGATTCTACTACTGTACCTTACACAATTTAGTATCATCAGAGAGACTTTGCTCTCGATGCCAACCTGGTCATTAATAAACAAGTTAAAAAGCAGGGTTCCCAGTACCGATCCCTGCGGTACTCCACTCACGACCTTAGCCCAACCTGAAAAAGTTCAATTTATGACAACCCTCTGTTGTCTGTCCTTCAACCAGTTTTCAATCCAGGTGCATATTTTTTCTTAGTCCAATTTGCTTTATTTTGTACACCAACTTCTTGTGTTGAACCCTATCAAAAGCCTTTGCAAAATCTAAGTAGACCACATCAACTGCATTACCCTGCATTACCCTGGTCTAAATTGCTACTTACCTCCTCAAGAAACAAATAAGGTTAGTTTGGCATGATCTATCCTTCATAAATCCATGCTGACTACTGCTACTAATTTTTTTTTCCATTAGGTATTCCTGAATATTATCCCATATTAAACCTTCAAGTAGCTTCCCCACTATTGAAGTCAGGCTTACAGTTCTGTAATTCCCTGGTTGTGATCTAGCTCCCTATTTAAATAGAGGCACTACATCTTCTTTACGCCAATCATGTGGTTTTGAGCCTGTGGAAATGGAGTCCTTAAATATTAAATATAATGGTTTGGCTATTTCTGAATTTAACTCCTTGAGAACTCTTGGATGTATGCCATCAAGGCCAGGTGCCTTATTTACTTACATTTTTTCAAGCCACCTATAAACTTCTTCCTTAATTAACCAATTGTTCATTAATATGGAGATTGTGGCTTCCTCCTGCGGCTCTACTATTGAAATTGATTCTTCCCTGGTAAACACAGGCAAATATACAAAAATCTGCCTGACCATCTCCCACTGAAAGGGTCCTATATTTTCTTTTCTGATGTTTTTGTTATAAAGGTACTTAAATAACTTTTTATGGTTGATCTTTTGCAATCCTTTTTTCAATATGCATTTTTGCTAATTTGATTCCCCTTTTGCAATTTTTCTTACATTCCTTATAATTCTGATACGATGCCTCCGTCCCTTCTGACTTCAAGAATCTAAACGCATGCCTTTTATTTTCCATTTCCTCCCCTACCTGTTTATTTAGCCACAATGGTTTTGACTTATTTTGTTTATACTTGTAACCTCATTTCCCCCACCCTAAGGGAGATCCAGTTCTGGTTATGGTGTAGTGCTGCTCACCTGTTAGGCTTACAGGATACTGAGTGGCCACCAAAGTTAGTGGAGATAGACAGGACTGGCTTTTGGATCTGTAGCTCTCATCTTGGTGCAGCGCCTCCATTCCAATAGGGCCTCTCAGAGATAGGTGCAGTCCTTGCCAGAAAAACTATTTCCCTCCCCCTGAAAGACTGCAGCCTCAGGCAGGAGTAAAACATAATGGTGGTCTTTATTCTGTACAGCATACATCAGCATAGCACACTGACGTCATACAACATACTTTCTTCTCTGTGTCACTGGAGCCAACTCCTGGAGCTTGAGGCCCCAAGAGTCTCTCCTTATCTCCCACACTCCCTGGTGGAGCATGGGGTAACAGCTTCCACTCCCCAGTGGGAGGGAAGGCCTGACACCAGGTCTCTTGTTCAGGATGTAATAGCACTGCTCTCCCCCAGAGGGAGAAGGATAGGACACACCCCTCTCACTGAGGAGTGAGAGAGACAGAGAGAATCTAAATTTGGAGATGAATACCCTTTTTGTCACATGGGGAGGGCCCCAGGTCGACGCCCCTAATATGGGCAGTACCTCGGCCTTGCCCCTCCCCCCCTCGCCCCCTCCGTAACTACTAGGGAGTTGTTTACTGCAGTAGGGCAGAGATTAACCCTAACACTGCCTGCGCTGTTACAAGGATTTATGTGATAGGCAGGGAAATTAGTAGCCCAGGGGGTACCTGGCTACATACATATTACCCAAGGGTATTCACTGATAAGTGTGCTTTTATAACAATGTTTTAAAGACTGCCACTTTATCTTCTACATTTTTCTCTGCAAAAACATCATCCCAATGTATTACTTGTAGATTAGTCCTCAGTTTATTAAAATCTCCTTTTCTAAAGTTTAAGGTCTTTGATGAACCCAAGTAATCTGATTTTTGATAATTTATTTCAAGAGAGACCATGTTATGATAACTGTTACCCAAATGTTCCAGGACTTGAATATTTGCTATTACTTCTACATTGTTTGCTATTACCAAATCCAGTATTGCCCCTCTCCTGGTTGGTTCCTCAATAATTTGAGTCATATAATTGTCTTTAAGCACCCACTTTTCTTTTGTTGTAATGCTAATCTCATTGCCCCAGTCTATGTCTAGATAATTAAAATCACCCATTATGCAAAAATGTCCTAGTTTAAATGCCTTATCTATTTGCACAAGTATTTTAGCTTCCTCAATCTCACAGATATTTGGGGGTTTATAGCATATTCCTAAAAAACATTTTCTTTGTACTTTTACCTGCACTGATAATTTCTATCCACAAGGTCTCTACATTTTCATCATTCCCTTCAAAAACATCTTCCCTTATAATAGGTTTTAGATCCGGTTTAACATACTTTACAGTATAAGCATACTCCACCTCTTCTTATATTTGCTCGGTCCTTCCGAAAAGGTAATAATCCTCTAAATGAACTGCCCAGTCATGAGTTTCATCTCACCATGTTTCAGTAATGCCAATGATATCATAATGCTCCCTTGCAGCTATTAATTCAAGCTCCCCCATTTTATCTGTCAGGCTACGTCCATGTTGGCGCTGAGCGCACTCATGCTTGGAGAGGGCTCCAAGCATGAGCGCCGGGTGTCCCGCTTATATGCGCACGGGGGGAGAGGAGGGCATTGCGGGCCAGCTGAGCGCGTGGGTAAGTATAGGTTTTTTATTTACTTAAGCGCCGATTGCGGGTGAGCGTGTGTGCACTCGCACGAGCTCCGCGCGCACCGCGTGAGCGGGGACTTACATATATCTATATATGTAAGTCCCCGCCGCAAGCGCCGCTTGCTCAGCGCTAGCATTTGTTATTGTTACTGTTATGCATGAATGTAATAAAAATGCACTAGCATTTTTGTTGTAAAGTGATGCTGCGTTCTTACATTCACTCTATAGTGGAATGTACAATAACTTGAACCTTTTAGGCAGCACAATTCCTGCATTTCAACTAATTATCACTCAATGTTAGGTAACATCTTTGGTATAATGATCTATTCTTGCTTTGCTTTAAATATGCTTTTTAATCTCTTTCTATTTTATTTTTTTCATAACTGCATTTTAAATTTAATTCAATTTGCTTTTAATAAAAACTGTTCCTATGGTTAATAAAATTGCCAGTTGCAATATTGATGCATAACTGATTCAAACGCAAAGTAATATAATTATTAAAGAGATTAATACTCAATAACACAACATTTTGCATGCCAAGACACTGAAACTTAATACAGCTCAACCTTGTTATAGTGCGGTGCTTGGGGTCCAAAGAAGCACATCACATTATAAGGCAATCGCGGATCGCGTTATAAGCGGGAATTGCACCCTTCACGGGTTCCGTGGACGCCCGAGGGGGAGAGCTGGGATAACTCTCCCAGCTGTCCCAGATCCGTCTGCGCAGCGGCACCCCCACCCAGGACTGACCTGGCGTCGGCAGCAGCTGACAGCTCTCGCCTCTCCCTGTGTGTACTTTTACATGCATCCCCCAGCGGCTCCCCAAATGGACGGTTGCTAGGAGACAACGTGATGCCTCAGCCTGTCCAGCACTGGCCGCCTGAGAGAGCGGAGGGAGGAGCCTCGCAGTACTGCTGAGATTCAACGCAACGTCGTATTCGCTCGGAGGGATTCCACAAGCATCAGCAAGAGCAGGACAGGGAAGTGACAGAAGTAGGGTGCTGGGAAATGATTGGTTGGGTTTTGGTAAATGATAATTGGGAGCCACGCTCACATTGCATTATAAGCGGATTCGCGTTGTAACGGGTTGCGCTATACAGGGGCTGAGCTATACCATGAATGTCACGAGACCCATTCCTTATGGCACTTTCTTCGTTTTTATATTTTTACTTTTTTTTTATATCATTCTCTTATTTTGTGTCATTTGTTTAATTATCATGTACTAATTTTTATACCATACTTTCTTTGTTAGCATATTTTTTTTCCCTTTTTTTCCATTCCAAATGTGTGATTTCTAACACAGATACCTGTAGGTTTTCTACCTGTCCACTTACCATCCCTTTTACTTTCCCACCTCCCTTTCATGAACCCACTTTATAATTTGTTTCTCACGGTTTCTGCTTGATTCCTTAAAGTTCAAGTCTCCTACTGCAAAAAAACGCCACTCACATTGACATATGTAGCGTAGAATAGTAGTTATGTTGCTATTTTTTGTCTCTTTTTTCCCCGAATGTTTTATTATTTGTACCTCTGCAAATGTTCGAGGCCTAAAAAGCTAACAAAAGAATTGCAATGGACCTTTAGAAAATAATGGTAAGGAAAACGTTTGACATAACTTTTTGATATACTATAATCTCATGCCCTCCAATCAAATGTGTTCTTTTTCTGTTTTTTGGCAAAAACATTTAGCAGTTTTAACCCAAAAAGAGACATCTATTTTAATGTCTTCCTTAGCTCCCTCAAAATTGCATTTCTTACCAAAATCACATCTAGAGTTGTTGGGTGTGGAAGCTGACGCGTTGTGCTGTGTTTCCGTGAGTTTATTTCGCAGGTAAATGCATTACGTTGCTAATTAATAAACATAGCCTAACTTAATTAGACTCCTCAATAATAGTGGATATCTAATATGATGAGACTAAGGAAACCGTTTGTCTGCAGTCGTGTGAAGACCACTTTAGAATGTATTATATTATAAATATTCTGGTCTGTAGTGCGCCGACTTCAGGGGATTCTCTGTGCGAACTGTGTCCCTTTGACACAATTCATCAATTCCAAGACTAAGGATAAAACTGAAAGGAAAATCGAATACAGTGGAACACAAAATTACATACTTTGTGGGGATTTCCTTAAATATTTAAAGGAACAAAACCAAAATGTCTAGCTGAATATCTGTGTAACATGTTAGTTAATCTAATACAGCATGTTATCTGTTCTCTCACTGTCTCAGTCTATACCATTTTAAATATAACATGTTTTTTTTTAAAAGCAATTATACCTGAAGAACAATGTGTTGTCTAGATTGTGTTACAGTTGCAATCATTCCATTTATTTTTTTAAAGAAAAGGTGCAAAACGTATATAAAAAAGAAAAGAAAACAAATAAGTCTGGCAACAGTAATGTGCTAGGTGGTGTTATATACTTCTTTCTAATGGAGTTTACAAAGCAAAAATGAAATTGCTGTATCATGTTGCTATAGTGAAGCAAATGAACACAAATGTCCAGCTTTTTTTCTTTTTTTGCGTTACATAAAGTGATCACACATAGCAAAATAAACCAATTCTTGTGTTGGTCATTATATTCTACATAAATACAAGTTCATTGACCAACATTATTCTTTAGTGGAAGATTTTGACAATCTACTGTAAAATGTTATTACTGGGTGTCACAATCATGTAAAAATCACTGTCAAGTCGACAGTGGTATGAAATGAAAATAAATGATCATTTGTGTACCCAAGGCAGTAGAGCAGGTTATGCATTAGACTAGAGGAAGGTTTCAAAACGTTTTGACCGGGATTGCTGAGATTCTACCACTGATGTGTTTCACTGAGTCTTGAATTACATGGGTCCTATGCACAACACTGGTTCATGGAAAGATCAATTTGAGTTACACTTGTGTTCGCTTGCACCTGAAATCTCTCAATCTGTGCCAGCAGTATCAATAATGATTTATTTCTTTTTTGGGGGGTGCACAGAAATGGATCACGTTTGCCGTAAAGATGTTAATGTATGTGCTAAAAAAGAATATTTCTATGCGCCCGAAAAAGAGGAAAATGTGTCCACCAAGTTCATCTTTGGTGTAAACCCTCAAAAGATTGGTAATATTGTTTGTGCAGAATTAAATTGCTAATTATCAGTCCCAAAATGTATTTGACGCAGCATGGATGCTTCTTTATATACAGGTGCATACAGACGTGGCGCTCGCTAACTGGTACAATAGTGCAGTAGGCCTGACCCTTTTTTGCTCGTGGCTAATCCTTTTAAACTGTGTCTGCTCCCACTGGCGTGTTGTGTGTGTCACGCTGCAACGTACCTAGTGGTGTAATAACATCTGCTATATCTATATAAAATATAATTTTTTCAAGGTACAGTATGGCTATTACACTGATCATTTATATTGATTAATTCTAGCTATAAATAAAAAAATACAATTCATTGTGTTTTTATTTAAATGTTATCAATCAGGTATTCTGCATGACGGGATGCCTCAAAAATTATTTAAAAAAACAAATAATGAGTCATACGTATGAAGCATATTTTAGAAATGTATATATTGCTTTTTAGCACTGAAATGTGGATGCACACATTAAAAAAAAAAAGATATAATTTTAGTAAATAGTCACCTCTATTTTATAGTGAAGTAAGTTCTGACATTAATATGTATGGTGACAGAGGCTGAGTCATCTCCTGTATTAGTGACATACTCGTACTGTACTCGTTCGCAGAAAAGACCTAATTCTTAGAAAAAGAAGAATGGGACTTGCATGGTATGTTTTAATAATATAGAAAAGGTTCCTTAATTACTTTGGTTTCTTCACAGTATTTCAATTAACAAGCTGTGCATATATGCTGCAAACAGATCAACTATTCATATGAAACTTTAACTGGATTGTATAATTTAACTGCAATTACCCCTTGAACATTGAACATCTAACAGAGTTGAAGAAGAAAACAGATAGTATTTTAATCTTGTATGGAAAAGTAGAAATTCAAAGCACATAAGGTTTATTAATGTGACACCACTCCTATAACATGCCTGGGACTCCTGTAAATTAGGGAGAATTTGCACAACCACTGAAGTAGAGCTGACAGTCATCTCTGTGCTCTCCAAGATTACTCCCCACAATGCATTGAGTAGGACTGCACAAGACATTATGGGGCACAATCTTGAAGAGAAGAGCTGTGCCTGACAGCTCTGTCTCTGTGGGGGATGTATATATTGTATGTGTCTAGGTATATGTAACCATTTTAGCATACCCCCCAAAGTGAGATGGGGGTACACTCCTTCTTGGCTACCTTCAGGTAGTTTTGGTGCTGGGACCTGCTGGCAACAGGAGGGCTGAGGGCTCCACGGTGGTGTGGGGAGAGCCAGGACAGGGAACAGGAGGGACAGATTACCTTGTTCTTCTTTGGTGCAGTGCCTCCAGCCAGCAAGGACCCCCTGTTGATATTCAGGGGATGGACCCCTACTGGCACTCCTTCATCTCAGAGACAGTAACCCACACACAGCATGCCTTTTCTGTATTTATTCAGCAGTCAGCTCCAGGACAGAGAATAGACAGTTCACATGGTTCTTATCATCATCTGCTTCCTTCTCTACCTCCTCTAAATCAAAGCCCTGATCTGGCAGCATGATTCCCTCCCCTTCCAGTCCTGGCCTGACTGGAAGGGAGAGAGAGTTCTTTATCTAACTGACTTCTCTCAGACTCTTTCTCAACTGACAATTTTGGAGGGTGTCCCAATCTGAAAATCCTTGGGGAGTGTCTCTAACTCTGAATCATAGCAAGCCAGAGCCGGATACATATTGGCCCATACACATCAGGGGGCATTCCAACCAATATCCACCCCTCAGATTGATATCCTCAGAGTTGCTAAGCCTGCCCTTGAATACTGACACATTATTCAAGGCTGGAATACACACACACAGGCCTAATAAACGATTTAACCTTTCCACTACCTGCACTAACAGGACTGACAGAGGAAAAGCCCAGAAACAGAAGTAACTGCCGGGAGGCTATGCTACACATATATGCGTGTGCATGTGCGAGTGTGTATACAGTATATGTAACCAGCCTCTCTGTTCTGGTTATGAATAGTTTACATTTTATATACATAGGTAATGGTAATATACCATATTTTTCGTCCATTTCATTCCCCTAACTTCTGTGATATCACTAGGAGGTAGGAGTTTACTCTGGGGTATAAAGTACTAGCCCATCCCTTTCAGTTTTCTTCTTCAATTCTTGTGTTCTACGTTCTTACGAAAGGTTCCAATTAAATTATTGTTTAATTAGATTTTATTTCCAGTGTTCAGGTTTTTTTTAATTGTTCCTGATTGCTGTGATATTGTTCAGTGGTGTAACATCTGAAGACAGGAGATTAGTTCCCAGAAAACAGACCACCGGTGATGTGCCTAGTTTCCTATAGTTTGCAACGAGCTGCAGAAGCCCAGCCATGCCCATGAGCACGGTAAGTGACCATGAGGGTCAATGAGGCTACAGATGATGTCAATGACTCGCTTGTCCGACATTGTTTTCAGTGCAAGACTTAAGTGAGCCATTGCAGTGTCCACTAATTCCTTATTACAAACAACCTACCAAGGGAGCTATAGACCAACAGGGATTTTTAAAGAAGTAACCTGAATTGAAATATATTTTTGGGGGGGACTAATGCTCCATTCTGTTCTTTCTTGAAATTAATATACAGTATGTGTGACGGTTATACCAAGAACAACAAGTAAGATACTCATTACAATTAAGTATCTTGTGTTTTTCTTTTTTTGAACTGTCTAAAGCATATCAATTATTTATTAAGAAAAAGTTCCTGGTGCTCAAATCCAAGCAGATGGAAAACCTCTGACAATAAATAATGTAATATGGAAGAGAGAATCAATCTAATGACAGTATTTACAATATTTCTGGAGTGTACTACTCACAGCCGGGTAGGCGTTACATTCTGTGTGTGTGTATATATATATATATTATATATAGATATATATATGATATTTATCTATATAATATATTGTTAGAGGAGTAATATTATATATCACCAATCACAAATGCAACTAAAATTAACTATTATTATATAGTAATTTTTAGAGGAGTAGTTTAACTTTGTCTGCAACCTCTGTTGTTTTTTTTTTTGCTTTATTTTTTCCTGCCATTAAATGGCATATATATATTATATATATATATATATATATATATATAATATATATATATATATATATTAATTCAAGAATAATCCTCCCCTTTTCTCAGTATAAAATGTTTGATTATTTCCAAGTAACGTAACACTAAAGAAACAATATATAAAAAGAGAAAAAGTGTTTTATATAATCCACAGGTAAACATCAGCATGAAACAGCACGTGCAATGTTTCCTTGTTCATTATTTATACCCCTGCAGTATATGAAAGCCTCTGACTTACCCTTTCTCTGTCTTTTGTTCCAGAGTGCACATGTTGTGTTTTCCAACCTTTCCCAATGGTCTCGTTTTGTACACCCTAGGCTACTTTTGTTGTTTTTTTCTGCACTGCCCAAACCCTGATGTTAACCAGTAAAATTGTGTATGACGTACAAATGCAACTTTTACCCAAATCATAGCTGTTTCCACTATTTATTGGAAACAATTGATCAGCTAGAAGCTTTTTTCCAGCTTGAAGTGTTTGTATCTCTGACATTTCTTTACATGTTGAATTTTAACATTTATCTTTCTTGTCCACTAAACTGAACCAGTCGGTTTTTGTTGATTTATCACACTTTCTACCAATGGATATTTCATTACATTTTAATTGCTGAAAATTAATATTGTACACTAGTTACCAATACTTTATATTCACATCCCATTTCAATGATGTTCTGTAATGTACATTTGTAGATTGTGCCACCTTTTATTGGACCTGCGCACGAGCTTTGCATGGATGAACCTGCAGTGCACAGAGCATTTCAACCCTTGCACATACAGTATCTTCTTTACACTTGAACAAAAGACATGTGTCGTTTTGAAAGTTATGCACCACATCAATTCATTTCTGATGAACTCTCATGTTGGTCCACTAAAAGGTAGCACAACCTGCAATAAATCTGTGCTTCTCCAAGACCAATATGGCTGCTAAACCTTTAAAGTACATGATGTATTGGCAATTACAGTTGAGAATCATGGCCATGGTGAGGCAGTGATTTGAGGACAATTTGGCAGTGTTGAAATGATGATAAAAGAGCCACATTATGATCTCATTCTTCAAATTGAAGGCTTATGTTGTGAATGAGTTGTCAAATGAAAACATGCTTATATTGCAATTCAGGGCTTTTCTCCTTGCAGAATGATCTTTCTGTGTAAGCATCAATTAATATGGCGATAATATCACCAGATCACAACTGTTAAGCTCCTTTTACAGCTTGGTTATTATGAGCTAATGTCTTTCTTCAGAGTAAAGGCTGAAAATTAGCTCAAAGGAGAAACAAAATAGAGTGGGGGGGGGGGGGGTACCCAATATTAATAGGGGAAAGTGAGAAGAATTGCAAGAAGCATTTGTCAGGGTTACATTCACATGATATAAACAGGTCACTTAACCTCTATAATGCTTCACTTACAGCCAAGCCAAACTAGATGGAGAGCAAAAGAGTTGGGGGATAGGGAGTAAAGTTAAATTGATACAAGGAAGAATATGGCAGATATATTGGGAGGAATTTTAACAGGGGAATAAAGAATGGAGAAGGAGCAAAAGATTAAACAATTGTGTATATATATATATATATTTATAGTTATATCAACAATTGTTTAATCTTTTGCTCCTTCTCCATTCTTTATTCCCCTGTTAAAATTCCTCCCAATATATCTGCCATATTCTTCCTATATATATATATATATATGCAAATACAACTGTATGCTCATCTGCATGTCTTAGGCAGGTCTGCAACCCCGCCTTTCACCATTATCACCCAGCATACAGCACTTCCACTGCAGCAAGGGATTCTGGGAAATGACATGCAAATGAGCACACAGTGCCACTTTTTGCCTCAAAAACCATTTTTAACATGGTTCCCTATAGGCTTAAGCTTGCTGCATGGTCACAGCTTTGAGCACAGCCAGGGTTAAGGTGCATACCCAGAAAACCACCCACAGACAGCTGTTTCGACCTTAATGGGTCTCATCAGTGTGGGGTTGATTAACTGGGTATGCAAAGAGGCTATGGGATAGGCTATACCATAATACTGAGTTAAGTTATGGTGAGTAAAAAAAGTGACAAAAACCCTCCACAGGAAAGCAAATATGCAAATACAACTGTATGCTAATCTGCATGTCTTAGGCAGGTCTGCAACCCCACCTTTCACCATTATCACCCAGCATACAGCACTTCCACTGCAGCAAGGGATTCTGGGAAATGGCATATGTAACGGTCTTTCTGGCCCGGCCTGACCCACCCAATCTCACATTGGCCCCTGTGGTCTAACCGGTCCCCATTACAGTGTATATATGCCTGATGGTGCACCTGTTGGCTACAGGACTCCTGAGTCTCCCGCATGATGGTGTGTGAGGAGGACACGTCAGACAGGCAGCTGAGGTAGTGTGCTGAGTCTCACCTAGTTCCAGTGCAGCGCCTCCACCTCACCAGGGTCCCTGCGTCCGCATGGGGATGATCCTGACGAGGAACTCCTCGGTGGTGCAACCTCCTGTGTAATCATTGGACTCTCACACACAGGGGTTTCTCTGATCAGCTCCATCTTTATTGTCACGGTGGGCATAGCTGCCCTCCACAATGGGTATATTCAGCCAATCATCTCGCCCGTGCTCCCTTTAGATAGGTATATCACCTAGATCAGGGATTCACTTATTCCCGCAGGAATCACTGTCCTGTGCCAGGTCCCTGGACACAGCCTCCCATGGAGTTACTATAACATAACTGACACTCTGATAGAAACTGAACTCCTGCCTCAGCTCTGACAAGAGCTGAACTCTTCCTCCTCTCAGCAGAACCTTCTAGCAACTAACTTTTAGACACAGTGCTGTGCCTTATGTAAGCTTCTGAGGCTGACACACCTCTGACATCACTAACCATGGAGTCAGAGCATGTGACCAGTCCCAGCCATACACAGGGCACCCCACCAGGGTGTGAGGGGAAACCTCCATAATTACTGCTGGCATGCCCACACTTACCAGGCCTTACTGCCAACAGGAGAGATGACTGTAGGCATTTTACATGACCGCTACACACATATATATATATATATATATATATATATATATATATATATATATACAGGCATACCCCGCATTAACGTACACAATGGGACCAGAGCATGTATGTAAAGCGAAAATGTACTTAAAGTGAAGCACTACCTTTTTAACACTTATAGATGCATGTACTGTTCTGCAATCGTCATATACGTGCATAACTGATGTAAATAATGCATTTGTAACAGGCTCTATAGTCTCCCCACTTGCGCACAGCTTCAGTACAGGTAGGGAGCCGGTATTGCTGTTCAGGACGTGCTGACAGGCGCATGCGCGAGCTGCCATTTGCCTATTGAGCGAGATGTACTTACTCGCGAGTGTACTTAAAGTGAGTGTGCTTAAACCGGGGTATGCCTGTATATATATATATATATAGTAGCGTATGGATCCAAAATAGGAATCCTATGATTTTTTTTAAATTGGGGTAGATCGCAGAAGTCTGTCGTTTTATCACTAATAAAGTGACATTCCCAAAATCGAGGACTGACGTTATTTTTCCAATGTTTACCAGTATCCTCAAAGGATTTTTCCCGGAAAACAAAAGTCTGTTAGTTTAGCTTATTTGCATATAGCTGATGCAGCATCAGCCTGTTAAAGTTGTGATAATCACTATTTATATATATATATATATACTGTGTGCTCATTTGCATGTCATTTCCCAGAATCCCTTGCTGCAGTGGAAGTGCTGTATGCTGGGTGATAATGGGGAAAGGCAGGGTTGCAGACCTGCCTAAGACATGCAGATGAGCATACAGCTATATTTGTATATATATATATATATATATATATATATATATATATATATAAAACAATTAGTGCACAAAATCAAACACCTAATTGCACCTACAGTATATGTAGATAGAATGAAATCTGTTTCAAATTTATGCTGCTGTATAGTCTGGGGTCTCACACCGAAACCCCTAGGAAAGATACAAGAGAAGAAAAGACAAAAGCGCAAAATATATGAAACAATGATGGATAATAGCATGGGCTAAAATTCGCTAGCTAACTAATCAGGAAATAGGTTAGCTATGTGTGGAAGAGAGTCCCCAGTAAAAATGAATGAAAATTCATCCTAAAAAAGGCACATATAGTGAAGTACTGTAAAAAGGGATTTATGTACGCAAATGAGTGGACAACCACTTACAATATGGCAATAAAAATCAGCATTGTGGGTTGAGATCTCTGTACCACACTCGATATGGAGTATGAGTCTGTGTTCTTGCACTCAACGCTGGTGGACACACAGCAAACAACTGATCAGCAGAATCCTGGCGTTTCAGCACACCTCCTCGTCTCCTAGTTACCGGCAGGTGACGTCAGCGAAGTCGAACCCGTCTGTGCACTCTGATGTAGATTATACAATGCAATAGATCAGTATGGCTTGCAGCTCCCAGATACAATCACTGAATATGGTGAGTCAGGTCAGGCAACTTGGCCGGTACCAACTTAACCCTATGCGTTTCGTTTCAAAAGAAACGTCCTCCGGGGTGATGACCCTGCCGAGTTGCCTAACAATCCATATTCAGGATACTAGCAAGGTTACCACTGCATCAGCTAAGATATTATGTGATGGCGGTGCTCCCTAGGTAGGTAATTAAACAGAAAGACACACATTAAAATGTAACCTAGTATGGGCACTCGTCCATCACCTTGATGATTGGTGAATGAATTAAAATATTAACTTTAATAAATATCCAAATAAAATATAGTTTGTTAAAACAATGATTAAACGCATAGGTGATTCAACTGTATAAACACTATATTGAATGGTCAGTATCATATGGAGTATACTGTGATAGGGGGAGATAAATCCTATCACCTGCAAAAAGTGAATCTTTATATCCACAGTCAAAAACTGGATCTGAATATCCACTACCCTTTAATAGGAGCATGAACTATATAGTCTGCTGATATTAGACTGTTGCTGAATAGGTGCCTAACAAATACGAGTCCCTAGATCAAAGTGAGTGTGTAATAAACCATGTACCTTTGCCTGGTCTGCCTAGTTGGTAAAAGTATGTTGAGCCTAATACCTCAATGGAGTCCAGGAGAGAGGTAATTGTATAGGAAAGAACCCATTGCTCACATGTGTAGGTGAGATGATACCAATGGCCAAAGGTAACGATGTGCAGTGTAAGCACACACTGCTGTATGGAACAGGGATACCGGCACCAAATTAGAATAAACAGGCTAGCGAGCGGACTCCATGTCAGTCTAATCGCAGCCCTGCAGGATAAGAAAGCAATCCAAAAAGCCTAAATATCCAAGAACTATAATGGGAAGGTATGTCGCATCCTCTGTCAGCATGGGTTGCAGATCTTTGATTATTTTTCGTATACCCTATATAATCAAAGATCTGCAACCCATGCTGACAGAGGATGCGACATTAAAAGAAATCTTTCCCAAACCTCCCATTCTTGCATTCCGGCAACCACCAAACCTCAAACAGAAATTAGTCAGCAGAAAACTTCACAACGATTTAAAAGACATGGATAATGGCACAAACCCGTGCAGCAACAAATGCTGCAAACTCTGCAAACACATTTGCCAAGATCCCACAGCCAGTCACAACCATAGAACATTCAATGTTAAAGGATCATACAGCTGCACATCCAGAAATATACTGCTCACCTGTGGGACATCACTTCTCACAACCAGATCATTCCATAAATGATTTAAAAATCAAAATCCTCAATGGAATGTTTAAAAGCACCCAAGAACGGAAAACATTTGAACTCAGAATGATAAGACTCTTTGACACCAAAACCAAAGGACTTAATGCGGACATGGGTTTTCTCACACCCTATCACAATTGTTTGTAATTATCCTGCTTGTCTCAATTCTTATCCACACTTTCTCTCCCCCCCAGCATCCCTTTCCCTCCCCACCTTTCTTTGACACTGTCCCCTGGCTTCAAACACTTAACACCCTACCTTATCTACAGTAAATATCTGTTTATTTTTTTCCCCCTCTCTCTACACTGCTTTAGCCATTGAATCCTTTGTATATCAGTATTGCTTGACCTGAAGAAGAGAGGAGAACTCTCGAAAGCTTGTCCTATGACATAAATTGTTAGTCCAATAAAAAAGGTATCACCTAATACTGAAGAACTCATTTATTCTGCACTATCGCAACTGGACTAACACGTCTATTTTTCCGCTTCATAATATATATATATAATATATATATATATATTATATATATATAATATAATATATATATCTGTTACCATACAGCAAGCTTAAGCCTATAACTGTAAGGAACCATGTTTAAAAATGGTTTTGAAGCAAAAGGTGGCACTGTGTGCTCATTTGCATGTCATTTCCAGAATCCCTTGCTGCAGTGGAAGTGCTGTTGTGCTGAGTGATGGTGGTGAAAGGCGGGTTGCAGACCGTCTAAGACATGCAAATGAGCATACGTAATTTTCCATTTAATTATATTAAAATTTAATATATATATATATATATATATATATATATATATATTATATATATAAATATACACATTAACCCCTTGGAATTCGTAGTGACCATGAAGGCATGGCCTTTTTAAGCATGCCTTCATGGCCACTAAGATAACCATGTGGTTAATAGAAACACCTTAACTGCCCTAGCACCCATCAGGTGATGAAAGGTCCATATGAGACCTGAAATATTGTCTTTCCACTGTTCTTGGCTGTCACATTAAAGGAGAATTTCATTAAACTTGTGAGTAGAGCTCTACTTTGTATCTCTATCTTTGAGGATACCTACACTATGAAGAAAACGTTCAAAATAAAAAACAAAAAGCATAAAAAAATAATCCATGTCCAATGGCAAAATAATTAACACAAATTTGAAATCAGGAAAAACACATCCATACTCGCTGGTATTCTTCCAATCATGTAAAATCCTGGGTGTACATCCATGGATCCTCAACTTGACCCAAAGTCCCGGATCCTCTGGGTATTGAAGAATAGTCTCCTGTAAATATTTGTTCTTCTTTTCTTCATTTCTTGACAGCTGTCTTCTTTCTTTTCTTCTTTCTTCTTCTAGGATTTTGACACGTTGTCTTATTCTGGTCAAATGAGATGTCCCAGGCTTTGTTTAGGCCAGGTGTATCCTCAACTTAAAAGAATGTGTTAACCAATGTGTTATTTCCCTCGTTAACTTAACGGACTGCTGAGGATTTGCATTGAGGTGGTCCCCACCACTTTTGCATATCATTAATGTCTATTAAAGTTATCAACAGGCCTTCCTTACTTTAACATGGCACTTTACGCATATAATGAGCTAGGAAGATATTCGTTAGCACTTAACGATATGTTAACCCAATTAAGTGTATTGTTAAGTATTTAAGAGCCTTCTATGGATCTACCCTTATGTGTCTGAAAGCTCACTTCATTATACCTACATTATAATATGCAATGAGAGGAGCTAAATAAAGAATTACTTGACGCATATATAATAGCTTGTAGTAATTGGGTGATTTGGCTCTACAAAGAACTTGTAAAAACAATTAAACTCCTTGAGTGATAAGTATGAGGTATTACATTGCAAACTGCTCCCCCCCTCCACCTCCCAAGTTCCTGAGTTATTTAGTTTTGAAATTCCCTTTCAAGAATTGGGGTCCAGCGTAAATAATGTGGCCACTGGGGTCACCCTTACTCTGGCAGCCAATAGAAAACTGTGATATGATCGTGAGATGTCATTGCAACTCCTGATGAAGAGACAAGGGGGCCTTGAAATGTTGCTCTATTGTGCACATATAACAGTGTGTGTCTGCTGAAATTTCATTTCCCTGTGTGTTCTGATTGTTTCTGTATTGCCACAAATATATATATATATATATGACATTTATTTTGCTTATGCCTTGTATCACATTACAAATTGAGAATGCAAACTCTGGTGAGAAAAGATTGGAAAACTGCAATGCAAGCATTGTTCATTATATTCACAGGACGAATTGGCCACTAGATAGAGCCTGCATACAGTAAATGCTATTGTAAAACGTTATTTACATTTATGGGTAACCTGTAGGCAAAGAGTGTTTGTGTCTTGGAAACTGTTTCAATATATTCTGCTGCATACATAGTTTACATTACTTTACAATAGTCATTTCAGAAAGCAATGAGAAATTGCCTTTTTAGTGCACATTTTGTATTTTTTAAGATTTACCAGTACATTCCATTAGTCCAAATAAAAAAATATAAAATGTGTGCATGATTGGACTAATATGGTCAACTGGGTTTCCAGATGTGCAGCTGTGGAACACATAGGAAGTGTTTTTTTCTGCCATAATGCTACAATAAATGCTTCTCTATGCCTAAGAACACAAGCAACATTAGTGTTCCAGTGTTCTGTGTGTGGGACTCGTCTCCCTGTTCCCACATATATATATATATATATATATATATATATATATATATATACAGATTCTTTGAAATCCGTCATTGATCTAATCCGTTCAGAGAGGAGTGTGGGATGTGACTAATTTAAATATACTTAACATATTCATTAGCATATTCCCCAGGGTACCTCAGGTATGCTCATTTTTGAGCACAAGTATATCTCCCCAAATTACTTGGAGGGAGGTTTGAGGGGACACACACACACGCACGCGATCGGCGGACCAAAGGAATCTGTAATGGATTTGTATGCAGAAATGTTCCCAATCTCTTCACCTGAGAGAACTACATATAAATATATACAAATAACAATAGCTGCATTACGTTAAAGCGAAAGTGTGCCTGAACTCAGTACTTTTGAACACTTAAGCAGTGTCATGTCCTTGTGAGTCACGAGTTGTCACCTCATGCCTTAAACATCAGATTGTGCACCTTTAAAGTAGGAATTCATTGTACATTTTTTTTAAAGACTATAGTAGTAGATATGGGCAGAACAATCCCAATCTCTTCCCCTTATTTTCCCAAATGTTTTAGACCAAAGTCGTTCCCCCACCAAAAAACACCGACGGATTTGTTATTCAAAAATCTGATTGGATTGTTAATAATCTGGACGGAATCCAAAATGATTATTGTATAATGTATAATCACTTAGTCCAGGCTGGAATTTGCCCAGTCTTTCCTATGTATATAATGGCCACTATATTGCCCATTATATACATAGGCAAGATAAGCTAAAACAACCTGAAATAGATGATGAAATAGTAATTAAAATACATTACAGTACATATGAACTCCTTAGAAGCCCATGGGTCAACTAGCTGACCAAAAAGGGCTACAAAAGGGTTAATATAAACATAAAACTACACTACCAACTGCCCTTGGCCCCCTCAGTGCTTTACTAACTGCTAAGGTAACCAAGGGGTTAAGCCCTCCCTCCAACCCCCCAGGTGACCAAACCACTCTCTCTGTACCCCCATCTCCCACCCTCGTAACCCTAACAAATAAACACACACAGTAATGGGCAAACTCTATTAGCCAAATGTGGCTAATAGGGATAATGGCTGCAGAAAAGCATTAAAAAACACGTTTAATAAAATATATATTAAAATAAAATAAGAACATAATCAAACTGTAGCCTTTTAATTCATTGATTGTCACTGTGGCTACCTAAGCCCTCAATGGGGGCATAGATAGCCATATTGGCAATCAATGAACATCTTAAATAGATAAATAAAGGTATTACGTATCTCTGATGGGATAAAGGCCATCCTCAGGTGCACCAGCAAATAATAAAGGGCCAATACCCAACTATAAAAAAAAAAACACAAAACAATCCTAGAGTTTGATTATGTTCTTATTTTATTATAATGTATGTTTTGTTAAATGTATTTTTGTAATGCTTTCCTATGGGCAATATCCCTATTAGCCACATTTGGCTAATAGGGCTATTGCCCATTACTGTGGGGGGAAGGTGTGTTTTGTTTGATGTAGGGGGTGGGAGTTGGAGGTAGTTTTCCAGCGGAGGGTAATTAGACCTCCTGAAGGGGTGGTGTTAGTGGTTAACCCTTTGGTTACCTCAGCTACAGTATTAGTAAAGCATTGCATGGTAATGCTCTACTACCCACTAAGGTGGCCAAGGGGGGTGGGTAGTGTAGTTTTATGTTTATATTAACTCCTTTGTAGACCCGTGGGCTACTAAGCAATTGATCAATTTGGGGCGAATTGATATCTGCCCAAACAATTCGCCCATCTCTCGACCCTAGGTACAAAATTGTGGTCACTTACTGTATATTGTCACTATAAGTAAGCCAGCAACACCAATGAAGGTGGTGTATTTTAGTTGCATATTCTGTATATTGCATTGGGTTCCTCGTATCTTTAATACAATGGAAAATCTCATAAGAGAATTGTTTTCTTCTGCCACCTCCCCATGTCTGTTTTTCTTAGATATTTATTATTGCTTAACTGGTTTTTGTGTGCTTTGTCACTCCGGGAGTATAGGGAAGGTTTCTGTTGCCCCGGCCTACAGTATGCAGGCCAAAAAAACCACAACAAAAAAACGCTTATGCTAACATGTCAGTGCTGCAGTACAAGTAACATTGCCAACCTGTGGCCCTCAGTCAAAGTGAGATTACAGTTCAAGTCACTGCATATCAGAGTTAACTACTGGCAATCAAACAGCTGTGTGGGTTTCTTACATATTATGCATATGATCCTGAAAAAGAGGAACACACAGATTCACTGTTAGATATTTGCACTGGAAATATTTACTTGAGCAAAATCTATATGCAGGAACATTTTCAAAATGAATACTTAATTAAAGCTCATACAATGTCCTTTACTAATACTGATGAAGTACAGAAAAAAATGTGTTGCACACTACACACAGTGGTGCTCCTTTTTGAGGCAAAACCAATATTGTATTGTATTGTATTGTATGTCTTTATTGATGTAGCACCATTAATGTACATAGCACTTCACAATAGTAATACACGAGAAAATCATATAAATAACAAATACAGATAACGGGTCATGGGAATAAGTGCTTCAGACATAAACATAACATTTAGGAAGAGGAGTCCCTGCTCTGAGGAGGTTACAATCTAATTGGTACAGTATGTAGGAGGAACGTACAGAGACAATAGGAGGGCATTTTGGTAAGTGCTTCTGCAGGGGGCCAAGCTTTATGTATCATGTGTCAAGTAATATCTACGGATGCTACTCATATGCTTCTTTAAGCAAGTGTTTCTTAAGGTGGGTCTTAAAGGAGGATACAGAGGGTGCTTGTCGGGTATTGAGGGGAAGGGCATTCCAAAGGTGCGGGGCAGTCAGAAAGGTTTAAGGCTGGATAGGGCTTTAGATACAAAGAGGGTAGAGAGAAGACATCCTTAAGCAGAATGCATCCTTAAGCGGGATGGTGCATAGCGAGAAATTAGGGCTGAGATGTAAGGCGGGGCAGAAGAGTGTAAAGCTTTAAAAGTAAGGAGGAGAATTGAGTGCGAGATGCGGGATTTCATAGAAAGCCAGGAGAGGGATTTCATGAGGGGAGACACTGAGGCAGATTTAGGAAAGAGTAGAGTGATTCTGGCAGCAGCGTTTAGGATAGATTGTAGGGGAGACAGGTGAGAGGCAGGAAGTCCGGAGAGTAGGAGGTTACAGTAATCGAAATGGGAGAGAATGAGGGCCTGAGTCAGAGTTTTATCAGTCGAGCAACGAGGAAAGGGTGTATCTTTGTAATATTGTGGAGGAAAAAGCGACAGGTTTTAGAGACGTTTTGAATGTGAGAGGAGAATGTGAGAGAGGAGTCGAGTGTGACCCTTAGGCAGTGTGCTTGGGCTACTGGGTGAATGATGGTACTTCCAACAGTAATGTGGAAGGAGGTAGTAAGGCCAGGTTTGGCAGTAAGTAAGAGGAGCTCTGTTTTAGCCATGTTGAGTTTAAGGCGGCGGAGGGCCATCCAGGATGATATAGCAGAGAGACATTCAGAAACATTGGTCTGTACAACAGGTGTAAGGTCAGGGGTTGAAAAGTAAATGTGTGTGTCGTCAGCATAGAGGTGATATTTAAACCCAAGAAATGTGATTAGGTCAACTAGAGAAAGTGTGAGGGAAAAGAGAAGAGGTCCAGGACAGAGCCCTGGGGTACCCCCACAGAGAAATCTATGGAGGAGGAAAAGGTGTTAGCAGAAGAGACACTGAAAGTACGATGGTGGAGGTAAGAGGCGATCCAGGATAAAGCTTTGATACGAATACCAAGAGTATGGAGAATGTGAAGGAGAAGAGGGTGGTCCACGGTGTCAAATGCTGCAGAGAGGTCGAGTAATATGAGCAGAATTTATTTATAAAATATTTTACCAGGAAGTAATACATTAAAAGTTACCTCTCGTTTTCAAGTATGTCCTGGGCACAGAGTTAAGACAAATAATACATGGTTACAAATACAGTTACATAAATGAAAAGGGTATACATTATATACAAGACATTGCATGCACAGTTAAAGATAATATATACTATGGGCGTATGAAACAGTTACAGACCAGATTAAAATGTTCTTTAATGTTCTTTAATGGATCAAGATTAGTTACAGACCAGATTAAAATGTGTGACAGCCTTAGATTTGAAAGATCTTAAACTGGTGGTGGATGTGAGAGTCTCTGTGACCTCTGTCTTTGGCAGCATGGAGGTCATTAGTTATTTTAGTGAGGGCTGTTTCCGTCGAGTGAGCATGCAGAAGCCAGATTGTAGAGGGTCTAGGAGAGAATGGGTGTTGAGAAAGTGGAGCAAGCAAGATAATACATGACGTTCAAAGAGTTTAGAGGCAAAAGGCAGGAGGGAGACAGGTCGATTGTTGGAAAGACAGGTAGGGTCAAGCTTGCTGTTTTTGAGTAATGGTATAACGGTTGCATGCTTGAAGGAGGAGGGAAAGGTACCAGAGTTGAGGAAGGTGTTAAATATCTGTGTGAGAGTAGGTGTTATAGTAGGAACAAGATGTTTTAGGAGATGGGAGGGAATGGGGTCAAGAGGGCAAGTAGTAGAGGGAGAAGAGGAGATCAGCACTGACACACAGTGGAAAAAGAGTCAAGGAAGGCAGGAGGAGAGTTAGAAAAGTTAGGAAACAGTGTAGTATGGGAGGAGGAAACAGAGGGGGATGTTCTGACAAATGGATTCCACCTTTTCCTTGAAATAGTCAGCATAGTCCTGAGGTGAATTGGAGGAAGAAGAGGCAGCTGGGTGTGGTTTGAGTAGAGATTCAAAGACAGAGAAGAGTCGGCGTGGGTTAGATTTGTGTGTGTTGATTAGTGAAGAAAAGTAGGTTTGTTTAGCCTGAGAGAGGGCAGAATTGAAACAGGATAGCATAAATTTGTAGTGAAGGAAGTCTGCAAGAGTGTGAGATTTCCTCCAGAGGCGTTCAGAGGAACGAGTGGAGGAGCGCAGCATGCACGTGTGGGAATTTAGCAAGGGTCTGGGGTTAGAAGGGCGAGGGTGGCAGAGAGAATTCGGGGCATGTAGATCAAGAGAGGAGGATAAGGCAGAGTTGTAGTTCCTGACCAGGTTGTCAGGGTCTGGAGTTGAACTGAGAGAGGAGAGGGGGGGAACGCAAAGTGGAATTAAAGGCTGGTAGGTTAATAGAGCGTAGATTTCTACAGAAGCGAGAGGTAGATGGAGATTGAGAAGGGGAGAAACGAGAGAGAGAAAATAAGATAATGTGATGGTCAGAGAGAGGAAAGGAAGAAATGGAGAAATCGGAAAGAATTTTTTTTTTGTGAAAACCAGATCTAGGTAGTGGACATACTTGTGGGTGCTAGCGGCAGCCCACTGTTGAAGGCCAAAAGAAGAGGTTAGAGAGAGAAAGCGGGAAGCCCAAGGGAGAGAGGGGTCATCAATGTGGCAGTTGAAGTCCCCAAGGAGAAGAACAGGGGAATCCGAGGAGAGAAAGAAAGAGAGCCAGGATTCAAAGTGAGGGAGAAAGGCAGAAGGAGGATGAGTAGAGGTAGGTGAGCGATAGATGACCGCCACATGGACAGAAGAGGAGAGAAGATCTGGACAGTGTGAGCCTCAAAGGAGGTAAAAGCAAGAGAGGGAGGAATAGGAAGGGTACGGTAACAGCAGAGAGAGGAGTGGAGTAGCCCCACGCCTCCACCCCTGCCATCAGGGCGTGGAGTGTGGGAGAAGGAAAGGCCACCATAAGAGAAGGCAGCGTCCAGAGCAGAGTCAGACTGAGTGAGCCAGGTCTCAGTTATAGCAAATAGGAGCATCGAGTGAGAGAAAGAAGTCATACACAGAGAGGAACTTGTTAGAGAGGGAGCGAGCATTCCAAAGGGCACAGGAGAAAGGGAGAGAGGAGGGAGGGTGGCAGGGGATGGGTATGAGATTGGAGGGGTTAACACCAGAAGGTGTAGAAGTTGCATTTCGCAGGCGAGGGCAAGTAGAAATAAGGCAGGGACCGGGATTGGGAGAGATATCCCCAGATGTGTATTTCTTTACAAATTGAATCCTCCCAAACTTGTACCTGACGATAACAGCAACAGCACAAATACGGAGAGTAATTCAGAGATAGCTTGACCACTATGGTTTTTTCTATGATTGTGGCAAAAAACAAAAGACATTGGGAACTGCTAGTAAACAAGCTTTACAGATGTGTTTTTTCTGTATAATGTATTTGAAATTGCCTTTTGGAAACTACCTTCAGATCTCTGTTTTCAACTCTGCATGATGTTGTCAAAGCTTGTTGCTAGCTGCCAAATGCAAATTTCCAGACACTATGCTGACTCCCTCTGCTGACATAAATTTGTGCATTGGGAAATAGTGTAATTTTCACCTCAGACGCCATTTGTTCTAATTTTTATAAACTACAGTACAGTACGTTATATTTTCCAAAGGGTGAAAGTTTACGGTACATGTCTAGAAAAGGAAACATACTGTAACTTGTTATCTTTTCTTAATATTTGACATATGACTTAGGATTCCAGTTCACTTAAATCTTAAAGGGTACCACAGTAATAAAATCACAGGTGTGCAATTTTACATTATTCTTAATGAAAAATAATCTTGCTGTGACTAACTTTATCGTCATTCAGCGTCAGTGTGAAATGTAAGACACATTTGAATCCATTTTCTGTCACTGACTGGCATGCTTCTTAGGCAGATATATGTAATCTTTGCTAAGGTGACACTTTATTTGAAAACTGTAAATAAGAACGGCATTAAGATAATAATAGCATGTTCTTGTATAATAATAATAGCATGTTCTTGTATAGCACCGCTAGTTTTATGTAGCGCTTTACAGAGACATGTTTGCAGGCACAGGTCCCCCGCAGAGCTTACAATCTATGTTTTTGGTGTTTGAGGCACAGGGAGATAAAGTGACTTGCCCAAGGTCACAAGGAGCCGACGCTGGGAATTGAACCAGGCTCCCCTGCTTCAAACTCTCAGTACCAGTCATTGTCTTTACTCACTGAGCCACTCCCTCTCCCTGAAAACATCATACTGTACCTCCGATTAATCACATCTGCATAACAACGCTTTCACAACTCCTCCAGTTGTTCCATAAAACAAATGTCAATATTCACAAACATATTCTGCATTGCTTTAAGAGAAAATGCAAAGCCGTGTATACTGTATGGGAAATATAGAAACAAATAATAAACACAAGATATTTATTTACATGCTTGTAAGGACGTTAGAAGGAATATCATCATGCCCTCGTGTTAATTGCTAGGACAAATAGTGCCATATTGTGATGTTAAGCTTGATTTGTTCAGTCCTATTTATAGATATATTTAATGTAGAGCTGGAATGGTATTGCATTATGTATGGATGGTAAAGATTTGGACTGGCTAAATGCTTTGGATGCCAGAACCACATCTTACAAATACTAGATAGTAAGGTTTAGTGGAGTCATATATTTATGTTAAAGATTGAATCATAAAGACAGGGACCGTTTAGCCATGATAAAAAAAAAGAATTTTTTATTGAATTAAAAATATTCTACAAATGCGCTCTCGTAATTTAAAGTTAATCAGGACGTAAAATGTAAATCCATTTCCGAATCCGGTTAATTTTGAGTAACCGACACTGTTGTATACAATTTTATCTAACCTTTAACGGGATGCTAATTGTCAGCTTTCAGTCTTCTAGGAAAATCTCTTAAAGAACGGACTAAAGTAATGTTGTTAATTTCCCAGTGACAGCTGCCAAGGAGCTTCCAAATCCAGCTGTCAGATTATTACCCCCTTTCAATGCATTTCCTTGTTATTCCTTCTATTTAGGAGAAAAGGAAAAACATATCAAAGCATTCCCAGTGACTTGGTTATAATTGCACCCTCTGTTCTGAGTAATTGCTCATTCATTCAAAAGCTTTCCTGCAATATTTTGAGACAAATTAACATCATTCTAGTACTGCAGTTTAATCGACTATTCATAAAAAAAAAACCTACGTTGAAGGGGATATCTAACTGCATTAATTTTTCTGCCCAGGGTTATTGCAAAAGTGTGACTTGAAGGCAATATTTTAACATCTTAATAACAACAAAGCGTTTAACCTTTGCTGTGCGGTAGTAATAAATCACGTTCTACGGTTCTGAAGCAGTTCTTTAAAGGATCAAGATTAGTAATTAGCATATCAGAGTAGAGTTTATTTATCTACAGACTGATGACAAACCTTGCACTGAAAATGTGATGTAATTTTAACATAGAAGCGTGGAGATTCAATTGCTTCAATGATGGCTCCCACTCACCTCAGCATGTAGCTTACCTGTCTACTGTTATGATTTGTTTGACACGGATTATTTTTTGACAAAACAAGTGACGTGCACATGAATTTACTGTTGGTATGTAAAGCAGCCGTCTGGACCGATCGCCATTTTTTTGCATTTTATTTTTCGATTCCACATGAAGGTTGCCATGGTAACCTCAGACTCATGATTTTTAACACTTAAACAATTTGGGTGTTTTTCGGTTTTAAAAGAGCAGAACATGTGCGTGTGCTAATGTTCATTGATTAGATTTTATAATGAAGCATGATACATGGGATTTATTGAGAATCACATAAATTAATTATTCTACATATATTTTGCAAACTGTACAGACCCGCACAGACTCCTGTGCTTCTGGCTAAGTCTCCTGCCAAGGACACACCACACTTCCTCAGAGGGCCAGAAAGCACTCCCCTCACATCTATCCACCCCGTGACATTTCTCTACCTTTGTTCCTGACTTCTAGTGCAGCCGCGGGTTGCACGTTTTGCACAGCGGTGCACCCGAGACGTTTCATTAAATGTTCAAATACTTTCAGTGCTATACATGCTTTATAGCAATGGTGCAGCATATATGGAAGTAAAACATACTACAAAACATACAGTATATGGAAGTAAAACATGCTACAAAACATATACTGTATGGAAGTAAAACATGCTACAAAACATATACTGTATGGAAGTAAAACATGCTATAAACCATATATGGAAGTAAAACATGCTACAAAACATATGTATGTGGAAGTAAATAACAGAAGCAATGTGCACTCTATTTGTATCATATATACATATATATATCTTCTATATGTGATATAGGGGGAGTCTATGATGTGTTGCTATTCAGGCAACTGGTGCAATCCTGTGACAAAAAAAAACTGCACCACCTGAAATAAAACAAAACCCAATTGCTTTCATATAAGATTTGGTTCTTTGATACGTCTGATATAACATACGGTATGTAACCCCTGAATTGTAGCAATATAGCCCATGACCTACTACCATCCAGGGACATAGTCAGGACTCGGGTCGGCACCAGGAAATTTTAGGTCTCATTTTCTCTCAGTACATAATGGGCCCCTCTTCCTCTCCACTCCCTGCTTCGCCTCATCAATGAAAACTCCTAATAGCACAATAGCAATTTGCAGATTATACAATATGTACTGATTTTATTAGGGGCTTGTTATAACACAATGTCCCACAGCTAACTAACATCATAATATCCATCATATCCATTTTTTTCCTTATGGCTGCTGGAATTATTTTGCACATATGGAAACTGTTAACACACACATTACCAGAGTTTTCCACAACTTACAAGATGTTTTTAAGTTTGGAGAACTGATTTTAACAGTTTCAAATTGTAGAGCAAAATTACTACAGTAATTGTTTTTCAAAATAAGATTTGCTATCAATGAAAAAGAAGTTCATGTATACAATATATACATTCCAATATACGTAGATAATAGCAAAGCTAACCCATTAACAATTAGCAATATATTGGTGTAACCCCCCTTTGAATTACCATATGGTGTAAGGGCTTAAAGGGTTTAAAAGAGTTAGATATTTAATACCTGCCCCCTTAGATAGTATGTTCCAAAGTGACCAGGCTTGGGCCTGGCCACAGCCTGATTCTGGAATATTCTGTATGGGTCACAGAATACCCCATCCCCATCTCCCAGGAGGAATGCCAGAGGAGGGATCTCACCGGTAAATATGAAGTACACAGTTATGTTATAAGGTAGTCTACAGTACCGACACACTTTATCCGAGTGTGGTCGGTACCGCAAGCCGGGAAATCTCCCGGCTTGCTAGTGGCCGCCCCTCGGCGTGCCGCGCGTCATAGACGCGCGGTCACGCGTCATCGGGAGCGTGCGCCCCCTGCACGCGCGTCCAGGGGCTCCCCGAGCGGCAGGGGGTTCCGGGGGACCCGGCGGACCCGGCAGCGGTAGGGAGAGCGCCCCGATCGGAGGGCGCTCTTCCGCTGCTTCGGCGCGCGCCCGTCACTCTCGGGCGCGCGCCAGGCTACTGCTGCGGCAGAGAACGGGCAAATGCTCGAATAAACTCTGCCGCAGCAGTATGTTAGTAGCCCCATTGTTGTTTTGATTGATAGGGAAGTTCTCTTAAAGATAGGCTCTCTAGAAATATAGGAGTCATAGAAGTACAGGCTCCCTACTGGGAGGCTTGTGTCCCCTAGGGGTTACCACAATTAGTAGCCCTGGGACTCAAAGGAGCATAGAAACTTGTAGCTTTGGACACCCTTTGGACACCCTCCCACTGTGAGCATCCCAGTGGAGTATAATATGGAGCCCAATAGAAAGGGATCACTTCTGCAATCCCAGCATTGAAGAGCTACTACAAGGATAGTCAGAGCAAGATGGAGAACCAAGGCCTCTCTGTACCGAAGATAAATAGGGGCAGCCCAAACAGGGTCCAGAAGGTACAAGAAGAGTATGTAATATGATGACTAAGTTATCCTGTATCCCTACTCCAACTGTTCTAAGCATGTGCCTTTCCAGGAATGCAGTAATGCCCCTGGCAAATTTGTTCGTGCTTGTCCTCTTTGTAACTATAAAGTTCCTGGGGCCCATCTTTTCTACCTCAACACCAAGATGCATGGACCCAGCACCATGACAAGGTAATACACTGTGCAAGCTAAATATATAGACTATCTGATGTAAACTTCCTAGGAGCCAGGCAGAGAGGTTTACATTGGTTTGTAATAAAGTGAAAGCAATAACACATATAACGTTTTATTATTTGCATTTTAAAATGATATTACATCAATACATGAAAATTGATGTAGAATTTGACTATGATGTATGTGATTATACTTCAAGGTTAGGGCGTTATCCCTCGCACAATAGCTGGTTGGAGTAAAACTTCTAGAGCTATAGGAGCAGATTCTATTGCAATATGAAATGACTGACATGGTAACATTTATTTAAACCTTTAAACAAGTGAAACTGTGTCATGTGTACATAAAATGTACCTCTATCTGTGAGAAACACAAAAGCAGTGGCACTCGCATGGTCTTAAAAAAACAAACCACACAATTTATTAAGCAAAGATCGACGTTTCGGTCCTCTTGCGAAACTTTCTCAAGATTTCATCATCACGCGGACCACAACATCGATCTTTGCTTAATAAATGGGATTTCTTTTTTGAAGACCATGGAAGTGCCACTTCTTTTGTATTCCTGGACTTTCGGTGGTTGCTGTATGTATACAGGACTACGGTTGCTGAGCACCAGTGACAATTGTACAGGGTACCTGTGAGGAACAGAAGATATTCCACTGTGAAAGCAATAGCTAATGGAGATTTTTGGGGAGCAAAGGCAGTAAGACGTACTGTATGCTGGGAGTATATATATCTATATCTGGACAGTGTTTTGTTGGTGAGGAGAAGATACTGTATAACTGCCTTATTGTGCATCCTCACCTTGGTTTTATATTATCTTCTCATCCCCATCTCCTGCTTGTCTGGCAACATTAAGGGGCAGCAGACTGGGAAGGCATAGGCTGGTGAAACACCTAGGATTTATTTAGCTACATACATTCTTGTAATATAGTTATAGAGTTGTACTTTATGTACAGTATGGGGTGTATCAGGTACTAACATATTCAATAATACAACATACATTGGACTAAACAAAACCAATAAGTTATCTAAATAATGTGTGTGTTACAGTACTTTTCTAATTTTTTGGGGTGCGTGCAATATTATAGCCCACAAAATAAATCCCTTTATAGCAGAATATTACCTATAACAAGGAAAAATTCCAAAAAATAGAGAAAGAAGCGGTGCACTGTGAGAAATGATGGGGCTAATCACGGAAAAATATAATAAAAGCAATTTATTGAATGGGTGACATCATGGAGTATGACAAGGGCAAACAATTACTCTGACGTGTTTCGCTCTCAACCGCACTCACGTGCGCTCTGTAGCACTGATTTTGGACTTTTTGTTTTATCTGCTTATTATCTAAAAAATATGTTTACACATGGGGAACATATATATATATATATATATATATATATATATATATATATATATATATATATATATATGTAGCCAACTTTCCCCCGTGTCTAGGGTGATTACGTGTGGTGCACTTTACCTGGCTTACAGGAGACCTGATCTTCCATTGCTGCAGGGAGCCTGGGGTGTACCTGATTTGTCCGATAACAGCGCCTCCACCTGTGAAGGATCCTAGCACTGCTGGATACCCTCACAGGACCCAATATAATGAACACACACACTTGATATATAGTAACAGGTTTACTGAACGTAGCTAACACTATAACACAATAACCTATATTATGCTGACCTCGCAAGGCCGTACCCACACAGTGACTCACTGTCCAATTACCACCCTATACACCTTGGTCCAGTATAGGGCCTGTGTGGAGCAGCACATGTCTAACATCCCCTAGGGCTGCTGGGGATTTTAGTTCCCCTGCGGAGCTAAACCTAACATGGCCGCCACTACTATTGATGGGCTGTCGGGACCCTTCTGCGCATGCGCGAGATGTCACTGCACATGCACGAAGGGCAAAATGGCAGACCCGCTAGCAGGGTGCGCTGCGGAGCCTCAGAGTACCGGAGCTCCCTCTCCTTCTGCCCGCAAGCTCCTGCAGCCTTCGCAGACAGCCGAAGCCTCATCGGAGGTAAGGGGATTGCCAAGGTGGACCCAGAGGGGAACCTGGCTATATATATTACATATGTGTTATTATTTTTTGTGCCTACTGTACAATGGTCTTACAACCAAAGACGTTACAATCACATCATTTTTAAAATTGTATTAAATCTTTCATGTATTTATTATGAAACTATCGAAATTGTTTTTCAAAGATGTAGAAATGCTCACTAACTCTGGGGTTTTTAGTTTGGCTTAAAGTTGGTTTTCTTTGGGTTCGAATTATCGGAATTTTTTAAAAATAAATCTTGTAATCAGAGGCTGTATTTTGTCCTGTTTAGGTATTTATTTTATTTTTAATTTACTTAGCAAAATTAATTAGCATTAAAATAATGGGGTTTATGAAGGCTTATGGGTCTATTCTATAAGCTTTCGTTAAAAAAATCACTGTCCGTTTATGCCTCCAGTTTTTTGAGCGTTGCTATCATGGTATTCAGAAAGCCTCGATTACCTGAGATAGACAAAATTCCCAAAACGGGCAAGTAGCCGGCGACGTGATAATCGCCTCTCTTTTAAAAAGGGCTCACCTAGCGATTTGTTCCAGCTGCAGAGAGAGCTGCCCAGAGAGAGACGCCTCTTCATATGCATATCTCGCCAGCGATCGCAAGATTTTAATATAAATTTTAATATTAGTGTAGATGAGCAGGGGGTCCCCGGAGCAGAACCGCGTTGATTTGAAGTCCGGGGACCCCCTGCTTCCTGAAATACGGTGCCCGTTATGGGTTGCTGTTATCTCCTATGCATTTAAATGTCCCACATTACGTGACCGTGGGAATAAAATGCATAGGTGATACCTCGAATCAATGCGGTTCTGCTCCGAAGATTCTCTACTCATCTATATTAGTATTAAAATGTATATTAAAACAGCTTCATTACCTTAGCATCTAGCCGCTAAGGCAATGAAGGGGTTAAACCCCAATAGCCTGTTTCTTGGGGCAGAGGGGGTGGAGGAAAGGGGGTAGTAGTCCCAGGGTGGGTGCTTAGGCCTGGCTGGAAGGTTGTAGGAGGAGTTAACCCCTTCACTACCATAGTGGTGGAAGCCGCTATGGTAATGAAGGGGTTAATCATCCCGCTACCCCCCGGCCTAAACACCCACCCTTGGGGCTACAACCCCCTTAACAAATCCATGTACCCCCAAGTAACAAAAATAAACACAACAACTCTACTATCCACCTTCTCTACCCCCAACCTCCCCCCCCCCACAACACATACAGTACATAAAAGCTGCAGTTCAAGCTCCCGTTTTTTTTTTTTTTTTTACTTTTTTTTTTACTTCAATAGTTTCATGTGGGCAATCTCTACTTACCTAAAGAACTGCATAGCTGCCGGTCAATTCGTTCTCCGTCTATTGATCGGCAAAGTTTGGTGACATCTTTAAATATGGGGAATGTAAATGGTTGCTATAGGAACAAGCATGCTTGTTAAAATAGAATACAAGAAAATTGGTCTTTCAAAGTAGTTTATTTTAAAACAGAAAATGCTAAAAGTATTTTTTCTTACTACAGAACTGATATATTAAAAAAAAAAACACATGCAGGATATTGCGTGAACTGCAGCTTTAAAGCTGGGTAGAGGGTGGGTATAGTGGTCCCGGGGTGGGTGGTTAGGCCTCCCGGGTGGGTAGCGTGGGAGGGTGGGTTAACCCCTTAATTACTATAGCGGTTATTAATTGCTAAGATGATTAAGGGGTTTCCAATTAGATTGTTGTTTTTTATGTACTCTTGATGGCAACGGAGCACATAGACCTGCAGTAAGCTGACAAGGATGCCCTTCATGATGGCAGGGTAAGTAGAACGTTTAATTTACTTTATTTCTGCTTGCTGGCTAATGTTTTATTTTCAATGGGCAAATGAGCTACACTGGCGACACACTTTATTCGAGCTCGGCTAGTCCCACGAATTCGGGTATACCCGGGTGTATTGAGGTTTGTGACTGTTTTCTGCCTGAGTGCATTGAGTTATTTTCCGGCAGGGATTGAAGCATTTTATTCCCGTTGGCTGCAATACTGCACACTACATATATATATACTGCATTACAATTCATGAATTTATGCCATCTGGTAGACACGCGAAGCATTGCAGCCTATTAAATCCTAATCATTATCATTTAACAGATCAGCCGCCCATCAGCCAGGCATGAACCCAGGCTGGGAAGGCAAATGCAACGGGGCTTGTCAGAGGTGAGGAGCGGCGCATTCCAGGTATCTGCCAGGTACATACCGGGTATTTGCTCGAATAAAGTGTGTCGGTGCAGTATTATCCATATTTGGATAACAGTTATTTTGCCCATTACTGTACTGTATGTGTTGCGGGGGATTGTTGGGGGTAGAGAAGTTGGGTAGTAGTGTTGAGGCCTCCTGGTGTGAGGATTTTGGGACAATCTCACCATTCTAGAGCTGCGACTAGCCTCGATAAACTAATCGAAGCTACTAGAATTGCACAAGTTTCAGAACCTGACGATAAGTAATAAGAACACAGGCATAGACAATCACAGGGAAAAAAACAGGACAGTCAGTCGCAGAAAAAAACAAGACAGTCAGTCGCAGAAAAAAACAGGAATGACAGACAAAAACAGACACACGCCACAGGACAGATACACACACACACACACACACACACACACACACACACACACACACACAAGGACAGATACACACAGACACACACAAACACCAGAGGACATACACACACCGGCACACACACACACGTTTGTTCTAATTATTGCCAAAATGAGTAGGTAACAATTTGAACATACTTTATTTACATGTACAGTGGTGGCCGCCTTCAGCCTCGTGCGGCCGTTTCGGCGCAGCTTTTAAAACCGCGGGCAGGTGCGGCATGTCCCGGTATTTTTAGGCGCCGCGGGAGTTTCAATGTATTAGCGCTATTAGCGCTGTCTCGCCATGAATGCGGCAAAGTGCGTGACATTCTGAAAACATCCCTGAAAAAAATCGGGGATGTAGGAGATTAAAAGGGGCCGCAACAGTAAAAGTACTTTGTGTAATGAAGACTAGATATTGGTCTTTCGTGTCTTAGTGTATTACCTCCACTTGTTGTAATTTTGACCAAATTAAATTAACTGATAAGTCAGAAAGTATAGCCCATCTGGTATCTTGGAAAGCTGTTCCTGGTCTCTTCCTGAGTGGCTCTGAATCATTAAACTATCCTCCTCAGTTTTTTATTTAAAGTGTCTCATGAATGTTACAGCTAAATATGAAATCCTATTATAGCCCTATCGGATCACATTGTTAGAACTGATTGATGGTAAATTGGTAGTTTCCTAGAGGTTAATGATTCCGCAGAGGCCTTACAACTGTGCTGCAGTATAACACTTTTAAAAAAAATCACCATAATTATTGTGTACTTGAGATTGTTTGTCACTACCCTAATAATAGGCATTAGGAAGACTAGTTATCTGACTTCTAATTATAACCAAAGCCTGTAGGTACAGTACTTTTGGAGCTGTAAAATGAAAAATGCAAGAAAATAAATTTGGTGGTTAGTTTAATAAGTGTGTTATTCTAGACATTAATGCAGTTTAATAATATTTTGCATCTCCTTTATTTAAGTTAATTTTAAGAATAAACACATTTATTTATCAAGACCAAATAGGATTTCCTACAATATTTACTGTTTATTCAAAGTCAATTATTATTTATTTTGCACATGGTATGATCTATATAACTCACCTATGGAAAAAATGTGTATTTTGCAATAGGTAGAATTATTTTATTCACAAACCCGGTGCTGTTTTGTGCTACCTTGTGCCATCATGTTACAACCAGGAGACTTTAAGAAATACCTTTAAAGAGTTACAAAAACTATTTAACAGTCAAAGTGTTGTAATAAACAAAATGATTGTGTTCTTCTTCCATGAAGTACATCAAAACTGCATTGCACATCTACAGTACTTTTCCTTACTTTCTTTTATTCATACTGATTAGTGAACATGCTTAATTAAAAACATACATAACATCAACTAAATGTGGCAGGACTTTATTCATACAAACAGCAACTCTTTTCCCCCCAGTTGCTCCCTATCTCAGGGCGCTAGGAAGGTGCTAAGGCTTTACTAATTCCTGTTACAAGAGAAATTCCTGTTACTATTTCGCCTTGAGAAAGCCTCTCGCGAAACGCGCGCGTCGGCTCCTTTCTCCTACGTGCACGCGCAGATCAGTGACTGCCTCCGCATTTATGTTTCACACCACGAGTTTATGCGGTAGTCTGCTCGTGCTATAATATACAGGCTATAAGTGCCCCGACGGACACTACAAACCTCCTAATGAGGAATATTTATAGGGATAGTGCTCCGAACCAGTAGAAGTATATAGCTAAGTTCCCTGCAGGTAGCGTCACTGTATATGGATGTATTAACAGCAGCCCCAAGGTTACTTTTCTTCTGTGCATCACACAGCTATCTCCTCTGAAGTATATCATGATCAATGTATGTACTTAGGTGTCAGTGTTTCCCTGATAAGGATTCTATCTACTATCTCTGCTACCTACTGTCAGACTGCATTACCTCTGACAACTGCTACGTAGGTTACTATAGGACATTACACTCCTGCAGAAAAGACCTAAGCAGGTTATCTTAGGTCATTCTGACACCGTGCAAGGCACACCATTATTCACACAGAGGAGCATCAAGCTGATTGTATATAGATACCCCACTGATATATATAGTATATATGTTTTATATGTGTATCAGTGACTACTAGTCACATTACCTATTTCAACCCTTGGTTTATGCATATACTGCCATTATGTGACCAGTAGTCTCAGTACCTACCTGAGCACACCTACAGTATTCACTTAAAACACAGGTCCACACAAGGATTTCTGTGTTGTTTTGTTATTTGTGTGTTACCTGGATACTCCCAGTACACACAACTACGTTTGATCCTGAGCCTATATGGCTATCAGTAATATTGATCTACTCACCTTCAGTACGTCGTTTTAACACCCATTATTTTATATATGTGTTGCTATTAATAAAGTTTATGTTTTAATTCATTCACTCATCACCAGAGGGTGAACCCGAGTGCCACATTGGGTTCTCTCTCTCTATCTTCTACTAATTCCTGTTACATCAAGGATCCCTCTGCTTTGTGGCGTCGATAGTGCTGCATCTCCTTTGGGCCCCTGTCATGGTCTAGGATATTTGGTCGCCGCTATTTAGCTGCGACAAAATCATTGATAGCATTTCGCCGCCACTCACCTCGCTGCCGGAACATCTCACCGCTGGCCGCTTCGCTGCCAAGGTAAGCCCTTAACTGTATACCTTACCCTGAAACCAATGACCCTAAGCCCTTATCCTAAAAACTCTTACCCTATAGCCTTTAACTCCTTATCCTAATCCCCTATCTCAAAAACCTAACCACTTACCCAAAACCCCTATCCTTAACCCCGTAACCTAACCGCTAAAACCTCTTAAATGAACTTACCTTATTGGTGAAATGGCCAGCAGCTGTATGTCTAGCAGTGGTACCGCTGTAGCAAAATATCCCTCTGGGGCCAAACTTCGGCGGAGACTTAGTCCTGCGAGACGGTGTCAAATTCTGACATTATACCACTTTCTTGGTCTGCAGTACCCCTGTTGTGGGTACTGAATGCCATCATGTGGCCTTCTGGGTGAGAGTCATCTATTGACCCTCCAATGGGGCTGGTCCAACTATTTAGAGCAGTGTAGAGTGCAATATTTCAGGTCCCATACAGACCTTTTTTCAGGGTCCTGGGACCTGAAACGTTGCCCTTCTAAATAAATTGAAGACTCTGCATTAAGAAACTTGTGAGTAGAGCTCTACTTTGTATCTCCTTTGAGGAACTCTGCTTTATTGCTTTTGGTATCTATGTTGTACTGGCCACACATACGGTATAATTTTCCGTCCCCAAAAAATATTTTTCTCCATTTTCACATTTTTGATGGTCCAACAATGCCTCTTGGCTTCAGCCAGAGGAGCCCGGCTGGGCATAGGTTGCCTCTCTGAGAACCTTTAGAGTAGGGTGAACCCATTCCTGGGAAAGCTATCTAAACAGGGCACTGTCCCTAACTCGAAAACATGGGAATCCTTACCCTATCCTAGACATATCTATAGTATATACCTATGTACACAATTCACAGTGAGAACCCTCATCTTCAACTACTCCTGTGACCTGACCATCAGTAAACCTTTCCCTCCTATATTCTGCTATGACATAACTATCACTGGGCAGAAGAGGGTTGGGTTATGATTCTGCCAAGTCACCCAGCAGCATGTGATGGGGTATGGGCCCATACAATTAACCTCTTAAATCCATAGTAATCCCAAAGGGGGATTACAGAGAATTATCATAAATGATATTATACAATCCTTCATGGATTACTGTATGCTATAATGATACTTATTTCCAAAAGGATGCAGACCTTCAGAGCTAAGGTAGGGGTATATGATCACCAACCAGAGCCAGGGGACAGAATCCTGTTAGAGTAGTTGTAGTCGGGAATCAGGCAGAAATCAAGGCAGGAGACTAGAGATGCAAGGTCGAGGTCACAAACTAGGGTCGGCAACAGGGAATCCACAGGGAACAGGGCACAGGAACAGACAGGGTCTGGGAACACATGGAACAGAATACCATGCTCGGGCCAGGGATAGGATTAGCCGGCTGCTATTTAAAGCCCTGGAGCAGGTGTAGCCAATTACTGACTACAGGAACAGGTTTGCCAGGAACCAAGATAGCTGCAACACCCATATATGTGCAAGTTCCAGGGCAACCCTGAGCCGGAACCCTTACAATAACATTAGCAGAATTACTTCCTGTAGTTTTCAGAGACAATCCACAGAGATGTTAGATAGTTACATAGCAGCTGAGGTTCAAAAAAACACATACTGTACATCGAGTTCAACCTATGTTAAATTTAGAGACCAGATACTTATCCTATATTTATATTTGCAGTTTATTTCTCAAGAGGATAATGCGTTTTGTGTGATGCTTTTTGTTTTTTAACTTTTGTACAGTTTTTTGCAAATGAGATTGTTACATGGACGTGCTTTGCAGTTTGTGATATTATATTAAACTTATTTATTTTCAAGTCGCAACAATGTGGGAGTTGAAGTGGTATTCAGTATTTACATGTTTGTTTGACTTTAAGTCAGCGCCTGATCGTTGTGACAGACAATAACCGGCCTTTCTGGACAACTTCGTTGCCAGTGCCTCGACTGTCAGTGGAAACTCGGCTTATTTATAGGCTTGTATAAAAACTCACAATAGTGTGAGAATTAAATTGGCCAAACAGTATAATTTTTAACTGTTGTTTGACAATACTAGGACAATATAATCACAAAATCCACAAAATAATGGTGTTTCAAATTTAGTTTTACCTGTGTTTCATTCCATGTTATTAATCTTTTCCTATTAGGTTTAATCGCTCACCCCACAATGCAGTATAAAATATAGCGTTGTCCTACTTTAGTATCATCAGCAAAGATAGAGACTTTGCTCCCTATGCAAACCTCAAGGTCTTTAATAAACCAAGGCAAAAAAGTAAAATATATAAATATAATAAAAATACATTAAAGAACACCACTATATGGAAATTTCTCACTAAAAACCATTCAAAACAAATGTAGGACTCCCTAAACATAACAAGGCCTAAATAAATGACACAGTGCAAGATAGTAGTTAATAATATAACCTTGTGGCTTCACAGAGTCACCTGATAGCAACTCCCTGAACAGTCACCATATACCTGGGTATAATAACAAACACAGTGCTATAATCAACTTAACCAATATACTGTATGGGCCTATGCACTAAGAGCCGATAAAAAAAATCACCAGGGTTTTTAAATTGCCATTTGTGACGGCATTGCTATCACGGAATGCAGAAAGCCCCAAATACCAGTGATAGCAACATTTGCAAAAATGTTGAGTAGCCGGCAAAATGAAGATCGCCCCCCTGAAAAGAGCTCACCTAGCAAGTTATTTCTGCTGCAAAGAGAGAGAGAGAGACGCCTCTCTCTGCGCAAATCTCGCCAGAAAATATATTTTTTTAATTTACATTTTATTACTAGTATATTGTAGCAAGGGGCAGAACCGCATTGATTTGAGTTCTGGGGACTCCCTGCTTCCCGAGATACAGGCCGGAATTCCTGGCGCTGTTTTACTAGTAACCCACCAGCAAATGAATGAGATGTAATACCCACTATACCACTATGATGAGACCGAGATCTGATTATCTAAATATAAACGCTGTGACTAACACAGCACAGCTCTAACATCACTGTATAATTTTACTTCTTCTCTGGTCACTACAAGTCAGTATTGATAAAATAAACAAGGAGTTGGCTATCTAAATATAAACGCTGTGACTGACACAGCACAGCTCTAACATCACTGTATACTTTTACTTCTAATCTAGTGCCTAAGATGCAGCATAATTGGTATGTGGGAGTAATTCAATTACTGGTGGGTAGTAGCAATGCTAAGGAATAAGGCTTATTGTCATGTAGATAGAAAAGTGGTATTATCATTAGAGTGTGTGAGTAGATGTCCTTGCATATGTGTGACACACTGTGTCCTGTTGCAAAATTATACCATGCTTTTGTTACAAATACACCCTGCATTGGCTACAGTAAGCTGACACAATGTTGTTATACACGTAATGCATATATTAAACCAATCTTAGGTAAACACTCTTACACATCATAGTGCCAATAGCACACCAAAACAGCCTTAAAAGAGACTCCCAGCATCACGCGCAGGCGCTCAAAAAATCTAAGGAATGAACTAATTCATAGTCACTTTCAACGCAAACCAACAACTACTTGGCTTTCATCTTCATTAAAAGGGACATACCAATGTAAAAACTGCAAAGCTTGTCAATATATGAAAGCTTCTAAGACATTCACGAATACTGCAAAAACACGACAATATGATATAAGACAATATATCAATTGTAAAACTTCAAATGTTATATATCTTATCATTTGCGAATGCGGTGTAAGATATGTGGGTAAAACAATAAGGGAACTCAGGAGACGTGTATTCGAACATGTGAACTCAGTCACAAATAAATTGGACACTCCAGTGGCACGCCATGTCAATACATTTCACCAAGGAAATGCCACCTGCCTCAAATTTGTAGGAATTGAAAATCTAAAGAATACAATGAGAGGTGGTGAAATGGACAATAGGCTGCTTAAAAAGGAATCAGAATGGATATATAGACTCAATACTCGAAGTCCATCAGGACTTAACGAGAGGTTAACATTCACTCCATTCATTTGATGAGAATTATACAACCTCTCTTTAACATCCATTCATCCTTAAGAGCTGGCTACATTTAAGTGGTCCAAGCAAATAAATATACCAACCTTGCCAATCCAATTTATTCAACAGATAGCCTGAATATCCCATTATATGTCTACTCACCGTGCAAAAATTGACTGTATCCCTTTTAATGATGTATTATCAAAAACCAACACAGTACTGATTTATCATTATACTATAGTAGAATACCAAGTTCTCTAATTTTATTTTAATATTCAATTGGTCCTATGCTTTCTCTCTCCTCCCCCTCCCTGTTTGTTTCCATCTACTGCCAAAGTAACCCTCTGAACATGGCTGTTCCTTATAATGAGATCACTTGGGTTCTCATCTTGTCCACAAACTTTGCCCAGCAAAAATTATTTTATGTTAAATATCTATTTTATTATGGGTCTGCTGCTGATATGATAGATCACAGATGGGCAGTATATACATTGCCACCATCATTTAATGGGATACCTTTAAATGATAGGCATGTTCCGATTGGAACAGGGTGCCCATAACAACCATACCATTATAAATATGGCAATGTAACTCCTGCCAATCACTCACCCCTGACGAAGCTCCAAGTGGGAGGGACACCGGTTGGGTGTATGACGTAATCACGTCAATTCAGGAGGAGGACCTGTAAGCTGTATGCTGTGTGTTCCAGCAAGGTTGTATCAGCGTTTTACTAGCACCGCTGTGTGCAAGATTTACATTTGATTTGTTGCAGTGCATTGCTTGCTTGTATCAATTGTGCCAGCTATTATAGCCATTGTAGGTTACTGTGCATAAGTCTGTTATTTCAGCTCATATCTCTGGCTCAGAAGCATGGTATGATAGTGTAATAGGACACAGTATTTAGCAAGCAAGGCTGTTTTGGTGTGCTATTGGCACTATGATGTGTAAGAGTGTTTACCTAAGATTGGTTTAATAGTGCATTACGTGTATAACAACATTGTGTCAGTTTACTGTAGCCAATGCAGGGTGTATTTGTAACAAAAGCATGGTATAATTTTGCAATAGTACACAGTGTGTCACACATACTGTATGCAAGGACATCTACTCACACACTCTAATGATAATACCACTTACCTATCTACATGCCAATAAGCCTTATTCCTTAGCATTGCTACTACCCACCAGTAATTGAATTACAGGCAGTCCTCGTTTTACAACGCTTCGCTTTACAACGAATGGCTTATCCAACGCTATGCAATGCATACCTATATTCATTTTTACAACGCCAAAATGGCTTATCCAACGCTCTTATGACGCTTTGCAACGTTGTGTATGTGTGTATATATATACACATTCACATAAACAACGTTGCAAAGCGTCGTAAGAGCGTGTATATATAATATTATACTATATAATATTATATTATACTATGTAATATATTATTTATTATGTTATATTATATATATAATACAGTATATACACTATATAATTTATGTGTGTGCTGCATATCTTATTGCCTGCATAAAAAATTTGGTGTATTTTAGTGTTAAAAATGCCTTCAGGAACGGAACCTTTCATTTAAACAGTGTTCCTATGGGAAAACGTGTTTCGCTTTACAACGCCATTTTGAGTAACGCATTGTGTCGGATAACCGAGGACTGCCTGTACTCCCACATACCAATTATGCTGTATCTTAGGCACTAGATTAGAAGTAAAAGTATACAGTGATGTAAGAGCTGTGCTGTGTCAGTCACAGCGTTTATATTTAGATAGCCAGGTCATTGTTTATTTTATCAATACTGACTTGTAGTGACCAGAGAAGTAAAATTATACAGTGATGTTAGAGCTGTGCTGTGTTAGTCACAGCGTTTATATTTAGATAATCAGATCTCGGTCTCATCATAGTGGTATAGTGGGTATTACATCTCATTCATTTGCTGGTGGGTTACTAGTAAAACAGCGCCATAGACCCAGCTCTGGACAAGTTTATGATATCAGACATCTTTAAGTTTGGTGTTATGTGTAAAAACATTTTTGATATCAGACACACCAAAGGCACACTACATTTCTTCACTTATCTCCTCACAAATGTTTTAAGGAAAATTAAATCAAATTAAAAAAATGTTTTTGTTCACATGTGCTCTAAAGTATTAATAGCAGACATAATAAATGTTAAGTTTTAAATAAAAAATGGTGTGCATCTTTAGAGTGCTTCTTTATTAGAGACTGGCTGCTAACACCAGCCTTCCCTCTAAACCTTGAAAATAGATTTCAGTTCAGCACTCAGACTGCACCCAGTACCAAATTGGTACTTAGATTAATATATATATTATATATCCAACACTGTTGATTATTTATTATATTAGAGAGCGGTATATTCTCCTTTGGTGGTTTTTATAAACATACTCCACCTCCTCTTCTATTTTCCCGATTCCCAAAAAAGGAAATAACCCTCCAAATGAACTGCCCCGTTATAAGTTTCATCCCACCAGGTTTCAGTAATACTGCTCCCTTGTAGCTATTAATTCAAGTTTAAAAGTTTATCTGTATTTAATATGGGTATCTCCCTGCTTGCTAAACTCCCTCTTCTATATACTTCTATATACTCCACCCCTATGACCCATATCTATTTTCCCATTCCTATCTATTCTGTCTATTTCATTACCTCTTGCTTGTCCCTCCCCTCTCCTTCCCAGTTCATAATCTTCTGCAACCTTTTTAACATCCTCCACCCTAGCACAGAAGATCCCTCTTTGTTCAGGTGCAATTCATTCCTACTATAAAGATTGCACTTCTCAGAAAAATAATCCCAGTGCTCTAAAAACCCTCCCTCCCTACACCACTTTCTCAGCTATGCATAAACCTCTCTAAGCTCCAACTGTATTCCTGGGGTAGCGCATATCACTGGTCTTTTTTATTTCTGAAAATACTACCTTGGTGGTCATTGCCTTATGCTTGCAACCTAGGTCCCTGAAATCCTTTTTCAGAACCGTCCATCTTTTTTAAAACTTTGTCACATTGGTTCCGACGTGTACCAAGACTGATCCAGGGAAAATTTGGATATCCTATATAGATCTTCCAAAGATACCTTTATACACACAAGTCCTGTGAGAAATCTGTAAGTAGAAATCTCATAGGGACATCTTGTTCTATGATAACCACGCCACTTGAACAGACATCTCTGCACTATATACTTGTGTTTGTTCTCTTATATATACCTGCGCTCCCCAGTATCCTGTCACCAGACTTCCTCGGATTGAAAATAAAACAATCTACACGAAGGGTTGAAGCTGCATTTATTATAATTTTCCACTTCATCACATTCACTGATGTTTACATTTGGACACAGTTATAATTATTCACGTGCACTTATAGTAGTCACTATAATTAGATTTAAGCGCCACTCTTTAACTATTTGTTCACTCTGTCCTGATACCCGCAATATATTCACTCAATCCGACCTGCTTCTTCCCATTATAACGGTTACCGAGCTACCTACCGCTTCCTAGTACTCAGTCACAGCTCTACCCTCTGCACCACTAGTCCCAGCCAGGACCTGCTCAGTGAGCAATAAACTAATTTCAAGATTGCCAATATTCCTCAATGTTGCAAGTTACCTCTTCAGATCAACAATCTGAAATCAACTATCTGAGACTCCAAAGAAACCACCTACTCACATGTCCCACCGAGGTACATATTATACATGTGGCAAGATGTGCACTGAGCGGCATTCTCGGCCCTGCTCATTATTGCAACTGGAGTATGGTGCTGACAAATTAGATCAGAGGTGCGCAATCTTTCCCTGCTATGCCCCTCTGTCTGCTTCCCTCACTGCTCCCCCTTCCCTTTCCTTGTCTTCGGCTCTCGGCGTCAAATGATGCCGCGGGGTCACGTGACGTCATTTTGCCATGGCAATGTGACATCACGTGACCCCACTGCATCATTTGATGCCGTGTTGCCATGGTGACGCATCACCGAAGACAAGGTAAGTGAAGTTGCAGAGGCCTCATGTGATCTCCCGGCATTAATTTAAATGCCTTGGGGGAAGAGCGCGAGGCCTCTGCAACCGCCGCGCCCCCCCTGAAAAATCTTGTGCCCCCCAGTTTGCGCACCCCTGGATTAGATAATAAATGAACGTTCTTGTTTCCAACCTTCTTTGTGTCATTTTTTTTCTGGTTTTTACTCTATACTTAATCCAACTGCACTGGAACCAAACTGCAATTCAGTCACACAAATCAGTGCTCACAGGCTCAAGGATTCATTACAAACCTCCATTTAAATCCCAGGCACACATCGATCAGTTGTGTTACGAAAGCAATTAATTTACACCCACCCACCCAAGGCAATCTCTGAAACCAGGCAGTAGAAAAAAAGATTGCTGCAGTAAAAAAAAAAAAGTTTGCTCCAAACTCCCAATTCCAATACAATTCAAATAAATTAAACCACTACACACCCTCCAAACTCACATACACAAATAGAAATAACTCAGTCACTAGTACTAGCAATACACACAGCACCACACTATTCTTCTGATTATAAATGCATACTTAATCCAACTTCACTTGAACCAAACTGTAATCCAGTCTGATTGTTTGCAGACCACTTCCATGTTCACTTCCAATATCCCAAATCAGGGAAATATGGGCGTTTATGACAATTTTATACAAATATAATATAAAGTCCATTAGCATCTATGAGATAATATTAAACAAAAAGTGATGCTCGCTGGAAATGAGTTCATACTAAAGGTAGGCCATGTCCTTGCAGATAATGATTATATCCCTATTCTGATGTTCTAAACATTCTTAAACAGATTCTTCAGTATCTTTTTTTTTAACGGTATTTTCTTTCAATTTTAATTCTTTCTTTGGGTGGTAACCATAGCAGCATTTTTGTATATCTAAAAATCTAAAATTGGACTGACAGCAGCTGAGACACCTTCAGAGTCCCCGCTGCATACAGTTAATTTGATATAATTCATCATTTAGGTTGCTGAATTCTACTGAATTAGCAGAATATTATTGTTATAATAATTAATATTCCTAAAAAAATAAAACTATTTTATGACAAGGTTTTTGACCTGAAGCGATTTTGAAGGTCTTGATATTTTGTGTATCAGGACTAAACATAAATCTTCATAAGGAGTGGCATGGGAATCTTCTCTGGAGAGGGCATTAGAGCAAAATAGCTGATGATCAGTGTATGGTAGTTGATAGTGCTGAGGTTTCTAATGGTCTGTGGTTCATTCCTTTTGACACATTGCTGTCTGTTTAATGATGTGGCGCTAACTAGTGAGCTGTTATGGGTGAGGGAGGTCCAGATGGGATTTTTTAGGAGATTGTTTACTGTTATGTCAAGATGATAAATAGGTGCTGTTTTTGGTTGAAGTTGTGTACTTCTGCCCACTGCAGTTTGCCTGCTTAAAGCAGCACTCCTTATTGCTATTTGTTTTTTCTGGGGTATAGTTTTTCTACCTCACTGGCCCTGGGGGAGGGGGGGGGGTCTGCAGAGCTCAACCTATGGTTCCTGGGAGATTGAACATTTCATCTTCCAAGCAAGAATACTTGTCTGATAGAACAGTATGGTCATCAGGTTTAGCTTTGCTTCCATGAGTCAATAGGAATCTGTTACGCCATGGGGAGATTGCACTGCAGTCTTTTATTGGTAACCCAAGTTAGAAAATTGCATTATTGGCAAACTACATTATTATTAGTAATGTATTATTATTATTATTATTATTATTATTATTATTATTATTATTATTATGTTCTTCATGGTACAAATGATCAGAGCAGATGAGCACTAGATATAAAACAAAACTAATGTTTGAGAATCCATCTATTCTTTCATAGCCACATTAATATTACTTGACAGAACATAAACGCAAGATACAATTTTTAGACCGGACATACTGTACAGTTGAACAGTTTACAGCAATCAAGAAAAACTCCCTACAGGTATTCTTCATAAATCATAATAAAAGTTATGATATAGAGTTCTAGTAATAATTGCACGCTTCCTTATAAAGGGAAACTGTTTTTGAATTTGGCAAATCTGGATTAGATATATTCACAATTGCTTTCTTGGTCTGATCAGTACACACGTTTACCATCATTAAGTAGTTCTGTACCCATCAATGTAATGTATACTGTACGTTTAAATATAAAAATATAAAGTATCTGTAGAACAATCTCACAGTTAAAAAAAAGCAAGTAATCATTGTCTCTATATTCAGTTCCATTCCCCTGTATTATAAAAATGAATATCTGAAGTGGCAAATCAACATTTGTTTATTAACACATTTCGTTGTATCGTCTTACTCCAATGTTCAGCAACTTGAACATGTATTCCTTGCCTGAGAGGGAGTTATCCTTAATCATGCTGCACTGCACTTCATAACTTTATGCACTTCCAGTAGCCTAGAGGTGCGCCGACGAGTATTCTAAAACTTGCCTTGGAAAATCAGGGGCTATTACCAACAAGACCCAGGTACATGCTGGGTACATGCTGGGTACATGCTGGGTACATGCTGGGTACGTGCTGCAACATTTCAGTGACATTTCTGCAGAAAGACTAACGGCCCATCGGATTAACACAGCGGGGGTCCGTGGCAGTCCCATTCAAACTGAATGTACCTGGGTCTTGTTAGTGATTGCACCAGATTTTCCAAGGCAAGTTTTAGAATACTCGTCGGCGCACCTGTACTTGTTCCCCTTATAGATTAATAAAACTCCCTGTAATGAACCACAGGTTACAAACTGTTCTATAGATGAAAAACCAATTCTGAATGGATACCACAGGGAAAAAACAAAACAAGCATCTGTGCTCCTATTAGCGTTTTCTTTATTGTTATTTGAAGAAGGCCAGAAGGCCTTAAGTCATGTAGTGTAAGTCAGAGGTCATAGGGACCTTGTATGTAGATTAATAGAGCGAAGATCTCTGCAGAAATGAGGGATAGGTGGAGAAGGGGAGAAGTGAGAGAAAAAAGATAAGATGAGGTGATGGTCAGAGAGATGAAAAGGTGAAATCTGGTGCAATTCTGGAGCAAAAAATGTACTAGATGCATCAAAGAAACAAATTAGTCTATGTATCTGAGATAAAGCTAACTGCAAAAGTATCCAATACAAAAAAGTGTGTGTGCCAAGCACGCGCATTTTAAGTGAAACTTCTTTTGTCACTGTTTTGTCACAGAAATTGTATTTGTAAGTGTGATGTTTTTAATTAAAAATCAAAACACAATTTCAGTGCCAAAACACAAAGAAGTTTGACTTAGAATGCATGTTTTAGCTATTTGCACTTCTATATTTATAGTAACTGTGAATTCCTTTTCTGTGTCAGTGTGTGTGTGTTGTCAGTTCGTGTGTGTGTGAGTCAGTCAGTGTGTGTGTCCGTCAGTGTGTGTGTGTGTCAGTCAGTTTGCACGTGTCAGTCAGTGTGTGTCCCCATGTGTGTGTGTGTGTCTGTCAGTCGGGGTGTGTGTGTCTGTCAGTCAGGGTGTGTGTGTGTGTGTGTGGTGTCTTTCATAGGGTGGTGTGTGTCAGTCAGTGGTGGTGTGCAGGCGGTTGTGAGTGTGTGTGTTGTGTGTCATCGTCGTCAGTAGTCAATCTGTGTGGTGTGTCAGTTCAGTGGGTGTGGTGTGTGGTGGGTGTGTGTGTTTGTGTGTGTGTGTGGGCTGGTGTGTGCATCACTGTGTTGTGGTTGCCGTCACTGTGTGTGTGTGCCATGCAGTGCTGGTGTGCCAGTCAGTTGCTGTTGCCCGCTGTGCCAGTCAGTGTGTGTCAGTCAGTGGTGTCAGTCAGTTCAGTTTTGTGTCAGTCAGTGTGTGTCTGTGTGTGTGTTTGTCAGTTCAGTGGTGTTTGTGTGTGTAAAGCATGTGTGTGCTGTGTGTGTGTGTAGTGTGGTTGGTGGTGTGTGTGTGTGTGTGTTTGTGGTGTGTGAGTTGTGTGGTGTGTGTGGTGTGTTTGGTCAGTCAGTGTGTGTGTTGTGTGTGTGTGTGTTGTGTGTGTGTGTGTTGTGTTTGGCTTTTTCGTGTGTGTGTGTGATGTTGTGTGTGTGTTGTGTTTTACCATCCAGTGTCGTGTCATGGATGTTTTGGCTAGATGGTGTGCAGTGTGTTTCAGTCAGTCAGTCAGTCACATCTGTGTGTGTGTGTGTGTGTGTGGTGTCAGTCACTGTGTTTTTGTGTGTCAGTCACGTGTTTGTGTGTGTAGTCACTGATGTGTTGTGTGTGTGGTGTGTGTGTGTTGTGCTGTCTGTGTGTTTGTGTGTTGTGTGTCGTGTGTCTTGTGGGTGTGTGGTGGGTGTAGTCAGTCAGTCATCAGCGTTGTGTGTCAGTTTTGTGTTGTTCTTGTAGTGTGTCGTTCATGATCAGTTGTGTGTGTGTAGCCTGTGTGTGCCGTAAGTGTGTGAGTGGTTGTCAGTCACCGTGTGTGTGTGGTGTGTGTGTGAGTCCAGTCAGTGTATGTTCCAGGTCAGTTGTGTATGTGGTGTGTGGTGTGTATGTGTGATGTCTGTTCAGTGGTGTGTGTTTGTGTTCTACGTCATAGTTCAGTCAACACTCAGATCAAGTGTGGTGCCGTTAGTGTGTGTGTGTGGTGTGTGTTGTGCGTGCGTGCGTGCCGTGTGTGGTAGGGTGTGAACGTCCATCAGTGTGTGCAGTGCCATCAGTTGTGTCGTGCATTGTGCTGTTGCATCTTGATGTGTGTTTCTTGTTCTTTCTCGTGTGGTGTGTGTGTCATTGTTGTGTTGTTTGGTGTTGTGTGTTTGTGTTGTGTGCTGTGTGTGTACAGTTTGTGTATAGTCAGTGTGTTGTGTGTGTGTTCTAGTGTGTGTTCGTGTGTGTGTATCAGTCTTGGTGTGTTGTTGTGTTGGTTTGTGTGTGTGTGTGTGTCGTTCGTGTGTTTGTGTGTGGTGTGTGTGTGTGTGCTTGTGTTTTGTGGTGGGTGCAGTGTGTTGATGTTGTGGTAGTAGTGTGTTGTGTGTGTGCTGTCAGTGTTGTGTGTGTCTCGTGTGTGGTGTGGTTGTGGTGTGTTTTTTTCTGTTTGTTTTGGTGTCTTTTGGTTTTTTGTGTGTTTTTTTTTGTTTGTTGTTTTGTTTTTTTGTGTGTTTTTTTTTTTTGTGTGGTCCTCAGTTGTGGCGCGTGTGTTCGTCATGTGTGTTAGTGTGTGTGTGTGTCTCATTGTGTGTGTCCTCTCTTTCTCTCTCCGGCTCTTCGCTCCGTTGTGGTGTGTGTGTCTCTCTGTGTTTTTTGTGTTGTTTGGTTGTATGTGGTGTGTGGCTATGCTACTGAGTCCTGCTGCGGTGCCTTCTGCCACCCCCCCCTCTCTCCTCACCCCACCCACCCCTTGGGCAAGGAGTCTGAGCCTTCGCTGCTGGCATTGTAACAGAGACACTGTGCAGGTAGAAATGTCTTAGCTTTCTACCTCTGAGTCCGTCCCCTGGCCCGGATCCACCCCCCCTCTCTCCCTCCCCCCCGCAGAGGACGGGAAAGTTTTTCAGCAGAGCTGTTGGTGGTTTCTCTCTATCTCCCCCCTATAGGGTGACCCCATTTTCAAATAAAAACCGGGACTGATTGGCGTCCTACGCACACAGAGGCTATGCCAATGAGACACGTTATTTGTGAAATTAATGACGCCATTTATTGCCATCCTGTGTGTGCCAGTCAGTCCGTGTTTGCTCAGTCGTCGTTTATGTGCAGTCAGTGTTTGTCTGTGTGTTGTTGTCATCAGTGGTTTCTTGTGGGTGAAGTCAGTTGTGTTCTGTGGTGTGGTTGTGGTGGGTGATTGTGGTGTGTGTAATTGTGTGTGTGTGTGTGGTGTTGTGGTGTTGTGTGTGTGTGTGTGTGGTGTGTGTGTGGTCTGTGTGTTGTTTTGTGTTTTTGTGTTGTGTTGTGTGTGTGTTTTATCTCAGTGGATGTCAGGAGTTTGTCAGGAGGTGTGATATGTGTAGTCAGTCAAGTCAGTCCATCTGTGTTGTGTGTTTGTTTCATTCACTTTTTTTTGTTGTTTGCCAGTCACTGTGCTTTGTGTGTGTCAGTCACTGTGTGTTTTGTGTGTGTGGTTGTGTGTGTGGTGTTTTTGTGTTGTGTGGTTGTGTGTGTGTGTGTGTGTGTGTGTTTGTGTGTGTGTGTGTGTTGTTTGTTGTGTGTGTGTGTGTGTGTCGGCTGGTTTGTGTTGTGTGTGTCGTGCAGGTCCTCAATCAGTGTGTGTGGTCGTTTTTGTGTGTGTGTCTGTGTCCTTTCAGTGTGGTTGTTCGTCAGTGTGTGTGTGGTGTAGCCAGTGTGGCAGTTGTGTGTGAGTGTTCATCAGTGTTTGTTGGTTGTGTCAGTCAGTGTATGCCAGTCAGTGTGTGAGTGTGTGTGTGTGTGTCTGTCAGTGTGTGTGTTTGTGTGTCAGTCAGTAAGTCAGTCAATCAATCAGTGTGTGTCCGTTAGTTGGTTGTGTGTTGTGCGTGCGGCGCGCGTTGTGGTGTGGTTTGTGGTGTGTTGTGTTGTCGGTCTTGTGTGTGTCTCTCCGTGTGTGGTTGTGTGTGTCTCTCTGTGTTTGTGTATGTGTGTGTGCTATTCTCTTGTTCCTGCGCTGGTGCCTTCTGCCAGCCCCCCCCGCCCCCCTCTCTCCTCACCCACCCACCCCCACTTGGCCTAGGAGGGTCTTAGCTGCGGTCGCTTCTGCGGCAGAGGTCACCAACAGAGACACGGGGCAGAAGAATGTCCTAGCTGGCGCTGCCTGTCCTGAGTCCCCCCCCCCCCCCCCCCACGGCCCCGTAGCCAGCCCCCTCTCCTCTCTCCGCCCCTACGGCATAACGGACCGGCAGAGGTTTTTCAGCAGAGTTGTGTGGTGTTTCTCTCCTCTACTCTCCCCCCTTTAGGGTGCCCATCATTTTCCAATGAAAAAACCAACCGGAGCTGTGGTCTACGCACACTAGGCAGTTAATGCGCAAGGAGATGCGTTATTGTTAACTTAATCAGCCTTATTGCCATTCATGTTGTGCAGTCAGTCCGTGGGTCGTCAGGTCGTTTGTGTGTCGTCAGTGTGTGTCCTTGGGTTGTGGTCCGTCATGTGTTTGTTGTGTGTGAATGTCAGTGTGTGTCTGTGTGTTGGTGTGTGGGTGTGTGATTTGTGTGTGATTGTGTGTGGTGTGTTATGTGTGTGTGTTCGTGTGTGTATGTCGTGGTGGTTGTGTTGTGTGTTTTGTTTGTGTTTGTGTTGTGTGGTGTTTGTGGTGGTGTCTTGTGCGTGCCCCTATCCGGCTGTGTGTGTGTGGTGTGTGTGTGTGTGTTGTGTGGTGTGTGTGTTGTGTGTTTTCTGCTGGTGTTGTGTGCTGTGTTGCTCGCGGTTGTTGCTCGTTGTGTGTCGCTTTTGTTTGTGTTTGTGTGTTGTGCTGTCTGTTGTGATCCGCCCTTTGGTGTCCGGAATCTTGCTTGTCCGAGCTTCTTTGTTCGTGTTTCACGTTCCGCCCTTTCTCCACATCCGTACTTTTTTTTTTTTTGTTTTGTGTGTTGTTTTTCTTTGTCCCGTCACTGTGGTGTTGTGTGTGTCAGTCACTGTGTTTGTGTGTGTCAGTCACTGTGTGTGTGTGTGTGTGTGTGTGTGTGTGTGTGTGTGTTTGTGTTGGGTGTGGTGTGTGTGATGTCGTGTGTGGTGTGTGTTCCAGTGGTGTGTGTGTGTGTGTGTCAGTCCGTTCATGCGTGTTGGGTCGGTTGTGTGTGTGTCTGTCAGGGTGTGGTCGTCAGTGTGTGTGTGTGGTAAGCCAGTGTGCCAGTGTGGGTGGAGTGTGCCTCGTCGTGTTGTGTTTGTGTGTGTCAGTCGTTTATGCCATCATTGTGATGTTGTGGTGTGTGTCTGTCGTGTGTGTGTTTGTTGTGTGTCAAGAGTCAGGTCAGTCAGTCAATCCCTAATTGTTGTCAGTTACGTGTGTGTTTGTTGTGTGTGTTGTTCGTGCGTGCGTGCGTGGCGTGTGTTGTGTGTGTGTTTTTTGTACGCATTTGTGCCCGCGTCAATCCGTGTGTGGGTGCCCGTCAGTGTGTGTTTCTTTCTTCTCTGTGTGGTGTGCTTTGTTTGTGTGTGTTTTTCTGTGTGTGGATCTGTAGTGCGTTTTTGTGGTGTGTGTTGCTGTGATGTGTTGGGGTGTGTACGCTGTGTTTGTTTTTGTGGTGTGTCGTCACGTCCGTGTGTGTGTCCTCCGTCCCGTGTGTTTGTGTCGATCCGTCCTTGTGTTTGTGTACCCTCCGTGTGTGTGTGTGTCCGTCCTATGTGTTTTTGTCCGTCGTGGGTGTGTTTCTTTTTTTTTTGTGTGTGTTTGTTATTTAGTTTGCTTTCATCCCTTCATTTGTTTTTTCCCTCCGGTTTTATGCTTTTTCCTGTCCTTTTAGATATTTTTTTTTCTTTTCGTGTGTGTTTTTCTCTTTATTTTGTTTTTTTTTTTTTTTTTTATTTGATTTTTTTTTTATTGTTTGTTGTCTGTTGTTTGATTCACTTTATTTTAATTTTTTTTTTTTAGTTTATGTCTGCCCCTTGGTTTTTTGCGTTTGTTCCAGTCATGTGTGGTACCCTCCCGTGTTTGGTTTGTTTCCTCTCTGTGTTGTGTGTATTGTGTGTTCTATTCTATTTGTCCTGCTGCTGCTTGTGCCTTCTCTCTGCCAGCCACCCCTCCTCCTCCCTCACACACCCCACCCCCTTTTCTAGGTTCTCGCTTTCCCGCCCTGCTTCGCATAGGTCACTAGTACACGGGGCTGAGACGATATGTCCCTTAGGCTCGTCTCTTTCTAGAGTTCCCTTCCCCTGCGCGGGTCGCCAGCCCCCTCTCTCCTCGCCCCCGCCCCGGCAGATGAAAAACGGGGAAGCGTGTGTTAAGCAGAGTGTTTGTGTTGTCTCCTCTACTCTCCCCCCTATCGGGTGACCCAAATTTCAAATTACAAACCGGGACTGTGGGCGTCACGCCACGAGGTCGGCAAGGTTACTCGTTGTGTGACTTAAATAGCCTTTTATTGCGCCTGTTTCCTTACATCAGGACCATCCAAACAAGGGTAACAAGCTTCTATTCACATTGGTAAGTAGTTCTAGTGAAATACTATGTCAGTTCACAACTCCCTCCCTTAGATAACCTTCCCCAGTCCCCAAACATCTAGTGAGATGATACCAATTAAACATTCTTTTATTTAATTTCTTATCTTTTTTTTAGTTGGTTTGGATGGAAATCTCTTCGTCTGTCCCTGGTTCGTCCCTTTTCTTCCTTTCCCTCAGGGCTGTTGGTCAGCATTCAGGCTTTGAAGTTTTTTCCCTGTGCTTGAGAAGCGGCTTTGCTGTGTCTTCTGCTTGCAAGCTCAGACAAGTTTTTGGATCAAAAGATATCTCTGCTCTGTGTCCAATTGTTCAGCCTCGTTGAGCTAAAGTGGCGTTCTCACTTCCCTCCAATGTCTCATTCCTGTCTCACACTCTGGATGAGAGGCAGCAATTACTTGTAACACCGGATACTCCCTGCTTTTACACTACCATCCCCTGTTTGTGGAAGCATCGTTCTTTGCCACTGCCAACCCTCCTTTCCACTCTCACAATTCTGTACTCTCGTGCTTGAAGTAGGGCTTATGTAGTGAGAGTAACCTCTCGTCCTGCTGGGATGATCGCCCTTTCTCCAGTTTATTCTGTGCTCCTCCTGAAGGTGCTTGAGAGCATCGACACCCCTCAGGTCGCTCAGGAGATTTTTTCTTCTAATATTGTCTTTTCTACTGCGCGGCCATGCAGATTCCCTCCGTCGGGTTCTGTCTTCTCTAATTGTATGGCATAACTGTAGGCAGCATTGCAGAGTATTTAAAAAGGCCGCCCCTTTGAGTTTTCTCCGTCCGCTCTTGAAGGAGCTGGCTCTCTGCCTTTCCCACTCAATGGGTTGCTAGTTCAGCACACGCTCTGCACATCTTTGGGGTTAAGTTGCAATTCCACACCCACTGTTCCAGTGAATGTCCCATCCTTTTTTCAGCTTCATACAAGGATTCTTCCGGTTTGATTCAGCACGTGTACCTTCTTTTGGTTGCCTGTTGGGTGGCTGAAGGTTTGCATGTGCTTTTTAGTGCTTCAATTTTGCAACCTTGTCTTTCCGATGAGCGGTATTCCCCCAGCCTCTCAGCTGTCCCCTTGTCTTCATGGTTTTTGCAGGCTGTGAACCTGACGCTTAGGTCCGACGGGTCATCTTCTTGTCTCTGTGGACGTATCTCACCCACGATATTCCCTGTTTTGACGTGCGTTTTGCCAGTCAGACCCTCCAGAGGGAAACGATTTTCTGCCGCTTTGCTTTCTTTAGCTGGCCTTCCACTTTTTAATTGCTGTGGAGCGGCCTATTTTTCTTTTTCTTTGCTTGGGCCAGCTTACTTGTTTAGTTTCTGGCACTCCTTGGCTCCCTTTTTGCCGGGTTCCTGGGTTCTAAGCTTGGCCTTAGCGATGCTTTGGGACGCTCAGGGTAGCTTCAGTTTCTCAAGCTGCTTTGCGGGACATACTGGGTCTCAACGTTCCTGCACCTTGAATTTCTTTAAACAGCCTCCGATCTGTTCCCTCTCCTGCAGAGTTCGCTGCTTCTCCTCGGCCTCTCGAGGTGCGGACGCAGACCTTGCAGTTGTTCTGCAGTCGGGGCCTCTGCTTCAAACTTCTCATCTTCACCTACCAAAGAGTCTATTTATTTCCTTACGCTCGTTCTCGTGCAGCTTTTCATTCTTTCCTTGACTTCGTCTGTCAACTGAAAATTTTCTTCTTTGAGTTTTAAGTTTCTCTTTTTAATCTGAATTGAATTTCTCCTTTTTCAGTCTCTGACTTGTCAGGGCCTCTTTGCAGTCCTCCTTCCATTTACGACATCTGCTTGCAATGACAGTTCTCTGGCGTGAGATGTCTTCTCTAGGTTGAGGTCTGAGCTCCCTGAGAGACTTTGAGATCTGTATCAAGATTGACAATAGTTCTCTTTAGATATGTCCAGCTCCTCAGTGAGACTGTGTAGTTCTGTTCTGGAAACTCTCCCACTGTGCGGCAGCTGTTGGTCTCATGATGTGAGCATCCAGTGCTCTGCGGAGTGTCTGAAAACTCTTTCTGGATACGTCCCCCTTGTCCGACATTGTTGACCTCCTGTTGTGAGAATTCAGTTCCCGCGAAGAGTGTGAACCACTTGCTGAAAGACTGTTTCATCTGCTTTTAGTGCCCCTCATACTTCCGCTTCAGCTGAGTCATCATTTTATCAGATTGGCTCTGCTTTTCATCCATGGGCGAATAGTAGCATTTGCATATTAGCCACAGTCTTGAGGATCGTCCAATTCTGTCCTGCTGCAGGTACATTGCGAGCACATGTTCCTGTCTTAGCTTCACGTTATTTTTTCAGTAGCTCCGCTATACCATCTTTCTTTTGTTTCAATTGTTCCACAGGAGTATATCACAGTCATGCCTGGCATTTTCAGGGCCATCCTCAGGGCTGGTCAAGGGATCGACACTCACTGGTTCTGGCTCCACTCCCTGGGATGTGTTGGTTGAGTGTTACCTCACTGTTGGCCACGGACAGCACACTTCTTTGGGGTACGACTTCTCTTCGCCTTGGGCCCTTGGATTCTCGTTAACCGCGGGATTAATCTCCTATTTGCTTCAGCTGCCGGACTCGGCCCCCCTTTTCCTCCCACATGTCTCGGCCTGTTTCTGTTCTTCCACGTAAGTGAAGGGCCGCTTTCTTTTTCTTTTTGCTCTTGCTTTTGATTTGGATGACACTGTCCCTAGGTACTGGGTCCTCTCTCATTTGAGATTTTATAAGCAGCGTCACTGATCCACCCCCGGTTTCTCTTGCAACTGTAATATCTGACGGAAATAATTCGGTGATCCACTGCTCCCGCTCTTCTCCCTGCTGATCATATTCACACATCCAAAGGATCGGTCTTTTCGCTTCTGTGGCCGAATTCAGGCACCCCACCATTCCTGGGTGTTTTTGGTGTGTGGACTCGGTTTGGGTTCCCTGTAGAGATGTCTTCTTCTTTTTTGGACTGCAGGGTCCACTCTTCGTGGGGTAGGGGTTCATTACAGGAACTCTGCATCTGTCCTCCTTTTAGGGCTATATGTGTAATTTTCTTCCTCACCTCAGGAGGCGCTTTGCACTGCTGTTGCCATGTATTTGCTAGAACCCCCAATTGGTAGTCTAAAGTGGGCAGATGTTGGCTGTAGAGTCGTAGCTACTCACAGGCCATCTCTGTAGCTTTTCTTTATTGGGAAGTTTTACAATATCAGCAATACTGTGCATAACTGCATTTTCTCTTATCAGTATACAAGATGTGCAGTTTGTAATAAAAAAATAAAATGTTTGGTCTTCTAAGAAAAAACTTCTTGAGTTATGTTTCATGTTCATATAATATTTGTTCAGATGTTACCCTGATCAAGGGTCAATGGGAAACAGTCCAATATAAATCACTTCTCCAACAATCTGACTAGTGTCTATAGCCCCACAACACTGCATAAGGGGCACACTTAATTGAAAGTGTCCCAGCATAAGTTATCAGAGTGGAGTTGTGCAAAAGATATATAAGACTCACTTTAGGAGTAGTTGTTGTCCCAGAAATCTTCTTCTGCCGATAGGGGTGGTTCATCCGATTTTTCTGATGAGATTGAAGATAAGGACAAAGAAAAGCAGCACCGTTTGCTAGGAAAAAAGCAAAAAAAACTTAAATAAGTCAAGAGACTTACTTATTTCAGTTTTTTTTTTTTCCTGAGCAACAGGCCTGCTTTTCTTTGTCCTTATTTTCAGTTGCTAGGTAAAACGTTCTATTTTGCTTTACACACATTTACCTTGCTAGGTTTAATATTCATTAGGTATCGGAGGTGTGTTGCTAGGTAAAAACTTCTTGTGCCCCCAGATCATAGCAACCTTTTTTCTTGCGAAAAATAACCTTCTTGCAGTGGAATATTTCTTTCACTCCCGGCAGGGTAACTCAACACTCAGCAATTGGCTTTGGAATACCTCTTACACAGTTCAGCAATCCCTTTTTCCCCTGTAGGGCAATTTTACACTCAGCATTTGTTTGCTAAAAATTCCCCTGCTTCAGCACAGTCTTACATCAATTTTCACACTTTTCTGCATATACTCCATTCACAGCTGGTAGCCCTATGTGGTGTGGCAACCTTTATTTGCAAAATCAGTACTGCTCGTGGGTCACCATCTGTATTCACTGCTTCAGCGAAACTTTTGAAAACAACAAACACCTATCCCTTTTTAAGGGCTGACTCACTTCTTGAACCTTGACTATGGCTAGAAGGCAAAACCCCTATTTCAATGACCATATTACACTTTGTGACTTTGTGACAGGCAAATAAAGGTTTACCTGCTTCAGCAGTCTCTCTCTCTCTCCTCTTGGGATTGCGGAAAAGAGCCCACCTGTGGTTTTGTAAGTTTCAGTGCAGTGGTGTGTATCACTTTAACTCTGATCTCTGCTGCATGAGATTTTTTTTTTTTTTTAAAGTTGCTCAGACTGTTTGTAGGCAAAAAGCATTAAAAAAATTCACAGAACAAATCTCCGGTCCTTTCTAACTTCAAAGACCCCCTCTCGTCCCACTTTGGACACCATATGTGGGCGGACGCTCACAGAGGTATGCAAGAGAGACTCGTTATTGTGAAATTAAATAAGCCTTTTATTGCGCCTGTTTCCTTAACATCAGGAAATCATCCAAACAAGGGGTAAACAAAGCTTCTATTCACTTGGGAGTATTTCTAGTGAAATACTATGCAGTTCACAACTCCCTTAGATAAGCATGTCTCCCATCCCCAAACATATAGCATGAGATGAACAGATATAAATGTCTTGTATATGAAAGTCTTATCTGTTTGTAGTGGTTTGGAGGGAAAATCTTCTCTGTCCCTGGTTCAGCTCCCTTTTCCTCAGGGTGTGTCAGCATTCAGGTTTAGAAGTTTTCCCTGTGTCTTGAAAGCAGCTTTGCTGTGTCTTCTGGCAAGGCTCAAGACAAGTTGTGAGAGTCAAAGACAATCTCTGCTCTGTGTCCAAGTTCAGCTCAGGTATGAGCTAAGGAGTCTCACTTCCTGTCTCAAAAGACAGGCTTTTGTAAGCAATCTAATCAGGCAGGTGGTGTTTGTTAATTGACTACCAGCAGTTAACCACCACACTGCTGGATTAGAGGCACATTACTTGAACAGGGATAACTCCCCTGTTACAGGGACACATTAAAAAATTATTTATAAAACAAATTACATCACGTGACGCACCCCGTTGCCATGACAACGAGACACTGACGTCAGGCGGTGACATGTTGCCATGGCAATGTGGCATCATGTGATGCCTCTGCGCCATAATACGTCCCGTTGTCATATCAACTTGATACCGCATGACGTCATGGAGCGTCTCGTTGTTATGGCAAGGTGCATTACGTGACGTCGCACAGCCATGTTGATGGAATTTGGAGGGGAGGATACATCCACACACAGACACATAGACAGTGAGATAGTTACACATACAGTGACACACACACACAGTGATACATACACAGTGACACACACACAGTGACACACACACACAGTGACAGTGACACACAGTGACAGTGACACACAGTGACAGTGACACACACACACACACAGTGACAGTGACAGTGACACTCACACACACACAGTGACACACACACACACTGACAGTGACACATACACACACAGTGACACACAATGACACACACAGACAGTGACACACACACAGTGACACACACACAGTGACAGTGAAACAGACAGACACACACACACACACACACAGTGACATACACACACACACACACACACACACACACACAGTGACAGTGACAGACACACACACACACACACAGACTGTGACACTCACAGTGACACACACACACACAGACAGTGTGACACACACAGTGACACACGCAGTGACAGTGACACACACAGTGACAGTGACACACACACACAGTGACACACAGTGACTGTGACTCACACACCGACAGTGACACACACACGGTGACAGTGACACACACACACAGTGACAGTGACACACACAGTGACACACACACACACACACAGTGACACACACACAGACTGTGACACTCACAGTTACACACACAGACAGACAGTGTGACACACACACACAGAGACAGTGGCACACACACACACAGACAGTGTGACACACACACACACACACACACAGACAGTGGCACACACACACACACACACAGACAGTGTGACATACACACGGACAGACAGTGGCACACACACACACACAGTGACACACACACACACTGACACACAATAAGCCCACCTCTGCAAACACACACATAAAAATAAGGCCTCTCCCCCCTTGGGGTGGGTTAGGTGCCTGGGAGGGGGGTATAAGAGGGCATGTGGGTTACCTGGGGCCCAGGGATGGGCTGCTGGAGCTGCATAGGTAGCCAGTGCAGATGAGAGGCTGGCGGGCAGGCTAAAGGGAGGGACAGAGGGGCGGAGCGTAAGGAAGGGGAGGGCCCGGCATTACTGGAGGAGAGACGGGAGCAGTGCTGAGGGAAAGGGAGGCCCGGCTTGCAGCACCACGTCAAAACTCTGAACCCAACCCCCCCCTCCCACATCCTCCAATCACAGCTGGCATTCTCCTGCTATCTCTGCGCCCCCCCCCCCACCCCGCCCGCTTGGGAGGGCAGCCAGCATCCTCCACTCCCCGCAGCCCCAAAAGCCGGGACCCCAAGTAAAAACCGGGACATTTTGAGAATTTATTGGAAACCGGGACAGCACATGAAAAACCGGGACTGTCCCGGCTAAACCGGGACAACTGGTCACCCTATGCGGTGCCTTCCCTTCCTCCTCTCCGGTGACTGCAAGTGTTGGAAGCTGACGTTACTGATGGCCTCTTCTGCCAGCAGTGATGTCACTTCCGTCACCAGTTACTTCAGTCTCCATTAACTCAATTCACTGCCATGCAATTTTCTTCATGTGGTAGGTGCCGCTAAAGAAGATTCACTTCAAAAATCCAATTAATTTCAATTAGGTTGTTTTCCTTTGAAACACTTAGTGCACCAGAATAGCACCACTGTTGCCTTGATACATATTGCATGCTCCCAAATCTATTGAAATACAGAAATAGTTTTCTTTGATTAATCTGGGACAGTTATTTTGCAAAGAATTACACTGGTTCTACATGTGTACACCAAAGAAACATGAAAGTTTGTCCTTCATAATGTTTTCAATTACATGTTTTTCTCTGTATTCTGAGCAGAAGAAGCTCCATACGACTGGCATCAATCACATACAGTAGTACAGAGCCATAAGTAGTATATGACTGCTATCTTCCAGTCCTTTGTAAACTTACAGTATACAACATAATATACTGTATGTTTCTATAACCAGCAGAAATCAAAATATTAAGACAAAAGGAATCTGATTTAGAATAAAAATATTGATGTACAGTATATGACATAAAAATATGGTAGAAATTCCTGCAGTTCTAGTTAATGATATTTCAATGCTCAAATTCCACAAATGAAAGCACATGCTCGAAGAAGAGAAACGCCAGTTACTGTACGCTAATAAAGTTACATTTTCTATTAAACATTTCTTAACAATTCAAACTTCAAGTTATTATGTCAAAACATACAATTCTCTCTTCTGGTTAGAGATTGGCGATTTTTGGGGGCTGATTTGGATCCACTGCGGATCAGTCGGTTCCTTTGATCTGCAGAATTCAGCGGATCAGTGTCAAAAATGGCGATTCGCCTTTTGCTGTTTTTTTTTTCTTTAAACACTGACAATCCATCTGTGGATTAAGCATCCACTGATGGATTTTAAGAATCCAATCCACGGATTCAGCATCAGCGGATTGTATTCAAGGGCGTTTTTTTAGTAACCACGTGGATTGAAACTGTAACAATCCGTTGAAACAGATTTTGAATGGCAATTTCGGAAAAATCCAGGAGATGATTTGGACTGATTCGACCATCTCTACTTCTGGTTTCTGGTAATAGTATACATAGTTCTCTTGAAATAACTGGCATAGTTACCTGTTAAAAAAGCAATACATTTGCTTAAATGTTTTCAGAAAAAGACAAGAAACTGCTTAGCTTTTTTTTTTTTTTTTAAGTCACGACAATTTCATAATTTGAGTCATATTTTGGATTAAAAACTACATGGAATCCACATGCTTCATTAACTAAACATATCAACTGCATTCTCTTACCCAGTTGTAACCTACTGTACATTTGCTCTGCAATTGTGAGCATCATTTTTTGTTCCGGTAAGCTTATGACTTGCTGTGGCTTCCTTCCAGTAATTAAACATCAGTAATACAACCAATTAAAAAGTGCAATTCTCATCATACCATTTCACATAGCAGAATGACTTTCATTATCACATACAGTACTCATTACTCTCAATTCACATATGTGCTGGTACTTGCCCAGTTTCCAAGACACAATAATACAAGCTACTATTCCCAACACTCCAATCATTCCCAAATAACCTTTTATAGCATTCACTTCATTTCCCCATCTTACATAAAAAAAAATATATATATATAAACACATACGATACCGTTTGAAGCACGAGATCAGGAGACAGCACTCTGGTAAGTTTGATCAACAGTTTTTTTGTTTGAAAAAAACCCATAACCGACTTTCCGGTCCCCAGGTGGACCTTTCTCTCACGGTGGTGCCTTGGCGGAACGAAACATCGGTTTCGTCTTTCAATACAAAAATTTGAGCAAAACTTACCCAGATTGACTGGTCTCCTGATACTCGTGCTGTCAACGGTAATCGTATGGTTTTTATTGTCTTTATGGGACAAGAACCCAATTTTTCTACTGTGCCAGGGGAAGTGCCGCTGCATCTGTGGCTTATATATATTATAATATATATATTATTATCACGTATACTATATATTTTTACTAGCATATATACTAGATATACTATAGTTCATCTATTTCATTATATAATTACAATTCTTTCACACTTATATTGGGATACAAATACAAAATACAGATGGATGACCTTTGAGCACAGAACTTAGGCTGTAGTCGGCCAGAATAACAATGTAAATAATAGTAAGGGTGTTTAGACCTCCTCGCACCTTTTGATGTGGTTCAGCAGCACACACATAATTTATCTCTGCTGCAAAATGACATATTGAAATTAAGCATATAAAATATAGTTTGAGTATTTTAAAACAGTGGTAAATGACAAGCTCTATACCGACTCCCTGTGGGGAGCAGAATCAAATTACATGCTATTTTTAACAGATGCCAAGATAATTATCTGAACAGACCGTTTAACACAGCGAAAGGAAGACCAATATCATTTCTTCTTTCTTGAGAACAATTATTTTAGTAAGTTTTGTCTTTATTTCTCAATTTTCCTGAGAAAGAGAACAACAAAATAACTGTATGTCTAATGAGCAATACTGAACCGCAGTATAGATATATATGGGATAACGTTTCAATTTTAATTAATGAGATTCACACTGGAATTTTGGCATGCTGAAGTTACAAAGACAGAAGAGAAGGCATTATCCATAACAAGACTTAACCTCCACATAATATAACACATACGACAATTTCGTTATGGGTCTTAAAAATAAATACTAACGAAGTTGCATCATACTAGTATATGTATGTATTATTATTAGCTATCATATACTATATATATATATATCTATATATAATACTGGCATTTAATTATATATGCCTACATATTATGCAAAACACTACGTCGACAGACAAACCAAAAGCGGAATCATAATGACACTGTAAGCAATGTGATGAAACGCGGAGCTGAGCAGTTTTCCTCTCACCACTCCTCTCCTCTCCTCTCGCGCCAACCAAACTGTCATTACCACGGTCCTTCATCTTTACTCCTTCTTTCCTCATCCCCTCATTCTTTCTTCAACCACCCACCCCTCCTCCACTCCTTCCACCTACTTACTTTAGTGGGTCAGGGCACAGCAGTAGGGAAGCAGGCATGCAGCATGCGGAGAAGAGGACAGAGGAGGAGGACATCAGGTGGCAGCGGGAGAAGAGGATGGAGAATGGCAGGAGTGGAGCAGGGCAGCAGAAGAGGAAGATGGCGGACAGCAGCGGCGGAAGAGGACTGAGGACCATGGGTATGTGCATAGAGCCGGAGACCCGGGCACGGGAGAGCAGGAGTGAGGACCCTTTGATGGATTGATTCACACAGGAGAACGGCCAGTGAGGACTGTACTGTACAACGGCATACACCTCTGAAGTCCGTAAGACTCCTTCCGGGTTGGACCTCTGGTGCGCTCTTCCCCTGCCATCCTCCTGTGCCGCCCTGCTCAGCTCACCTGATCCTCAGTCCTCTTCTCCCACCGCCTGCTGTCTCCCTCCTCTGCTGCCCTGCTCGGCTCCCGTGCACCTCAGTCCTCCTCTTCTGCCACCGCCTCCCACCATATTCCTCCTCTGCTGACCTGCTCCACTCACCTCCACTTGGCCCGCTGGTAGATCAACTCACTGTGCTTGTCAGCCCTCGTATTTGTATATATATTATATAGATATTATATATATATACTTATATATATATAACATGTAGCGTTTCGACCGTGTTAGCCGATCTTCAATAATCAAAAAAAAGAGATGATAACCAACGTTCTGGGCTCAACGAAATGCTAGTATTTTCTGTCGAGAGCTTTTCGAGATCCACTGATCTCTTCTTCTTCCGGCGATTTTACAATGCATTGAGCAAAAGGATTTGCTTACAAACAGTGTCTCCCTTGGAACTGGTTATCTGTGCTGTTCCTTCCCCATAGGTGGATGTGTTTTATAGCTATAGTGTCAAGGGTTACTGAAACAGTGAATCCAAGAGTGGTATGTGTATCATGTGTAAGAATGAAGGAAGCCCACAGTATAAACATTGCTCGACCCAAGGTGGTGTGTGGAGTTAGAGGGGCTATATATTAATATTGTGGCCTGAAACATTACCAACCTTTTTTGTATATGACTTCATGCCTCTCCTTAAACGAAGCATTACAATTTACCCTGATAAGAATGGCATACCGATCTTAAATGGTACAGCATTTATATTTGCTTGCAATGTGACTTCACCTAAATTTAACTTTCTGTATGCCATTACGTATGCCCTTGAATGAGTTCAATGGGCCTGGATAGGCTTTACAATTTTTTTCTTATATCAGTGGGTTTTTTCTGTATACAAAATGTATTTGGAGGCAGCCGCTTTGTTCTCAAGCAACAAACGGTGATTGACCTTACTCTCATTTTTGACTTATTAACATTGAATGAATAATTTAATTCTAACGTAACTGACTGTAGTTTAAAATGACAGTTTACAAAAAATAACCAAGGATTGACCACATTCTGGATTTAAAAATTAATTACTTCACTGTGGTACCGGCTATTTGTCTACGTTAGAAAAATACTATTGAAGGTCAAGTCACATTGAATATCTCCAGGATTCTAGTCTCCGATGCTCCCAAACTTCCCAAGCACAACACATCCCCACTGCCAAATAAAAACTACTGAGCACCAATTTACAGCAATGATTTTATATTTCAATCAATAACATTATGGTGTACATACAGTAGGCTCCCACGTGTATTGTGTTATCTGTGTGTGTGATATATAATTATATATCATCTATATATCCTTAGTAGATATGTGATAAAGAATCACTAGCACTCCAAAAAATTTCTATAAATGGGTCATGTCCCATATAATATAGGTTGACATAACCGCTACAGCAAAGAGACAAGCACTCACTGAGTGCTGTCTCCTTTTTGCTGCTATTGCGGTAAGTATATTTATATATTATATATATATATATATATAGTTAAAGAAGTCTGTATATATCCCCTTGAACACAGCTTCAAACGACACATGGAGAGACACCTGCGCACACCTGACATACAGACGAGCCAACAATATTCTAAAACTTGCCTTAAACTAGCCAGGTCCATCGGATTAACACAGCAAGGGTTCCTGGCAGTCCCATTCAGTTTGAATGGGACTGCCAGGGACCCCCGCTGTTAATCCGATGGGCCATTAGTCTGTCTGCAGAAATGTGTGAAATGTTGCAGCATGTACCCAGCATATATCCAGCATATACCCAACCTGGGTCTTTTTGGAGATTGCTCGAGGTTTGTTTTAGAATAATCGTCGGCATTACAGTACCTGGGAAATATGCCAATCGGATATACTAATGCCTCCTATTAACATATCTCCCAGGTTTCTTTGGTGTGCCCTTTTTTATGCACAGGCGTCTATCCACATGTTGTTTGACGGGGGTATATATAGAACTAAGAATAGTCTCTCGCAAAATTACGCTATATATATTCAAGCAGCATTTTCAGAAATATGCTCAATATCAACTGAACTTATGAAATTGTTAAAGGAAACATAATAATTTTGTGTGATTTAAGTTTCATTTAAATCATATACCATAAACTTTGCTGGATAATGCGAGATTCAACAGGCATCCTATTGATTACACATTGGTATGGATATATTAATGAGGGTAACATTACATTAAAAACTCAAACAATTTTACTATATGAGAATAAAAGCATGAATAAAAGCAATGAATCATATGCTATTCTTTTTCAACCATTTACTGTACTTAAAGAATATTGATACACTTTAACAGTTACTTATGATGCATTATATAATTCATCTAATATTGATGATGACCTTTAATTTCTAATTAGTAAGTTGGTTACAACTAATGGGGAGCTCAAACCAAGTAAGAAATAATTAATGCATACTGCACCCTTAGTGTTGCAACATGCTCAGTGGGGTTGAACTTGTTATAAAATGGAATCGTATTTACGTTAGTTGATTACTGTTTTTTCATGGAATTGTGAGGTATTATTAGTCATAAAAGATTGTTTGGTAATTATTAAAATTTGTAGTTTTCTTCTCCACAAAGTGTGTCTTATGCCAAGCATCAGGATTCTATGAATATATGTGTGCGCCAGCTGTTTATGGGATATATATATATATATATATATATATAATATATATATAATATATTAGCTATAATCTTCCCACAGCAGCTGGCGCACACATATATTTCATAGAATCCTGATGCTTGTCCCAGAAAAAACAATATTAGTAGATATGCAAAAGAGGTGTTCCCTGTAACAACGCCTATCCACAGAGCTCCATTATAGATAACACAGGGAATTAACATTACGTTAGTTACTGTAGGTCAGAGCTAAACTTTGCGTTACTCACATCCAGACCCTGAAATAAGTATTTTACAGGGTCTGTATAAGTGTAAGACCACCATTAGTTGACTTATCATATTGTTATTTACAGGGTTCTTTTCCTCTCCTGTCTTCTCTTTTTTTAATTAATTAATTAAACTCCTATTCAGGGTCTACATGGAAGTAGCGCCACCTTTGGGTACGACAGGCTTAATGCCATGTTATTTTAAGCTAACGTAATGGAGTGCTAACTTCCCATGGCATTAAGCCTAGCGGCTGTTGGTTTTCCATATATTTAGCTTTGTGAATTGCCGTTAAACTCAGGGAAGCCAACGGACATTACCTATGTAGATAATGTGCCGTTAGTAGCCCAGATTTATCGGAGCTCTGTTGATCTACCCCAATGAATTTTGGGGCACGACTTTTCCAAACTTGCCAGTGATTGGCTAAAACCATCAAGCCTTTTAAAACTCACACCCAAGAGTTAATTGCGACCGGAGACCATGTGTGGCAGCCCAGTTAAGTGGCTGCTCTATTTGAAGCATCTTCCTGTTCCATGGCTGCCCAGAACATGTATGTCATGTAGGGAATGGAAAATACTGGAGACAGAGATACAAACTGCCCACTGGCTCAGGTAAATATCCCAACCACCATGTAAGCCAAGCTGCCCTCATTAATGCTTTCTTCAAATTAAAGGGGAGAGTCACTAAGCTCTGATAATGGGTATCAAGTCAATGGCAGTTATGCTGTGATTGAGCTTCATTATCCCTTTTCAATTCTTAAAGAATGCCAACCTAAAACTTACATAAGTATATGGGAGCATAACTGTTGATAAACTAACATTAAAACGTGATTATGAACTCATGCACCTGATTATCCTTGTTTTAATCCCTTTTCATTTTACACGGTCCTATTGTCCTAGATGACATCAACTAAATGGGGCTATTCCATAAACAAATTATTAATCAGTCAAGTGAATATGTGTTCCAGTGACAGAAGGGGTTTTATGGAATAGCACCGCTTAGTAAATATGGCCCTTTGTGTCTTTACTGTCTAATAAAGGTCACAGTGTAGTCATATAACATTTTATGGTAGAAAGGGGGGGGTGATAGACAGCACTCTGACACAATGACTCAGCAAGGTTGCAGGGTGCACGGAACTGGAAGGGACCCTAATTCCCTTCTGAAGTACTAACAAACCAAGAGATAGTACCAGCACTCTCTGTCTCACCGCTATAGATATAGGCGAATACCAGTGTAGGGAATGAATAATTTAATAACACTAATAATAAACTGAAAATATAGCACAATAGCCGATAGCGCTCAATGCAAGAATTATATCACCATAGAGAAAATCAAAAATTAAAGGGTTAAAGGGGAAAGAAGGAAGGGGAAAAAAAACAGAAAAGGAAAAAATCACAAAAATGGAAAAAGGAAAGCAAACTAGGGGGGCGAAGTTTCGAGGGGTGACCTCTTCATCTGGCCCATTCCCCCTGGTCCTAAAGGGTCCGAGAGGTACTTCCCTAAGCCTTCCCTCCCCGCTGTCAATTAATCCCACACTCAGCTAATGATATAAATCTAAAGTCTAAAGAGGGCAAATCACATAAGCAGATATCAAATATCAAACAATGGGCCTTATGCAGAGAGCATAGAATTTTAAAATTGGCGAATTTCATAAAAAGTAGCTTTTTTGGAGAGTTTTATTCTCCATATGCAGAAAAGTGCGAATTCTGCTATGTTTAACATGGATGCGTGTGGCGAGTTTAAATTGGCGAGATGCGCGCTTCAGAAACGTGTAAAAACAAATTCGCGCCTTTTTTTCCCCTTTACTATAGGCGGCGAGCGCCATCTTGCCATTTTTTCCTGGCGCGGCAAAAATGCGAGAATCGCGGCATTTTTTGGCGCGAACAGCCGCTTTATGCCGTTCGCACCTCTCTGCATTCGGAGAGTTTTAAAAATGGCGAGATGGAGGTTCTCGCCAGCCGCGAGGCGAGTTTTAGCAATTGAAAAAACAAAATGGCGCGTTTTTCGGAACTCGCCATTTTCTGCCGGTTTCTGCGCGAAATTGTACAAAAAATGGCGAATTTCGAAATAACGATGCTCTCTGCATAAGGCCCAATAAATGTAAATGCAAGAATGTTGTAAAAGACACAGAACATATGCAGATATCAGATGTCAATCAGTGAACAAGTATAAGCAAACCCAAGCACTCGACAGGGCACCAGGAGCTGTTGATAGAGGGTTTGATTAATTGACAGTGGGGAGGGAAGGCTTAGGGAAGTACCTCTGGGACCCTTTGGGACCGGGGGAATGGGCCAGATGAAGAGGTCACCCCTCGAATTGTCGCCCCCCTAGTTTGCTTTCCTTTTTCCATTTTTGTGATTTTTTTCCTTTTCTTTCATGTTTTTTTTTCCCCTTCTCCTTCTTTCCCCTTTACCCCCTTTAATTTTTGATTTTCTCTATGGTGATATTAATTCTTGCTTTGGAGTATTCGCTATTGTTGCTATATTTTCAGTTTATTATTAGTGTTATTAAATTATTCATTCCCGACACTGGTTTTCGCCTATATCTATAGCTGTGAGACAGAGAGTGCTGGTACTATCTCTTGTTTTCATATACACTGGCGACACACTTTATTCGAGCTCGGCTAGTCCCACGAATTCGGGTATACCCGGGTGTATTGAGGTTTGTGACTGTTTTCTGCCCGAGTGCATTGAGGTATTTTCCAGGCAGGGATTGAAGCATTTTATTCCCGCTGGCTGAAATACTGCACAGTATATATATATATACTGCATTACAATTCATGAATTTATGCCATCTGGTAGACACGCGAAGCATTGCAGCCTATTAAATCCTAATCATTATCATTTAACAGATCAGCCGCCCGTCAGCCAGGCATGAACCCAGGCTGGGAAGGCAAACGCAACGGGGCTTGTCAGAGGTGAGGAGCGGCGCATTCCAGGTATCTGCCAGGTACATACTGGGTATTTGCTCGAATAAAGTGTGTCGGTGCAGTAACATTTTACTTCCAGAACTAAACATATGAGAGAATTCAAGTCAAATAACTACATTGGTCTACATTTAGTATAAATCCACACACGATGGTGCCAACCAAGACTTCTGTGGGAGCCCACAACTGACTGGCCAACCAGTTTATGATAGGGCACAAATCAGGGGTCTGCAACACGTCGATTGCAAGCTAACGGTAGCTCACCATCTGCCAGTGAGTAGTTCGCCGCAGTGCCCCTGACAGCTGCTGCGTGCGTGCCTCTCTCTCGTGGGGGTCTGTGCTGGAAGTTGGGCCTGCCCAAAAGTCAGGCCCAACTTCCGCATCTGCGAGCGTGACAAGCATGGCACTGGAGTCCTCCCCCCAATGTAAGTGTATTTTGTGCGTGCACATGTGGTTGGTGCCCGCCACTCATTCCTGAATTCTCAAGTGTGCCCTATGGCACTGTTCGAACGCAGTGTTTGGTTTTTGTCAAACATAACGTTCTCATTCAGGCCAAAAAAATCTACCTTTGAGTCATCTGTCCAGAGAACATTGTTCCAGAAGTCTTCTGGATCACCTATGTGCTCTTTGGTGAACTTCAGAAGGGCAGCAATGTTCTTTTTAAAGAGCAGTGGGTTCCTCCTAGCTATCCTTCCATGAACACCATTCTTGTTCAGTGTTTTTCTGATAGTTGAGTCATGAACATTCACATTAAACAAGGCGAGAGTGGCCTGCAGATCCTTGGTTGTTACTCTGGGGTTCTTTGTGACTTATTGATTAGCAGGTTTGTTCTTGGAGAGATTTTTGTAGGACGACCACTCCTGTGTAGAGTGACTGTGGTCTTGAGCGTTCCCCATTTGTAGACTATATGTCTGACAGGGGATTGGTGGAGCCCCAAATCCTTAGAAATAGTTTTGTAATAATTTCTAGACTGATGAGCATCAATAATGGCTTTTCTATGGTCCCCAAAGATTTATTTTGATCATGGCATGATGTGTTTCCACACACCTGTTTGGTGAAGATCAAACTCACAAAGTTTCTGATCTTTATATAGGGCAGGGCCTCCTAAACTCACATCTAAAGATCTACCTAATTATTTAAATACCTGATTCTAATAACCCCTTTCATTTTGCTTACAAAACCAAGGTTTCACTTTCTTTTTCACATACCATAACTCTTAATTACTCATTGTTTTTCTAATTGTTTGTCTAATTCTTACATTATTTTGTTTCAAAAGACATGGAATTAGTTAATATAAACCCTATTGGAAGACTTGTTTTGATTCAAGAAGGTTAACATAAAAAAACTATGGAATTTCCATAATTATCATTGGGGTTCACAAAAAATTTCTCACTACTTTTACCTGACTGCTAGCAACCTTCCTCAGGGCGGATCACAGTGCTTTGTGGGGAAGAGTGCCCCATGCAAAAGGCTTGAAAGGACCTCTGAATTAATACTGCATGATAGAGGGTTTGTACTGTATTTGTTGTAGCTGCTGCAAATTCAAGAAGTTATTACATGTATTACTCTCTTAAGCAGCTGCCTATAGACCAGCGGTGCACAAAATGGGGGGCACGCGAGATTCGCTGCGGGTGGGCACGGGGTTTACAGAGACCACGCGCGCTTCCTGAAGGCACTTATATTAAGTGCCAGGGAAGCGCTGATGGCCTCTGTAAACTGCACATACCTTGCTTCTGTAAATGCGTTGCCATGGTAACCGAGCCGCGAGGTCATGTGACGTCATGACGCCGAAGCCAGAGGCAAGGTAAGAGACGGGGGGACACACAGAGAGGGGAACAGGTGGCAGGGGAGTGCAGGGAAAAAAAGATTGTGTTCCCCTGCTATAGACAATAGCAGTCCTTGTGTGTGGTAGAAGAAGCTGCAGCTACTAACACTGGAATAAACACAAATTCTGATTATAATAATTTCAGAATATGAATCTGTATATCAGGCGCTTATAATTCTAATTGAAGAGATGATTTTGAATGAATTAAAATATAAACATGGACAAATGAACACTAGCTGAAATGGCAAATGTATATACTGTCTATTATCTTCATATCTGACTAAACGTAGTTCTTGTCCACATTGCACTTTTATGATACCCTCTAAGTTTTACTTTTCATGTGCAAGCAGCCTACTGATTAAGCTTAAAATGTAATGCAATTTTAAACACAAGAAATTGTGATTCTTTGCTGTATTCAAGCTGCAGTTCAAGCTGCTGTTTTAATATATATATATATCCCATTCAATATGTGCATCAACACAATCTGCACACGGACAAGTGATTAGCTAAGCTGCAGATCGATCCGTTCTCCTGTAATCAATCGCTTGCTCCGGGCTATTTAATTCAGCATTATGGGAAATGTAGTCCTGGAATATGATTGACTGGGCAGTTACTAGATATAATTGGTGCACTGCTAGAGAGAGGGCGGGGCTCAAGAGCCAGAGCCTATCAGAAGGGGAAGGGGCTGTCACTTTGAAAATGCTTCCTACATTAGAAACATTAAAAATGACTTTAAAACATTTTTTTTTTAATTTCTAAATGCTATTAGTATTTTCTCATAGTACAGAACTGATTTATTAAAAAAAACACACATGTAGGATATTGCTTGAACTGCCTCTTTCATTGAGGAGAACCTAAGCAGAAAGATTGCTACAAAAACAACTAATTTGCATGCACTTTCCACTTCATGTCTGCTATTTGACACAATTTGTCTTTCTCACCTCTACCAGACAGGTGAGAATGAAGATGTTACAGAGAAGGGAGGAGAGAAGGGAGATAGATACAGCGAGGGAGAGAGATAGAGTGAGCAAGCAGAGACTCAAGTTCGACTGCCTGAGGGAGGTGAGATTTATGGCTGTAACTTTCTGTGTGAAATGCAATCCTGCAATTTATTGAATAGCCAGGTTAATAAATAGGCAGTTTAGTGTCATAAATCAGTTTGGGATCAAACGTAATTGTTTCGCTGAGAGTCTCTGTTTTTTGATAAATTTGAATGAAACTGTTTCAATGTTTTTTTTAGAAAATAAAGCTGTCTAAAATATGAGTTGTGGTTGTTTATGTTGCTGTACCTTGAAAGTGGCAGAGCACATTTTCACCAACATTGTACACTATTTCCTCATTATTACATGCAGATTTACTCACCCATACAGTCCGTCATCCAGTTACATACTTTACAGCTGTGTTAAAAACCTCATCATTTCTACTACGTATAACACATTTTCAACATTTTAAAGCAACAATACAGTACTACATTCCCCCCAACTTTTTTTTTTATATCAAAGCATGTGACAATGTATTCTTACTACATTCTTACTTAAGCTGGCAATCGTTTTTGCTGCTCCTGTTATAAAGCTGTCAAAATCCTGATTGTCTGCCTAACGAAATGGCCGCCTTCTAACTGTGTGTTAAATGCTGCAGCTGATATGTAACATTATATTACTAAGTGTAACACACTTACTGCTTTCAGTGTTACAGTGTTACAGCTTACAGAGCAATAGACAGTCTGCTGTTTGGAACACAGCAACAGATCTGTTTGGGATACTTTGTTACCAAAGGGCAGAGCTAAAAAAAGGTGTGCGTCAGAGTCTGTTTCAAAAGATGACGTGTATATTACTTTCTAAAGGAATGATCAGTACATTAGAAGAAATCATTCAAATGGAATTAGGAGTAAAAAAAAAATGCAGATAATATTATCTAACACAGAACCGATTATTTAAAAAAAAAAAAAAAAAAAATATAGGATTTTTTTCATGTTTTTTTGTTTGAAGGGGGTCTATATTAAAAGGCAATTTTGGAGCAGAGAAAGCATGTGTAGCCGAGTCCCCCTACCCTGCCTCCAGTGCGGGGAAGCTGCCCGGCTATTGCCCTGATCTCCGTGCGATCGGGAGTGCGGGGGCAGCACATGTTTGCGAGTCGCACATGTGGAGTGGGCGAGGCATGTATGTGCAGTGGAGGAGGTGGCAGCCATCTTAGGATAGCTCTGCACATGCAGCCGCGGGACTAGATGTCCCAGAATCATCAGGTGGGAGGGAAAAACCACAAGGAACAGGATATCCTCCGCGTGCGGAAAGCCCGCGTGTCAGTCTTCCAGGAGCGGTAAAGGGGACGGATGCGTCCAGGTTGCCAGGATCCCCAGGACTAGGCGAGAACTCTGCCCCTAGGCCCCAGACAAACCTTGAGACACCAGAGAAGTAGTATTGTAGGGAAGGCCCCAGATAGGGATTCTTCCGCTTACTAGTATTGTTGCGCCAGTGGTGGACGGCCACGCAGCACTCTGCGACCTGGGATCAGTACCGCAGTACCCCAGAACATTCAGGTCAGACACTCCGGCTGGAGATCACCCACGAGGAGGATCAGGACCCTTAGGAGAGAGGGGAATTGTGTCAGAGGCCCCACTGCGTGGGACACTCCATCACATCACGCCAAGCAGCACCTGGGTACTGGAGTACCCAGGCAGGTACCCAACGTGCACCTACATCTACAGGTGGTAGTGCTACCTCAAATTTTGGTGGGATTGCTGAGAGAGGACACCAGGGGTTATTGGTGCCATGGCACCCTCAGTACTTTGGGGGAACCATACTGTGTTTGGGGTCACAGCCTTATACTGTTGGTACTTGTTTATTGTGTTATCTGTGTTTAGTGTGTGTACAGTAAAGCTTAGTTATATACATTGTGTGGTGTATTACTTATTACTGTGTATTGGTTCCTGTGAGGGGTTATCCTGCCAATGCTGGGATCGCTCAAAGGTGGAGGCGCTGTGCTAAAGCACATTAATTTTGGTTCTGGGGACATCCTGTTCCCCAAGAAACTTACTCTTAAGGTCCTGCCAGTATCTCAAATATGTTAAAAGGTCGAGCATCATAGAGGCCAATAGGAACCTGCAAGGAATTATGTTGCCTCTTCCTATTGGCCTTTTAAACAGGCGTTTTCCATTCCCAGCAAGGGCTGCTACTGACAGTCCATTTACGGGTATGTATCTCGGGAAGCAGAGTGTCCCTGGAGCCGACATTAGCGCCGTTCAGCTCTGGAGACCTCCTGCTTCCTATCTAGTCCAAAAAAGAAATCTCAAGCAGAAATGCTGCTTTACCAGCAACTAATGGTCATACTGTAGGTATGTCAACTACTACCAAACATAAAAGAGCACTTAAAGAGAAAGTTATTTAGTGGTAGACATGCTTGTAATAGGAATACATTCAGAATGTTGGCAATTTAAAGGGGCAATCTCTCACAGTGTACGTGGCATGACAGTGGTGGGCAACTCTGGTTCTCTACAACTAAGCCACTGATGGTGTCACCTGTTTATTATTTATTTATTTTATTTATAAAATATTTTACCAGGAAGTAATACATTGAGAGTTACCTCTCGTTTTCAAGTATGTCCTGGGCACAGAGTAAAACAAAATAATACATGGTTACAAATACAGTTACATAAATGAACAAGGTATACATTATATACAAGACATTGCATGCACAGTTAAAGAAAATATATATTATGAGCGTATGAAACAGTTACAGACCAGATTAAAGTGTGAGACAGCCTTAGATTTGAAAGAACTTAAGCTGGTGGTGGATATGAGAGTCTCTGGTAGGTTTTTCCAGTTTTGGGGTGCACGGAAGGAGAAGGAGGAACGTCCGGATACTTTGTTGAGTCTTGGGACCATGAATAGTCTTTTGGAGTCTGATCTCAGGTGATAGGTACTGCATGTGGTAGGGGTGAGGAGCTTGTGCAGGTAGCTGGGTAGCTTGCCCAGAAAGTATTTGAGGGTGAGACAGGAAAGGTGAACTTTGTGCCTAGACTCTAGTGATGACCAATCTAGTTCTTTGAGCATTTCGCAGTGATGTGTGTTGTAGTTGCATTGGAGAACAAAACGACAAATTGAATTGTAGAGGGTGTCAAGTTTGCTAAGGTGGGTTTGAGGAGCCGAGCCATATACTATGTCTCCATAGTCAATAATTGGCATTAGCATCTGCTGTGCGATACGCTTTCTGACCAGGAGACTTAGGGAGGATTTGTTCCTGTAAAGTACCCCTAGTTTGGCATAGGTCTTGGTTGTCAGGGTATCAATGTGCATCCCGAATGTTAAGTGGGAGTCAAACCATAAGCCCAGGTATTTAAAACTAGTGACAGGTGTTAGGGTGGTGTTAGCGTTGGTTCTAATCAGGAGCTCAGTCACTGGAAGCTTTACAAATTTAGTCTTGGTCCCAAATACCATTGTTACAGTCTTGTCAGTGTTTAAAAACAGTTTGTTTTGGGAAATCCAGTTTTCGAGTCTCAAAAAGTCAGAATGAAGTATGTGTTGAAGGTCAGAGAGGCTATGGCTGTGTGCATACAGGATTGTGTCATCTGCATACATGTGTATTGAGGCTTCCTGGCAAGCTGTGGGAAGATCATTAATGAACACTGAGAAGAGTAGGGGCCCCAGAACAGAGCCTTGCGGGACACCACAGGTGATATCGAGGGGGTTGGAGTTAGAGCCTGAGATGGACACATGTTGGGATCTTCCTGATAGGTAGGACTGAAACCAGTTTAAAGCATGTTTCCCTATTCCAGAGCTCTGGAGTTTGTTAAGCAGGATAACATGATCAACTGTGTCAAAAGCCTTTGCAAAATCTAGGAATACTGCACCAGTGAGTTGTCCCCGTTCCATTCCACACTGGATTTCATTGCAAACTTTTAGCAGGGTAGTTACGGTGGAGTGTTTGGGACGAAACCCAGACTGGAATTGGCTAGGGAAATTTGTCTTGGTGTAGAAATCGCTTAATTGGGAGTGGACACATTTTTCCATAACTTTGGATAGAATTGGGAGAAGTGAGATTGGCCTGTAGTTTGAGACAGTGTTTTTGTCCCCACTTTTGAAGATTGGGACAACTCTGGCAGTTTTCCAGGTCTTAGGGATATGGCCTGCAGACAGGATAGAGTTGACTATGGACGCAATTGGTTTGGCAATGACTGGGGCACCAAGTTTTAGGAACCTAGATTGTAGTAAGTCGGGTCCACATTGGCTGCTTAGTTTTAGTTTGAGGAGCGCTTGTGTAATCTCCTCTTCAGATACTGGGCTAAATAAAATCGCTAATAAGTTAGTGGCACACCCCACAAAATAATCATTGAATGCATTTGCAATGTCAGTGGGGTTTGTCAGAGTAATATCCCCCTTAGTGATATTACTTGGTTGTTGATGGTTAGGAGCCTGGAATATATTGTTGATAACCTTCCAGAAGTTAGCTGGGTTTGATGTATTTTGGTGGAGATTGTCAGAGTAATATTGTGCTTTTGCATACCTTGTTTGCCTTGTGCACACGTTCCGCAGGCATCTGTAGTGATTGAGATGCTTGGTAGTGCCAGTTACTTTGTAGCTTTTCCACAAGGCATCCCTGAACTGGTAGAGTGCTATAAGGTCAGGTGTAACCCATGGAAGGTGGGCCCCCCGTACCCTTATTTTGCGTAGTGGAGCATGGGTATCGCAGAGTTTTAAGAACTCGGATTGGAAATAGTCGAGCGCAGAATCAGGGTCGGGAATTAAATCGATTCTGTGCCATGGGCAGTTGGTAAGGTCATCCACAAACTGTTGTGGGTTAAAGTTTTTAAATGTTCTAGTGAGGAGAACTTTAGGGCTTGAATGGGGCGGTTTAATTTTCCTTACACAGTACACTATTGCATGGTCACTGAAAATATCAGGAAGGATGCCAGAGGATTGGATTCTGCTGGGGTTTGAGGAGAGAATCCAGTCTAGCAAGGAATGGTTATGCGACTTCAGGTTTATTCGTGTGGGTTGGGAAATGATTTGCGATAGGTTAAGTGACTTGAGTTGTATCTGGATTTTGTGGTTTTTAGGGTCGAGCCAATTGAAGTTGAAATCCCCTAGAACTAGCAGCTCACTCTTCTCATTTAGAGAGGAAATGGAGGCAAGAAATTGGGTGATATCAGTCAAGGATTGTAGAGGGGCTTTAGGGGGGCGGTAGATGCCAGCAAGCAAGATGGGCTTAGAAAAGGGGAGGCAGATTTTGCCAACTAGAGTTTCAAAAGAGGGTGGACTTGGTGGGCAATTTAACAGTGTAAATTGTAAGGTGTCTGCATTATAAAATAACACCCCTCCTCCTCTCTTTGACCTATCTCTCCTAAAAATGGAGTATCCCTGAATGGCGATATTTGCATCAGGGGTTTTAGAGGATAGCCATGTTTCTGTGCCTGTGCTGAAGCAGGGATATCCAGAAGAACTGACCTTGACTGGAGTTTCCCACCCCTAACTTATGACAAAGTGAATACATACAATAGTACATACAGTTCATCAAATTAACATGCATGCACTTTTTAATACTGTACATAAACTCTAAGCAGTCCAAGTGACCAGCTAACTTCCAAGGGCTACACACGAGCTAATACAGCATAACTGCCTCTCACCCATGCAAACTATGTATGTAGCCTCATTGGGGGGTGGGGTTAATGACAAAATAAAACCACTTACCATGATCTTTAGGGGCAATGACCCCATGTGCCCAGGCCACCCGGGGTGGGTGGTGAGGGTTAGCCCCTTGTATACCATAGCAGTTACTACGGTAGTGCCAAGCAATGCCTCTACCTTCTTTGGTATGCAAGGGGGTAGTTAGTTTAGTGTTAGGAATATGTTAACCCATTTGTTGTACTTAGTTGCCAGTTTGTACAGTTCGGCTACTAAGGGGTTAATATACAGATGCAGCTACGAGTATCCGAACACTTGCCTTGGGAAATCTGGGGCAATCTCCCAGTAATGCTACAACATTTCTGTGACTTTCTGCAGACAGACTAATGGTTCCATTCAAACTGAATGGGACTGCCAGGGACCCCAGCTGTGTTAATCCGATGGGCCATTAGTCTGTCTGCAGAAATGTCACAGAAATGTTGCACCATTAATGGGAGATTGCCCCAGATTTTCCAAGGCAAGTGTTCGGATTCGAGTCAAAAAAAATTGCCCATCTTTTGGAAAGCCCAAATGACTAACTGAATAAGCCCCATAATGGAAATAAGAGCTCCAAACCTAAAATATATACAGACAGTAGGAGGGTGTTATGGTAAGTGCATATGCAAGTGGCAAATATAGTACATTGAAGCTACTGAAATGATTTGGTAATGAGGGGAGTTTTCAGATGGGCATTGTAGGTGGTGTTAAAAGGTGCTTGACATACAGATATTGAGGGGGAAGGGCATTCCAGAGGCATGGGGCAGTGAGAATGGTTTCAGGTGGGAGAGGGATTTAGAAAGAAAAAGGGTAGACAGAAGATATCCTTTTGCAGAACATACTGTAAGAGGTGAGCAGTTGTATAGCGAGAAATGAAAGCCGAGATATAAAGAGGGGAAGAGGAGTCTATAGCGTAAGGAAGCAGAATCTTATAAATAATACAGGATTTACTTGGAAGTTAGGAGAGGGATTTCCACAGGAGACACTGTGACAGATTTAGGACAGAGCGATCTGATTCTAGCTGCAGCATTTAGGGTAGATTGTAAGGAAGAAAGGTGAGAGACCGGAAGGCCAGACAATAGTCAAGGAATGAGGACATGCCTAAGGCTGCGGCCCCGCTGCCTGCACTGCATGCGTGCCTGCGAGGCTGGCGGCGCGTGCAGCCGAATTCCCCGGTCTGCACAGAGCTGCAGGGGGAAAGACAGGGTGGGGCATGATGGGGGAGTGACGGGAGTGCGGCCATGACGTTACCCAGCAGGTTCTCCCTCATTGGCTGAACCACCGCAGGGCGTGGCATAGCGCTCCGTCGCGACTCCTGAGAGCAGGAGTTTCTGTCGGCGCAGCGGCCCCCCCTCGCAGCGGGCTCGACCCCATTATGGGGCGGCTCTTGTCCCTGCAGTGCCCGCTGTAGCCAGCGGGGACTTGGCCTTAGAGTTTGAGCACTAAAGTGACAGAGGAAAGTGTGCATCATGACAAAGTAACAGACAAAAAAAACAATTTGCTATTGTATAGAAGTGTATATGCTATTGTATAGAAGTGTATATGCTATTGTATAGAAGTGTATATGCTATTGAATAGATCATGAACATTTTTAGTATTGTCGGGCACAGTATTGCAGCTCAATTTGCCACATAATAAGGTCTTTGTGCTAATTTTTAGGGGATTATGAATAAACCCCATAGTGGTAATAGATATTCCTGTTCATTTGACAAATAACTTTACATTTCTTGCAAACCCTTGAGGAACACACTAAAGTACATCTAAAGTACACTACATACAGTAAGAAGACTCCACTAATGTTGTCAAATGGGTATTCAACAACAAAACATTTATAAATAATTAGATATAGAACATTTGACAAATGCATTGTTGTATAAACCCACAGTTTAAAATAAATACATTATTTTGCAGAAACAGTGCTTTTTGCAGTATGAAAAAGTCCACTGGGAACTGCACAATTATACAGAAACATTGATTGAATTAATGAATGCAATGAATGCAGATTAGATTTGAAACGCTAAATATCACTGCATCTTATTAGACATTTCAAAAATAAAATCTCTAAATTTAGACCATTTTCTGGTAGACATCTCTTTTTTTGAGAGCTAAAAATAAAGTCACACACCAAATAACTCTATAAAAAAAACAACTAGGGGGTTTGAGAAAACACTTCTAATTATCTGTCACTTCACCTTCTCCTGGCAGAAAGCTTCCTGTAAAATAGAAACTAAGATTAGAGTTTCAATTTATTGGTGGAGTTGAAACCATGGTGATTCTTTTTCCCAATCAGAAAAGTTTCTAAATGCCGCTACAATTAGTGACTTTTAATTTCTTATGCCTTGTTTGCTTATTTTTTGCAAACAATTGTGAACTGTAGTATCAATGTACATTTAAAAATAAAATGATAATTCACATACAGAGATATAGTAAGCAATGAGCACTTGTTTGAATATATATATATACAGAATATATATATATACAGAATATATATAGAACATGTAATGGGGACTGGTTAGACTACCCGGGCCAATGTGAGATTGGGGGGGGGGAAACCCGTTACATATATATACACATATACATATATATACATACACACACACACACATACACACACGTCCAGAAATGCACAACACCATCCGTGTTATAAAGACAGATGCTTGTCCCATAGAGATTCAATATTCCTAACTCACCAGGTATGAAACTGGCAAAAATAGACAGCACACTACGTAATCTAAAAGTATATGTATTAAAATATACCAGCACTGCAACAAACCAGGTTTTTGCCAGTTTCATACCTGGTGAGTTTGGAATATATATATATAGTATATATACACACACATACATATATATTTACATATATACATATATATATATATATATATACACACAAACACACACATATATATATAGTGCAGAATAAATGAGTTTTTCAGTATTAGGTGATACCTTTTATATTTGGACTAACAATTTATGTCATACAGTAGGACAAGCTTTCGAGAGCTTTCCTCTCTTCCTCAGGTCAAGCAATACTGATATACAAAGGTTTCTGTGACTTAGACAGGGATTGGGAAAAAAAAGGAAGAATAAAAAACAGAGAGGCACTGGAGGGGTGTTAAAACCGAGATAAGGTTCTTTATTCTTCCTTCCTTATTTTTTCTTCTTCCAATCCTTGTCTAAGTCACAGAAACCTTTGTATATCAGTATTTCTTCTCCCTGTCTCTGCTTCCTGCTTCTGCTTCCGTCTTGCGAGAGCAAGCTCCCTTAAAGAGACAGTGTGTCTCTGTGTGTGTGTGTGTGTGTGTGTGTGTGTGTGTGTGTGTGTGTGTGTGCAGTGTACTGTGAGTGTGTGCAGTGTACTGTGAGTGTGTGCAGTGTGCTGTGAGTGTATGCAGTGTGCTGTGAGTGTATGCAGTGTGCTGTGAGTGTATGCAGTGTGCTGTGAGTGTGTGCTGAGTGTGTGCAGTGTGCTGTGAGTGTGTGCAGTGTGCTGTGAGTGTGTGCAGTGTTCTGTGAGTGTGTGCAGTGTGCTGTGAATGTATGCAGTGTGCTGTGCAGTGTGCTGTGTGCTGTGTGTGTGTCAGTGTATGTCAGTGTATGTCAGTGTATGTGTGTGCAGTGTGCTGTGAGTGTGTGTGTTGTGAGTGTGTGCAGTGTGCTGTGAGTGTGTGCAGTGTGCTGTGAGTGTGTGCAGTGTGCTGTGAGTGTATGCAGTGTGCTGTGAGTGTATGCAGTGTGCTGTAAGTGTATGCAGTGTGCTTTGAGTATGTGCAGTGTGCTGTGAGTGTGTGCAGTGTGCTGTGAGTGTGTGCAGTGTGCTGTGTGTGCAGTGTGCTGTGAATGTATGCAGTGTGCTGTGAGTGTGTGCAGTGTGGTGTGAGTGTGCAGTGTGGTGTGAGTGTGCAGTGCACAGTGAGTGTGTGCAGTGTGTGCAAAAAAAATAAATTTTAAATGTTTATTTTATTTTTAAATTTAGGGTCCACGCTCAAACCGCGTTATAAGCGGATCCCCGTTATAGCGGATCGTGCTATAACGGGGTTTGAGTACAGTCCCTGCTATTGAGTCCAGATCTCCTTTCAGCTATCAAGCTGAGTATTAACACAGCAGGTGTCCCACAACCCCCGCTGTGTTAATCTGATGGGCCATTAGTCTGTCTGCAGAAATGTCACTGAAATGACATAATGAGAATATTTATTATTATTTATTATTCTCATAATAATGAGAATTATTGTTGGGGACTGTACAGATGTGCAACAGTTTCACACAAGTTTGCAAAATTGGATAATGTTGGACATTCGTCACTCGCGAACATTTGACATATTTGTCAATATTTGCATACATTTGACAAAATCTACACAGAAAGACATTGCATGCATTTTTTTGTGACAAAGTGATCTGTGTGTAAGATTTGACAGTGCAATATACAGTACAGAGCTATTCTATGCACATAGACATAAATTATCCCACCCAAAGACCTAACAATCTAATCTTGGTACCAGAAACACAGGGAGATAAAGTGACTTGTCAAAGGTTACAGAAAGAGATAACACTGGGTTAATCTGCTTTAAAGGCAAAATTCTTACCACTCATCTATTCCTTGAAACCTAAGGCCTTGGTACCACTACGGCCGGCGGTGCGCGCGGCCGTGCGGCCGGGGCCACCAGCTGCTTGCCTCCATTCTGGAGGTCCTCACTGGCTCCTTCCGGCGTGGCTGACTGCGTGCTGTGACGTGTCGGCCAGCCAGAGCTACAAGGAGCTTGTGGTTTCAGCGGGTGTCGTGTCATGTGACACGCAAGGGAACCAATCCGAGTTCCCCCTCTGCTCCCCCCCGTTCTGATTTCCCCGTTCTGCCCGATCCCCGTTCCAATTTCCCCCCTTGCTCCGATTCACCCCCGTGTGTATTTGCCTGTGTGTGTGAGTGCCTGTGTGTGTGTGAGTGCCTATGGTGTGTGAGTGCCTGTGTGTGTGTGAGTGGAGGGGAGCAGGGAAGGAGCTGCGAGTGTGTGTCTTGGGTTTTTTTGTTAACTTTTGGCCGGCTCGGGAGGAGGGAGCGGTGATGCGCGAGAGGCAGAAAATTTGTATCCCCCACTCCCTACAGACCGCAAGTAGCGGTCAATTGCCTGTCAGCGCGCCGCCTGTCTGCAGTGCGGGCGCACGGACTGAGGGAGCGGGGCCTTAGCCTAATATGGCAGGGGTGCTAAATGCATAATATGCAAAGATTTTTTCATATAATTCTTATTAAATACAGTGAGAACTATATTTGTTTAAATTTTACTCGTATGAAAACATATCTACTGTAGTCATATTTATAAAAAAACAGCAATCCCACCTAGGAATTTATCTGAATTATGGGGGTTCACCGGAACTGATCAATGGTCCCCCGACATTTGGGGACCCCCTAGTTCCTGAGATATTTACATTTTTTGTGCCAATTTGGACTCACAAAAAACTACAAATATGGCAGTGGACTAGAAACATGGTCGCAGAGGTACCAGTGCTGACCCCAAAGGCCATTGTGGATCTGCCCGGTGGACCCCAGGCTCGTTGCTTCGAGACCGAGGGTGGGAGGGCTGCTTATAAATTTACATTTTAAAAGCTTATTTTAGATATTGTATTCCATTTTTGCCTTAACAGCCTATAAAGCTACTATTTATGCTCATAAAGTAACCCTATTGTAATAGTATAGGCCTTATTCCTTAAGTTACACTAGATGTGCTCACAGTGCAATGGCAAGGAAGGTGGCATTAACTTGAATAGCAGATTACTTGCGATCTCGCAGTGATTAGAAGTATCGCAGCTTAACCTTTTCCCCACTAGAAGACCAACGTCACCCGAGTGCCACGGGTCTTCCAGGTTTGAGCCCATGTGATCGCTTAGGGGAGTGATCACAAGGTCGCGACCAGCCCCCAGTGATGTGAACGGAAGTGGATGGGGCTTCACTTCTATTTCGATCTCCTTCGCGGTGACCACTATCAGCCTCTAAATTACAAGCACTGATGACATGACATGCAATAAACGTCATAAGGCCGCCTTAGCATGCCGGCAGCGTAGGGGTAATGAATAATGGCCAAAGGGATACCTATCATGCAAAATAGAGCCAGAGTAATCAGGGGATAAATGCTACTGTACAACTATTGTAGAATGTCAGATGCATGCAGAGCATCTTGCCCAGCTTACTAAAAAAAAAAGCTGTGTGTGCTGTGCACGCGCATAGTAAGTGAAACTTCTTTGACTTTTGTCACAGAAATTGTATTTGTGTTGGTGTTGGTGATGTTTTAATTAAAAATCAAAATACAATCTCAATGACAAAACGCAAATAAATTTGACTTAGAATGCGTGTGCTCGGCACACATCCCCTGTATTAGCTATTTGCACTAAGTGTGAATTCCGCGTGTGACAGTGTGCGTGTGACAGAGAGTGTGCGTGTGACTGAGAGTGTGCGTGTGACTGAGAGTGTGCGTGTGCTGAGAGTGCGTGTGACTGAAGTGTGCGTGTGACTGAGAGTGGGTGCGTGTACTAGAGTGTGCGTGTGACTGACAGTGTGCGTGTGTGACTGAGAGTGTGCGTTTGACTATGCGTGTGCGTGTGACTGTGCGTGTGCGTCTGACTGTGAGTGTGACTGAGTGTGCATGTGACTGTGAGTGTGACTGAGTGTACGTGTGACTGTGAGTGTGACTGAGTGTATGTGGGACTGTGAGTGTGTGTGACTGAGTGTGCGTGTGACTGTGAGTGTGTGTAGGGGTTGGGGGGGGCAGAGTTGGGGT